>OY734952.1:14952416-15626416 GCA_963457585.1 Spergularia bocconei
AAGTGAAGAGATTACAAACAGCACAAAACTAAAGTCAAAACCATCATCTAAACGACTTGTTTAGCTTTAACTCCACCCTCTCTAGCGCATAATTCTAAACTATGTCTATAATGGAATTACAATTGCACCCATTCATCATAGTAGCATTATGATATTGACCAGATCATTTGAGGAACTGCCCTCGGCACTTCTTTCTGGGGAAAACTGCCTTTCCTAGTTAAAAGGTGCCTTGGGTGGGATCGTACTGTGTTTCCTGCAGATTTATCTCAGCAGGACCCACAATTACACAGGTTCTTCTTCTTTTATCTTAGTCAGCCATAGACTCATACATACATGTAACTCTGTAAGCATTATGGTGTCAACTCATAAAGAAGAACGACGAAGTGCAAGGTATTCAAACCACAACCAGATCCCTTTTCTTGTAACTCATTAGCACAGAAAATACGTACAAGAGCTTTTCCTGGGGAAAGTTGTATGGATATTACCTAGTGGCATTATTTTCCCTACCCTGTTTTAGGATAAGAAGAAACTATTTTTTGCCCCAGGGAAACAGAATATTATGAACACTTTCGCAATTCATCTACAGACTATTTAGAAAGCTTGTAAAATATGGCTGCATACAGCATAAACAGTAAATATACAGAGTAATAGCATAAACTACAAGTATAGTAGTAGTTTCAAAGATGGATTACCTGGAAAAACATGATGCTGGATGAAAAATTCCCGAAGCATAGAAAAGAAAAGGAGAACTTGTAAGTGACATGGGAGCAGAAAAGGAACAAGACACCTTAGAGAAATTATAATCACTTACTTCTCAAGAGGATTACGCCTCCCTCGAGTTAGATCAATCTTGACATTGCTCACAACAACATCATCTTCTTTCAGTGGTTCACCAGATTTCTGCTCAAAGAGACTAATCAGTAATATGTCAAAGGCACAAGCACAACTAAACAAAGATTCGCTGACAAGATGAAATAAGCTCCTGACCTGAGAGCATATAATATCCTGAGGCGTAACATTCTTAAAATGCTCAAGCTCTTCCCTAGGAACAGTATACTGATTACAAAACTGCAACAAACAAGTATAGCGATAGTGTCGGATAAAGTTTTTAAGTTCCCACCAAGAAGCTAAAAGCGATAGTTAAGCAATCAGCTCAACCATCTATTTGAAAGAATATATAACTTATAAACCTATAAGAAAGCCATACCTGATACAAGTCCCTCCTTCTAATTCGTCTTATCAAATCCTTAGCCTCCTTCAGCTCTTCATTAGGAGCTGTCTCAATTGTTTTAGTTATTGAGTCATCTAGCTGCATTTGTTGAAGATGGATGACAGATTAATATACAACAAATTGAAAAATCTCCTATGAACATGCAGTGGATCATGCCAAACCTTCCAATATTCAGACGGGTCTTGAATGAGCGAAGATATTTCTAGATACGAATTTGCTTCAACAAGGGCATCCACAACCATAAGTTCAATAGCCTGCATTGGTGAAGTCCTAGTGAGGTTGATACATCAGTATAGTTTCACACAAAAGATCAGAAACTATTTAAAGAAATACCTTTACTTTTGCATGCATGTAAACTGTCCGGTAAAGATCAGCACGAGCAGAAAACAACTTGTGAACAGTGAGATCTAAAAAATTGAATAGTTTTAGTCTAATTATTATCACTAATATAAAAGTAAACAAAAAAAATTAACAAATTAAAAAAAAAAATTTGTCGATTGACTACTCACAATCCTTGGCAGGATAACATATTTCATCATCTATTACCCGCATTTGTTCCATCAACCTGAGCAAATAAGAACGGTAGTAGGAGAGATAAGAAGGTGTACCTACTGATGTCCAAAAAATGATTAAGCAGACCACATTGATTTAGAAGTTTCAAGATATATAGTTGTCTTAGTAAACATCTCTTGAAGTATCAAATTCTCAAGCATGTAGTACCAGTCCCTAGAATCTTTCATTTTTGGTCAAGTATTCTCCCCAGAGAGACAGATAAAAAAAAGAAAAAAAAAAGGTTACCTGCTGAATTCAAAGTTGCATCCTAAGCCACAAGCTCGAGAGTCTCGAATTATGTAATCAAACCTGCATATGAATCAAAGGTTATAGTGTTATTGTTATATGCAAGCATAGTTTATGGTCACACTCAAGCTACATATCATAAATTTGAGAGCAAACTCACTTGTCAACATCTACACCATTACGCCCATTGGCTACAATGTCATACAAAAAATGCTTCTCTCTTGTACTCTATGAATCATATCCAGAGGTACCCAGCAAACAATAGACATACCAAACAAACACCATAAACGTAAGTAAAAGCAAGACAATGCCTCGGCACATGGATGAAAATACTTTTTTTTTTTACTGTTTTTCTATCTTTTTCTCTTCATTCTTCGAGGCGGGGGTCAGGATGTTGATAGACAACTCACATTTGGCAATGCGAATTCGGAGCTAGCAAGGACCATTTCCTGCAACATATCAAACAAAATCGTAAGGGAGATGGTAAGTTTGTAAATTTACAAACTCAACAACCTTTCTGCATCAGATACTTGCATCTCACGGATAAGGAGAGGATCAGTGATACGAGATTTACAATGGTGAATATCAGTGATGCAATGGATTAAATTGATGATAGTGTCTTGCAACCATCACAGGAACACAGGAGACTAGGAAAATTTTAAAAATTTAAGTTGTACACAAATTATTTCTTTGATCTTCCTTCTCAAAGTTAATATATAATGGCAGGCTATAAATTGCTGCATGGATTGTATGAAGAAAGTTGTGATACTCGTGATACGCACACATAAGCTACTACACCTGGAGTGAACGAAATGACTAAAATTGCATACAGTAGAAGCATATATTAATTTGACACAGTTTATTGTACAGAACTGAGTAAAATTGCAAGATTATCCGGTGCGCATAAAAT
This sequence comes from Spergularia bocconei, assembly GCA_963457585.1. Lineage (NCBI taxonomy): Eukaryota > Viridiplantae > Streptophyta > Magnoliopsida > Caryophyllales > Caryophyllaceae > Spergularia > Spergularia bocconei. The sequence goes on from OY734952.1 coordinate 14,955,356, forward strand.
TTCAAGCTATAATGTAAGATGAATATTGATTTTACTTTAAATTTCTTTTATGAACTCTAAGTCTCTAATAGATTCTTCAGGGCTTGAAGTGTTTTGAATATTTCAGTTAGAGCTCACACTTATTCCAAAACTATTTCCATGAGTAGCCGTTAATATTTTTATGAGAATGTACCAACAACCAGAAAACAAAACTAGGGAGAAATAAAACTCGCTATATGTCATAAAGTGCTTTAGCATTAGCTAACTTTAATTTCAGATGGACTTGGTTAGTTCTGCCAAACCAAAACTGATTATAGCCACCGCTGACCGGCCACCACCACAACATCAGCAACACCAAGTCAAAAAAGGGCAGCCCGGCGCACATTGGCGTCCCCGCTAAGCGAGGGTCCGGGGAAGGGTCCCACCACAAGGGTGTAATGAGGGCAAGCCTTCCCTTGTCAATTTATTTGACAAGAGGCTGCTCCCAGGACTTGAACTCGTGACCTATCGATCACACGGCAACACCTTTACCGGTGTGCCAAGGCTCCCCTTCAGCAACAGCAAGTCAGGAGCAACAAAAGTGAGAGAGTGAAAGATAAAGTAGGCCGACAACAAACAAAAAGAAAAAAAAGAATATGACGGAGGCGTAATGCTCATATTGGCAGATTAAATTTGTTGAATAATGGAGGTTTACCAAGCTAATGATATTTTTGTAAGAGTTTTCACCCACCGCATTAATAACTAAGCCTTTCCCTACTCCTCAGAATCGCTTCACCTCACCACTCTTTAAGCCTCCAAACTGGTGCATCACTTTGTCTCTTCAAAAGATTTCACCCTACTAGACCTGTCAAACAGATCGGGTTAGGTCAGATACGGATCGGGTTGAATACGGATCAGGTGGAAATACGGCCACACAACCAACTTAGGGAAGGCATTTTCTCGCATTCATGAGCGAATTTGACACTCCTTGTAGAAATTTCTCTTAAACTGCCAGTTCAACCAATCTGCTTTGATAAGCCATAGTCATTGGTAAGGTTTCTTAGCACTTCGCTCCCAAATTTCCATAGTATGACTCATTATCATGATCTTGTTTGTTTACAATAATAAATAAAGTCACATTTATCATCATAAAGACATCAACTGTGGATAGCACATGCCAAGACGCAGCTGTAATGCATGTATGGAAATGGATGGGAAAACACAAATGCAATTATCAAAAGATAAAGAAGCACATCATCTTTCTTGCATAAAAAACAGCAAAAAACCGCAAGCTGGTGCAGAGTGGCGTCACCGCAAGGTGACGGTCCGCGGATGGGTCCCACCACAAGGGGGTATAGGGGCAAGTCGAGGGCCGCATAATCCCAGACTGTCATATACGGAACAGTGAAAATGACAGGGGTCGGTCATTTCAGCCCAAACAATGTCCCTTTTGGGGGTTGATTTCGTCAATTTTATCCCCCAACCAGTCAACCCATCCATCATCACTGCAACCACCAGTCAACCACCACGACTCGCCGGGAAACCAAAAACACATTTTAAGCCGTCGGAAAATCAAGCGACACCCTAGGATGTGCAAGGTGAACCCCTAAAACCAAAAAATATAGAAAAATTTGAATTGTGAAGAGTGGCCGACAAAGGGTTTAGGGTCCCACTAGAGCCCGGCGCCGGGAAGTGGGGACCCTAAACCCTTTTTCGGCCACCCTTCATAATTCAATTTTTTCTATTTTTCGTCGGAAAGTGGGACCCTAAACTCTTTTCCGGTGTAACCTTACCGTGGTGGTCGACGATAATGGTTATGCATGTTGATTGATGATGCGCCGCCGACGACGATGGCGCAGAAGGTGGTAGATCTAGGTGTCGATGATGATGGCTGCCGTAAGATCTGGAACGATTATGAAGTCACCATCAACAACCCCTTCTTTGTCGTCGGTCGGAATCAACCCCAGGCCGAACAAGAGGTTCGGTGACTTTACTGGGGTTCTCAGGGGGTGTTGTTGTAGTGGGAGTGGTTATGTTTGATGATGGTGGTTGATTGATGATTTGGGCGGTTGATTATGGTGGTTGATTGATGATTTGGGCAGTTGATTATGGTGGTTGATTGATGATTTGGTAGAGAGAAAGTGAGAGAGGGAGGGTTATGAATTGTGAGACTGACCAGGTATTTATTGAGGGAAAGGGAGTAAGTAAAGTTTTTTGTCTTTTTGCTGTTAGATGGCCTTCCCAATTTATGTCAGTCTGGGATTTTTCGGCCCTCGGGGCAAGCCTTCCCTTGTAATTTGTCAAGAGCCTGCTCCCAGGACTTCCACCAGCGAACTATCGATCACAAAGGAACACCTTCACCAGTGCGCCAAGGCTCCCCTTAAGTGGCCTTTCTTGCATAGGAGCGAACAAGTTTAGAAAGGTAGTAAAACACACTTGATTAATGTTTTGAAAAAAAAGGAATTTATTTTAGAAAAAGAAAAAGGAAAATTTGCAAGAACGCACCTTATAAAACCATTTTTTTACGAGACCGCACCTTTTAAGTTAAATTTTGCGAAACTGCACCTTTAAGTCTATTTCTTTGCAAAACTGCACCTTTTCTCATTTCCAACCAATTTTGACCACTCTCCAAAGTTGACCCGACTTTAATTTGTTCTAACAATTTAGGGGTTTTGGGGGGGGGGGATTGGAGGGAAATTGACGGGGAAGAGTTAGGTGGGGTCAACGTCGGAGAGTGGTCACCGGAAATGAGAAAAGGTGTAGCTTCGCAAAGAAATAAATATAAAAGGTGCAGTTTCGCAAAATCTAACATAAAAGGTGCTGTCTCGCAAAAAAAATGGTTTTATAAGGTGCGGTCTCGCAAATTATCCAAAAAAAGAGTAAAAAGGATGTTACCAACTTTATAAAAGTTAAGAAAAGATTTAAAAATGAAAAGTAGGAAACCTGATTGAAAAATCCATTGTAAAACGAAAAAAAAAAAAAAAAAAAACATAAAGGGTCAAGCTGTGTTGTCCACATGAATTCTGTCTCTCCACACTCTTCTATCGAACACTATGCACTCATCGAGCCCCAAAACACTAATCTCGCTTCCAGTCACTCTCATCCAAGTCGTTATCCCTTCCCCACGACCCCACACTTCAAGTTTTTAGTCCTCACGTGGCCATACCACCTTAGCCTTCTCCATCATTTTCTCTCCAATGGATGCCACCCCTACTTTTCATTTATTAACCGATTCCTTCTGGTATGTCCACACATTTACAAAACAGGTCGTAATGAGAATGAAAAATAAGTTAGTGCAGAAAGAAGGCCTTAGTCCGAAAGTAGAAATTAGTTGGAGGGTTTAAGGTTTTAGTCAATCTACATAACAAAAGATTTCCTTAATATTTACCATCTCTCCTAAGTTTCCTGGCACACAAATTTTGACCTTCCTACTCAGCACATCAAAGTTGCTTACATCAGCCTACAAAGTGGCTTCAACATCCTATAGTTTCATGGAAAAAGGCTGAGGTAATTCATACTGTTCATCAAAACCAATGAAGTAGAAAATTGCAATAACAAGTAGAGACATGAATCAGAATGACAAAATAAAGGCTGAGTATTACTTTTACTCTTTTCAAGGTACTAGAGTCAACATCAATGTGGTGCTCATCAACAATATGATCAATCAGCTTCACGGACATTTGCTCATGGCTCCTACAAAATGCAAGTACAAGGTTAGACCACGCCTACAGGAATAAACTCGTGCTTCTAATACACAAACAGTTATCAGATCAAACCCAAAATATCAGGAAACGATCTCCTTCAGCTGTGCAGTTGACACCATCTATTACCATGTTATGTCTAAACTGCACATGGGGAGGGAGCTCATATAAAGTATTTGCTAAGTTAAAGATCCTATAAAACCCCGGTAACATGCTAAGTTATTTACTTTCCTCCAAGCAAATCTACATTTAAAGAAAAACATGTGATTGCAAAGAAAGCTATAAACCAGTGAAAAGACATTTACAACTGGAACAGCTTGTAAAGTTGGTACTGTTCAACCCAAAGTTAAGACAGCAAACTCCATTTGTCAAGCTAGTTAGCTATGAGAAGGTTGAGAGTACGAAATTAGGGTCTCAAGGTCCAATTCCAAAGCCAACAAGATTACTCCATTGTCCCAAACCATCTGCATATATACTATAGCTTTCACTTTCATAGTAGCAACTTTTACATATATTACACCTTCGGAGCAATTTTCTGCCTGAATCAGCAGCAGGAGTGAGCCTCTTGGCCACGATCTTATTGGGTTCCAATGCCACCATATGATATAGATTGCCTGACGATACCAATCGTCACATCCAGTTTCACATACTAGAACCAATTTTGATATTCAAAAAGCTTACAGGCTTTTAAAATTTAAGGCTCATTCAATCAGATCATCAAAATTGAGAGCATGGAGGAAAATCACACAAATCAAAACTGTTAAACTTTACGGAAAGTAATCCGTAACATCTTGAAAAATCTTATCAGATGACTTGGCGAATACATAGAAGGCCTTTGAACATTACAGGTGTGTGTGTGTGTGTGTCCACGCGCACGTTTGTCCCTGAGTTGGCAGTAACTAACATCCTCCACTGCACCTTGCCTCTAGTTGTCAATGAAATTAAATGCCTACCTCAGGCCTAAATTTCTGGCCAATTTCAAGTATCATTTTGCAGCACCCTCTGATTATCATGTTTTTCTATGCATGAAGTTGTACACACCCTCCTCCTCTACATCATGTTCCATACAACTCCACTTAAGCAGCCACACAATTATTAACAACGGTTATTCATAAAGACATGCAATTGCAGATGCTTTTAATACCCTCCTGTTACTAGTCCTCAAAATATCAATCTTCACACAATCACCACCGGTTCCTGTAACAGACATGTGTAGTCCACCTTGAATTGTTCGAGACAATTTTGGCAGAACCGCATAATGTACCTCCTTCTCGGTTTGTTACAATCAGATCTCGAACAGCTTTTTAAAAATGTGTCTTGAAGAAACTGACATTGGAACACCTTCAAGTTTACTGGCAAGTGGCAAGTGTTGGTCAACTGCTATCCCGTAAATCAAAGTGATAATTACATATCCAAAAAACTTGCACATACAATGCAAAACTAGGTCTTTGAATTCCAATGTAAAGAAAGGAGACAAGTCAACAACAGCATTATGTAAAGCTAAAAATTAGCTTCACAGCACACCTAAGATCACTGTGGATGCATCTGAAAACCATTCAAAAGGTGTTACATATGTCAATATTCCCAACCTACTTTGTACCATACGATTGAGAAAAAGCATCACATGAAAAACAATTCTATCTCTAATCCCTTCACAAAGAACAAAGTTGGTTTAAAAACAGCAAAACATTGCAAAGAAAAATATATCAAAAAAAGTTGAAAAAGGATGTACGTAATCGTGTGACAGTTGGGATTCTTGATGAAGCCCACAAAAGGGTAAATTCCGAAACAACAGACATGCTATCTCAAACATACAACTTACCATTGAGCACCATCAAGGACTCGAGGAAGAAACTCTTTTTCAAACAAATGACTAAAAGGCCCATGGCCCACATCATGTAGAAGACCTGAGCAGAGAAATAAACTAATCAATGTAAAAAGGGAGCCATAAGATTGGGATAAGAGAGAGGGTTAGACTTTTTATAAGATATAATAAGTACCGGCAAGTTTCACCGTCTTAACGTCAAAGTCATCAATATCGAGCTCCATGCGCTGAGGGAAAAAAAAAAGAGAATCATGAACATGGCATATTCAATCCGACACTCCACAGGATGAAACTGATTGTACATACATGACGATTTTTTAGCATATGAATAGCTTGTGCAGAAAGCCAATAAACTCCCAAAGAATGCTCAAATCTGGAATGAACAGCCCCAGGAAATACCAAATGGGCTACACCTGAAATAAAAACAATTTTTTTCTGAACCAACCCTGTTGTTACAAATAAAAGATTTCCTCAAAACATCGCCACTTTCATGTCTTCGCAAATTGTAAGAAAAAAGAATAAAAAGATGATGCAGAAACAAGTTTTGAATAAAAACTGTCCTAGTTTAGAAAAAAAAAAAGCTCAAAAGTAAGAGAAACTCATTACAATATGTGTTTACTTCATTTTTGGGGACCCTCTGCTACTCACGTGTAGCTTCAAAATTAAACTATTAAGGACCAAAAAATTGCTGCGCACCCCGAGTTGTATTTTGCATCCTAGATTTCCAGGAGCACATGGCTTGCTCCGTCTTCCTACAACTATTGATCCCTACATACATTTGTGCTCGACACAAATTTCATTAGAATCCTTCAGAAGCAGCCTCTCTTTGTTTTCAACATAGGGATAAGGCTGTGTACAGTAGAAATCCCCTTACCTCGCAATAAGTGAGAGAGTTTAAGGCACTGGGTAATGTTGTTGTATTTACTTATTCAAGAATGTCAAGCCATAATACAGAAGTTCACATGTGTGCTAAAAAGGAAGACATTTAGAACAAAAGTACTGCTCAAGGGTCTGTTAAAAGTCTCAAGTTCATCACTGCAAATTTAGAAAAATAATCGCTTCTTGGCTTGAATGAGGCAAAACTGCCGACAATGGATATTAAAATGAAGTATGGTCCGCAAATGAAATTTCTTTGTTCGCATAGACCCACCGATAGTTCTTTAATGAGGTTTAAAACATAGTTGGGGAGGCACCAAGAGGGTGATGGCCTGCAGAGTGCAGACCATATTGCAGAAGTCTATCCCTGAAAGCAAGAAAGTTATCTTCCCAAAAGAAATACTAAATCCAAGCCTAACAGCAGCTTAAAAATAACAGAATTGGCTACTTAAGAATAGAAATTTTCACTGGAAAACAGAAAGATCTTTCTCATTCGTATGCTCCATCACATCATCAAACAAAGACAACAACAACAACAACAACCAAGCCTTATTCCCAAAATGATTTGGGGTCGGCTAACATGAATCGTCATCCAGTAACCGTCTTGTGTACGCCAAGAAATTTCGAAAACGTTGTAAACATGTTAGAAATATTTAAACAATTTCAAAGGAAATTTAGAAAGTCGTCAAAATAAATAAAAAGGTTTAAAAAAATATTGCAAAAAACAGATGAACTTTGAACACAAGTTAAAAAGTTTTAGAAAAATAGTTGGAAAAACCAAACAAATAAATCAAAAGGGGTCAGAAAAAGTCCTCCACATGGATAAAGTCTCGCCACCCTGCCCTATCCAACACCATACTCTCTTCAAGCCCTAGGGAGCTCATATCACTTCTAATCACCTTCGTCCAAGTCATCTTGGGTCTTCCTCGACCCCTACTAATATTATCACTTCTCCACCCTTCTACTCTTCTAACCGGCGCCTCACTAGGCCTCCTCCTCACGTGGCCATACCACCTCAGTCGGTTCTCCATCATCTTATCCCCTATGGGTGCAACCCCTACTTTCTCCCTAATAACTTCATTTCTCAACCGATCACGTCTTGTATGTCCACACATCCACCGTAACATGCGCATCTCCGCCACACTCATCTTATGAACGTGACACTGCTTCACGGCCCAACATTCCGTGCCATATAACAGTGCCGGCCTAATTGCCGTACGATAAAACTTACCCTTCAACTTATTGGGCAATCCTCGATCACACAGAAGTCCTGTGGCATTCTTCCACTTCAACCAACCTGATTTGATCCTATGAGCCACATCTCCATCCAATTCTCCATCCTTTTGAAGAATCGATCCTAAATATCGGAAAAAATCTGATCCCTGAACAATCTTTCCATCCAACATGATCGTCCCCGTCTCCGTTTGCCTAATGCCGCTGAACTTACACTCCAAATACTCGGTCTTGCTCCGACTCAACCGAAACCCTCGAGACTCCAACGTGTCCCTCCATAGCTCCAACCTTCTCTCCAAATCCTCTTTCGTTTCTGAGATCAACACTATATCATCTGCAAACATCATGCACCATGGTATATCATCCTGGATTGACCTCGTCAATTCATCCATGACTATAGCAAAGAGAAACGGGCTAAGTGCGGACCCTTGGTGCACTCCAATGGTAATAGGGAACTCTTCTGACTTCCCTACACTAGTCCGCACTCTCGTGCTAGCTCCCTCATACATGTCCTTAATGATGTCAATATATTTTTGCGGAACTCCTTTCTTAGTTAGAGCCCACCAAAGCACTTCCCTTGGTACCTTGTCATACGCCTTCTCCAAATCAATAAATACCATATGTAGGTCCTTCTTCCTATCCCGATAAGTCTCCATTGTCTGTCTTATGAGATGAATTGCCTCCATAGTTGACCTCCCCGGCATAAATCCAAATTGATTCTCTGAAATCTTCACACTTCTTCTTAATCTATGCTCAATCACCCGTTCCCAAAGTTTCATTGTATGACTCATCAACTTGATCCCGCGATAGTTGGCACACTCTTGAACATCCCCTTTGTTCTTATACAAAGGGACCAAAATGCTCTTCCTCCACTCCACCGGCATCTTATTACCTCTCCAAATCATGTTGAAAAGTGTCGTCAACCATTCCACACCCCTATCTCCAAGACACCTCCAAACCTCAATAGGTATGCCGTCTGGCCCCACTGCTTTCTTCCGTCCCATCTTCTTCAAGGCCATCCTCACCTCTTTCTTCTGAATTCTCCGCCTGAACTCCCGATTAACAATACTTGGATGAATGTTCACATTTCCAATATCATTCACCCGATCACCATTGAACAAGTTATCAAAGTACGATCTCCATCTCTCCGTAATCTCCTTATCATCAACAAGAACTTTTTGATCAACATCTTTGACGCATTTCACCCTACCAATGTCCCGAGTCCTCCTTTCCCTAATGCGTGCAATTTTGTAGATCTCTTTCTCCCCTTCTCTGGTATCCAATCTTGTATATAGGTCTTGGTTCACCTTTCCTCTTGCATCTCTTACAGCTTTCTTTGCTGCTCTTTTTGCATCCTTATACCTCTCGAAGTTCTCCTCACTTCTATCTTTCCCCAAACTCTTATAACATTTCCGCTTGTTCCTTATTGCTTCTTGCACTTCCTCATTCCACCAAGATGTATCCTTACTCGGTAGCGCTTTCCCCTTAGATTCACCGAGGACCTCTTCTGCCACCTCCTTTACCTTATGCGCCATAGTAACCCATAACGAGTCTACATCTCTTTCCACACTAGTAGACCAGACATCTGTCCCTGCCATCTTCTCCAAGAAAGCCTCCTTGTGCTCTCCTTCAAGTTTCCACCATTTGATCCTTGGCTCTACCTGTGGCCGCCTCTTCCCTAAGCCACCCTTAGCCCTGAAATCTAGTACCACCAATCTATGTTGCGTAGCCGCACTCTCCCCAGGGATCACCTTGCAATCCGTAAAGCTCTTACGCCAAGCATTCCTTACCAAAAAGAAGTCAATCTGACTCGCATTACTTCCGCTCCTGTATGTCACCAAGTGAGACTCCCTCTTCTCAAACCACGTGTTCATTATACCCAAGTCATAAGCTAACGCAAAATCCAAAATACTCGTTCCTCCTTCATTTCTCGACCCATAGCCAAAACCTCCATGCACGCTTTCAAAACCATGCCGCGTTGATCCCACATGTCCGTTAAGATCCCCACCAATAATCAACTTCTCCCCACTAGGAACCCCTTGCACCACCTCTTCTAACTCCTCCCAAAATTCTTGATGAATAGATGCATCCAATCCAATTTGTGGAGCATAAGCACTCACAACAGTCATAATCTCATTCCCAATCACCAACCTCACTGACATAATGCGATCGCTCTTCCTCGAAACCTCCACCACATCATCTATGTACTCCTTATCAATAATAATACCAACTCCATTCCTACTCTTATCCTTTCCATAGTACCAAAGCTTATAACCCCATGGTGTGATCTCCTTAGCTTTCGCCCCAACCCATTTCGTCTCTTGTAAACACATAATGTGAATCCTTCTCCTCCTCATAACCTCCACAACCTCCGAAGATCTCCCTGTCAAAGACCCGATATTCCACGTTCCAAACCTAAGCCTACTACCCTTACCATTATGAATAAGCTTCCTTGCCCGCTCCCGTCCATGATTTGAAAACCTTTGCACATTTGACACCACCCCTGGGAGCCGGAGTGGCGCGTCACTTCGGGGTGACGACCTAGCAACCCTTGCATATTTTTCACTACACCCAGGTCTAGGAAGTGTAGCGCGACCTTGCATATTTGACACCACCCCCGGGCGTCGAAGTGGCGCGTCGCTTCGGGGCGACGACCTAGAGACCCTTGCATACTTATCACCACACCCGGGTCCAGGAAGTGTAGCGCGTCGCTGTGAAGGGGACGCCCCCACGGTTATTAAATTTCGATTCATGTCCATAAGATGTGGCTTGTTTTACGCTGGCCGCCACAAACCTATCGCAACTCTCCTCCTTTATCCGGGCTTGAGACCGGCAGTGAATGCCAAAAAAACACTCACAGGCGGAGTTACATCATCAAACAAAGAATTTACAAAATTTGTTATCCAAGTCCTTTACTAGTTCATGTTTAGAGCTAAGGGGTTAAGCTTACCTCATCCAAAACAAAACACAAATACAGATGAATGCAGAGAAAAGAAAAGCCTAAAGGAACAAAGACGGGAAGGGGCTACAGAAGATTCTTTCTCTTTACTAAGCAACAATAATAGGTAAAATGTCCAAAGAAATATGGTTTGGGAAATGCTTCACAATTTTAAAAGTCACAAAAAGGACATGGCAAAATAGTTTAGTTTTAACACTTAACAAGGCTTTCTTCTTCAGAAAGTCACGGCCACCAGGCTCACCACCATGTCTTCAACAGTTTCGAGTGAGCCTGGATCTGATTAAAGGAGGGGGGGGTCAATAGAAAGTAACATTTCATTGCCTCCAACTATATGAAGACCCAAAGCCCCAAAGGTAGCTTAGTGGTTAGAAAATTAACCTGCCTAGGTGTTGTCCCGGGTTTGAATCCTCATATCCCCACGCCCCACCCCTGCAGCATTATCTGCTTCTACGTACCCAAAAAAAATAGAAACATAAAATAAGGGAACATAGAGGAGGCTTACAGATGACCCATATAAATATTGCTTCGAGAGTTGCACCATCTGACTGCTACTTCACAATACAAGTAGCGCACGTACTTTTGTGAGCCATTTTGCTTAACCAGAAACATAAATACACTAAATTGTGCTATTTGGCTTTCAACCTACTATTTGAATGTGAAATTAATATTGAAAGCAAACAAAAGATGCTGAAACTGAATTATATAAGTAAAAACTTCACTCCGATGACAGCTGCACATAAGACCAAACCAAATGCACGCACTAAACTTAGGTTCAGTCATTCATGGGATAATACTCATCAGTCGTCAGTAGCTCTAATTCTATTTTCTTTGCCCTCCGTTAGAACCTAGCCATTCTTCTCCATCGTCCCCCTTGCTTCCATAAAGTGGAAAGCAGAAAAAGAATAGAAAATCCACAAAAGATATCAAGAGGACTTGGATCTCCTTGAACGCAATGTCTTCCAACTCAATATCAAGTGTCAGTCACAACTTCGAGTTGGTTGTCATATTTGGCAATTCTTTCGCAAGATCTTCATGTTATAGGCCAAAAAAGAAGTGTTCTGTGTTATAATGCCGAATATCCAGCACAGATGCTTGAGAGAAACAAGGGTTCCAAGCACATAGCTATAAGCTTTCCCCAAAATTTCAGATTATGGAACTAATCCCAACAATGATATGAGTATCTCAGTACGATCTAAATATGCTTACATAAGAACAAGACAAACGATATACATCATAAAGAGATCATGAGAGTCATCACTTGGCAATATGCTCGCAAGAAAACAAAGTAAACAGGCAAAACATACAATTCAAAAGCTTACAAAAGTAAATATGCTAGCAAAGTGACTAACCCAATTGTTTCAAATCTCGAAGCCTGCAAAAGGAGGAAGAAATGATTTTCAATAGTCAGAAAAAAATGAAGAATAAGCAACTTGACTACAAGAAAAAAGAAGAAAAAAAAAAACTTGCCTCTGAAATTGTTCCGTATCCACAAATTTCAGAAAAAGCTGCATTTCCAGTAATTAGAGAAAAAGGTTAAATTATAAGAAAATAAACACTGCAGAAAAATGAAGCATGGACAGAGCATAGAAAGATAATAAGAACAACCTTATTTACTTGGATAAACTGCTATACAGAAGTAGTCCTGACTTCAATTCAATTCTAACACACCACATGACCACACAGTTTATAATCAGTTGCTGCAAGTAAAATACTTCAACTATTAACCTCTATGTACCCACCTAGCTGTCGTTTAAAACATAGCACAAGCATTAAAAGAGACGCTAAAAATGACATAAATTAGCCCTCATCCAGTCCCACTCCACTTAAAAGCACAAGCATTTCACGTGGAATATAGTGCAAAAAATCTAATTGACGCGTAGTGTTGGGAAAGCTAGCTAATTTCTTTCTTTTTGTCTTTAAATGCTTAAGTGAATGGACAGGAGCATGTTCGCTAAACAACAGTTGTGTACGAAAAGATGAAGTAGTTGTATGTAAGTATCACCACCCGCTTTAAGTGAGGCAAAAGAGTCAGCATACTAAGCCTTTCCTTGCAAGAAAAGAGAGGCTATTCCAAGTGGCTTTGACTCGAAAAAGGAAGATCAGCCATTCCATGAAAAGTAGTGCATTTCAATCCATTATATCCTAAAGACTCAAGATACTTCACTAGAAATGACCCGTAATGGTCACTCAACTATGCAGTTATACTCTCAGTTTGCTTGGTGATATTGTATATTACTATATTGTATTGATTCCTCTTAAACAATGGTGTAAATATAGTACACCCATCGTACCACAAGAATTGATCAATTTGGATTGTGACTCATTTTCTAGAAAATAACGAGGAAAGTCACAAACGTGATCTAAAGTTTGTAACAGAATATCACAGAATTTCACTTATCTATTATAGAAGGCGATAATGCATTTGAAACAAACGAAAGTGGAATTTGACCACTCTAATTGCAATGAAGGGAGTACCGTTCTCTCCTCAATTACAATGACTCTCTTATTTTATCTGGTTCATCAGAAACCTATGTTGAAAACACAAGAAGAAAATTACTCCACCCCCTTGAAGGCTCCCACCTAAAGCGAGGTAAGAACTAAGAAGGGTCCAATGTACGCAGCCTTTCGCCCAAAATGAAAATTACGTCGAAAATTGCACCGACTGCAATATTCAATTCAGTGAGCCATTTTCCATCACATTTCAAACCTATCCCAAAACCAATTAAATCAGTCAAACTCATTTCCACATCATAACATTGAATTGTCCATTGAGTGCAAATTACAGCAATACATCACTAGCAAGGAGATTTTCAAACAGCTGCACAGTAAAAATAATAATAATAATTCAATTCAATTCAATTCAATTCAGCATATAGTTCATATACTAGGCTATTGATAACTCAACAATTAGTTAGAGTAATTTCTTGAAAAGAACAATAAAATTCTGCATATACTTGTGCTTTTAAGTTTAAATCCGCACCTAAATTGAGACAAAACACATAAACAGTGAAGAGAGAAAAAAATTACCGGGTCGAGGTAAATATTGCCGTGAAGATTGTCATGAATAAGCTTAGGAGAAGTAAGATCATGGGACATTATTGGAGCGTTCTGCAGAGAAACCAACCCAAAACCGTCGCTATTGCTATACGCTCCCATTCTCTTTTGTGAGGGTATGTCGTCTAAAACTTGCGACAGAGAATAAACCCGCTGAAGAGTGAGTGGATTGAATTATGGAGTTAGTGACGCGGGAAGTAGGAACTGTGTTTCTGTGTTGGCCTTGCCAAACGGGTTGTTTGAGTCGGATTCGTATTCGTCACTTTAGCTTGGGGTTTGGTTTAGGTCTTCTTTAGGACCGAGTGGAGTCATGTTATTTTAGGTTGGGTTAAATCGATTCGAGTTAATCTATTGTTCTAATAACTTTTGTCATTGTAGCGTGATTAACATGGAGTTTTATGATTTTCAGTTTGCAAATTGAGGGATTGTTAGGTCATGTCCAAGTCAATTAGGTTATACACGAGTCTAGTCAATTCAATTCGGGTAGTCAAATCTAAGTCATCTAATGATATTTAATATTTAGTCGCATAATCGATTTTTTAATATCGTAGTTTTGCTCAAGTCCTAGTTTGTACTTACGTACGCATAATAGTAAAGATGTTGCAAAATTGATGTTTAAAGTTGAGAACTCACGTTTTTAATAGATAATTTATGTTAGTGCAGTTCATGGGACATTTAAGTTGAATACTTAATGTTTTATGAATTTATTCTCTTAGCCAAGAATTTAAACTGTATTTTTTTTTATAAACTATTGTTTTAAAGTTTAAAACTAGTGGTTTTATCGTGAATTCGTGATGATTCCCACACATTACTTGCATTTTTGTCCGAAGTATATTAGCTCAATTGGTAGAGCATCGTTCAATTGAACGAGAAGTATGGGTTCAAATCCCATAAAACTTGCAAATTTGACATAGGAGAAGAAGTGTTAGATCAGCTGGAAGTCCTGACCTCTCACCTACCCCCTTTCCCACCCTTCCACCACCGCTAAACCGTCGCCACCCAACACCCACGATCACCGGAGCCGGCGAGGACATCACCGGCTTTTTTCCCGCGTCGACGACTCTCCGGCATAGCCCACGCCACAGGGCCCTTCTCACACAATTACATTTTCTAGCCACCCTTCCCCCTACTGTCTCCTCTCTCCTCCCTTGCTAGCAACCACGTCCAGCCGGCGAAAGGTTGATATAGGGCTTGTGGACGAACCTCAGGATGTGGCCTACGGTGCATAAATTGGTGGTCGGTGATGATGTGTAGGAAGTTGTAGAAGAGAAAAGGGAGAAGAAAGGAGAGAAGAACTAGGAGAATGAAAAAGAAAGCCGGCGGAGGGAAATCAGCCGGAAGGTGATGTTACCGGCGAGATAGGTGGTCGGCCGTCTCGTCGGGTTGGTGGTGGCTTGACAGTGGTGTGGGGTGAGGAGGGGGGGTGAGGGAGGAGAGAGAAAATAAAAAGGCGGGAATGAAAAGGGATACCCCAAGTTTGAGGAGAGTTTCATTTTGGGGGAGTGGGTTAAAGGAAAGTAATGGAATGGGAAAAAACTATTGTAAACCAAACGATTAGAAATATAATCGGAGAGGGATTCTATTACTTGAGTCAAAGATTTAAAATTGTCCAACCAAACATGCACAGCGTTCTTACCAAATTAGAAAAGATACAGGGAAAATCTTAGATAGTCGACCCAAATCAAAGGGTGCTACGAACAAAACATTCAACATCAAACAACCACCAAATTGAGATGTCATCAAATTGAGATATTTGCTTCCCAATCCTTAAAATCGCTTCTCCCATCGAGAATGAATTCGATCCATTTACCTATGAGCACAAAAATTACATACAAAAACTGTACGAAACATATACGCCGGATGTACGGTATAATTCTCTCATGGAGCCACCTCCATATTAGTCCGCACAATGAGCGAATCAGTGGAAGTTAAGAATATCGGATAAGAACGTACAAGCACAACTGATCGATTTGATTGACTGTATCATACTTTCAACCACTGCAAGTTTAACAAGTTTCTCAAAGCAGAAACTGTTTACTGCAAGAGTATCAGATTTCAAAACCCTGACAGAAGTTCCAGTAATCTTAAAAACCCTCTTCATCAACCTGTTACGACCGAAATCAGAAGCACAAGAGTTTAATACAATCGAAAGTTTGATAGAGCATCCGTAGGATAAACACAAATCAATGGATGACTAGTTATCAAAAAACATAAACCTAGAGACAAAATGTTCACCAGACAATCTATACAAAGTGACCACCCAAACACAACCAAATTATCGGCCAAACCAGCCTTTCGGAGGCTGTACATCTGCATCATTCATCAGCTTGTCAAGCACAACATTTAGGTCAACCGACTGCCCATTGTCGGTCAGTCTGCGAACAGTTGCCCTAACCTGATCTCTAGAAAACCCCATATTTGTCACCTTATCAACCACATCATCAATGGGAACCTTGTTTCCACTTCCACCAGAACCTGATCCACCACTGATCCCGGTGGCAGTAGGGATAGCCTGGGGCAGAACCCTAGCAGTCGGAAGCTGGGGATAACTGCCTGTACCACCTCTAGGAGAATGCGGCTGAGGTTTAACAGATGAACCACTGCCATAGTGCGAAGTGGGTCCGCCGTATGGATATGGTTCACTAGACCCTGATGAAGGGATATAAAAACTGGAGTTAGATCTAACAGATGGTGGTGGTGGCTCGTACATAGGTGAAGGGCTTCCATAGTACTGCTGCGTGGGAGGTGGCATACTGCTTGGCTGGGATGAGGGCTGATGAACACTTGTTGGATATGTCTGAGGTGGTACATATGGGCTTTCATCCAGGCGATGGCCCAATGATGATTGGAATTGCGGAGGAGCATTAACGCCCACAATAGATTGATGCTGCTGTTGTGGAGGCTGAGGGGGTTGAGGATAGGGTGGCGTTGGAGCTGGTTGATATTGTTGTGGCTGTGGTGCGGGGGGTGGTTGCTGGTGCTGACCAGGGGGATGTATTTGGTACTGCTGGCCTCTTGGGGCATCAGAATTCTGGGGAGGTTGTGGAATATAAGCATCTCGGGGCCCAGGAAGAGTTGTAGGAGGAAACTGAGAAGTCATTGGTTGAGGAGGATGAATGTTCAGTTGAGATGGCGGAGGAGCATTAGGAGGGGTCATAGAAGCCACAGGCTGGGGTACAGCAATTCCGTATTGCTGGAAACCTGATAGCTGAGGAGGAGCAGAAGCTGTTGTTGCCTGTGGCACAGGATCTTGTTGAACTGTATTTGGGATTTTGGACGAATTCTCTGCCTTGGAAAATTGAAATTTTGCAAGCTGCATATGACCCTCCATAACCTCTTGTTTGCCCTTGATATTTTGTACACCAGTTTGCACCTACAATCATGCATAAATTAACCCAAGCATCAGAACTTAACTCATCAAACACCTTCATATTTTAAGCCACACCCACACATGTACCACTATAAAAACAAATAAAAGTTCAATTCTATGGGAGAAATTATAATAGAAAAAATAAAGCTTACAACTACTCTCATAATTTAGGGGTCCTCTAAGCATGAACCATCCACAGAGCCTTTATTTGGCTTTACATGGGACAGTTTGTGACGATAAATCATGAACCGTTACGAGTTTCGAGCCATACCAGGATTTCTTCAGAAACATCAGGACGAGGTGAAAAACAAAAACTCGAAGGGTGAAGGGTGGAGGGACTGAGGGTAACAGTGATTGCACACTAGGGAAATTCCCAAAAAATTAGGATCTACACGATTATGTGGTTCATGCCAAATTACCAGCTAACTTTACAATCTGGATAGAGAGAAATGAGAAGAAAGGGACAGGAGGAAAGGGGAGAGTAGTAAAATCTCTTGTTTGGATCAGTAATGGAAAGTATTTAAGAGAGGAGGGCAATTGTCACACTCAATTTGATGTACTGCTCCAAAAAGGAGATCACGCTTTTATTGGCCTAGCACCTAGCCTCCCATGAGATAAAAAAAATCCTTCACTTGGTGTTCACTACTACCACCCACAAGCCTGTTACTATGCTAGGACAGCCATAAAAGGTCCTTACTGAAGTCAAGCTTGATTTCCATTAGCCCATCAAAATGCTATTGGGCCAAAATTTTGATGGGCTAACGGAAAACAAGCTCTTAACATATCGTAAAGTTAGCCTAACTCTAGTTATCATACATAATCAAAAGCCTCACTTGTTTTTATTATCAGCCAAGTTTTGTAGTTATGTATCCTTAATTTTTCCTTTTTCAATTTCACTGACATGACATTGTCTCTATGTTACTCCGACTTCATTTTACCTCACGTACCCATGTCGGACACTCGACACTCGGACATGGGTATGACACTTGGATCCATACCCGTACGGCCGTACCCGACACTCGTACCCGAGTCTGAGTAACATAGCATTGTCTATACTCCAGGGACATCAATACTAGCTTTAAGGACATGATTGGTATGGGAGTAATGTAATCACCATTACAATCACATAAGTAGTGGGAAAGTAAGAGAGAGGGGGGAAGGTTGTAATCACAATTACAAGTTGAGGGCTCCCATTACGTAAACACATTATTGTGATTGTTTATGTAAAACCTATGTATCACTATTACATCAACTCAAGAAATATCTAACATATTTGCTTTGAGTTAGTATCTCTCTACGTCCTCATTCTATATCCAATTTTAACTAAAAATATCCAATTACATTACAAGGCTGATTACATGCTACCAACTTACCCTAAAAGTCTATGCATGAGGAATTGAGGACAAGGTCATCAAAATAATATGATCCATAGACTGCCTCAAAAAATTAGTCCTAAATTATAACAACAAATGGAAACTGATCCTCTCCCAGCACCACCTCCTTTTTCCCCTAAAATATAAGTCCCGTTACTGAGTAAGGCAAAAGAGAAGGAAATTACCTCCAGAAGAATATTCTCTAGATGTCTCAGTTTCCCATCAGTGCTTCCATGGTTATTGCCAATCGATAGCTTCAAATCATCCACAGAATGCTCAAGATGGCGTGTTCTACTTTCCATCTGTGACAACCTGGCGCTTAAAGAATCAATAGCATGCATCAAAGCATCAGTATGTTTCTTCATTGTTCGATCAATCTCAGACAGCATGGCTGAATCATTTACTTTCTGAGCTTTCTCTAGAACTATCTTGTCAGGCTCAACATGGTCCAGAGAGCTGTAGCTCTACAAAACACAACACAAAAGATATTGGACTGGGCATGTAAAGACAATATTGAGTACAGGTTTAATATTTGCAACAGTTTAATATTGAGTACAATTCTTTCTAAAATAAGTTGTCAAGGAGAGGAAGGACATACGACAGACATAAAAACAGATACACTCTGGCACATCAGATGTAACTTAGTAACAGCAAAAGAACAATTTCCAGTATCAATACTGAAGAGATCTTTAAGTCATGATTACTTGACTTTAAAAGGGACCTCCAAGTTCCAAAAAAAACTGTTATCAAAAGTCATCACCAAACAAAAGATCTCACGAGCTCTGGTACTCACAGGCTCACAGCACTTCAGAGAGCAAAATCATTCGAATTACTAATACATGTGCAAACACACTTTTTTTTTCCTCTCATTTAGAGTGAATGTATTAGCCAATCCAAGGTCAGAAGCGCCCTCTGAATGGACAAATAGATAGGAAGGGGCATTCCATTATCCAATGGTGTTTAAACAATGAGAACGGAACGCTCCTAAAACACACAGGGGCTGTTGATTAACAGCCAAACAACAACACTTTTTTCATTTCTCATACTACTAGACTGGGAATGACTCTGTTCTTATACCAATATATTACTTCCAGCAGTTACTCTGCTACTTATTGATATATGGGAAAAATGCAGCTTTTTAAGTGACAGTTCTAGTGTGATTGATCGCAGAAAATAAAATGTCTAGCTTTAATCGATAATGTCAATTTAAGCTCAATGCATTTTGTTCTTCTAATGTACTCAACAATTAACAACATGAAAAAGTAAGTTGAGATTATCTGTCAACTTGGTACTGACGACTACATCGTAAGCTTGTTAACAATTACCCAAGAAAGCTCTCTTCTTTAAAAAAAAAAAAACTCACAAGCAGATAGCACAAAAGTTAGTTCCAGCATCAACCACACAGCCATTATAGACTTTTTTTGGGATCAACCAGTGTATAACTCATAACTCAACTCATACAACCCCACTGGACCACCATAAATTCCTTAGTGATTTTCCATAAATCATTACTTCACAGGGTGTGAAACTTTTAAATCCACATGGTCTTACATGGGCTGCAGTCGCCTGCAGACACATGAAATCCAGAAGTCCTATAACTAAAGAATCCCACATACATAGAAGACTGCGTTCCTAGCAGATGTTTTTTTCTAAAAATGTTCAGTTATAGAGCAAAAGCCAACAACAAATTACGACAAGGGTTAATCTATTGGCGGGATAATCTAATAGCAGTGCTTCTAAACATCCACTTTCACAAGAGCAGGTCTGACTGCTAGCCCCTAGTAGACAGTCTCTATATCGCGAAATCGAACATTGATAAAGTCTTTGATACACATCAAATTGGAATCCACAGATAGTCACCCCTACAATATTCTAATATCTCCATTGCATTTCTAATGCACTTCCACCACCAACAAAACAATCCCAATCAAAGTGGAGCGCATGAAATCAAGTTTGAGCCAAGTATGGCCATATGATCAATAGAACAAAGCTTTACAAGTGTTGATCATCTTCTGGGACCATTAACCATGACCAAGACCTAATCATTTCTTAAGCTAAAGGAAAAATGGACCATACAGTACAAAGTGAAACAGGTAGGAGATCAAACTCTTGGCTAAGCAATTTGGTCGAAGAGAGTAATTCTCCTATTTGTTTATAGTTTAAACAGCAGCGCCTCCATATTAGTTGAGAGCTGTTAGACAACAACAACAACATTATTCCCAAAATGATATCGGGTCGGCTAACACGAATCATCATCTGTAACCATCAAAAGCAAACCATGAAAGCTAAAGATCATGGCAAACAAAATTTAAATTTTTAAAAAAGTAGTGGAAACACGTTCAGCAAGAGTTTTAAAACCCGACAAAAGAAAAGAATTGCAAATAAATTTAAAATCTTGTTATAAAACACGTGAAAAAATGTATGAACGTTTTTACTCAGAAGAAAAGGTTTGAGAAAGTACGAGATCAACCAAGTCTTCTGCAAGTGACAGAAATAAACAAGCTTAGTTAATGAAGCAAGTTTCAGTCTACAGACTGGACAACAAACAACTTGTTATAATTGCTTCTGTATTTCATAGACAGCTTGTTGTATTGTTTAGACTTATTTATAATAATAGCTTTTGTTCTCTATATATAAAGCTCACCTACTGATGTAACACGAGACTTTGAAGAATGAAAACGAGTTAAAGAGATTCCAAACTAGGCCTGTGATCACATTCAGGGTAGGAGTTGAGTGACTGATTTACATGTCTTTCTATCTTTGAGTGAGTTTATCTCAGAGAAGGAGAGATAAAAATATAGCTTGGTTGAGCTTACTCAGGGGAAATGTTTATTATCTGTTACCGGCTTTTTAATCTTTGATTAAAAAAATAAAATAAATAAATAAAAGCCTCAGAAATATTGATTTGACTAAACTGCAATTCTCACACTATAATCATCTCGATTCTTATTACTTCTCAACAAATGGCTTTGCAGGGTCGACTGCATAATATGTGAAGTTAAACACCATGAAAGCCAAGAGTATGTTTAGAAACAAGGATTTGATTCTCAAATCCAAATTTGACACAAATTCCATGTTTGGGAACTCAAGAATTTGAGAAATTGGATTTGTGTCAAATCCTTTGGAATTTGTTTCAAATCCAATTAGGCCAAAAGCAAATGACACCTCAAGAGGTGTCATTTGAAATCCCACCCTCCCCAAACAGTTGATTTATATTTGAATTCCACATTTTAAAATGATGGAATTGAATTGATTACAAATTTTTAAATTCTTGTTTCCAAACACTATCTAAGGTTAAACAGGTGGTAGCATCCATTTTTACATAAAGTGCTCTAACATAGTGGAGAGAATTGAAACTCAGACGGAATATGTAAGAAGGGTAGAATTCAGATGAAATTTCCTGCACAAAAAATTTGGGCAACAGGGCTTTCATGAACTCACCATACAAAGGCAAGACAAGAAATGTATCTCTGAATATGTGGACAACTTTTTGACTTTTAAGCGATACTCTTGAGTTCACTTTTTCAGTTTCACTGGGGGGTAGATATGGACTTTGCTGTGAAAATGCAACTTCGCACTCGGAACATTTTTCAGGATGCATCTCAAATGGGCTAAAAGTTAAAGCAATCTCCAACAAAGAAAGGAAGTCGCGAGAATATTGTCTGATAAGGGCAAATGTATATGGCACACTTTGCAGGATAATGTGCCACTAGATTCAGTAAAGGTCGGTGTATATTTGACAAAACTTTCCGGAGCATCTGAAATTTCTGAAACTCAGACAAATATTGCACCTTAATTGGTGTGAGGGTGAGAAATAAGTTAGAGAGGGGTGTGTCAATGTGAACTGATAATATGAAGGAAATTTGGCAGATACAACATACAACCCTTCTCCAACCAATGATAGAGGAAGAAATTGTCCGTCACATTTAGGAACATAGACAAAGAAAAAAAAACGAAACGTGTGAGGGTGTGAGATATTATACTCAAAACTATGAACCAAAGGTGTTGCAGCAATGGAAGTTGTGCATCAAAGAAACCATAGTATACCATGGTAAAAGTTGGAATAAGAGTTTTAAAATGTCATGGTCATGGAGATGTTCCAGAAGTATGTCTACAACTTCTAAAGCCAAATCTACAGTCTAACCTTCGGTATACTTTTCAGAGTTGGAACAATGAATTTGCTGTAATTACAGTTCTTGGAGTTGAAATGAGAGACGAGGTAAGCCAAAAAAATACTCCTAATTGAGTGAAAGCATTTGCAACAAGTTCTAATGCATCCAATGCGAGTAATACGCTGAAGTTTGAAAAGAAAAGAGAAAGTCAAAAACATCAGATTTTATGATTATAATTCTAGACGTTCCTCGTAACACTATCATGGTTGGATGTTTTCGTTGGTTAATGACCAAGTTGAATTCAAATGGGAATACGGGATATAGTAAGTCACAGTGAGGAATTTGATGCTAGAGGATGAAGGTTATATTACTTTGATTCTTCAGATGTGCTAAAAAAACCCGAAGGGAGTATAAATGCTATCATCTAAAATTCAGCAATGTCCCACTCAATCTGGTGCCAGCATCACTTGTACATTCAACAAGCTACAGAAACTAGTAACACCTTTTCACGGGCTATCATTTGCAGATTCAGTGACCAAACTGCAAAAAGAGCCCTGCGATGCACCGAGAGAGAGGCAATTTCCAATGCACAATAAGGGTTCGGTACTCCAACTCTCAATACTAGTGAAGACATCACTTCAGAAAAGCATTGGCCAATTCCACCCATAACTTGTAAGTTGTATATTTATATGGATTAAATGAAATCTGTCCACTTCTATTTTCAATGCTTCCGATCACTCTTAACGGAATTAATCAAAGAAGCGCGACTAGAGCAGTACTTTAATCTCTCCACCTCTATTTCCAATGCCACAGAGATTGTAATCAACCTTAGGGTGACAGTCGACTACAACATTAATTTCGCAAATTTATTCTCCCAGTCTTTAGGAATCTGCACAATGTTGACACTAATCTTACCACTCATGTCAATTCAGAAATCGAATTGAAAAGAATTTCGCCTTTTTAGCGAACCCGAGATGTATGCAAGTCATGCTTTTGATCTCATGCTCAAATCAGAACAGTTTCAGAATTACGATCAAAACAAGCTACTCTACAATCTACATAGACAAATTACGATCAAAATCCCGCTTCTGGCAATCGAAAAAAACACTAATAAAACCCAAAATAAAATCAACAGACATAAAAAAAAAAAAAAAGGAGAATCAAGAGATGGACTTACTCTAAGAGGCGAAGGATTGGGCTTACTAGGAACATCAAGGGAGGTCCAATCTCTGGCAACAGCAGAATCGACAACACGAGGAGGAGAATGATCAGAGGAGGAGAGAGAGTGAAGGGCAGGGCGATGAATGGGGTGAAAATCATAGTTGGGCAACATCTCTTGTTTATTCTTGTTGTTCACGCTATCATTATTAGTTTCTGATGATTCATGATGATGATGTTGCTGTTCATCTCCTCCATGTTGTTCTTCTCCTTGAGGGTTCATCAGATCTATAAAATCTTGGTTCTTTGATGGTCGAGATAAGTCCATTATTTGCTTGTCCATGAAGCTTGACGCGTTCATCGATCGACGAAACCAACCAACCCAATTCCCAATAAGTAGTAAGTTGTGCTGTGTTTGTTTGTTAATGGAATACTAAAAGAGGAAGGAATAGGAAGAGTGTAGAGGAAGGGAGAAGGTGGGATGAGACTGAGAGTTGGACACTTTCTCAATTCTCTCTGCTGCTTTACTTCTTCTCTTCGGTATGGAACACCTAGTGCGGTGTCTTCGAGACTAGGACTTGGTCAGTTAGACAGTTACGGGTCGGGACGGGCGGACACCTCTCCTAAACGGCATATTTGTATTTGGGTATCGAGTTTGACAAGGATACTACGAGAATATATATGATGGATCAATATATGTGACTGACATACAAACATAGAATCAGATACTAGTAGACTCAATACTGGAGATTTAGCATGTACCTTAATTAGTTTGTAATTTGGAAGTGTCCTAGCTTAGGTTAATAATTTTAATGTGCTTCATGTACCAAAGCATTTCCTTGTAGAAGACAAAGTGTAAATTGTCATATGCTTGTGCATGTCAAATGTGAAAAAAAAAGTCCAACTCTTACTCAATATTGAAGAAACAAGATTGAAAATTGAATAAGTGATCCAATTAATGTTAAAGTCATGAAAGTTGAATCTTAATACATGTACGGTGTATTCGATAAGAGTGAATGTGAATCCCGGGATAGAGAAGGGTCGTGTAAAGTACATTAGACCATCAGCTCCTTGATTTTGATGGGAATGCGGTTAAGGAGATGCTTATCTTTAGTGTGATGTGAAGTATGTTATACGGCCTATCAGTTGTACTCATAACTTTGGTTAAACGATATGAAGTTAAGTAGCGAGATCATAAAAGGTAAACTTGTTATTAGGATTTGATAAAAAAATTTACTAATAGTAGAGGTGAACTAGAAGAGCGCGGGAGCATATGTCTTGCCACAAGCTTATCAGTGGCTTGCCAAACCTTGTTGGAGCATACCCTTAAATCCTTAGACCATCCTTATTGGTTATCTAGGTCATCTTTCATTTTCTCATTGAAAAACCATTATATCCATACTTCACTCTCATGCTCCAACTTTAGTTTTCCATGATTTATTAGTGACCTAGATCAACCTCATTCTCTCTCCAACTTTATCATACAACACAACACATCATCTATATAGACACAGAAAAAATGGTACGGTTACTCAAATATATCAAAAGTGGTCTTCATCTATAAAAAAAAAAAAATAATAATAAGACTTATGATATTTGATTTATAATTTTATGAATTTATTTACATAAATTATAGTAGTTACAAGATTATTAACTTTGGGGCATTTTGTTACACCAATTAATGCTTGTCATGTAGATTTGAGCTAGAGCATGATCTAAGATCACACCATGCTACTGCCTCATGCTCCAGTTTTTTTTTTCCTCTTGCCCATTCCCACATGAGAATTATTTGTCTTAGGCTCTGTTTGATAGGACTGCATCTTTCTGAACTGAACTGACCTGATCTGAACTGAACTAAATGATTCTGATGTGATCTGATCTGAACTGAATGATTCTAATTTGAACTGATCTGATATGAATGATTCTGATCTGATTTGAATGATACTGACCTGATCGGACTGAGATTCATGATTTCTAAACTCAATAGAATTTAATTGAACATATCAATTTAACATATTATTTAATTGTTTTTATAATTATAATTATTTATTATAATTATTTATTATTATTTTTATTGTTATTATTATTATTATTATTATTATTATTATTATTATTATTATTATTATTATTATTATTAATTATCATTGTTATTATTATATATCGATGGAGAATCAATAGCAATTTACAAGAGATTTGTGGCAAGCCGAGATACTATATGAACCCCCTCACGTTTCGCTATTGTAAAACCAATCCTAGTAAATATCATCATGTCAAGCAAGAAGATGATACTCAACAAGAAGTTGGCGCGAAACTAAATGATATGGATATTGATATAGAACATGAGGATGATATGCAACAGAATAATTCACTCTATGGACAATCCACTAGATACTTCAATTCGTTTACTTTTCTAACAGTAATTTATGATGGTTTTTAAAAAAAAATCCTTTTTTAATTTTATTTTTGTAACCCGTAAGGCTGTAATCATTAAAATATAAAAGGATTAGTGCTAATAATGATATTATTTTAAAAACAACTTATTTGATTGAACTGAACAAATTTCAATCATCTGATCTGATCTGAACTGAATTATTCTTATTTGATTCAATCTGATTTGAATAATTCTGATCTGATCTGACCTGAATTCATCTGCGAATAAGTCCTATCAAACAGGGCCTTATTATTGATTAAGATCATGAAAATTCTACGCAATTCACTCATAATTCCACAACAAATTTTACACAATTAAGATGAAATTGTGAAGAAAAATAAATTAGACAAATAATGAGGTATGAAAGAAAATGTAGAGGGTATGATAAAGTAGCAGAGATATTCAGTTGATCTAGATAAACAATAAACCACATTTGGAGTATAATGTTTCTGTATGAAAGAAAATAATATTTAATGAGTAGTATCTAGATCATCTATATGACCATTAAACATGGTCTTAGGGCATCCACCTTCATTTTTTTTTGATAAAGGTAAGAAAGCCTAGGTTGATCCACGAGTCTAAGACCAACCGAACTCATCCTTTCGGATGAGGGAAGTAAGAAAGTCAGACAGACTCTCAAACCAACGTGTAAGAGACGGGGATGAGTGCCCCAAATTGGCCATAAAAGTCTGCGACTTTATTGGGTTCACGAAAGCAGTGAGAGAAATCTCTACTTTGTGAAAGGAGGAAATGTTCACTAAAATATCTTCAATTAGAATGGAGATTTCCCGGGGAACCTTCCAGCAACGATGAACTGAGTTAATCACGCAAAGGTTATCGCCCCTCGATTATAATATATTAAACACCTAAGAAATAGCCGCTTTAAATCCTTCCTTTAAAGCTAAATCTTCAGCAAAAAGAACACATGTAGATCCACAAGCTTTGGTCCCAAAAATTAACGGTGTTCCATTACTATCTCGAATAGCATAACCTAAAGACGACGTTCCAGTACTGAGTTTAGAACCATCGAAATTTAATTTGAAAAAGTCTTAACGGGGTTTATGCCAAAAATTATTCTCACTACAGAATTTATTATTATGAAGGCCTTGACTTTGTTCACAGTTATCAGGATTATCTAGGTCAATTTTTCTAAGGGTTAACACCAATCTTTTAACGCTAAGTTTGTCAGACGAGTCACTTTGTCAACTGAACATGTTTCATTTCTAAATATTGAACTATTTCTAACGAACATACATTCCACCAGGTGAAGAAAAGAACTTGCATAGACTTATTGTTCATCATCCTTTTAATAAGGTCTAGATTATGAATGAATGAGCGGTTAGCAATAATAGGATTATTATAATTAGGGCTTTTGGTCGAACCACACCTATTAAAATTAGAATTTTGTCAGACCACACCTATTATAATTTTTCTTGTCTAACCACACCTAATAAAATCATTTTCTTTGTTATTTCATCCATCCACTACCGCCACTTACCCACGCACCGCCGCCGCCAGCCACCGCCCCTAGCCACCCATTGCGGCCGCTAGCCACCCCACTACCACCACCACAATTGTTTTTCCCCCAAATTTGATTTTCTTCTCCAAAAATTTCCCCAAAATCGATGTTTTGTATGTAGGAGGAAGAAAATCGAATTTGAGGGGAAAAAATTCGTGGTGGTGGTAGTGGGGAGGCTAGCGGCAGCAATAGGAGACTAGGGGCGGGGGCTAGCGGCGGCAGTGGGTGGGCAAGTGGCGGCAGTAGATGGATGAAAGGCGGACTTTAATATAAGGTGTGGTCTAACAAAGAAACTAATTTTATTAGGTGTGGTTAGACAAAAAAAATTATAATAGTGTGGTCTAATAAAATTCTAGGTTTAATAGGTGTGGTTCGACAAAAAACCCTTATAATTATTACCACTGTGAGAATGAAGTAAATTCACGTCAAATTTTTTTGCTACATCTATGATAAGTGGACAAGCAAAAAACAAATGGTATGAGTCTTCTATATAAGATGATCACAGAGAATACAATGAGCTGGGACTGAAACATTGCTGTGAATTAGTCTGTCCCGAGTAGGGAGACCATCCATACAACTTTCCAAATAAATTTTTTAATTTTATTAGGGATATCAAATTCCCAAATCCAATAAAAACTAATTTGTACTCACTTATGTCTTGGATACCTTGCACTGACAGAGTAGCTGACTTGGTCGAGAAAGAACCATCATTTGATACTCCCCAAAATACATGATCATTCATGTCATGAGACGGAATATAGATGCTACAAATAATATCTATAATATTTAAAGGAAGGACTTGGCTAAGTCGCTGAATATCCCATTGATGAGTATCCGTAATAACGTTGATACTATTTAAAACTACTTCAGATAGCGGGGTTGACAGAGCACACATGTCTTGCCAAAAATTTGTATCTTTATCGTTACCTATTTGCCAACGCTGACCTTTTCTAAAAACGCTTCTAAGAGACATGAGTTTCCTCCACTGCCACGAACTGCTAGTAGGGGGATTATGATCAAATAGATTTGACGATTTAATGTATTTTTTCTTAACAACATTTACCCAAATGTTATCTGATTGTATTAGTATTTTCCATAGCAATTTTAGCTGCATTGCCTTGTTGGTCACCTCTGCTTTTCGGAGGCCCAAACCACCCATATTTTTAGGGGTATAAATTTTATCCCAACCTATAAGATTGGGTGATTTTACCAGTAGTTTTATCACAAAGAAATTCTCTGTTGATCTTATCTAGATCTTTATGAATCGAACTCGGGATTTAAAAACTTTGCATTTGAAAGGTAGCCTTTGAAGCTAAATTGGCTTGAATTAATATAGTTCTTCCGGCTTGGGAAATAGAGTTAGCTTTCCATTTAGTTAATTGATTTCTTGATGTAATAAGAACATTAGAGAAAGTTTCCTTTGTTACTTTGCTAACTATTGTAGGACATCCTAAATATATATTTTCCCGAAGAAGAGGCTTCTGGCATCCCTAAAATGCCACCGAAAGCTTCTCTATCCAATCTATGCACATTTTTAGTGCATTGAAACGCTGATTTGGTAAAGTTGACTTGTTGACCTGATATGTTGCAAAATTTATCTAGAATATTTCTAATTTCCTGACAACTACGCTTTGAAACTTTACTAAATATCATAGTATCATCAGAAAACGTTAAAAAATGTATTCTATCTACGCTTTGGCTAATCTTAATACCAACAAGATGACTTTTGTCATCACTAGCATTTTGTAACTTTCTTGCTAGGATTTCAGCACACAGTATAAACAGATGAGGAGAAAGA
The DNA here is from genome assembly GCA_963457585.1 of Spergularia bocconei. Lineage (NCBI taxonomy): Eukaryota > Viridiplantae > Streptophyta > Magnoliopsida > Caryophyllales > Caryophyllaceae > Spergularia > Spergularia bocconei. The sequence continues at coordinate 14,984,723 of OY734952.1, forward strand.
GGATCACCTTGTCTAATGCCCCAAGTTGGGTTAAAGATATCATGCGCACAACTATTTACTAGCACAGAAAATGAAACCGTGCTGACACAGCTCATGATCCAGCAAATCCATTTAGGATGGAAGCCAAATTGTCGCAACGTTTCTTCAATATATCGCCATTCTAATCGGTCATAGACTTTCTCCATATCAAATTTGATAGCCAACCATCCACCTTTTCCACCTTTCCTTTTAAAGAAGCTGAAAACCTCATGAGTCAATAGGATGTTATCTTGAAATTATTCTATTTGGTGTAAAAGCCCCTCGGTAAGGATGAATAATTTTTTTCTAGAATAATTTTAAGGCGATTTGCTAAAACCTTCGAGATAATTTTGTAAATAGTGGAGCAAAGGCTGATTGGTCGAAAGTGGTTTGTTGTTTCGGGGTTTTCTATTTTAGGGATGAGAGCTATAAAAGTATGATTGATTTCTTTAAGTAATTTTCATGAATGGAAAAAAGCGGAAACAACTCGAATAATCGAGTTGCCAACAATAGGCCAATACTTTTGAAAAAAAGCCGGCGGGTATCCATCTAGACCAGGGGCTTTATTTGCTGCCAATTGAAATACAACAGATTTAACTTCTTCACTACTAATCTCCTGAATTAAGAAGACATTGTCTTCTTCTGAAATTTGATTTTTAATTAGATCAAAATCTGAGTCAGTGAAATTACAGTTAGAATTTTTCGAAAATCTCAAACGGAATTCTTCTGTTATTGCAGACCCTGTAAGAGAAGGATCTGAGTATTGGATGTCATGAGAAGAAGAAAACTTATGAATAGCATTCCTATTTCTTCTAAGAGTTGCATGAACTTGAGAATATTTGGTATTACTATCCCCTAAATTTGCTTTGTTACTTTTAGCTTTTTGACTCCAATAAGATTTATTGTAATGAAGTAGGCAATTTCTCCTTTTCAACCATTTTTCATGAGCAACTTCTAATTCCAAGTTATTGCTATTTATGAGTAAATTTTTGAATGTTTTCTAACTTTACCTCTGCTAGAGAAAGTTGTTTGAAAATATTGCCAAATGTGGTTTTATTCCATTCCTTAACTTTTTTCTTTAGGTTTTTGCACTTTTTAATAAGTCTGTACATACCTTCATGACACAAATAAGAAATTGTGGAACTTATTTGCACCCCAAAACTGTACAATAATGTCACCAAGACAAATAGAAACAAACCCTTAACTCAAACACTTTCATCCGTTAATAATTTAACATCACGCTTTAAGAAGGTTTAGGCCCTGTACGAATCAACTTATTCAACAGTGTTTTCAAATCAGATCAGATTTATTCAAATCAAATCAATTCAGATCAGTTTTATTCAAATCAAATCAAATCAAATCAGATCAGAATTATCCAAGTAACAATCATTGAATCTAGGCTATTTCTAGTTATTAATTCGCCTAACGGCAGTTAATTTATCAATTAATTCAGTTAAGATGAAATCAAATCAAGTTTATTCAAATCAAATCAAACCAAATCAGTTCAATTCAAATCAAATCAGATCAGAAGAATGCAGTCCAATCGCATATGGCCTTAGTCTCTATCAACATAAACTATATACGAGTACTAAGAACAAATGACATGTTTTCGTGACATTTGTAATACGAGAAATTGGAATCGCAAACATGCGTAAAGCCTTGGGGCACCCATCCTCCTACAACTCTTTTATCATTCTTTCTTTTGATCTATTATTATTACTCCTTTAGAGTGCCCTCTACGATTATATGAACTAGATTCACATGCTAATTAATTATAGATCTAGAAAACTGACCTCTCAGAATACATTTGACACGCACGGCACAAGAGCTAGGATAAAAAAAAAATCTTTGATTTAGATATCATCCGTGATAATTAAAAACTTCCCAATGTGCTATTTCTTTGCCTAATTAACCACCTAGCTAGATAGATGATTCATGTTGTATTTAGCATTAAATGTTTGCATCTCTATGGCTACATTCTTTTCACTGCACACGAAATCTGAATCAATTATTGGAAGATTCGCTACACCAAGCTAATGATAGGTTCATAACTAGGGGTGTTCACTTGTCCAAACTTGGATTAGACTAAACTGAGTTAGTACAATAGAAGACACGATCTCACAGAAATTCAATCCTCACGACCGAACTGCTTGGAAAAGAAGCGAACTTGGACGGATTGAATATTAAACATCAATCTTAATCCGTATTGTCATTTTTTTTTGAATTTTCCTTGTATATCTAAATTTAGATGTAAAGGTAAATGTCCTTGCATTCTTTAATATTTCACACATCGACTCTTGTTGAGTCTTTGCATCTTCGATCTCATCGGTACATTAATGACTTATTGCTTGTTCTTCGTATGTCATCATGACTCCATTATTCGTTTTCATTATCTCATTTTCTTTACGTACAACAATGCGAGTATTACAAATGGTGAAGATATTTTCAAGTCAAACTTTAGTAGTTCCAAAACAATTGTTCTTCGCGTCTTACTTTCATTATAGCCATATTCCTTGGCATAGGTAAAAACTGTCTCATTTGAAAAAATTTGACTTGGAAAAATCATCACCCGTTGCATAAGACTTCGATTTTCCCATTTGTCTATTCAACAAAATTCAAGATACCAGGCAAAGCTTAAAAGACGTATCCAAGAATTTACGCATACAAATTCAAATCTTACAAACGTACACGAAGACCTACCGGTACTCATTTCAAATCTAACACGAATTGCATTGAAGCAACATATACAGTCATACAGATGATATTAACATCAGCAATAAACAAGAATGTGCCACTAAAATTATCAATGAACAACCTAAGTTTTAACTCTGCCAAGTTGGAAGCAGCTACGAAGTTTAACAACCAAGTCACGAGTGTATCATTCACCAACCCCTTTCTCTCCCTCCAATCCTCCGCGCAAGTTCCAAATCCTTTTTCACTGCAACATTGCATCTTGTCAGTGGCCACATACAAGATCAAAGTCACAAATATTAACTCTACTACGCCAAATCAAGCCAAAAATTAAATTACAAAAACAAATGAATGCTTCCTTCATTCTATTGGACATTCAACGTTTGGTTTGAATATGTGAGATGAATTCAAATCCAACGCTAACAATGCATGAGAACAGAAGGGCACTTTCCACAGTGTTAGCTTGCAAAGTCTTAAATCCTGGTTCCGAAAGCTATTTCTTATTCTCTACCCCCCCCCCCCCACCCATAATCCAGGGAGAATGAGCAGGAAAGCACACGGATAAATTACAAAAGAAGACCTCTAAGAGTTTGTGAATGTTTGTTTAGTAAAGCAACATATGCAAAGTATTTTCCCAACCGTAAATTTGGCCCCAACACAGCCTCTACAGAATTAAAAGGCAAATACGTGGAAAAGTATCTCAATATGATTCAGCATTACGAAGGCTGCAAACAACTCTACAATGATATCATCCCAATTTATTTAGTGATAAAAAGAGCTCCCGGATACTTACTCAGAGTCACTCTCTTGGCGTGGATTGCACAAAGCATGCCATCTTCAAACAAGCGAACAAGGAAATCTTCTGCAGCCTTCATGTAAAACAATTTTCAAAATTTAGCACACCTGAACGAAAATGAAGACCTTATGCCATCTATAATTGTCAAGAAAGAAATTTTTCGAAGCATTAAACATAGGGTAGGACTATTAGCATTCCACATGAATATCCATGCATTTCCACAAGATCAATTTCATCTGATACAAAAATGTGAGAGGGAGTGTTGGACGAATCTTGAGGGGTGCCAATAATCCCACTCTAAACATATCTGACCAGCTCACACATCCATTTGGACAGCTCTTCGCTCAAAAATCATAATCCCTTTTCTTTCCCGGAATATAACCTCACCCACTTAGGAAATGAGTACATTCGGCTAAATGTTAATAAGTCTCAACCAATGAACAAGGACAACAGACACTGTTGGCTCCTTCTGTAATGAAGGCACATCACGAACAATCACAAGATTACCCATTGATGATATGATGTAAAATCAAGAGAATAAACATAAGCTAGAAATCTGAATTTCTAGTAAATTGAGAAAGAGTCTTGGATGCATTTATTCATTATAAAGGTATATGACAATACGATCTTGTGCTTTTAATAAACGAATAGTCTACCAAAAGCTAATTGAAATGTAACAGAAACAGTTCATTTTACCTCTTGGAGTGCTGCCAGTGCTTCAGCCTGCCAACGAGTAACCTCAGGAGAAAATCGAAAGGTGATCTCTTTAACCTAATGTGATTCAGAATCCATTAGCAACAAGCAACATACATGAGACAAGATGGTATAGGATTAATCAAGCAACAAGCTTGTTAGTTTAGGCTCTAGTTCAGAACTATAGATGTATAAGGAATGTGATTATGAAAAAAAGTGTGACTGGCGTCCAAAAAATTTATTAGGTTTTCATTGGTATTTATGGTATTTCGACACCATTGAACAGGGATAAAGGCAAGTGAGACACAACTATACAGAGAAAAGAGATGCAAAACATAAGCTGTACACAGTGAAAGTCCAATCTCGCAGGTAGAAGACATCAACCAAAATACTAGCGCCAAATTTATATCAGCAATCACTATGATCTAAGAACGTATTCAAGTTATGGTTGAGCTTTATATAAGAACGAAAACCTTCTGCACTTATGCATGTTTAACATGTATTTAGCAGAAAATTATCATCAAAATTCTTCGAATAGCATGAGCGATGAACATATAAATGAGAGCAAATATGGTTATAACTTTTTTACAACAAGAGTAAGCTTTCACTAGAAAAGAGAGAGTCAAAGCCACTTAACATAACTCATATAAACAGGTCAAATTTACATGTCCCTGGCCAAGTCCATCACCCCAAAAGAACTTAAAAGACATCGATGAACGCATAGTATTTAAGTCCCATCTTAACAACAATGTTAATATTAGGGTTCAAGCCTTAGAGGAGATTATGTAGCTTTAGATCTAAAGATAACCTTTGTTTTGGAATATGAGAATTACTGGTGAAATTAGAAACGGTACAAAGAAATACTAGAGAAAACTTATTTTCAGAAACAACAAAAACAAAAAAGTCCTTGTGAAAACATGGACATTTCCATCTCCGTTTTTGGTAAAGACTGACTGCAATAAAGCAAAATGATTCACTAAAGTTTATGTGCTGCTTATACAAAGACTTGTGAGTAGCATTCAATGAATGCAATTTTCGATGGAATTGTCATTATTAGGTCATCTCGAAACCATCTCTCTGTGTTTGTAACATAGGGGTAGGCCTATGCATATCCAAACCCCAGTTTACCACAAGGTGGAGTCTCTGAGGCACTAAGCTAATGTTGTTGCTATTATACTAGCGAAAACACGGACACACAACCTTAAGCAGAAAATGTATTCAGCAGATTGCGCCCAAAGAAAATGTTGTTGCTATTATATCAATCTGCAGCAAGTTTGATCAGACTCACACCTCATCATCCAAGTCCCAAAAAGCGTAAATATGGAACTACATACTGGTGTCATAATCCATACCAGCACAAACTCTGATCTCAAGATATCTCAAAGATCTGAGCTATTTATATATGTTCTTAAGCAGCTAAGCAAGATTATCATAAATTTGTAATATCCTCATTAGAATTCTCATAAATTTAACATACAATTATCAAACATTTCTTGCAGAAAGGAGATTTACAACACTTCAAACTAAGAGAAACAGTTCAAAATTATTACATGTGGACAGACAAGCCCCAAAAGACGTGTCACAGTGACGGCCATTAACATTACTATCCATAATAGTATTCAAACATTCAAGGAAGCCGTATCAGCAAAAGTAGTTCTATTCTATAAAGCAATTGTATTACAGTGTGGGCAGTCGTTATTGGACGGAGGACTCATTCACAGCACGAGCAAAATTCATAGAGCCAAGAGAACTTATCGAAACCACATTCATCACAATTTCACATTATTCATTCCAATTACAGCTAGCATAAATACAAATCATTATTAAGAAGTTTCTTCTATGATCGAAAGCAATAAACACTAGTAAATGTTTCCATTCATACAAATGCAAGTACGGTTGGCAGTCAAATTCTTAGGGAAAAGAAAGACATACAGTTCGGACGAATGGTGCAAGGGGAATGAGAAGTTTAACAGACTTCTGAATGTGACGAATTTCTCTCAAAGCCACAGTTCCCGGCCTAAAACGGTGAGTTTTCTTCGCTGCAGAACCTAATCAGTCAATTTGATTTTAACAAGTCTACATGCATTCATCCATTTATGAATCTTGATGAAATTACAAGGGAGAGCAGGTAATTAAAACTTGTACCTGAAGCATTAGCAGGAGTCTCTTGACCTCTTTTACTCTTTCGAGTCGGAGTGGTCTGCGATTGTGCAATTACAAATTGAAACAATATATCAACGGAATCCAATCGACAAAATGTACTTCGAAGCAACAACGCGATATCAAAACCGATTGGAACAAAACATCAAAGATATCGAAATCTGAAGCAACAAAGCGATATTCAATAGATTCAGAACAAACAAATGTAAGAAACACGGAAATTCGAAGAAAAACAGAAAACGAAATAGCGAAGAAGAAGAAAGAGAAAATACCGGCTGCTGAGGAGTGGAAGTCGAAGCATCTGGAACAACAAAATAAGAAATTAGAGATGATAAAGTTGGGGTTTTCAATTAAAAATCCACAACAAAAAATGAAAATGTAGGAGAGAGAGAGAGAGTTAACAAACTTGGACGGCGTTTGGATTTCTTTGTGCTGCTGTGCTTGACCCTCATGATTGCCGATTTGACGGTGGATAGAAGAAGGAGGAGGAGAGAGAGAGAGAAGGAGAGAAAGGTATGAGTGTCCGAAAGCGTTGTATTTTGTTTTGCGTGGTTTTTTTAATGTTCGACTTGAAAATTTTATATTATTTCAAACCGTCGCGCGTTTCATTTTCCCGCTCACCGAAACTTTCGCTGCGTTTTGAACTTTTGAGAGATTGGTTTGACGAGTATACTCCCTCCACTAGCAATTAGCAAACGGCAAATTGATAATTTTCAAGATACCCCCTAGTTATCCGAAATTTTCAAGTATACCGCTCAAGTTTCCGAGTTGTTAAAAATACCCATGACGTTTACGACATGAGTTTTATTTTGTGTTTTTTCATTAAAATAGTGTTTGGATACAAGAATTTGATTCTCAAATCCAAATTTGTCGCATTAAATCTCATTGTTTGAGAACTCAATAATTTGAAAATTTGGATTTATGTCAAATCCTTTGGTTTTTGAAATGACATTCGGTAAAAACAAATGACATCTCAAGATGTATCATTTTGAAATCTCATCCTCCCAAAACATTTGATTTATATTTGAATTTCAAATTTTCAAATGATAGAATTGAAATCATTACAAATTTTCAAATTATTATTTTCAAACGCTACCTAAGTTTAACACCGTTACTACTTTTATTTGATTTATTTGTGAAATATTTGACCTTTAATCAAATAGTTAAAATATATTAGAGGAAATTTAGGTTAGTTTTTTATATTTATAAACAAAAACTAACCTAAATTTCCTCTAATTTAAAAATAATGGTTACTAAAAATGTATTGGTGTGCTATTGTAACAGCGTTGCAATAAAAGGGTGTATTGAAGGTCGTGTCTGGGTAGGTTTCTCTTGGCTGATATAAGGAGGTTCGGTTGGATTGAATAGTATGGTGATAGGATAGAAAACCTCGATTTCCTTGGTTGTTTTGGGGATGTTGGTGGCTATTCGAGGTAGTATTTGAGCCGATGGTGTTTTTTGGACCTAGGCTCACGAGGGAGTTGAGTTTGAGCGGCTTAGGTATATTTAGGACATTTTAGGTCCCTTTGCCATTTGGTTTGTTTGTGGTTTTGATTTTGCGGAGTATAAGATAGTTAGGGACCGTTGCGTTGAGATTGCATCCTTGACGACCCATAACTAGGAAGACGAATACCATGAATGGAGTACAGGAGATAGGTAGATATTTTATTCTTCCCTTGCTGCTTGTTAAAAGGACTTAGAGACATTTTGGAGTTGGTTGTGATATTCGATGACGAGTAAAGGTCTAAGCATGAGGGAATTTGATGTGCTCGTTGCTGTTGCTCTTTTTTGCTTGAATTTAATGTTATTTCGGGATATTTTATTGGTTTTTATATTGAATTCTCACGGCATTGATATATGTAACTTATAGTGAGAAAATGGCTATTTAGAGCCGGTTTGTTAGACTATGAGTTCCCGAGTTATGGAAGCCGATTTGAATTGAAGAGTGAGGAAGGATTGAAGACTCGTAGAGTAAGTCTAGCGCGCACCACGGGTGGAAGAAGGCGCTACGCGGATCGATGCGTGAAGAAATTCGAAGACGGGTCCAGAAAACTGAGCGCGGACCGCGTTTCTAGTGCCGTGGACCGCGCCAATCTTTCGGCGGTCTGCGGTGGGCGACGGAAGGCAAACTTCCCGTATTTCTTTATATTTTCCGTATTTTATTTGTAAGACTATATAAATATCTAGCTAGGTTTACGTATATTTTTATAACTCTACATTATGAACTTATTTTCAAGCTTGTAATCAAGATTCATGGAGAACTAATCTCCCTCTTTGGTTTATTACGGATTGAAGCTGCAGTTTATTATTCTATTGTGAGATTGTTTTTATCGATTCAATTGTGAGTACTTTCAATTCTCTTGTTTTGATTCCTATATTTCATAATTTTTGTTGCTAGGAGTACTAAGTTAGGCCTTATGTGATTTAATTGTTTGGAACAAGTAGCAACCTAATCTGTTTGATCGATTGCTGATTCAACGTTTTAGATATATTAGGGGAGAATTGAGTTGTTATTGATTTGAACCGCGTGTGTTCTTATTAGTTATTCTTGTTGATATTCTTACACATAATTGGTTCTATTGAATAGATCTAGACGCGTGATTTAGATTGTTTGATAGTTAGTGCTATTTAGATACGCTGATTCGTTCTAAATAGCTAAAGAAAGAAGAATAGAAATCTTAATTTTGCAACAACGTGCCCACATTGATGGATAGGTGACCTTCTAGGATCAATTGATAAATTGTAGTAGATTGAAGTATAAAGCCAATAATTGTCATTAATTGAATTCATCGTTTACTTACTTGCTTTTTGTTCCTATTTGTTTAGTTACTCATACTCAACCAACCCCTCCACCCCCCCGGCCCAATTGGTTACCCAATCGACATTCCATACATAAACATTAACTAATTCCCTGTGGATATGAACTTGCTTGCCCTACTACGTAGTTTTCAGATAAGTATTGAACTAACTTGGTACAACCCACAACATTTGCTTACCAAATACACAAGTTATATGCATTGAAACAACAATCAAGTCCTTAATTAGTTGTGTGTACTATGAAATTTTATTAACGAATAATAAGTTGTCTCTCATAATCTACGGATATACCGTGTTCCATATTCAATTTCAACAAAGAGAAACAATCTAGGCAGAAAATGTGATTAACCTGGAGGCCATGGGAAATTTGGAATCATGGATATGGTGAAAACTTCGGTACTTATGAGAAATTGGTGAGATATTGAATTTTTCATGTGAGAAATCGAATGGGGTTACCCAATCGACATTACATACATAACATTAACTAATTACCTGTGGATACGAACTTGCTTGCCATATTACATAGTTTTAGGATAAGTATTGAACTAATTTGGTGCAACCCACGACATTTGCCTACCAAATTTTTGCGCCGTTGGCGGGGAATTGTTTTTTTAATTGTTTTTGTGTGTTTGGGCTTGATTTCTGTCTCTCTTTTCGTGTAGGTTGTTTATGGTTCATACCCGTTCTACTAATCACGAAGTCTTGGAATATAATCCAGAGCTAGAGAGATTCCTTTTCAGGTTGCGCAAGGATATTCGTGACAATTTCAAAGAGCTTCCGTTTCCATTAGAAGTTCAAGAAAAAGAGATAATCATGCCTCCCACACCTCCACCTCCACCTGAGACCCGTACACTCAAGGAGCTTACAGCCCCTAACGTGGATGAGCAACCGCTATGCATCACCTTTCCTGCAGCTGCTACTGATGATCAGAAGATTGAGATTAAGTCTGGTTTGATTCATCAGTTACCTAATTTTTATGGTGAACAAAGGGAAGATCCGATTCGACACTTGAGTGAAATTCACATTGTCTGTATGGGGATAAAGCCACCTGGTGTGTCCGAGGATTTGCTATTTCTGCGAGCTTTTCCCTTTTCTCTAAAGGGGAAGGCAAATGATTATATGTACTACTATCCACCAGGTAGTATCACGCAGTTTTCAGGGTTAAAGAAGTGCTTTCTTTCTAACTACTTCCCAGCTTCTAAGTCATCACTGATGAAGAAGGAGATCAACAATGTACAACAAAAATATGAGTGTCTATATATATGATTATTGGGAGCGGTTTGAGAAATCGTGCGCTAGCTGTCCCTACCATGGTTATACAGAACAATACCTCATTTTATTTTTCTATAGTGTTGTCTATGGATGACCGGAAGCATGTGAAATTGTGAATGCCACTAGTGGAGGTGGTATTGTGAGCAAGACCCCGAGTGCGGCTAGAGCGCTTATTGCTGACTTGGCTGAAAATTCTAGGCCTTGAATTGAGAGGGGTGTTGTGAAGAAGACAGTGAATGCTACTAGCTCTAGTTCTAATGATGACTTGAGGAATACAGTGCAAGAGTTAGCTTCTTTGATGAAAAGCTACGTTATCTCTTCTAGACCCCACCAACAGGTGAAGTCTTGTGGTATATGTTATGAGGTGGGGCACCCTACTGATTCGTGCCCGACTTTGCATGAGAATGATGCAGAGGAAGTCAATGCAGCTGGTTTTTCACGACCTATGCAGCGGATGTAACACTACGGAATTTGGAAAGTTACGGAATTTGGAAAGTTTGGATTATGGAGTTGGTTTGTCCCACATTGGGAAACTAAAGCTCAGATGATCAGTTTATAATAGATTCCTACCATCATACTACCAATAAGGCCTTCACCTTTTAGAGCTCGGAGAGGATATATGGGCTTAAGGGGTGACTATCCATCTTATTGGGTTGTGTTGCGACGAACGGTGGTTCGGGCTGTTACAGTGGAAGTATATATGACCCCTACTCCTAAACTTACAATGAGGGATGGACGGATCATCCAAATTTTAGGTATGGGAATCAACAAGACATTAGGAATCCAAATTTCCAAGGGTCTAAGTTCCCACCGAAGCAACCGTTCCAAGGTCAAGCAGCTCCAAGTTCAGACTCTTCTATGTCTACTGAGGAAATGTTGCGGTCTCTTACCAAGAATGTAATTCAGATGCAGAATAACATGGTGCAAATCCAACAAGAGACTAAGACTAGCATCAACAACATTGAGGGTCAGATTGGATAGATGGCTGGTTCCATAAGGCGATTAGAGGCGCGCAGAATTCCGACAAAATTCCCTCACAAGTTGTTGTTCTCCAAAAGCTTCAAGCTAATGCTATCACATCGAGGAGTGGCAAGAAACTACAAGGGGGTGAGAAAACACAAAAAGTAAAGGAATTTAGCATTAGCGTGGAAGATAACGAAATCCGAGATCAGCAGGATCTCGGCGGTCCACGCCCAGAGGACGGCGGTCCGTGGCTGGATACCGGCGGTCCACGGGTGAGCCAAGGCGGTCCGTCAATGTTTGGTCAAGGCGAGTTTAATTCATCCTCCGATTTTGAGCTAATAATTGATAATAGTTCTTCCAAGGATCATCTTGTGATCCCACATGAGCCTACTCCACCTTTTTCAGAGGCATCGAAGGACACTCGACGTTATGAAAATGATAAGGATATTTATGAGACATTCAACAAATGTCAAGGGAATATTCCATTTTTAAGTTGGGTGAATAGTATGCCAAAGGGTGCTGATACGACCCACTTAGTTGTGGGTAATGTTGGGTTTTAATGCTACAAAATGATAGCTTTGGATCGGTTTATTAGCTAATTCGATTATTTGATTATTTGTGCTTTAATATAAGATTTAGTGGTTTTTGAATGTATTTATGGTCTCAAGATTGATGTGCAAGTGTGTGGAAAGACAATGAGGCGATAAAAGATGATCCAAGAAGCGAGATGACAAGATTTGGACAAATTTGGAAGATAGGATGAAGAATTTCAGTCCAATTACGAAAGGTCAACTTTGAAACTTCATAACTTTCAAACGGCTTTGAATTTTTCAGTGAGAGTAACGGCATATTAAAGTTCATGATCTTAGCTTTCCAAGAAGTGGTCACACATCCTCATAGGCCAAGTAACGAAGACGTTATGACCGTTTGAAATACGTCGCCATAAGCAGTCTGGCGACAGAAACAGAGTCCTTTAGACGATTCGTCCAGAGTCCAGACGAGTCGTCCCAAATCCCAGACGAGTCTTCTTCCTGGAAGACAAGTCCTCCCGCTGCTGCGACGGTTAAGTACGGGTTTCCATATCCAGTCTTGTAATATTTTAGTATAAATACTTTAAACTTTCGGTAGTTTTAATCATTCAGTATTCAAGACCTAAAAGTTGTATTAATTCAAGATTATGCAAGGCTAAAGACCTATTTTCTCGGATCTATTAAGCTACAAATTCATCTGGATAATTGTGAGTTCTAACTATTTCAATTATTGTTGAGCATTATCATTCTCTTTGTTTTTATTGCTTATTGATTGATTTATCGTTAATTAGGTTGCAAACTAATTAGGTCGAGGTTAAATCATATTGCTAGAATCATTAATCAAAGGACTAATTGTTTGTTTAATTGATTCACTAGTAGAAACTGAAACTTATTTCCGTGCTGATCATAGATTTAGGTTTAGGGGAGAGCTGATTTATTGATTGAAGATCGAAACCGCGTGTGTCTAGATCTTATCTATTTTAGTTGTTATCATTCTATTGCTTATTGCTTTCGTTGAATTGAATTTAGGCGCGCATCTTTGTTATTCATCGATTAGGGCTAGTTGGTAAGGCTGATCTCTCTTGCTAGCTATTAATTAGGAACGATCGAAAACTCCGTTTTCGCAACTAGGTGCTCAACATAATTGATCTAAGTGAGGACAATGATCAATTGGACGAACTGTAGTGGATATTAATCGTTCGAGACTTTTCCCTGAATTGAATTGTAACTTACTTCTTTCTGCTCGATTACTTGATCTTTACAACTCAAAACCCCCCATTAAGTTACGTTTGCATACTTAGACAATCACCGTTCTCTGTGGATTCGACACCCACTTACCCAATACTACGTTATAGGTTTGTCTGTTAACTATATTTGATTTAGGCATACGACTTTAGCCTGTCAAATTTTGGCGCCGTTGTCGGGGAACGGTTTAATTTGTCTTTGTATGTAGTCATGATTCTCTTTAAATTTAGCCAATATGAGAATGAATCTTTTCATAACTATTTATATAGATTTAAGGAGTATTGTATTTATTTGAAATCTCGTGGTTGTGTTTTCTCTAACTGGAGATTAAGTCTTGTCATTAAGGTAGGCATGAACCCTGAAACTCGTGCATTGGCTAATTACATGAGCAACAAAACACTTCTTTCCATGAATTCTGTTGATATTTGAGATTTCTTTGAGTGTATAGCTTATCAGAGTTTGCATGTTGAGGAGTTAGATAAGATGGAGGAACCCTTACACGTCACTGATGACCATGAAATTGACCAATCCCCATGAGGTCCCGTGGCAGATCAATCTCAGTCCATGTCTACAGAGGATATGATATCCGTGCGTTGGCCTCCAATATGATCACTATGCAAAGTTTTATGATGCAGTTCCAACAGCAAACCCAAACGAGTATCCAAAACTTAGAGAATCAATTAAGCCTAATTTCTACTTCAATTGCACGATTGGAGGCACGAGATTGCATAGACCATAAGATTGAACATGTTGGAGTTGAGGATGATTCTTTTTTGATTGGTAATTCACGAGATGATCCATCACTAAGAGTTCTCCTAGATGTGATGTTGGATGATGGAGGAGACATTGTCCATGTAGAGGAGAATGAGTTGGGAGTCAATGACAATGTAGATGAACGAGTTGAGATTTCCCCATTCAGGGAAAAGCCTCCCATACCACCATTGGGAGTATGTTCCATGTTAGCTCCTACAACTTCGCCGATCATAAATCATTCCCTTTTGCACCCTACTCCCAACTTACCGAATAGTGAGCATATTGATGGTGACATAGAAGATAGTTTTGAACTTGGAGGTTTAAACAATCCTCATCTACAGGATATTGCGACTTCTATTATTTGTGCATTGTTGCTAACTAACATTTTCTATTGTCAAATTTTTGAGAATTATGCGTGCTCATTTGACAAATTTCAGAGAGCATTGAATTCTTTCGCTCTTAAGCCAGGTCATTTCACCTATGCTAGGTGATGTAGGAACATACTCATGATATGCGTCGAGCCAACGACGTTAAACAAGTGCGCTTTTTGGGAGGCAACCCAAGTATTTTCTTATTTCAATCTTTTTTCCTTTTGATTTGTTTGTTTCTTGTGTATGTTCGAAAAAAATAAAAACAGAAAATTCCAAAAAAAAAAGAACCAAAGATGATGATCAGGTACGTATAGTTCCTATCCTTTATCTCCTCCACCTACTTATTCTAGCCTTTATTTCCCACCACAATTCATTTCACCTGTTTCTATAAACCGTCTCTCTTTGTTCCCAGCTATGATTTACCACTTTGTTTTACTTCTCCCATCACCATTTGCACCCTTGCACCCAATATTTTATTTATTCCATTAACGGTGTCCTTGAAGGGTGGATTTAATGTTTACCATGTGATTTTGGTGTATGTGTGCTACATGATAGTGGTGAATAGGTCCTTTAATTGTTTTGGACTTTACTATTTGAGGGAGTATGGACGTGTTGTGAGGAGAGTGTGGTGGATTGGTGACGACTTTTTCTCGAGGGTGTTTGGGATATTGTGTGAGTATTAGAGTGTGGCTCTACACCCTGTTTTCATTTTCTATGAGTCCATTGCCTTGAGTAGCATGATAAAGAAAAGGTGTTCGTTGTTGCATACTTTTGGAGTGATGAGGGAGGAGTGCATCTTTTAAGCTTGTTTATCTTTTCCTCTATTTACTGTTGTGCTATTTTATTGTTGGTGTGGTTCACATTGAGGACAATGTTCAGTTTAAGCATGGGGGAGAAGATGTCATCATCTTTGTTGTATTATATGTACATGATTATACTATTTTCGCAAGCAAAAAAAAAAAAACGAAAAAAAAGAGGAAAAAAGAAGAGAGAAGATAGTCAGAAAAGAGAGAGGAACGGAAAAGAACGTCAGGAAAAGACACGAGAGAAGAAAGTGAGCCGGTGAGCATGGAAAATTTAACGAGAGGCTAGGTGAAAACCCGAAAGGGCGCCTAGGCAAAATGAGTGGAGCTTGCTACCGTACCGGTGGGAGGTGTGTTGAAGGTCGTGTCTGGGTAAGTTTCTCTTGGCTGATATAAGGAGGTTCGGTTAGATTGTATAATATCGGTGATAGGATAGAAAATCCTCGATTCCCTTGGTTGTTTGGGGCGATTGGTGGCTATATCGAGGTAGTCTTTGATCTGACGGTGTTATTCCGGACCTAGGCTCACGAGGGTGTTGTGTGTGAGCGGCTTAGGGACATTTAGGGCATTGTAGGTCCCTTGCCATTTGGTTATTGTTTGTGGTTGTGTTTTATGATGCATAACATGGTTGGGAACCGTTGTGTTGAGATTTCATCTGTGACGGCTCCTAACTAGGAAGATGAAGACCATTGACGAAGTAGAGGAGATAGGTAGATGTCATTTTCCGCCTTTGTTGCTTGTTA
The DNA here is from genome assembly GCA_963457585.1 of Spergularia bocconei. Taxonomy (NCBI): domain Eukaryota; kingdom Viridiplantae; phylum Streptophyta; class Magnoliopsida; order Caryophyllales; family Caryophyllaceae; genus Spergularia; species Spergularia bocconei. The sequence continues at coordinate 15,000,578 of OY734952.1, forward strand.
AAAGACCTTGGTGAAAACTTGGAGATGTTGGTATACTCGAGGACGAGTAAAGGTCTAAGCATGGGGGAATTTGATACGACCCACTTAGTTGTGGGTAATGTTGGGTTTTAATGCTAGAAAATGATAGCTTTTAGATCGGTTTATTGGCTAATTCGATTATTTGATTATTTGTGCTTTAATATAACAATTAGCGGTTTTTTAATGTATTTATGGTCTCAAAATTGATGTGAAAGTGTGTGGAAAGACAATGAGGCGATAAAAGATGATCCAAGAAGCGAGATGACAAGATTTGGACAAATTTGGAAGATAGGATGAAGAATTTCAGTCCAATTACGGAAGGTCAACTTTGAAACTTCATAACTTTCAAACGGCTTTGAATTTTTCAGTGCAACCAACGGAATATTAAATTTCATGATCTTAGCTTTCCAAGAAGTGGTCACACGTCCTCATAGGCCAAGTAACGAAGACGTCATGACCGTTTGAAATACGTCGCCAGAAGCAGTCCAACGACAGAAACAGAGTCCTTTAGACGACTCGTCCAGAGTCCAGACGAGTTGTAACAGCCCGATCCACCGTCCGTCGCAACACAACCCAATAAGATGGGTAGTCACCTTTTGGCCCAAATATCCTCTCGTGGGCTCTAAAAGGTGAAGGCCTTGTTGGTAGTATAATGGTAGGAATCTATTATAAACTGATCATATGAGCCTTATTTTCCCAATGTGGGACAAACCAACTCCATAATCCACTTTCCATATTCCGTAGTGTTACACGAGTCGTCCCATATCCCAGACCAGTCGTCTTCCCGGGAGACAAGTCGTCCCGCCGTTGCGACGGTTAAGTACGGGTTTCCATATCCCGTCTTGTAATTTTTTAGTATAAATATTTTAAACTTTCGGTAGTTTTAATCATTCAGTATTCAAGACCTAAAAGTTGTATTAATTCAAGATTATGCAAGGCTAAAGACCTATTTTCTCGGATCTATTAATTGAAGCTACAAATTCATCCGAATAATTGTGAGTTCTAACTATTTAAATTATGGTTGAACATTATCATTCTCTTTGTTTTTATTGCTTATTGATTGATTTATCGTTAATTAGGTTGCAAACTAATTAGCTCTAGGTTAAATCATTGCTAGAATCATTAATCAAAGGACTAATTGTTTGTTTAATTGATTCACTAGGAGAAACTAAACCTTAATTCCGTGCTGATCATAGATCTAGGTTTAGGGGAGAGTTGATTTATTGATTGAAGATCGAAACCGGTTGTGTCTAGATCTTATCTATCCTAGTTGTTATCGTTCTATTGCTTATTGCTTTCATTGAATTTAATTTAGGCGCGCGTCTTTGTTATTCATCGATTAGGGCTAGTTGGTAGGGCTGATCTCTCTTGCTAGCTATTAATTAGGAACGATCGAAAATTCCGTTTTCACAACTAGGTGCTCAACATAATTGATCTAAGTGAGGACAATGATCAATTGGACGAACTGTAGTGGATATTAATCGTTCGGGACTTTTCCCTGAATTGAATTGTAACTTACTTCTTTCTGCTTGATTACTTGATCTTTACAACTGAAAACCTCCTATTAAGTTACGTTTGCATACATAGACAATCACCGTTCTCTGTGGATTCGACACCCACTTACCCAATACTACGTTATAGGTTTGTCTGTTAACTATATTTAATTTAGGCGTACGACTTTAGCCTGTCAGGTTCGAAACTGCTTAAGGAGATGTTGACAATCAAGAGGACACATAAATTGAAAGGTAAGCAAAAGATCAAGGTAATATTCTCTTTGTTCTATTGATATTGTTGACCCATTGGTGCAGGATGTGTTTGAGGTTGATGGCAATGATGAGCTGCAAGTTGCCATTGACAATAGTTTAGTAGATGATAGTCTGGATTTTGTTATCTCTACTAACTTGCAGGAAGTGGTTGCTGATTTGGATGTACTTGAGACCATTCCTGTTGATGTTTTTGAGGCTAACGTTTCTGAGCTAATAATGCCCATTGAGAGGCATGTTCCGTCTGTTCTGCAGGTACCTACAGTGGAACTTAAACCGATGCCAGAGCATCTGAAATATGTATTCCTTGGTGAGGGGGATACATTGCCTGTAATCATCTCTAGTAAGCTCACGGAGGAGCAAGAGGAGCGACTAGTGGAGGTTCTTCGCCAGCATGAGTTGGTCATTGGGTGGACTATTGCTGGCATTCTTGGTCTAAATCCTGCCAGGCCACTTGCATGCGTAGGATTTTTCCAGAGGATGATGCTAAACCTGTTAGGCAACCCCAGCGTAGATTGAACCCACCCATGATGGAGGTGGTGAAAAAGGAGATATAAAAGTTGCTACAAGTAGGTATCATCTACTCCGTGCCTTACAGACAATGGGTAAGTCTTACACACGTGGTTCCTAAGAAATCTGGTGTAACTGTGCTCCCACCCGCGTTCAGAATGGGTGGAGTGTTAGTATTAATTACCATAGGCTGAATGCGATAACGAAAAAAGACCACTTTTCTTTGCCATTCATTGACCAGATGTTAGAGAGACTTGCAGGGAAAACGTTTATTATTTTCTAGATGGTTATTCTGGTTATTTTTAGGTACCTATTGCGCCGGAATACCAACCTAAGACTACCTTTACATGCCCATTTGGCACTTATGCGTATCACCGCATGCCTTTTTGGTTGTGTAATGCCCCTGCCACCTTCCAGAGGTGTATGATGATCTTATTTTTGGAGTATGTAGAGAAGTTCATGGAAGTCTTTATGGATGACTTCACCGTTCATGGCAACTCCTTTGATAATTGCTTGCATAATTTGTCTCTTGTTTTGCAGCGATGTATTGACAGTGACCTAGTGTTGAATAGTGAAAAGTGCCATTTCATAGTCATTCAAGGTATAGTATTGGGTCATGTCATCTCATCTAAGGGGATTGAGGTGGATAAAGCGAAGATTGACACCATTCAGTCTCTCCCCTACCCCATTAATGTGCGTGCTGTGCGATCTTTCTTGGCCTATATCAACCCCTTTGTGCACGTTGATACAAAATGATGTTGATTTTTTATTTGATGACCAATGTAAGCGCGCGTTTGATGAGTTGAAAGCTCGAGTGACCACCGCCTCGATCATTCAGGCTCCGGACTGGTCTCTTCCTTTCGAGATCATGTGTGATGCAAGTGATTGTGCGGTAGGTGCCGTGTTGGGTCAAAAGGTAAGTAAGGCATTTCATGTAATTCACTATGCATCGATGACCCTAAATGAAGCTCAACGCAACTACTCCAATACTGAGAAGGAGATCTTGGCTGTGGTATTTTCTTTAGAGAAATACCGATCTTATTAGCTTGGTACAAATATTGTTGTTTATACTGACTATGTAGCTCTTCGTTATCTAATGACGAAGAAAGAAGCCAAGCCACACTTAATTAGATGGATGATTCTCCTGAGCGAATTTGATATTAAGGTTAAAGACAAGTAAGGAGCGGAGAATTTGGTAGCTGACCATCTTAGCCGTCTGGTTCATGAGGAGGATAAGCCACATGCTCAAGAGCCAGTCCAAGGAAAATTTCCCGATGAGGCGTTGTTTGCTTTTAGGGACGTTAAACCTTGGTATGCACATAATGTTAATTTTATTGTCTCTAACAAGTTTCCTCCAGGTTTTATAAGTCACAAGAGGATAAGATTCGCAGTGATGCAAAATGTTATGTGTGGGATGAGCCCTATTTGTGGAAGCACTGCTCTGATCAAGTGATTCGTCGCTGTATTCCCGACACTGAGTTTATTGCTATCCTTGATTTCTGTCATTCTCATGCCTGTGGAGGACATTTTGGTGCTAAGAGGACAGCACGGATGATACTCGACTGTGGATTCTATTGGCCAAGCATATTTCACGATGCCTATGCATTTTGTAAGACTTGTGACAATTGCCAGCGCGTAGGTAACATTTCTCAGCACAATGAAATGCCCCAAACCCCTTTGTTATATTGCGAGATACTTGATGTATGGGGCATTGATTTCATGGAACCCTTCCCCGATTCCCATGGTTATTTATACATTCGATCTTCTGGCTGTTCATTATGTTTCAAAATGGGTGGAAGCTATTCCCACTAAGACTAACGATCCTATAAGGTGGTTGAGGATTTCCTTAAGCTTAATATCTTTTCCAGGTTTGAAATGCCCCGAGCTTTGATTAGTGATAAGGGCACCCATTTTTGCAATCGTACAGTCTAGGCATTGGTGAAGAAGTACGGTGTCACCCACAAGATTTCCACTTGCTATCACCCGCAGAAAAACAGACAGGCTGAGGTGTCCAATAGAGAGATTAAGTCCATCCTACAGAAGACGATGAATCCCAACCGTAAGGATTGGAATCTGCGGTTACCTGATGCATTGTTGGCATATCGTACAACTTACAAGACTCCCATTGGTATGTCACCGTTCCGGCTTGTGTTTGATAAGCCGTGTCATTTTCCTGTGAAGATTGAGCACAAGGCCTATTGGGCGGTAAAGACTTTTAACATGGACATGGATGCCACGGGGGAGCATAGAAAGTTGCAGCTATAAGAGTTAGAGGAGATTCGACTCGAGTCTTATGAGAATGTTGCGCTGTATAAGGGCTGCGTTGTATAAGGAGAAGACCAAGGCATGTCATGATTAGATGATCATTAGGAAGGATTTTAAGGTTGGTGGTATAAGATCCTCCTATTTCAATCTCGCCTTCGGTTATTTCCTGGAAAATTGAGATCCCGCTCGATAGGTCCTTTCGTAGTGACTCAAGTTTTTCCTCATGGGGCGGTAGAGATTCGAAGTCTAGACTTGGATAAGGTTTTTAAGGTAAATGGTCAAAGATTGAAGCCCTATTATGAGGGATTTGAGGTTCAATCTGTGGAGTCACTGGAGCTTGAAGACCTTGTTTATGAGATTTCAGCTTATTGAGGAAAATGCGTCGAGCGAACGACGTTAAACAAAAGCGCTTCTTGGGAGGCAACCCAAGTCCTTTCCCTTCCATTTTCGATTTCCTTTTTAGTTTTTAAATTTGTTTGTATAGTTTTATGTGTGTTTTTGTGTGTAGGTGAAACTAATAAGAAGAAGACTTAAGGCACGGGAATTCCGGAGCACAGAGTCTCCAAGGCGGTTCGCAAGCGAGGACGGGCGGAGATAAGAAAACGAGAAAAAAAAAGAAACGTGACAAATAAAGCGCGCGGGAACATCACCGCGGTTCGCGGGAATTGTCGCGCGGACCGTGCCTGGGCACGAATAAGGTGCGTGTTTTTCTTTCTTTTCTCTTGTGCCCCCCTCCATTCCTCTCTTACCCGACATCCCCCAGAAAAGAGACAGAAAAAACGCCCCCCCCCACTCGAGAAACCCACTCTTCTCCCTCACTACCACCCTTATTCCACCACAAATCTTCCCACAAACACCACGCCCATCTTTTCAACATCAACATTACCCTCTTTCACCTCTTTCACTCTCAATAATCAACCTAAAACACCAAAATTACATAAACCCTAGAAATTTGGGGGTTTTCGATTTTCAAGCAAATTGGTGCAATATGATGGTTGGGGGTGACGATTTTGGCGTGTAATTGAAGTGGGTAGTCGTTTTCTTCAACAACTTGGAGCTTTGAGTGGATTTTGGAGGCTTAATTGCTACTAGGAGGTATAATTCCGAAATTCCCAATTTTCTTTTGATTATTATTTGGTGTGTAGTTGATAATCATTAGAATTAGTGTTGTGGTTGTTGTTGTTATTGTGGATTGTGAGCAGCATTGTGTTGTGCGGAGCTATTGTTGATTGTTGTGTGCTAGACCTCTTGGTAGGGGTTAGAATTGGTGTTTGTTGTTCTTGGGGTTGCTTGTTGTGGTGCATTGGTTGTTGATTGTAGTTCTTAATATCATGGTTATTAAGCGACAACGTAGTGACGCTGGGGCTAGTTCCTCCACACCCGTACCCGATCCTACTACTCGCCCATATAGGGGTTTGACTCATCTCACAACCAATGAGAAGAAAATTTGGAATGCATTGAGTAGTCGTGGCATTAAGACTACCCCTTTCCTGGATACGTTTACTCTTCGTGAATTGGGTTTGCATGAAATTATGGAGGAGATGATGACTAACATGGGATTGGGGGAATTGTATGGCAAGGCGCAGGGTACGGTGAAGAGTTGGACTTTAGAATTACTCTCCACCTTCCAGTTGACTAAGAATAGAGAAGGGGAACCCGCAGTGAGTTTTAAACTGAATGATGAAATTTATTGTGTCACCTATGATCGCTTGCGGGAGGCACTTGGTATTGCACCTCCAGATGATGATTTTGTGGATTTAGATGAGACGGGTTTAACCCAATTTCGGAGAGACTTGTGTCACCATGACATTAGTGGTATGAAGACCACATGGATCCCCCACCCGGTTGTACGCCTAATCGTTAGGTTTCTTTCCATGACATTCTTTGGCAGGGTGAGGGTACCCAGCTCAAGAAGTCAGACTTGCAGTATTTGAGTATGTTCGTTCCGTCTCGGCCGGGTATCCCCGATTGGTTAGATTTATTTTGGAAGGCTTGTAAATAAGCTCGGGATAAGAGGGCCGGTGACATTTCTATGGGGGGGGGGTGATTACTTTGATTGCTCATTCGCTGGTCTCGTGGCGGTTCATCCTGAGGGTATGCTACAAGGGAAGAGGACTCATGGTGATTCCACTCAACACATGCTTACGTCGGAGTTCAGGTTTACATTTCTTAAGTTGGTAGAGTGTCATTGTTTGAGGAGTGTTAATGTAACACCCCTTAATTTTGAGGGCTTTATAGTATTTGGGTGTTACTTTTTTTTTTTAAATATGCGGAGATTTAATTGAGTTTTATAATGTAAATTTTGGATTTAATTTAAAAGGAAAAGAAAAGGGGATTTATAATTATTTCAGAAATTATTTTAAATTTCAAATTTACACATCAATTACCAATTAAACCTCAATTTAATCCCATAATTATTTCCTAATATCTCTCCTCACTACTAATTACCCACTTAATTCCCTTGATCCCCTCCTCATACGTCATACGGCCCCCCCTAGCCTCTTACTTATAACATCATTCCCTTACCTATTCATTTTGGTATTCACGTCATATTTCATTCTTCACACTCTCCTTTGTTTTCCTCATCTCCGGCCACCGTTCGCCGCCTTCTGCCGCTGCGGCCGTCAACTGATCACCGTCGCCCCTCCTCTCCAACCCTAACCCTTGTGTCGAGTGGTAATCACTCTCTCTCCCTATTTCCCTTATTTAATTGATTAAAACCCTATTTTTATGAGTTTATGATTTCACTATCTAATTTCTGAAAACTCATTTTGTGTTATGATTCTAAATGATTTGCAATATTGATTTGATGATTTGGATTCTATGTTGGATGATTGTATTAACTAGGTGGATTAGATTAGGGTTTATCATTGATTTTGGGCAATTATGATAGTGACTTTGTAGGATTATGAATAAGATTGTAGTAGAGTTTGGGGAAGAGTTGTGTTTGACGTATTGACATGTTTAAAAATGGTTGGAGGAGGTTTTTGTGGAGGTCAAATTCAGAATTGATGATATAGATTTAGGTGCATGAGTTTTACGTACTTATTTATTATAATTTGGAGTGATGTTGACTGTTTTATGTGGGCTGTTTTGGTGGGTGTTATGTGTCGTTGTTGGGGCTGTTTTGGCTATTTTAGAGGAGAGTGATAGCAGGTTATGCCAAGACCATGTGGCGTGAGTTTTAAGGTTACCTTGTGCAACTGTTTGTCGTATATCACGAGTATAATCTTGTAACAGTTTGGTAGAGTTCATAGTTTTTCTTCGGATGTTTCGAGATTGTTGTTAGAGTGAATTTTAGATTGAGTTTGGGTCTGATTGTTGGCTAAGTATGGTGAAATAAGTAATGATTTTGTGTTTAAATGATGAGTATTGTTCGCTATTGTTGAGTTTTGTTGTTGGTGATAGTTGGAGGTTTATAAGAGGTGCTTAAAGTTGGTTTAAGGTCTTCTTTTGTGGTTAACATGATGTTAAATGGTTATCGTGGTGGCTAGTAGCACGGTGAAGATCGTCTTCGAGTACCACGATTTTTAGGGAATCGTTGGGTTGAGTTTTGTTATACTTTGGTATTGAGTTGGGGTTGTTCTTGTGTTAATTAGCTTGCAGATTCAAGGAGGTACCATTCAGGGGTTTTGGAGGGGGTTATTAACGGAAGTTTAGCAACTACCGGTAAGAACGCTAACCCTCTTGAGCTTGAGCTTGTGTTTGATTTTTACGTAATCACTTTCTCTTTATTCATACGTATGATCGACTAAATTCATAATAGTTCTCCATTGTGTACGTAGTATATATAATAATATATAAATTTTGATCATCTTTTTCATCTATCTCCTGTACAACCGGCCATACAGCCTAAGCATTTGTTGGTACTGCAAAAGTGAATTTCTTGGCATTTATAGGTTCGTACTTGTGATCACACCATGTGTTGACTTTACATTTAATAATAATCTACTATGATTGGGAATTTGATTATTGGATACGATTATTTACCCACTAGAGCGACGTGTCCACATCGTTGGGTGGCACGTCTATGTATATGGCCATTAATTTTTGTAGATGGTTTTTAACTAGGTAGCTCCTAGTTTCCTATAGACGTTCCCTATGAGTTTGGTTCATCCTACTAGCCCTCATAGGGAAGTGTGCGCATACTTGAGTCTTATAGGATGGTTATGGTAATGGGTGGATGCTGTAATTGTGGTTCGGTTAGGGGTAGGACCCGACCAATAGTATATGGGATTCGAAATTGAATTGGTTAGCATTCTTTTTGTTCGAAATAATAATATATGGTTTGTTGGTTCTTGTATCATTCTTTTGAGTTACGCCTAATCTGTTCAGCTACGCGCCACTTAGGAGCGTATCTTCTTCTTGTCACTCTATTGTTTCTTACTCAGCCTGTTTGCTGACGTTTTATTCGTTTGGGTTTGTTCCCTACCCTATTTTGGGGGCCTGTGTCGTACTTGGACGGCGTAGTTGGCAGGTGTGTTTGAAGATTGTTTGCTTGGATTGCGTGTGTTGGGAGTCCTGCATTCATACGAGAATAATAAACGAACTTTCATTTTTGGAACATTTGAACTTTATTTTGGATTTGGTTTTCTTTGAACTTGTAAACTTTGGTTTAATTCTTGCGCTACGCTTTTCTTGTTATTTTGTCGGATTTTGGATAATTGCATCTCCGTGGTTGAGTTGTATTGCTTAGCAATTGACCTTGTGGATCAATTGTGGCATAACGACCTTATATTTTCCCTGTTTCGAAAATTTAGGGCTGTTATAGCTAACGTGCGTAATGGGTGTTGGATGTAGAGGTATGGTGAGGAGAATGAGCTGGTTTTACGGTTGCCTAGACCTCCTACCTCACCTTTGCCTTCAGGTGAGCATGCTCGTGACTTCTACATCGGTGTGGAGCTCCATGAGTGAGAGGTAGACATTGACGAGGGCGTTGCTGTTGATGGTGCCGCGAGAGCTGCGGTGCGAGGTCGTAGAAGAGCTATGCCTAGGGTTGAGGATGGTTCACAACAGGTTGATGGTGGAGCTGCTATTTGGTACCTTACGGAGGCTTAGTGGATGGCTGCACAGGAGCGGATGGGTTTGATGGAGAGTCGTCTGGATTCTCTCCACACCGATATGCATGCCGGTTTTGCTCGTTAGGAGAGTATGATGAGGCGCATGATGCAGCACTTCCACATTTCTGAGGAGGAACCCGAGGGGGCCTCCGGCTCTTGATCGTGCCGGTCAGGTTTGCTAGTTTTTTCCCATTGTTTTTATTTGTTGGTTTTGGTACACATTAGGGACAATGTGTCGCTTAAGCATGGGGGAGGATTAGTCATTGTTTTGTATCATTCGAGTATGTACTATCGTGTATTTCGTTTATTATTTTGCAAAAAAAAAAAAATTGAAAAATGAAAAATTGAAAAAGAGGAAAAAAGAAGAGAGAAGAAAGTCAGAAAAGAGAGAGGAGCGGAAAGGAAATTCAGGAAAAGACACGAGAGAATAAAGTGAGTCGATGAGCATGAAAAATTTAACGAGAGGCTAGGTGAAAACCCGAAAGGGCGCCTAGGCAAAATGAGTGGAGTGTGCTATTGTATCGGTGTTGCAATAAGAAGGGTGTATTGAAGGCCGGGTCTGGGTAGGTCTCTCTTGGCTGATATAAGGAGGTTCGGTTGGACCGAATAGTATGGTGATAGGATAGAAACCCTCGATTTCCTTGTTTGTTTTGAGGATGTTGGTGGCTATTCGAGGTAGTCTTTCATCCGATGGTGTTATTTCGAACTTAGGCTCACGAAGGAGTTGAGTGTGAGCGGCATAGGGATAATTAGGACATTTTAGGTCCCTTTGCCATATTGTTTGTTTGTGGTTTTGATTTTGCGAAGTATAAGATAGTTGGGGACCGTTGCGTTGAGATTGCATCCGTGACGGTTCCTAACTAGCTAGGAAGACGAAGACCATGAACGGAGTAGAGGAGATAGGTAGATATCTTATTTTTTCCGTGCTGCTTGTTAAAAGGCGTTGAAGACATTTTGGAGTTCGTTGTGATACTCGAGGACGAGTAAAGGTCTATGCATGGGAAATTTGATGTGCTCGTTATTGTTGCTCTTTTTGGCTTGTATTTAATGTTATTTCGGGACGTTTTATTGGTTTTTATATTGAATTCTCACGGTATTGATATATGTAATTATGGTGAGAAAATGGCTATTTAGAGCCGTTTGTTAGATTATGAGTTCCCGAGTTACGGAAGCCGATTTGAAATGAAGAGTGAAGAAGGATTGAAGACTCATAGAGTAAGTCTAGCGCGCACCGCGGGTGGAAGAAGGCGCTCCGCGGATCGATGGGTGAAGAAATTTGAAGATGGGTCCAGAGAAATGAGCGCGTACCGTGTTTCTAGTGCCGCGGACCGCGCCAATCTTTCGGCTGTCCGCGGTGGGCGACGGAAGGCAAACATTCCGTATTTCTTTATATTTTCCGTATTTTATTTGTAAGACTATATAAATACCTAGGTTTAAGTGTTTTTTCAGAACTCTACATTAAGAACTTATTTTCAAGCTTGTAATCAAGATTCATGGGGAACTAATCTCCCTCTTTGGTTTATTACGGATTGAAGCTGCAGTTTATTATTCTATTGTGAGATTGTTTTTATCGATTCAATTGTGAGTAATTCAATTCTCTTGTTTTGATTCCTATATTTCATAATTTTTGTTGCTAGGAGTACTACTAGTTAGGCCTTATGTGATTTAATTGTTTGGAACAAGTAGCAACCTAATCTGTTTGATCGATTGTTGATTCAACGTTAGATATATTAGGGGAGAATTGAGTTGTTATTGATTTGAACCGCGTGTGTTCTTATTAGTTATTCTTGTTGATATTCTTACACATAATTGGTTCTATTGAATAGATCTAGACGCGTGATTCAGATTGTTTGATAGTTAGTGCTATTTAGATACGCTGATTCGTTCTAAATAGCTAAAGAAAGAAGAATAGAAATCTTAATTTCGCAACAACGTGCTCACATTGATAGATAGGTGACCTTTTAGGATCAACTGATAAACTGTAGTTGATTGAAGTATAAAGCCAATAATTGTCATTAATTGAATTCATGGTTTACTTACTTGCTTTTTGTTCCTGTTTGTTTAGTAACTCATACTCAACCAACCCCTCCACCCCCCCCCCCGGTCACAATTGGTTATCCAATCGACATTACATACATATATGAACTTGCTTGCCCTACTACATAGTTTTCAGATAAGTATTGAACTAAGTTGGTACTACCCACGACATTTGCTTACCAAATACACAAGTTATATGCATTGAAACAACAATCAATTCCTTAATTAGTTGTGTGTACCATGAAATTTTATTAACGAATAATAAGTTGTCTCTCATATTCTACGGATATACCGTGTTCCATATTCAATTTCAACAAAGAGAAACAATCTAGGCAGAAAATGTGATTGACCTGGAGGCCATGGGAAATTTGGAATCATGGATAGGGTGAAAACTTCGGTACTTATGAGAAATTGGTGAGATATTGAAATTTTCATGTGAGAAATCGAATGGGGTTTGATTTTACATATTGGAAAACATATGGGGGTCAATTACTACAATCAAAGGTTGAGGGGATTAATTTCACATATGAGCAAACGTATGAGGCCTGTTTACTACTTTCGCCTTTTTATTTATCTACCCCTATATCCCAAATTCTTTTTCGAGATAGCGTTTAAAAACTAAATGTGAAACAAAATGGGTTGAATAAAAACTTATTCAACCTTATGGGGTGCACGTCACCCACTTTTAGCATCGTGGCAAAACCGCCGGGATCCCTGGCAGTTTTTAGAGTATCAAATAATGCGCTGAAAATCCAAATCAAGAGGCATAGACCCACTGAAATCGCCACGCTGAAACTGCCATGCTGATACCGCCACGCCCCATGGCGGTTTCACCTCAACAAAACCGTTGGGGAGCGTGGCGGTTTCATGAGTGTCGAACTTGGGCAGTTTGAAGACAGAACCGACTGCTCTGGTTTGGGGCCAATTATTTGGCTAAGGGTGAAACCGCCATAGGGCGTGGCAGTTTCACCTCAAGTGGAACCGCCATGGGGCATGGCGGTTTTAACTTTTTTTTTTTTTTTTTTTTTGAGTTTTGTACCTGGTTCTGCTTAGTAAGCGTCATCCGCCGCAGCGGTTTTATAACATTAAAACCGTTGTGGACCATGACGGTTTTAGGTTGTCATTGGCTCATTGCCTCTTACTTGGAGCCTCATCGGTAGTGTTTGACACCCTTAAAACCGGCCAGGTTCTTGGTGGTTCTGTCCCGAAGCTGAAATGGGGTGACGTGCACCTCATAAGGTTGAATAAGTTTTTATTCGACCCATTTTGTTTAACATTTATTTTTTGAGCCCTGTTTAAAAAAAAAAATCCTAAATCCTTCATTCTCACTATTTTTTACTGTCACATTTTTCTGTTAGATTTTTTTCTCTTCCAATTGCACTTTGATAGCATTTACTTTGTCAATTTCGGATCACTTGTATTGTAATTAAACCCAAATTTGATGCGATTAAAATCCACTATTTTTTTGCAATTATGCGTCAATTAGTTATTGAGTAGTGCACTTGATTCCTTTGATAAATGGCGATTCCGAGCTCATTTTATTCTCAGACATTGGAAAATAAGAACACAAAATAAATAAATGAGAGGATAGGGAAGGAATGCAATGTGATAAGTGTGCGGGAAATAGGAGAGAGCAAAAACAATTATCCAATTAAACTAAAATTGGAGGGATGATGAAGAAATGGGGTGATTATTTAGAGGGAAATCGAGCAAATATGGAGGCAAAACACAGGTCAATGCCGGAAAAATTGGTCAAACACGCTGAACATAAAAGCATGTGTTTTAAAAAGTAAAGAGTCTGAAACTTCGAAAATAAAAGGTAAGAAAATGGAACATTTGACATAAATTTCCTTATCATTATAACCTGAAACATTTGTACACTTCCTCATTAGCATTACAAATAGATACATAGTATGTGTGGAGATGAAGACGGTAAATTCATGTCTCATCAGGCTTTGGTTCGAGGGTAACTGGTATCTTTTCTTGTTTATCACCTCGCAAAACCTCAACAATAACCTGAAAAATGAAGCAACCACTCAATAGAAGTAAAGCATAGTAGAGTATAGTTCAAGCTAAAAATCATCAAGATTTTTGAGGGCATATACCTTATCCCCTACTTTGCAAGTGTCGAGAATTCTGTACAAATCACTACCATTTGTCACTTTCTTTCCATTGACAGACGTTATAACATCGCCTAATATAAGCCGTCCATAGGCATCACGTTTTGTAGGTAGAAGGCCCTGCATTCCAGTTAATACAAGTTCAATTAATTGCCACTTGATAAGAGAACTGCAGCCAGGTTTAAAAAGGCAAAACCAGCAAAAACTGAAATCTATATTGGAGGAGTCCCTTATGAATTGAAAATTCAGACTTTTGAGGAGTCAGGTTTCTCTGAAGGTAAGATTAATCCCTTCAGATATTTGGGAGTGCCCATTAATAATTCAAGACTTGTATCTGAAAAAGGTATTTTAAAGTTGGGCCAGCTCTTGTACTCTCAGAAATGAAGGATGGTTTCATATAAAGGAGGTTCTACACTGGAATAAGGCCTACATCACAAAAATGGATGTGGTATCTCCAATCTAATAAAAGGAGTATGTGGAGGGAATGGATCAGAAAGTATGTTTTGAAGGGGAAATCAGTATGGGATGTTAAGGTTGAAGCTCGGGATATTGAGCTCTCTAAAAGCATGATGCATATAAGGGAAGATTTGCGTATGATATCAGGTTTTACTACTGATGCTACTAGCTTACTGCTGTCATGGGGTATAAGAGGTAAATTCAGGATAAAGAGAGCATATCATCTGTGATGCTGTCAACTCCCTTAAACATATTTTTTTTTTTTTCTCAAATCTAGCAGTGCAGTGGACTCTGGCAACAACTGATAACCTCATCAGGAGAGGAATGGTTATTGTAAATCGATATGGTCTCTGTAAGAGTAATCCTGAAAATTATCAGCACCTTTTCTTTCAGTGACGGGTTGCTGATAGTGTGTGGAGGAGAATAAAGGAATGGTTACAGATACACAGCAATACTATTAGTCTGAAGGGGAACCTTAAATGGCTTGCAAGACAAATATAAGACATTGGAGGTCGAAATGGGTGAAATGAAGCTTAACTTCCACCATTTACATGATTTGGTAAGAGAGAAATAGCTGACTTTTCAAGAATGAGGAGCATAGTATAGATTGGGTTGTAGCTAGAATTAAATTCTATGTTTGCATTAGAGTGGTAAACTACATGGAGGGTCTAGTTAGTGAGGAGGTTTTAGATCTCCTGAATGGCTTAGTTTAGTGGGTTTAATATATTTTTTTGTAAGCTTTTCGTTTCTTATTCCCGTAATGAATGAATAAAAACCACTAATTTCCTTGCAAAAGAAAAAAAAAAGGGGACTGCAGCTTGATTGCTCAATAGTGTCTCATTAAAAAACAAATAAGTTTCTCAAGTGCCAATCTTACCGCTTTCCCTGCAGGACCATCTGGGGGAGCATCTAACACAAGCACCCCACTAACTCCCAGTTGTTCTACAGATTGATCTGGGGCAAACTTTATCCCAAGAATAGGTCTAGTCACCTTCCCAAATTGTACAATCTGATCTACGATGCCACCAACCTGAAAAATTAGACAAATAATAATACAAGAAAATTAGCTGTTGATCTTTGGTTCCCCCATCGCCCCTCTTCCCCCCCCCCCCCTCTCTAGTACTCTTAGAGAAAATGAATAATATACATAAAAATATCGAAAGGCATAATGAGTATGCAGCAAATTTTAAGAAGATAACCTACAGTATCAACTGGGATTGAAAATCCAACGCCAGAAGATGCACCAGAAGGTGAGTATATAGCTGTGTTGATCCCAATGAGGTTTCCAGCACTGTCAAGAAGGGGACCCCCACTGTTGCCAGGATTTATGGCTGCATCAGTTTGGATAACATCTTGAATTGGACGCCCAGTAGCAGCGGAGCTGATTTCCCTCCTAAGCCCACTACATAAAATTAAAGCGGTCAGATGGCTGATTTTGACTGCAAGCTGAAATGAAATTTTAGAGGGCACAACGTGGTTAGATCCAGAACTCCAACGATTGTATAGTTATATCATCTTTCTATGCGGAAGACGGGATTCCAGTGCCAATAATTGTAGTTGATCGCTTCATTAGAGCACCAAAAGACACTTTCCAGTGCCCAAGTCGATATAGTGAAGCATATTTTACCTGATAACACCCGTTGTCAGCGTGTGATCCAGGCCAAACTGCGTACAATCATCAGACATGGATAAGCAAGTCAACATGGGATAAATATCATCAACAGACCCGTAGCAAAACACTAACAAGTTCTATTCACATAAACTCCTCAATAGGCACATCATATAAAACATATCATCAAAAACTCAACAATGAATGATGACTGAATGCACAAAAACAAAAGCCAAGCCTCATCATGAACAACTTATTGGTGAGGATCAAGGTTGGCTTAGTGGTTAGGAATCAATCTGACTAGGGGTTGCCCGATAGTATTATTGATATGGGCAGGAGACCGCAGGACTATCGGCACTCCACCCAATTCTTTCAGCTTTCCAATCCACTTGCAAGTGAAGCCTGAGTTTAGATACTTTTTGGAGTGCCGGAAAAAGTTATGGAGTGCCAATAGTCTTTGCCTATTGATATTCAATAATTCAATGACATATAGGAGGTACTGCATCAAACGTTATGTTGCATTTTCATCAAAAAAATTTTGTTGCATTTTCATCAAAAAAATTGTTGCATTTAATAAAAAAAATTGTTGCATATTAAGGGACTGGATTGGAATGGATACGGCAGAACATAATGTTGGCCACTAAGATACAGAAACAGATAGGTAAAGTTAGTTTACCGGATTCCCAATAGCATAAACTTTCTGACCAACAAGCAAGTCCGCAGATACACCAATGGGTATTGGTCTCAATTTATCTTTAGGTGCATCAATGGCCAAAACAGCAACATCCTTGTCTTGGTCATACCCTACAATTTTCGCCTCATAAGTAGATTGGTCCCCAAGAGTGACCCTGCACATCACTAACGCCATTATAATTGTAAAACAGTATAACAAAATAAATCAAGAAATTTGACAACAAACTAGGTGCTTTCAATATACCCCTCCATAATAAACCACAGAAGCAAATACTGCATTACATATTGCTGATGAGGTGATCGAATCTAAAGGAGAGTCGATTTGTGTCAATATAATAATAGCAACTTCCAGATTCACCAAGATTAAAGGTCCCATATATTAGAATTAAAAAAAGAGCAATGGATGATATATCATACTTAAAATTAGAACGGTTTATGGAGTCATATGCACATGTGGTTGTAAGAATTCGCTGCGACACTTAGACGCTACTAACATTATTTCAGTGTGCAGTCTGCGATTTTTCCACGATTTAACCGCAAAATACCTCAGTTTTCGCGATTGTTGATACAACAATCGTACCATATGTATATTACTTACCACAAAGTTTATTCAAGGATACATGGTAAGACGATGCTCAAGAAACAGTGAGTATTTCTCTGAATCCCAATTCACAAGCCATGAAAGTTTTTCTAATCTATAAGAGGACAGAAGACTTCCAATTTCGCCTCTTAGATGTTGCTATAACTTTCTATTTAATGTTCCCTGTAGCACCTTTGTCTTTACAAGATTTCAAATGCAGTTTATTCGTTGCTAAAAAATGCAATCCAAATGTTGAAAACTCTTTGCGTTCCTTATTAAGTTAAGATTATTTGAAAAAGAATAGAAATGCATTTAATTGTGTAAATACATGTACTCAGAGATCTGGTACATATACTTCTAGAAGGCTTTAGAATTAGCATAGTCCTACAAATAAGGACCTGGGGTTGTGTTGAGAATCTTGAAATATAGAAGTAGCCACAACGAAGAGTGAGTGTTGAGTGAGATGTGTACTCGGGATCTTAGGCCGGCATATGTTGTGTGAGGGTTGTCAAGTTCATCCTAAACTTGTACTTGTGAGACTCCTTTCATACTAGAGTTGTGTTGAGGAGTAGGCTTACACCGAACCATGATAAAAAAAAATCTCTTGTAACTTTCGTCCATTTGGTATGTGTGCATTAGTTTTTCCAACACCAAAAAGAAACCTTTTGTCTTACACCATCAAATCATACAATCAAAGCACATTCCAACATAACTTGTATGCATTAGAACTTTGGAAGACTGAGACATGGATATTCTAATAATCATAAGACAGAAATAGAAGAGAGAAAGAATGCAGTAACATACTGGGGACATTTCATAGAAAAATAGCCAAACCAACCTGAGATCTGAAGCACCACGGATAACATGATAGTTGGTGACTATATGGCCACTTTTATCCCAAATAAAGCCAGAGCCTGATCCCTGTGGCACCTCAAAAACATCTAACGTAAAGACATCCTGCCTGTGACAATTAACAAGCACCAGATCACATGTCAGAAAATATTCAACCAACCAACCAACAAAATAATTCAAAGATTGTTTGCTAAGAAAAACATTTACAAGTGTAGCATTCACTAAGTAGAAAGTAAGTGTCAGAAATTTGAATACAGAAGAGAAAAAGGCCATCATCCTTCATCAACAATAATCACATTACATGACGTCAAAAAAAAGAAAACAACAATCACATTACATGAGAACATGCGTTTAGGAATAGACCTATGGAGGATTTAAAATCCGCTTGTATAAAACTTGAAGAATTCTTTCAAACTCAAAATTTACGTCAATTGGGAAATTCACAAATATACAACTAGGGTTGCTAATCCTCCAATTACTTGAGAATTTGTTGCTCCTACAAGTATATTCGTATGACTCCAGTTCACTTTCCTATTTTCTACTATGACAATATTCTGGAAACAACTTCTTGTCCTTTTCATTAGGGGCAAACCATGGCGATGGAGACAGCATAACGAGGGAAAGAAACTCTATGGCAGCATATGTACCAGACTATCGTTGCCTCTATGCAGGCATGCCTGATTTATAAAGATAAGATCATCGGTACTGGGGCTTGGAAGGTGAGCTATTGAGATTTAGCCACCACAAAAATAAAATAAGATTATTGAGATTTAACTTATTTACTTATGGCAGTTTGTTATCGTATCTCCCAGGAGATGTAAATTGAACAAAGTACATGGACATTTTTTTTTTTTTTGGAAGGGGCGTTTGTTAAAGTTACTGTGACGAACAGTAAAGCATCAGTGCATAACCCAAACTGAAAGGAGCACCAACGTACCAACGCTATCAGGAAAAAAAAAAAAAAGAGACTGTTGGTCAATAAACTTCAGACCTATAAGTAAGTAGCTTCCAAGTAACACTTGAACTGGTCATGCCCAAGCAAACATTTGTGAGACACCCTATACTCTGATAAACCTTCATCAATCATCATTTCATAATCCCTAATCCACCCAACATTTATGTTTTTGTACTGTATCACCAAAACGCCTGCTTTTCTCCTCCTATATCAATTTCACATCCCTGCTCATGATTTACGTGATTCATATTTATTTGTGCACGGAACACAGTGTCTTACTCCGATCATGACTTGCACCGTGAACATCAAGGTCACCAACTGCAATCCAAAACAATTAGCCAATATGGCAATATGTGACACTTATTCTTCTGAAGTGCAACATTATTCTCAGCTCTCTTTACAATACACATGGGCCGTTTTCATTGTTCTGTGTGACTTGATGCTCGATTTGAGCTAACATCAAACACTCAATTCGTTTTTACCACACAGCACTCCTAATAACATGTGTGTGCTAGTCCCACAGAGAAAGATAAGTGGAACTTTCCTAGCCATATAAACAAATTGACCACTACTCCTAATGCCAATTGGTTTTACGATGAACCTCGCTTGAGCCTATGTGCTAGGGTCCAGCTTCTCACTAATCAAAACTACTTTGTAGTCTCAATATCCTCTTCATCCGTCACTGGCAAATGTGTAATTTTCTGCTAGCTGGTATATCAATTGCATTGCTTAGTCATTTGGTTCTTAACCATTTTAGTACAATAATTCCGCAATTGTACTCAACTACAAATATAAATGAACGGATTGAGCAATCTGACAACCACAATTTGCCAAGAAATTACCAACTACCCCAAAAACTTGAATAACACAAAAACTAATTAGGAAAAAAAATAAAGCAAGCCAAATAAGGAAATGGACAAGGAGAGCATACTTGGTGGCAAGATTGGTGATGTAGACAACAGAGGGGGTGTTCTCCTGGAAAAGGCGGACAGTGGCAAGCTCATCAGTCTGCAGCTTTCGGGGGGTGGCGACGACAAAGGCGTCGACATCAGCGACAAACAGAGTAAGCGAAACAGCCAGGGAAGTGCAGAGGACAAAGAGGGAGTCAAGAGCTGAGGAGAAGGGTGGTTTTAGTTTTGAGAGAGAATCGGAAGAGTCAACTTTACTCAACACAGTTAGTAAGGTTGGTGTTTTGGAGGGAAAGAGATGATTATTGTTTATGGTGGTGGTGGTGATTGTGGGTTTATTTTTAGGAGAGAGAGAGGAGCAGAATATGAGGGATGAATAAGCAGGTGAAGCAGCCATTCCTTCACAGGAACAGATGGCTTCTGAGGATTTGACTGTCGCTCTTTTTTATTTGAGGGGTTTATATCATTATAATGTCACAATTTTTGTCTCTTTTCTTTCTGTGGTTATGAATCATGAGAGGATTCCTCTGGTTAGTGGTAACTTCAGGATCTTTGTTCTTGTTGCCGAAGGAGTGACTTTCTCACTTAATTCTACTATCTATATATTTTACTAAAGACGTCTTTATTGACACATGTCGCGATTTTAGATCTTATCGCCACGTGTCAATGCGGATTTTCACATGGCGAGCTCACAGGAAACGTCGCCACATAAGCGTGCCACCCCATTGACACATGTCGCGATTCTAGGTCTTATCGCCACGTGTCAATGCGGATTTTCACATGGCGAGCTCACAGGAAACGTCGCCACATAAGCGTGCCACCCCATTGACACATGTCGCGATTCTAGGTCTTATCGCCACGTGTCGATACGGATTTCCACATGGCGAGCTCACAGGAAACGTCGCCACATAAGTGTGCCACGTGTCAACTTGGTTTTCCACCCGTCAATATTTAGCACCAAACAGAATACCAAAAAGACAATAGTAAGGTTTGAACCCACGACCTCTTGCAGCCTGTTTGGTAGGAAAGAATCGGGAGGAAAGGAAAGGAGATCAATTTTTTTATCTTTCCATTGTTTGGTAGCATGGGAAGTGGAAGGAAAGGAAAGGAAAGTGAAGGAAGAACTTTCTGTTTTTTTAGATAAAAATAAAATAAAATAAATATAAGATGCTGTAAACATTGCAAATTACCCACTTTACCCTGAAAAATTGATTTCCCTCCATTATAAACAAATGGATAGCATCGTATTTTTTTAAAATAATGCACAATTCCAGTCATTTCTTTCTTATCAACCAAACATTGGAACTACTAAATTCATTTCCTTCCATTTCCCTTCCCTTCCTTTCTCTTCCTTTCCTTTCCTTCCCTTCCATTTCCTTCCTACCAAACAGGCTCTTGGTATTTGTAAATATAAGTCTACCACTGTGCCAAAACAACTTACTTGATACTACTTTTTTTTTTAAATCATAAAGGGCGAGGCAAAAATCTTTACAAATATGTACAGAATGTTAATTATGGATAATCATTTATTATATCTCTTTTTTTTTTTTAATGTAAAAGATATGGTCATTTCTTATATTTCACCTAAGTTACGTCTTCAAAATGTGAAACTGATCAAAATATTTATTTAAATTAATCTATTTTTCTAAGCGCAATTTATTCAATATCTTTTCTCAAATGAAAAACACAATACTCATGGATGAAAACAGAATATCCATAATACGACTACTCAATTTATATATATTAGTAGCTATCTTTTTTTCTAACCAACATTGGGTCGATATTTAGAAATGATGATGGGTATCGCGTAAGGTATTGTTGGGTATGCAGGTTGTCTAAAGGAGTCAAGAAGACCATAAATGAGGTTGGTTATAGAAGTGGACAAGGGTTAGACTGGTGGGGTATAGGAATCGACCATTTAGGGGGTCGGGTGGAGAAGTTGGCTTAGAGTGGATCATTTTCACAAAAACTGATAAGTGCTGACCAAGATTCAGTTGGGAGTGATTAGAGACTACAGCACTGCAATGATATCAATTTTTAAGACATGATTCACCGTAAAGTTTTTTTTTTTTTTTTTAATTTAAATGTCTTAAAAGAAGTGTTTAGGTCAAAATACAATTTAATATTAAATGTTAACTTTACACGTACCCAACAAGCTCAAAAACGGAAGATATTTGGTGTAACCGTAACACCACATGATCTCATTGGTTCACCGCGCGGCGTACGTAACATCACATAACAGTGAAGGTAACACCAAATCGATAATGTTACCGTGATATAGAAAATTTTATACTTAAAAACACAAATATATTATAATAGAATTAAAAGTTTATTTTCTTTACATTCATAAGTAGATTTATGTAGAATAAGCGACTAATTTGATTTCATAATGTAATTTGTATATTAGCGTGATGCATCAATTTAACATGTTTTTATTAACTACCAAAATCAGTCTACTCATTTCAGTTATGAAATTAATATAATATACTCACGGATTAGAGTCTACACATACATAAGGTTAGAGAAATTAGATTATAACAGTTAAGAGCTGAGGGCGTTACGGTGACGAGTTCACGTGCAGAAAGCTGAGTAAAAAATTAGAGGGGATGTCACTTGGAAAATTTAACGGGTCTAGGGGTATCAGTTAGCGAGGGAGGTCAGGTAAAGGAGTGGCAAGGAATTGAGCGGTTAACTTGAACATTTGATCAACAACGATGGATATAACCAAAACAATTGTTGCTTGGTAATAGTCTTAATTAGGAAAGGGGTGAGAGTAGGGTAATAATAATGTTGATGATGGAATGATTGTTTTCTATTGGAGGTGCGTGTAGAGGAAGAGGGGCGACTAAGATAGTTGTCATGGTGAAAAGAATTGTTAAGTAATAGAGTCGGTGGGTAATTGTGGCGGTGGAGTTTGTGATAGTTAGGTTGGAGGGTCGAGCAATTCAAGTAAGTCAAAGGGGGACGGGGCTTTCGATGGGCAGGGTTCCAACTACGATTTAACTTGGAAACCACACAGTCACTGTGTGGTTTCCAAATTTTACATGACACCTACTTTTTTCGGTGCATTCGATCAATTCTTAAATTCTGTATTAGTTTTAAAAAATGTTTGTTTGTTACTTTCAATTATCATATACGGAGTATGTTATAAACTTATAATCACTGCAAATTTTTTGTTTATGTTTTTTAATATCAGGGTATACGATCCTTAAAATAAGTTTTTTTTTTTTCAATATATTCAAAGTAATAACATGTTACATGGTTGATATAAACATTTTAATTCCCGTGCATTTGCACAGGCCAAAATACTAGTACTTAAATAAAAGAGAACATGAGTTTGGGGTTTGGATGGACTATTTTACCCTTCAAAAATGTGCATGCTTTGTAAATACTAACAATAATGTCATTGCTTGGTGGGCCACCTCTGTTTTCCTGTTTTATTTTTTTTTTTTTGCAAAAAGTCGGAAATTTCCACTCAAACACACAAATTTTTACTCCAAGATCACATGGTTTTACGATCTTATCTCCTTCTTGCAACATGTGGTCCCCATTTAAAGTCACCATTCTACTCTTTCTATGCTTTCCTTATAATTAATTATAAAAATGCCACTGTAGTTTGTCTTCTCCAGTTTTCTTTAGACATTTACCATTAATGTTCTACATATTTGCGAAACTGCAAGCTCAGGTGCTTTCAAGCCTGTGTTGCATTGGTTTATGTGCTTTTTAGAGCGGTTGGATGTATACCATGTCAGTGTGTGTGCCAAATGGAGATGTATATTTTCTTTTCAAAATACCTCCCAACACATGTTAGGGGCCGTTTGGTACTCATGAGGGAAAGGGAAAGGGAATAAGAAAGGGAAAGAGGGGGAAAGGAAACAAAACCCTCCAAACCATTCTCATGTTTGGTAAACACTGTTAGGGAATCAGATCTTCTCACTCATAGCCACCCCCATGTCCATCTTTCTCTCTTCTTGCGTCACTTTTGCCATAAAAACCAACATCTTCCACTTTTTCTCTCTCATCCCAAGGCATCTTCACCTTCCCATCATCATCTATTTTTTCACGTCGTCGCACTTTCATCAACTATTGTCGTCGTTTGGTGTTCAATCTTCGACATCGTCATGCTTTCCGACCATTTGGTGGTCGAAATTGACCACCAAACTCGGAGATGTGGAGTTTGGGCGGCCAAGATCGATCACGAAACGGTCGAAATTTGTTACTAGTGGGTGACGAACAAATTAGGTATGTAGATTTGATTATTTCCCTCTTCTCATCTCCTTCCTTTTAAAATTTTTAAAAACGGCGGTGGTTGATGTGGTGTTTTGATTGAATTGACGGTGGTCGATGTGGCGGTTAGTTGGTTGTGGGTTGTTTGATGCGGTGGTCCAAGCGTCCATGTGGCCTGATGCTCGATGCAACAGTCTGATGGTGGTGTCCGTGGTGGGCCGGTGGTGCTATGGTGATGGGCTAGTGGTGGTCCAGTGGTGGTTGGTGGTGGTATAACCCAAGTACTAGTGGAGCATGTTTGTCGATGGTAGTCGTTGCCATAACCTAATAATGGGGAATCAGCAAAACCCTTGGGGGGTAGGGAATGAGAGTAGAGGATTTTGGGGAAATTGATTGAGACAATTTGGGGTAAGGGAATGATTAAAAAGCACAACCAAACACTAAGTAAGGGAATCAGTGTCTCTCATTCCCTTTCCCTTTCTTGTAGCCCCCTAACCGAACAGCCCCTTAATGTTATCACATATAACAAGAGACACACATTGGTAAAATCATAGAAAGTGTTTGACACCATCATGCATACAACACACTTCTCGAAATCCGTCTCATTATATATTATTCTCATATGCTTTTACTAAGTTATCATCCGTTATCTCCTGTAAACTCAAAATTGCTTTCTTTGGTGTTATGAGATACTTATCTGAATATTTGACACCCCTTCTTCACAAGCACAACACAAATTCTTATCTTTTCATCCAACCTGTATTCTATACTTACTCCATTCATTGAGTGTACGTGTGTGCTATATACTTCCTCTTGATCTTGTAAGAACACGTACGAGTGTGTTGTCACCTAAACCAAAGTAAAACGTCCAGCGCATGTTTGCTGATAGACACCCATATTTGGTGATAGACATGCGAACTTATGTCTATATATAGAGCTACCATTTCATGAGGTTTTACGATCTCCACACTTACGAACTACAAAAGTTAAGTGTCACATTAATTTCTTTGTTTCGGGATCGTAAATGTTATTTGCAATCTGTTTACAGTATCAACGACAGGGCTCATTTCGTTTTCTTTCATTAGGTAGGCTGCTCTTCCAGTGGCGTATGAGGTTTTTTAATGTTTTTGAATTTTTGTAGCTGGGGCAACTTCTAACCCGCTCCAGGTAGTTTTTTTGTAAAACAATACCTTCGACCTTAGTAGGGCAATTTAAGGACTCTTGTCCGTCAAAAAGGCTCGAGTGGCTCCCCATCAGGGTGATTGCACTCGCCTCACATCGAAGGAGGAAAATAATGCGTAACTTTGTACGCCTCGAGTGGCTCCTCATTTGGGTGATTGCACTCGTCTTACCTCTAAGGAGGGATATAATGTGTACCTTTGTACGCCTCAAGTGGCTCCCCATTTGCGTGATTACACTCGCCTCACCTCTAAGGAGGAATATAATGTATACCTTTGTACGCTTCGAGTGGCTCCCCATTGGGGTGACCACACTCAATTTACCTCCAAGCGAGGGATCGCGTACCTTTATACGCCTCGGATGGCTCCCCGCATAGGTGGTTGCACTCGGCTCCTCTCTAAGCAGAAAATTGAAGTGTAGTTTCACCTCCGTGATGTTCTCGCTTGGTTCGCCGAATCCTAGTAATATGCTCAAATCGAACGTATAGGTCGAGGCCAACTATCATGCTCTCGTAGGGCTCCTCAAGCTGAGTCGTGCTCATAGGCGAGGTCGATAATCGAGCCCCTCAAGCCGAGCTATGCTCAAAGGCGAGGTCGATAAATCGAGTCCCTCAAGCCGAGGTACGCTCAAAGGCGAGGTCGATAATCGATTTCCTCGAGCTGACTACTCTAATCGGGTCGGGTTTTCGCATATCGAACGCCAGCGACCACTACACGAGTGGTGTCCCTGCATCAGGTAGAGCCTTTCTCCATTAAAAAGGCGTGTTGACCGAGCTCTCGCTGTTGACCACTATAAGGGGTCGGCTCCCATGTACCCAACGACCAGTCGACCACTTTAGGCTGACTAGCCAAGGGTCAGATGTCGCATACCGAGCAACCAGCCGAAGCCGATGTCAACTTTACCGTATCGAGTCGAGCGCTCCCATGCCAGTAATACCATGTCAAGCCATGACATTCGAGGCTGAGGTCGGCTCAGCTATACCGAGCCGAACCATTCGAGGCCGAGTTAGGATCTGGGTCAGCTCTAGCGCACGGAGAGACTAATGGAGGCCAAGGCAATGGCGACTGCTAGAGTGAGCCCGACCGCCAACATGAGCTTGTGCTTAAAAGTGATTGTCGGACATATAACTCACCCGTACTGCCGCCGAGCTTCAACGACGAGCCCCTGTCGCCGGTGAAGCTCTCGCTTCCGGTGAGGTGCTCACCGAGGTCGCGGAAAGTAGTGGTCGATTTCGAGGCTTCGAGCTACTACTTCAAGGAGATGTCGGGTCCGAGCGACCTTCTCGAACGCTCTGTACTACCAACTCGAATGACTCGAACGCTCTCGAACCAAATTTATCAGTACACCCAAGCTCTCAATGAGAAATGGTGAGGGTGACCACTTTGTAGGTCGACTCATGCACCATTCGATTACTGTAAGCCGAAGGTCGGCTCTCGCGTACCCAACGACCACTCTAGCAGAGGGTCAGGTCTCGCATACTACGCGAAGAGCCAAGGTCGGCTCAACTGTATCTAACCAAACCACTCGAGGATGGGGTCGGGGTCGAGGCCGAGATAATGGCGACTGCTAGAGGGGGTCGAGCTCCCACAGCGGAGCCTCATGCCCTTGGAGCGACGCACACCACCCAATGGTGAGGCATTCGCTCACCACAAGAAGAACAACACGCTCCTCATTGCTTCGACATTCTTCATTTGCTTCAACAAGTCGATCGAATACTAGCATTTCTACAAACACTTGGTGCACGTCATTTATTACAGCTCCTGCTCACCAATTGATCAAGTCCAACACTTGTCCTCTCTCACCCACTCAAAGGGTATTGGGCTCGCGTGCACTAGTCGAGGCCGACTCATCCAACGACCACTGTGGGCCAGGGGTCGACTCTCGTATAGAAAGAGAACTTATCCAACGACCACGGTGAGTCAGGGGTCGACTCTCACGTAAGGAGTGATCATAGCTTATGGAGTCGCTTCACACGGGGTTGCCTCGCATGTAGGGAGATGCCTCCAGCGAGGGTTCCTGCTCTTAGGTGACGCTTCGACCGAGGTCGAGCATTTGTATCATGTCACCTCAACTTTAATAAGTTTTTACTAACAAACTGAGTCGAACTGCTACTCGAGATCGTGGGTCAGCTCTAGTGTGCCGAGCAACCATTCGAGACCGAGGGCCGGCTCTATCGAGCAGCCGCTCGAGGCCGAGGGTCGACTCAAGCAGATTGAGCAACCACTCGAGGAGTTCGAACTCTCACAATGGATCCGACGCCAGTGCGGGTTCCTACTTTAGAGGCGATGCATCAACCCAAGAGGACGCATTCGCGCACCATGAATACGAGGCCTTCTTCATTGCTTCGAAATATCATCCCAATGGTGCTCGTACCAATCACTCAACCTGTCGTCGAGCTTTAACGACGAGCCATTGCCGCCAGTGAAGCTCTTGCTTTCCAGGGTGCTCGCTGAATGTCACGTAAGGGAGTGCTCGAAGGTCACTCTGCTCGCCTTCGACTAGTAAAACATTCCCTCACTCTACGTCTCCTTGAACGGCTTGGCGGCTCGAGCGATGGAATAGGCAGAGGGGAAGGAGACTTCTAGCCTTATCTTTAGCGATCTCTCGCTAAAGGGCGGCGTCTCAGGACCTCCCCTCGCTGTCCTTCTCCTCATCCTCAATCGACTCTTTATGGATAGGTAGAGCGGCTCGTCCTCGTCGAGCCCCAAGGAGTTCTCTTTACCCTTTACAGGGAGCGGTCTCATGTAGGTCTCGAAAGTCCGGGCTCCTGATACTCGTACCGGCTCAAAATCGGCCGAGGGGAACGAGTCTTCCATCCTTATCTTCCGCAATATCCCGCCATAAGGGCGGCGTCTGGCAACCGTACGTCTCCTCGACTCCAGTTGGCTCCTTGTCCTTGGACGGGGAGCGGCCTCATTTGAGGGTTCGAAGGTCCGGGCTCAATCGGCTCCCACGGCTCGTGGCGCTCCAATCGCCTCACGGCTCGCGGCACTCCAATCGGCTCCCACGGCTCGCGGCGCTCCCATCGGCTCCCACGGCTCGTGGTGCTCTAATCGCCTCACGGCTCGCGGCGCTCCATTCGGATCCCACGGCTCAGGGCGCTCCAATCGCCTCACGGCTCGCGGCGCTCCAATCGGATCCCTCGGCTCGCGGCACTCCAATAGGCTCACACGTCTCGGGGTGCTCCAATCGCCGCGCGGCTCGCGGCGCTCCAATCGGCTCCCGCGGCTCGGGGTGCTCCAATCGGCTCCCACGGCTCACGGCGCTCCAATCGCCACAGGGCTCGCGACGCTCCAATCGGCTCCCACGGCTCGGGGTGCTCCAATCGCATCACGGTGCAACGCCTCGACTGACAGATTAGTTCGTGGCAAAAAAAAAGGGAAACAAAAGATGAACAATTGTGAAAAATTGATAAAATCGAGGGGAGGTGGTTTTTTGTGGTATTTAATGGGTACCACCACTCATCCCCACAGACGACGCCAATGTTGGAACCGAATGATGTCGAGCTCCAAGAGGGGGTCCTCAATCGTCTCGTCCTATACCTGCAAGGAGAAACTCCGAGGCCCGAGCCGGAGCCACTGACGCTCAAGTCAGAAGTTGAGGCATAGAGAGAGAAAATAGTATATAGAGAGAGATTGAAACCTTTTTCCTCCCCCCTTCCTTGTGGAATGAAGGGGGTATATATAGTGGTGGTAAGGTGTTAGGAATAAGCCAAGGGTACTCCTACCAATCTTGGCCATCCATTATGGCTTAATCCGATGGTTGATATTTCTTTGACTTTATTGCATCACATGGGCCTTTATTAAGGTACGCTGGCTTTAGGGCTATGGCCCAATACCAAAGTGGTACCAACAGGTAGTTACTCTTAAATTGGTCGACCTCATTAGTTACACTATTTCAAACTTATGTCACTTCCACCACCACCTTCCGCAACAACAAGTAATATTTTCGGGGTTTGCGAAATACTACTGACTTGTGATGTTATCATTCGTTCGCTTTTAGTACATCCTTCAATCTCATTGCCACTGATTTTGTTTGCATCAAACAGGTGTACCAAAAGATGCTCAGTTGTTCATCGTACATTAGAAAGCAGTGCTTCACTGTTCGTGCGCCAAAGGGTAATTACATTTCTCATGATTTACGCCCTATGTTTTTCATTTTGTCATTAGTATTTTCGTTCTTATGTTCAAATGAGTACTATTTTGGTACACCTTGACAGTGAGATATGTTACTTTATGTTTTCAGTTTTACTGTAAATAATGTCATGAAATAAATTGTCTAAGATTATATCTACCTATAATCTACATGACATGTAGGGCATTATTCAAGAGCTTAAACTATCGGGATACATTCGATTTTCTTATAATACTAACCGAAATGTTTGGTATATACAATTTAATACTTTTAATAAAAATGGACATGTCCCTTTCTTATCGATGCTCCGAACACAAAGCCGCAATTTACGCTCGCTAGTGTAAACCAAACCCCAACATGAAGAATGTTTTAAAACAGAATCATCCCTTCGTAAAATTAAATCTTTATGCTTCTTTAAGATTAACGAGGAACATATTCTTTAAATAAACCACTGATTTGTCATACAATGATTTTGTTGTTAAACAATTCACCATTTGAATACATTAATCTAACAAGAAAGGACAATTACATTACGATTAAACGAGCAACTATGCAACACTTCCCCTGCCATTTGAACAAGCGACTTTCGTTTGTGTTCTAAACAAAACAAGACAAAAGGTTCATTACATGGCTTTTATTAGCTAAAATCAGTGTACCATATTTCAATCGTTTTCAATAATGGTTTACTATTCTCTACTCAAATTTTGATATCAAACGTAACATGTACTCGAGACAAGTACAGGTGAAATTTCTTTGTGCATCCGTTGTGCGTTTATCGGCGCACAAAAATAAGGTTACTATTGAAATTAAATGGAGAATTTTGACTTATTAGCAATGAATTTTGAAATTTCGATCATTTTTTGATGTCGTTCACGGCTGTACGACCATGACATAGTCCACCTTTAAGAAAACACAATTTTTTCTCTTGGGTGCCGACGGCGGAACCGTTTACATCAAGGTTTATGTACGTTTTTTGTTACTATAAATTTTCGTTTTACTTGGTGACTTTATTTTTTTGAAAACACTACAACTTATGTTTTTGTTATAACATCATATTAGGGTTAACTCTTTGTGTTATATTAACTGTTATGATTAAATGTCTAAATCCCTTCCTACAAGTTTAAACATCTCGTTCCCAGAATGTTTATGTGTTAAAGATATTTTATACACTAATTCACTAATCAGAGTTAAGAGAAGTAGAAATAAATAGCAAGTTGGGTAACAAGTGTAATAAAAAAGATATTTAATTTATTCGCAGTTTGATTAACCGTTTAGTCTGCACACTTTGTTTACTAAAATTGCATTTTCGATATGGAGTGTATTAGTTAGGACGAAAAGGGGTATTTCGTATGAATATCTTCTAATGATTTACTTTTTTTTTTCTCCACAAAGTATTCGAAAATGCGTTAACTGCATGCAGTATTTTGGTAATTTTTTTTTTCACATAAATTAGAACATGGGTTCCTGAAGGTGAACTTGCTCGCAATTCCATTTTCTTGAATTTCAAAACTCTTAATAGAGTAAAAAAAAAGCACCATTCAAAACAAACTGGCTATGACTTCGCGTACTATTTCTAATTTCACACATTTATTTAGATGTAATTTTTTTCTGACTAACTAAGACAGCAATACAACTTCAACGGAAGTAAAACGCATGTTAGATTACTAACAACCCCCCTTACGTCTTAGTTTAAATACCCCAAATTTCTTCATGGGGTGTAAAATTTTATGTCCTTTCAGTCCGAAGGCGTATACTACAACTTGCTCATGCCCAATTTATATAAAACTATTCAAATAGAATCACTATGAGTGAATACGCAAATGCTGCTTCTAGTTCACGTCAAGAAAAATTACGCCGGAGAATGTCAACTTCCCAAGCAGGTAAAAGTAGATAGTGCTGCTCTGATTACACGTTGAAATTTCGTCTGCAAAGCAGATACGCTGATGAATTTTATGTAATTCAAATAATAAAGGTGCGAAGACGCCTCCAAAATATCCATACGTCCTACCAAATCCATCTATATGTGATTGTTGCGGAGCCAAACTTTTTCGAAATGAATCGATGTTGTTCTGTTGCAACCATGGTCAAATTCGTTTAGCGAGCTACTGGATTCCGGAAGCCCTTTCGCACTTATACACATCCACGAGCGAAGATGCAAAACATTTTAGGCAATACATTATGCTGTACAATAGCCAATTTGCGTTTACGTCTTTGGGGTCAAGAAGGATAAAGAATTGTCCAAAAGAGATCGAGGTGTATACACATTTAAGGTGCAAGGACAAGTCTACCACTACCTGAATGACGTGCTCCCGACCAGTGACTGTCCTAGGTATATGCAATTATATTTCTACGACACTGAAACAGAAATGCACCTAAGGTCACAAACTCATCATGATGAAATATCGCCGAGAATTATCTCAACTCTGATGTCAGTGCCACGGTTAAACCCATATGCCGCTTTCTTTCGATCCCTGCGAGATGTTGGTATACATAACATTGGTCATATTGTTATTCGATGCAATAACGATGAAGACCAACAAACTCATAACGCTCCAAGTTTATCACAAGTTGCTACTATATGGGTCGAGGATTGAGACCCTGAAAGACCAGCAACACGTGACGTTGTCGTACGTGCACAAAGTGGTTGTAGTCACCGCATACAACACTACTACGGTTGCTATGATCCACTCCAATACCCTTTATCATTTCCCTATGTTGAAACGGGATGGCACCAAGGTATATACAACTATACAAGCATACTTCCGGTCGCCAACGTCGACAAACATGTCCTACATTTCCCATCAATGAAGTACTTGTCCAAAATGTGGATGACTTGCTCGAAGCTGAGGAACAAGGTAGGTGCAGATGTTCTATGAATATATATCATACGTTTCATTATAAGAGTTATAAAAAATTTCCGTTTTTACTAAGAATTTATTACTTCTATGTCATACGGCAGCCTTCCGAACTTCAGACTCTGACAAAAAGGTGTCATGCAGAGAATACTATTGCTACAAACTTCAAATGCGATTAGCTGATAGGTCCATGTTACTCCGTTGTGCAAGGCTATGTAGTTGACATGTACATCAAAATTGAGACCACTAGGCTCGATTTCCTTAGACGCAACCAAGACACAATTCGAGCTGAGCTTTACCAGGGAGCAATAGACAGTGTAGTCCAAGGACAAACAGGAAGTTCCAATATTGGTCGTCGTTGCATCCTTCCACCATCTTTCATCGGCGGCCCGCGAGACATGCGTTGTCGATATCTTGATGCTACGGCGTTGGTGCATCGATTTGGAAAGCCGGATATCTTTCTAACAATGACTTGCAATAAAGCTTGGCCATAAATTACACGCGAACTATTGTCTTGTGAGGAAACGCAAAACATGCATGATTTGGTTGCAAGAGTGTTCCATTCAAAGTTGATGGAACTTAAGAAAGACATTGTTACGAAGAAGTTATTCGGCAATGTAGCTGCTTACGTATATGTCATTGAGTTTCAAAAGCGAGGGCGGCCACATGTACATTTCCTAATTAATCATCTTTGACTCAGTCAGTAAAATTACAAATGCAGATCAGTATGACTTACACGTTTGCGCTGAAATTCCCAAACGTGAAGACAACCCTCATCTATACGAAGCCGTTCTAAAGCAAATGATGCACGGGCCATGCGGACCACTCAATTCTGAAAACGTGTGCATGAGAGATGGTAAATGCAAAAACAATTACCCTCGTGAATTTAACAATTCCACAACAAATGGTCGTAATTCGTACCCTATATACCGGAGGCGCGATGATGGTAAAACGGCAAACGTTCGAGGAGTGACACTCGACAACAGGTGGGTTGTTCCTTACAACCCATACTTGTTAGCAAAATACAATTGCCATTTGAATGTAGAAGTTTGTTCCACAGTTAAAGCGGTCAAGTATTTATACAAGTACATTTACAAAGGCCATGACCGATTGCAGTTTAATGTTGGTGCAAATGAGGACTCATCAAACTTGGACGAAATTAGTTCCTTCTAATCGGCAAGATGGATATCTCCTCTAGAAGCTATGTGGCGTATATATCGATTCGCTATGAACGAGATATACCTTCCGTTCTTCCTTTACAACTTCATCTTCCTAACGTGCAAAATATTACATTCCGGGAAAACGAAAGTTTGCAGAACATAATTCGGGATTCCAGCAGAATGAAGACGATGTTAACTGCATTCTTTGAGACTAATCGAAATGACATTTATGCGCGGACACTTTTGTATCATGAATTTCCCCAACATTATGTATGGCACCCAAAAAGGAACGAAAGATTTTGGGCTATACGTCATAAAGGTACTGCCATTGGACGTGTTATCTTCGCGAATCCAGCTGAGGGAGAACGCTATTACCTGCGTTCGTTGTTAGAGAATGTTAAAGGTCCACAGTCATTTGACGACTTACTTTCCTTTCGAGGTGTTAGATGCACGACCTTTCGTGAGGCCGCATATCAACGAGGACTGTTAGATGCTGACAATTCCATTGAACAATGCTTGGAAGAAGCTGCGCGGTTCCAAACCCCGTACGTTTTGAGACGTTTGTGACATTGCTTATATATTGTCATCCGCAAAGTCCCAGAGCGTTATGGGACAAGTTTTCCCCATCATTGTCAGAGGATTACGCTCACTCGTTCCCGACCGATGCACTAAAGGTTCAGAATCTAACCTTGAAGAGCGTTTTTTATCTCATCGAATCTATGGGAAACGATTGGTCTTTGTTTGACTTCAGAGGACTTCAGCGATAAGAAAATAAGAAAGAAAAACTCATGAAATAAATTGATGAAGAGATGAAGATTACAGTACCTGCTGCAGATTTGGAAGCTGTACATCAATTAAATTACGAACAGAAAAATGCATATGCAGCTATTTACCACAGAGTTATGCAAAAAAAAAAAACCGGGAGCTTTTTTTGTAGATAGACCAGGTGGTACGTGTAAGACGTTTCTGTACTCCACTTTACTTGCGGATATAAGAGTACAAGGTTTTATTGCAATTGCAGTCGCAACTTCGGGTATAGCTGCATCCAATATGGCAGGTGGTCGAACGACGAATTCACGTTTTAAAATTCCAGTTGATCTTGATGAAAACAGAAGTCGTAATATATCCAAACAA
This sequence comes from Spergularia bocconei, assembly GCA_963457585.1. Classification (NCBI taxonomy): domain Eukaryota; kingdom Viridiplantae; phylum Streptophyta; class Magnoliopsida; order Caryophyllales; family Caryophyllaceae; genus Spergularia; species Spergularia bocconei. Next base: position 15,035,093 of record OY734952.1, read on the forward strand.
GGACCGTTAGCCGAGCTAATTAGACAAGCACGACTGATAATTTGGGATAAAGCATCAATGGCGAAACGTCAAACTATTGAGTACTTTGAGAGAACATTGCGTGATGTTTGTTCCAACAACATAATTTTCGCCGGTAAGGTCATTGTATTCATAGGTGACTTCCGACAGGTATTGCCTGTTATACCGAAGGCTACTGTTCGCGAAGCAGTCGATGCAAGTTTAGTAATGTCACCTTTGTGGATTCAACTGGAAAAAATTCACCTAGCTCAAAATATGAGAGCAATTCATGATCCTGCCTTCAGTGAGTTTTTGCCTCGAGTCGGTGACGGTGCTCCGCCTTTTGAAAGTGAACGTTATATACCATTGCCTGAGCGTATTGTTTTGCCTTACAACAACGAGAGAGACACAATCGAACAGTTGATTCAAACCATATATCCTAACGTCAGTGACGGGACGTTTGATCCTTACCAAGTAACGAAAAGAGCTATATTAACCCCAAAGAATGACGACACAGAAAAAATCAACTGCATATTAGTGTCCAGGCAACTAGGGGAACCATATAAATCGATGAGCTTGGATGGGGCAGCCGACGACTCTGCGGAACAATATCCTATTGAATTTTTAAACAGTCTTCATCCAAATGGGCTTCCATCTCATCATTTAATCCTGAAAAAAAAAATAGTCTGATAATCTTGCTCAGGAATTTGGATCCGACGTCAGGGTTGTGCAATGGCATACGACTAATCTGCAAGGCTTTCTTTCCTAATGTAATTGATGCAGAAATTGCTATTGGACATCATAAAGGAGAAAGAGTATTTATACCACGAATTTCACTACAGCCTTCGCGTGCAGATAGGTATCCGTTCATATTCAAACGAAAACAATTTCCAATCAGGTTAAGCTTTGCGATGACGATCAATAAAGCTTAAGGACAAACTCTGGAGAAAGTCGGCATATATCTTCCTCGTCCTGTTTTCTCTCATGGGCAATTATATGTTGCTTTGTCTCGTGCAAAGAAAAGTTGTGACATAAAAGTTGGTATAATTCCTACTGTCCAAAGCAGTGATAGATGGAAGAAAACAAAAAACATGGGGTGTTACGATATTTTACAGTATGCAGGTTTTTTATAAATACAAATAAGAATGAGAAAAACAGCAAGAAGTGAGTGTTGTAAGAAAAATTAACAATTGTATAGTTTTTAATAAAAGCTTTCTGTTACTATTAAAAGTACCACAATATAGGTAGAAGTTTTAGTGTGTAATGGCAAAATCTGTGAAATCTTTGTATACACAGATGTTTTTCGACATAAAAAGATTTACATACTTTATATGAATCTCTTAGGACAACTAATACTAAGTATGTTTGAATCTAATATATTTGATCAAAGCTCAGTTGCCTAGAATGAAATACTTTTAAATCGTAATCGGATGTAAAGTTTATCTCAGAAGTCCACATATGACATCGTGCGATCTGCCGGCACAGTTGTAGGTTACTCTGTCATAAATAAGTAAGCCATCATGCGTTTTAAATACGCTATTATCAGTCGAATCTTTACAATTATTAAACAACTTGATAGCAGTCTTTCAGTTCTCACGCCGTTTCTCAAAATTAAAATATAAAGGCAAATGCATATTCATAAATCATAACTACAGGCATCTTTCTGCAGGTTAGATATGGTGCTCGAAAATGTACGACTTGCAGACGTCACAGATCAAACCAGAAATTTCATACTTACAGTCAAACTCGAAGCTCTATTAAGGCCGAAAAAATCGTGGGCAGGGTCGCTCAAACTACAAAGGTTGCTTTTTAGGGACGACGAGGTATACCCGAAACATTAAATTGTATACAATTATACAGTATAAAACCATTCCAATAAATTACTGATTCATATAACAACTGTTATTTTGCAGGGAGCCGAAATATCCGCAACTGTGTTCGAGTAAGATATTGATTACTTTAAAGGGATATTTAAAGAAGGAAAGACATATGAGATAACAAACCCAATCATCAACCGTGCTCGTCGCGAGGTCAGGACTGGAAGTCTCGGTTACCAAATGGTTATAATGTCCAGAACAAGGGTTGTCGAGAAAGAATCTCGTACATAAGAAAATCGGTCATACAGCTCCAGTAAATACGATCAATGATCATGTTGGAGAGAGAGAAAGGCTGGGTAAGTACACCAAAAAAAAATGAGTTGCTGGGTATGGACAAAGCAATGTTTATACTATGCATTTGATGTTCTGCAGATCTTGTCGCTATTGTTGTTCTGGTGCACAACCCGCGAAGAGTGCCATCAAGAGACAGGGACATGGATTATGATGCTCGGGATATAGTAATTATTGATCAAAGGTAAGTGGTTTATCAGAAATCGTTTTTCAAAAAACTTGGTTATAGGTAATTTTTTAATTATGATTACTGTGTCAAAAATAATTGGCAGTATGGAGCCAACTACATTTAATGTTTGGCATGATTTCGTGTCTAATGAAGCTCAAGATATTGCCCATGATATCCATGCTCTACCAATAATTGAAGTCACTCGAGTTGGGGCTTCTACGTTCGGAGAAAGATTATCTTGAAATATATTACAACTGATAGACATATATAACTTCTAATGTCTTTAAGACATACATATACAGGAGGCTGTTGGAACACTTTGATATTTTCTACGATAAAGATAAATGGAGATACTCCTGCAGTAATAGAATTACGGCAATGGTTAGAAACATCTATAGTAATTCTAAGCTTTATTTTTGAGAATGGGCTAATTTTTAATTAATACAGGGCAGAGGAACATGGAGTTGAAATTGAGGAAATGAAGAATACATTCTCAACAAATGTTGCGGAAAGCTCACGTAATACTCAAGAACGCGAGCCGAGAGTAGATGCATTGTTAAAATTAATGCACTCCATGAACAAGAGGTTCATACAACCAAACAAATTCTCTAAATGTACAATTGTACAAAATATTAATGCAGTCTAAATTACGTTCACAGGAAGGTGTCACAGTCTGGATTGAAGGTAAAATCAAAAGCATTGCAAACCCAGATAATTTCATCCTTAATGCCTGCAATATTTTTCGAAAGAAATGCACGACGGCACGTGGAGAAAAAATGACTTGCAGCGAAAGGGATGCATCACATGTTGCAACATCTGTACCAAAGTATGAAAATATGAAGATAAATTCTCTTCGAATTGATTGTTCGGACTATCTGCTTATAACAAACATGTGATTTGATGGATACAATTTACACACATATATACTTTTTGAGGACGAAAGCGCAACAACAAGTATATCACTCTTTGATAACCTAGCTGAAAAGTTTTTAAAGAAAAATATTGAAGAAGTTGTAGCCCTATCCACAAAGGTATTTTCGAAGCTTCTTATAGTCTACCGTGTATTATTAAAAATTAATAACCATTATTGAAGTTCAAGTACTGACATGCACATCAAATTCAACTATAGGAATGACGATTGTTTATCGATGACATAATCAGCAATGCAAGAGAACGTAAGATTTGCATAAAACTCGCCACGTACCAAAAGAGAGAATCACCTAACATGCAACTGCGCTGGAGGGCACATGACTTAAAGGAGGTCAATGAATAATTGCATATGGCAACAACCAGAAGAATGAAGGCGTTGTAGTAGAATAATTGTACATAAATAGTGTACATATTAAATAAATGATGTGCTTTTATTAAGTTTTCTAAATAAGCGATGCACATGTATTAGGTTTGCTAAATAAGTTGATTGTAAGTATTTCATCAACCATCTGTGAAATACAAATACGTTTCAAACTAAATAAATTTTGATTTGCGAAAAAATGAAAAAAGGCGGAATTCATGCATCTTTGTACTCGTTTGTTGACTTGAATAAAATCATTTTTTAATAATAAAATAAACGGAAATTGTTAATTGAATTACAAGAGTTGATGTTTTTTTTTTAAACTATCACACATAATTTCACGACCAATTAAATCATCTATATAGATCATACATTTTACAAGTACACACCCCTTACCATTATAGCAATAACTAATTCCTTTTTTTTTTAGTTATACTAAATTGCGTTAATTGAGACTACTGAAATTTTTACAACTACCGACTGCATTTGCCGTTGTACATTAAAAGTAAATGCATTAATAGCAATATGTCATTTAGGTGTACATGTGATTGCTGTTACACTATGAAGATGGAGTACGTAGTAACAACTCATGAAAATGTTATGACAATGACAAGTCATACAAATTTAATGCAGTTATGCCTAATATGTATGTGTTGTTCCCATGAAAAAAAATCGGATAACAATTTATCTTTCCAATGTAATGCAGGTGCTGCCATACTCCAACTTATAAACATCGGGCGTTAAAGTTAAGAAGTTGTGACAGTGATACATATCTCCTTATTCTGTAGCGGTGCCGCATCAAATTTATTCGATGATAAACTCTAAACACATTGTCGTTTTCACATGTATCGGCTTTATATATTTCCTCCATCAATTATTTTTACGTCATTTAGACACGTAGTTGAGGTGCGCAAACATTAAATATAATTCTGCGCGACTGCTATAAAACCACTCGACCAAAGGAAAAAGGGTGATAGAACTAATTAGAGGCCGTTATAAGCAGGTATATATACAACAAACTCCAATGATATTCTCTTCCCACTTCAAAATTTGAATCAAGTTGTAAATTTGAAGATTACTTTTTTCTTATTATTGTGCATATCCACATCTAATCTAAATTACAACCAATGTCAGTTGTAAATTTCCGGATCAAATATCACATAGTTATCGTCCCGCTAAAGCTAATCTAACCTACAATTTTTTTCCATATCTGACAGCGAGATTGTCGTTAAATCTACTCAAATTACCACTAAATCAAGCTAACTAGCAAGGGTAAGTGGGTATCGTATCCACGAGGAAGAGGGGAAGTCCTAATATGCGATTCTAGTGCGGAAAAATAAGAAATAAAAGAAATAAGAATAAGAAACAAAAGAAATAAGAACAATAAATGGGGGGTTTTTGGTTTGGAAGTTGGATTAAAACGAAATAAACGAGATAACAAGTTAATTAAAGCGACTCTCGGTGATAATCTCTTCTAACACCCTAATATAGTAAGTTTTACTCCTCTCTAATTATGCCATTCATAAATAATCTCGGTTTTCACCAATTAATCCTCTTTTGTGGGGAATTTGAGCAACCGCTACTGTAACACCCCGTATATTTTGGGAATTTATTTAATTCAGGTGTTACTAATTGTAATTGTATTTGGTTAATTTTCGTAAATTGTTAAAATGGTTTTCAGATTTTAAAATGATTTTATTTGGTTTTAACAAAAAATAAAAATTAAGCTAATTGAACCAAATTGCCCAAATTTTATATAAATCCCAAAATGTCAAATTACGTTTTTGCCCCTAGTTAGTTACTAAACCCAAAGCATTAGCAAACCCTTAAACCTTCTTTCACGTATCATCACCATCATTCTGCGTATATCATCGTCATTCATAGTCTCCTTCACTCGCGATCGCCGTCATCTTTCAATAGCTTACCATCTCCAACATTCAACTCGGTCTTGGACGAAACTAGTACCGTTGTTCCTCTTTTTCTCTCCTCTACACAACGGTATGAATTTCTCAAAGTTTTATTAAAGTTTTTCCGACATCGTCCTTTCATATTTTGTCGATTAACCTTGGTTTATAATGATTTATTGGTTTTAATCCTAGTATTATTGTTTATAATGATTTCTAGAAGGTTTTAATTTGTTTTTATGAATAATTTGAGTTGAGTATGTTGTTGAGGGTTGTTTCGTAGTATTGTCGTTGAAGTTAGTCGTTTGTTGTTGAGGTTTTTTTGTTAGTTGTTGTGGTTGTTACCGTGGTGGTGTGAGGAGGGTTGCGATTGTATTGTGGTGTTTGTTGTCGTGGCTGCATGTAGTTGTGTCGTGGTTTCTTGGGTGAGTATGTATAGGAACTGGCTTTATTCTGGCATTGCGTTGGCATCGTACTGGCATTCGTGTAGATGGCTTTGTTAGTGTGTTGTTGTCGTGGGTGTTGAGGTTGTCAAAGTTGCTATATTCTGTTATGGTTGTTATTCGTCGTGCCTTGTTGGTTTGTAAGTAAGTGTAGTTGGGTTATCTCGTGCTATGGTTAGTGTTGGTTTGTCGATATGCAAATCGTAAGTTGGCCTAATTTGCTTTGGGTTAAAACTTATAGAGGTTTAGGTTGTACAAATTGGTTTTTAATTGTGATGCTAATTACTTGGGTTAGATTTGGTTGAGGAACGGTTGCTAAGTATGCTGATTATATGGGTTTTAAAATACTAGTTATTTTAGAAATGTTATATTAATGATTTGGGAATTCACTTGTTCACGATCTGGGTATTGTTTTGGTTTGGATTATTAATTTCAGTTATCATTTTATGATATATAGTTTGCGGGTTTAAGGAGGTTCAATTTGTTGATTTTGAAAGGAATAATTGAGAAGAAGTTTAGCGCTATCGGTAAGAACGCCAACTCTTGAGCTTGAGCATGTTTTATTGTCTTCTAATGTGATCAATTCTTGTTTCATATATATTGGCTTCTGTACTCCTATCGTTTGATCACAATATCACTTGTTTGGTTGGGAATTGGTTATACATCAAATAAAACATCTAATCATCATGGTTTGAATATGGGTTATGGTTAATGGGATTTTCTTCTATAAACACTCTAGAGTTCGGGTTAACTCCTCCGGGGGTGCTCGATTACGAATGATTTACTATACCTCTGATCAAGGTAACTCTTAACTGGATTAGCTACCAATTACCTATTGGAACCTCCTCCTTGACCGGTTACATCGTACTGGCCCTCTTGCGAGGGGTGTGCACACTCGGGTTCTCTTAGGGTGGTTTGGTTGGCCTCTAGAGTTGTTCCTGGTTTGGGGTAGGACCCTTACCAAAGATGGGTTACTGATGCGGAGTGCCCATTCCTGTATATTTGGCTTTTCTCTCTGAAATTCGTATAATTATTCTTGGTTCATATATCTCTCTTATCACCTTGGCTAATCCTTTGGTTGTAAGCGTTGCTTGTTCAGCTACGCGCCTCAAAGGCGCGTATCTTACTTTCCTTGTTTTGCTTTGAGTTCTTACTCAGCCAGTTTGCTGACGTTCTTTTTTTTGGGTTTGTCCCTACCCTATTCTGGGGCCTGTGTCATTTTCTGATGGCGCAGTTGACAGGTGTGTCTGATGGTGATTTGTTGAGCTTGCGGACGTTTGCATTCATGGGACTTTTTGTTTAGACAATCGTTGAACATTTACTATTTCATTTGGATTTTGGATTTGGAATTTGTAAACTTTGACTAAAGTCTTCCGCTGTCGTACTATTTATTATTTACATTTTGAATTTATTAATTTGGTTTTAGCCTTGCAATTAACTTGGTTAGTTAATTGTGGCATAATAATCCTAGGTTTTCATTTATTTAATTTGGTCGAAAATTTAGGGTTGTTACAGTTGGTATCAGAGCCATAGGTTCTGATTGAGTCAAAGGTTTTCAAAAGTTTTCAAAAGTTTTGTTCTAAATTGTTTTTCCAACATGGGTTTCAAAAAAAAAAAAAAAAGTTTACCTTTTAAACATGGGGATTGGGTTGCATTCATTCGCATGCTATATGTTACATGGTATGTCTATATGAGTTTCTGTGAATATTTGGAGTTGTATATTTTATGGTGGTTTAACTCTACTTATCAATTAGCGTTTTGCTCTTAGTTTGTGTCAAATAGGGGACAAGCCCCCCTACAGGTTCACTCGTGGGTTAAAACCATTTGGTTAGGCTTTTGTGCTACTTGTAAGCTTGTTTGTGTAGTGTTTTGTTCACTCCTATTGTATCATATTCGAAATTTATAATTTGGTTGAACGGATTTACGTTATTAACTTAACCCTGGTGCCTTCTAAGGGCTATGGATGGGAGGAGTGTGATAATTTATGCTTACCATTGGGTGCCTTGTTTTCCGTCTTATGAAAGTTGTTATCATATAGAAATGGTACGTGGAGCGTCATCCTCGAACAACATGAGCCCAGAAATAGCTGCTTTGATAGTTAAATGACTGCACAAAATGAGGCAATAGCTCAGCAGCAACAGGCTATGGCTGAGCAACACCAAGCCATGACGCAGGCAATGCAACAGGCTATGACTCAGCAAAACCAGGTTCTGACGCAGACCATGCAACATGTGGCTGGTTTGGCAACTACTTTGACCCAGGTGCTAAACAATCAACAGAACAATAACAACCAGGACAATAACAACCAGAACAACAACCAACAAAATAACAACAACCAGAACAACAATAATGACCATGTCCAACCTGCCCCGGTCACTGCACAGTCTATGTCCAAGGCTGTTCAACAGAAGAATCCTCCAACCTTTTCTGGGACGGGAGACCCAGCTGAGTTGGATACTTGGTTTAGGGATATGGATAGAATTTACTTATCCTTGGAGTGCGCAGCAAGATACAAGGTAAGGATTGATGCCTATTACCTTAGGGAGGATGCTACAGGTGGTGGCAAGAGATCAAGGAAAGTTTCTTTGAACCATACACTGAGACCACTGAAGATGGGGGAGCGGTTGAGTATGAGCGTGGTTGGGGACATTTCAGATGGACGAGGAATTTTTCCCCGAATACCTTAAGGATGAGAAAAGATTTGAATTTGAGCAGTTTAGACAGACAGAAGGGATGTCTGTTAGGGAATTTTATACCAAGTTCATGGAGCTTAGTCGCTTTGCTAAGGATGTTGTTCCCACTGAAAAATTGAAAGCCACACATTTCCAAAAGAAGCTACTCTGGAAAATCAAGGACAAGTTCTCAAGTGAACCATCTAAGACTATAAGGGATGTCTATGCTCGTGCAAACAACATTGAGCGCAGCATTATTGAGAAAGAAACGGAATTGGGAGTGAAAAGGAAAGAGGGACCCTCAAACCTGACAGAGAATGCGAATAAGAAGGGTAATTTTCTCAACTCTAAGAAACCAGCCAACTCTTTCAATAATGGAAGGAGCAATTTCAACCAAGGGGAATATTCTGGCCGACCTCAAAACCAAGGAGGTGAACGTCATTATATCTGTAAGCGTTGTGGCGCTAATCATCCAGGAGTTGACTGCAATGGAGTGAAGGTTACGTGTCGACACTGCCAGATTCCTGGTCACCGTGAGTTTGAATGTCTCTCCAAGCTAGCTCGGAAACCAGCAGTACCTGCGGGTAGCACACCCACTTATGCTAGTAGGTTTCTCAATCAGAGGGCTCAAAGTGGTTATGCTGCATCCAACACCACTTTTAAGAACCCGGCTCCAACTAAGGGTAATTCTACTGCAATGGCGAACAAGCCGACTGGCTCGGTTAATGCTGCCACTACGAGCAATAAGAAATCTGGACAGCTTTATGTCATGAACTAGGAGGAGGCTGAGAATACTGATGTTGTGTCTGGTAAATTTCCTGTTAACTCTGTTTCCGCTCATGTTTTGTTTGATAGTGGTGCGTCTCACTCGTGTGTTGCATCCAAGTTTATTGCTTTGCCGGGTTTGAAATATGGTAAATGTGTAGACTACGATTTTGCTATGGCCACTGGGGATAATGTAAACTGTAGGACCTTATTTAAGGATGTATCTGTGATTATTGGTGGGCATGATTTTAGAGCAGAACTAATCGAGTTTCCATTACCATATTTTGATGTAATTTTGGGTATGGATTGGATGGGAAAACACAAGGCTAGATTAGACTGTTGGTTGGGGAAAATTTCGCTAAAAGGACCTAAAAATGTCAGAGTGTCATACAAAGGAAAAATTAAAGGACCTAGAGTGAAGTTGATCTCTGTGATGAAACTAAAGAAACATATATCTAGGGGAGCACAATTACTCTTATGCCATGTCAGAGACACTAGGGTTCAATATCCAGACTTGAGTGAGGTTCGTGTTGTGAGTGAGTTCGAGGATGTGTTTCCAGAAGATATTCCAGGAATGCCGCCTACAAGAGAAGTGGAGTTTAAGATCGAATTGGTCCTAGGGATTGGGCCGATAGCTAAAACACCTTATAGGATGGCACCACTTGAGATGCACGAACTTAAGAAACAACTTGATGAGTTGGTGGAGAAGGGATATGTCCGACCAAGTGTCTCACCTTGGGGAGCACCTGTATTATTTGTCAAAAAGAAGGACGGTAGCTTGAGGTTATGCATAGATTACCGTGAGTTGAACAATGTGACAATCAAGAATAGGTACCCTTTACCTAGGATCGATGACTTGTTTGATCAACTGAAGGGAGCTAGTGTTTTCTCTAAGATTGACTTGAGGTCTGGATACTATCAGCTTAAGGTAGCCCCTGAAGATGTTCCAAAGACAGCTTTTTCGACGCGCTATGGGCACTACGAGTTTACAGTTATGCCATTTGGGTTAACCAATGCCCCTGCAGTTTGTATGGATTTGATGAACCGTACCTTTAGACCATATCTGGAAAAGTTTGTGGTTGTGTTCATCGATGATATTTTGATATACTCAAGGACTGAGGCGGAGCACGAGGAACACCTCAGAATTGTCCTACAAACTTTGAGGGAGAAGCAACTCTATGGGAAGTTTTCAAAATGTGAGTTCTGGCTAGACAGAGTTGCATTCCTAGTCCATATTATATCTAAGGATGGAGTTTCCGTGGATCCTGCGAAAGTTAAAGCTGTTTCAGAGTGGCCGACTCCTAAGAATGTGACGGAGATTAGAAGCATTTTGGGACTTGCTGGCTATTACAGGAGATTTGTTAAAGATTTCTCTAAAATAGCTAGACCTATGACCATGTTGATGAAAAAGGCAACCAAGTTCAAATGGGATGATAATTGTGAGAAGGCATTTGAAACCTTGAAAACTAGACTGACGACAGCACCAGTCTTGGCTCTACCAGATGAGAAAGCAGAGTATGAGGTGTAGACGGACGCTTCGAAAAATGGTTTGGGTTGTGTCCTTATGCAGAACCGGAGAGTGATTGCTTATGCGTCTAGGCAGCTCAAGAGTTACGAGGAGAACTACCCGACCCATGACTTGGAGTTAGCAGCCGTGGTGCATGCTTTGAAAATTTGGAGGCACTATCTCTATGGAGTAAGCTTTAAGATTTTCTCTGATCACAAAAGTCTTAAGTATATTTTCACCCAAAAGGAGTTGAACATGCGTCAGAGGAGGTGGCTAGAATTGATAAAGGATTATGAAATGGAGATCCAATATCATGAGGGCAAGGCAAATGTCGTCGCAGATGCTTTGAGTAGGAAGTCTCTTCACTCTGTACAATTGGTGGTGCACAGAGAAAGGTTGCGGGATGAATTTCTTAATTTTGGGGTTCAACTTACTGAGCCTGGTGCACCTTCAGGAGTTACTACGATTCAAAATGATCTTTTGAGGGAAATCAAAGAGGTTCAGGTGGCTGATAAGTTTCTACAAGATAAATTGACCAATGAGGCTGAGTTAATAAAAATGGGAAGAGATGGGATCATTCGCTTTCAAAATCGAGTTTGTGTGCCCGACAACGAGGAAGTAAGGAAAAAGATTCTCACTGAAGCCCATGCTACGTTGTACTCAGTGCATCCAGGAGGAGACAAAATGTACCAGGATTTGAGACAAGTCTTTTGGTGGTCTGGACTCAAAAAGGATGTTGCAGAATTTGTTGCTCGTTGCTTGGTTTGTCCGAAGGTGAAAAGCGAGCATAAGAGACCACAAGGGAAGTTGCAACCATTGAAGGTTCCTGAGTGGAAATGGAGTTCCATATCCATGGATTTTATCGCTGGTTTACCCCGCACTCCTAAGGGAAATAATATGATTTGGGTGATTATTGATCGATTGACTAAGTGTGCTCACTTCATCCCTATGAAAGACACTTGGAAGAGGAAACAATTGGTTGCTGCTTACATGCATCACGTTTTGAGGTTACATGGGGTTCCAAACGAGATTGTGTCGGACCGTGATGCGCGATTTGTGTCAAGATTTTGGACCAAGTTACAGGAAGCTTTAGGAACAAACTTGATGATGAGCACTGCTTTTCACCCTGCCACTGATGGTCAGACGGAGAGGACCAATCAGACGATAGAGGATATGTTACGGGCTTGTGCCTTACAGTTTCAAGGAGGTTGGGAGGATAAATTGGACTTGATCGAGTTCTCATACAACAACAGCTATCAAGCTTCGATTAAAATGGCTCCCTATGAAGCCTTGTATGGGAGGAAGTGCCGTAGTCCGATTTGTTGGAACGACATTAGCGAGACTGTAGTGTTGGGTCTTGATTACATTCAAGAGATGACTGAACAAGTTAAAATTATCCAGGAACGAATGAAAGCTGCACAAGATCGTCAGAAGAGCTATGCCGATAAAACAAGGAGTCACATCGAGTTTGCTGTTGGGGACATGGTATTGTTGAGAGTTTCACCTCGTAAGGGTGTAATGAGATTTGGTAAAAAGGGAAAACTAAGCCCGAAGTTCATAGGACCTTATAAGGTGCTAAAACGCGTTGGTGAAGTTGCTTATGAGCTAGATCTCCCTGCAAACTTGGATAAAGTTCACAATGTCTTTCATGTTTCTCAACTGAGACGTTATGTGAGTGACCCATCCCATGTCCTTGACCCTGAGACGATCGAGATAGATGAAACGATGACGTATGAGGATACACCGTTGAAACTTTTGGATAGGAAAACACGAAAGACCCGACGTACGGAGACCCCTATGGTGAAAGTGTTGTGGTGCAACAACAATGTCGAGGAAGCCACTTGGGAAGTTGAGTCAGCAATGCGGGAGAAATACCCTCATTTGTTTGATTAAGGTACTATAGGTTCGTGGACGAACCTTTCTCTTAAGGGGGATGAGAACCCTTCGCGCTTTTATTCTCTCGTATTTTTATGTTGAGTCATGCTATTATGTGTTATTCGTATAACTTTGTATGTCTTGGTTTGTTTTGTGCCTTAGTACTCTTGGTGGAACAAATAGTTCCAAATTACTATTGCTTGGTTTTGGGTGCCTTGTGCACAACTTGTTTCTAAAACTTGCTCAAAAGCTCAATTGGCGATAGCGTAGGTACGAATGTATTAGAGGATGGTTATTAGAGAATTATTGCAAACTGGTATTATAGATAATTGACGTTTTGGGAAAATATTGCTAAGATTTATTTTGGAGATTAAGTTTACGCTTCGAGGACGAATCGTTGTTTTAAGGGGGGAAGTCTGTAACACCCCGTATATTTTGGGAATTTATTTAAGTCGGGTGTTACTAATTGTAATTGTATTTGGTTAATTTTCGTAAATTGTTAAATTGGTTTTCAGATTTTAAAATGATTTTATTTGTTTTTACAAAAAATAAAAATTAAGCTAATTGAACCAAATTGCCCAAATTTTATATAAATCCCAAAATGCCAAATTAAATTTTTGCCCCTAGTTAGTTACTAAACCCAAAACATTAGCAAACCCTTAAACCTTCTTTCACGTATCATCACCATCATTCTACGTATATCATCGTCATTCATAGTCTCCTTCACTCGTGATCGCCGTCATCTTTCAATAGCTTACCGCCTCCAACATTCAACTCGGTCTTGGACGAAACTAGTACCGTTGTTCCTCTTTTTCTCTCCTCTACACAACGGTATGAATTTCTCAAAGTTTTATTAAAATTGTTTCGACATCGTCCTTTCATATTTTGTCGATTAACCTTGGTTTATAATGATTTATTGGTTTTAATCCTAGTATTATTGTTTGTAATGATTTCTAGAAGGTTTAAATTTGTTTTTATGAATAATTTGAGTTGAGTATGTTGTTGAGGGTTGTTTCGTAGTATTGTCGTTAAAGTTAGTCGTTTGTTGTTGAGGTTCTTTTGTTAGTTGTTGTGGTTGTTACCGTGGTGGTGTGAGGAGGGTTGCGATTGTATTATGGTGTTTGTTGTCGTGGCTGCATGTAGTTGTGTCGTGGTTTCTTGGGTGAGTATGTATAGGAACTGGCATTATACTAGCATTGCGTTGGCATCGTACTAGCATTCGTGTAGATGGCTTTGTTAGTGTGTTGTTGCCGTGGGTGTTGAGTTTGTCAAAGTTGCTATATTCTGTGATGGTTGTTATTAGTCGTGGCTTGTTGGTTTGTGAGTAAGTGTAGTTGGGTTATCTCGTGCTGTGGTTAGTGTTGGTTTGTCGATATGGAAATCGTAAGTTGGCCTAATTTGCTTTGGGTTAAAACTTATACAGGTTTAGGTTGTACAAATTGGTTTTTAATTGTGATGCTAATTACTTGGGTTAGATTTGGTTGAGGAACGGTTGCTAAGTATGCTGATCATATGGGTTTTAAAATACTAGTTATTTTAGAAATGTTATATTAATGATTTGGGAATTCACTTGTTCACGATCTGGGTATTGTTTTGGTTTGGGTTATTAATTTTAGTTATCATTTTATGATATATAGCTTGCGGGTTTAAGGAGGTTCAATTTGTTGATTTTGAGAGGAATAATTGAGAAGAAGTTTAGCGCTATCGGTAAGAACGCCAACTCTTGAGCTTGAGCATGTTTTATTGTCTTCTAATGTGATCAATTCTTGTTTCATATGTATTGGCTTCTGTACTCCTATCATTTGATCACAGTATCACTTGTTTGGTTGGGAATTGGTTATACATCAAATAAAACATCTAATCATGGTTTGAATATAGGTTATGGTGAATGGGATTTTCTTCTATAAACACTCTAGAGTTCGGGTTAACTCCTCCGGGGGTGCTCGATTACGAATGATTTACTATACCTCTGATCAAGGTAACTCTTAACTGGATTAGCTACCAATTGCCTATTGGAACCTCCTCCTTGACCGGTTACATCGTACTGGCCCTCTTGCGAGGGGTGTGGACACTCGGGTTGTCTTAGGGTGGTTTGGTTGGCCTCTAGAGTTGTTCCTGGTTTGGGGTAGGACCTTTACCAAAGATGGGTTACTGATGCGGAGTGCCCATTCCTGTATATTTGGCTTTTCTCTCTGAAATTCGTATAATTATTCTTGGTTCATATATCTCTCTTATCACCTTGGCTAATCCTTTGGTTGTAAGCGTTGCTTGTTCAGCTACGCGCCTCAAAGGCGCGTATCTTACTTTCCTTGTTTTGCTTTGAGTTCTTACTCAGCCAGTTTGCTGACGTTCTTTTTTTTGGGTTTGTCCCTACCCTATTCTGGGGCCTGTGTCATTTTCTGATGGCGCAGTTGACAGGTGTGTCTGATGGTGATTTGTTGAGCTTGCGGACGTTTGCATTCATGGGACTTTTTGTTTAGACAATCGTTGAACATTTACTATTTCATTTGGATTTTGGATTTGGAATTTGTAAACTTTGACTAAAGTCTTCCGGTGTCGTACTATTTATTATTTACATTTTGAATTTATTAATTTTTTTTTAGCCTTGCAATTAACTTGGTTTGTTAATTGTGGCATAATAATCCTAGGTTTTCATTTATTTAATTTGGTCGAAAATTTAGGGTTGTTACAGCTACCAAACTCCCCTCCTTTAAGTCCTAAATTGACTAGTGACCACTAAAACCATTCAAAACCAAAGGCATGAAGAGCATGGATTAATAAAAGATTAACAACAACCTCAATTAGTATCTAATTAGCCGCAACCGCGACAATAATCAAATCTAATCTATTAGTTGCCTAATTAATTCCCCAATCACAAGTTAGTCATAACCATACACTAAACATGTGAATGTTGCTTTCTTTAGGGTCAATAATCAATAACCATCAATTAAAAACCAACCATATGAAGTACTCAATTCAATCCAATTAACCAATTAGATAAAACAAGGATAAATCAAGCAATTGAAGAACAAGGAATTAATTACTATGAAATTGAAGGCAAAATAGAGAGAAGAAAATCTTACTAATGCATAGGATGAGAGAATTTGATTACACCAAGAGTGTAGAAGGTGATTAGCCTTCCATACTAATTATTACAATAATATTTGAGATTGAAATACTAGTGAAGAGATAAATTCTCCCTTAAGTTTCTCTCTCTAAATAAAAACTAGAACAAAAATAAAATGAAAGGTGATAAAGTGATAATTCCTAAGGAGGGGTTACATGCCCCTTTTATTAAAAATAAGTACAAAAACACTAGAAGACAAAATAGATATTTAGGCACAAATAAACCGTCAAAAGTCTCAAGGAATCTTCCCGGAAGCTCCCTTTCTCGACTCGAGGAGAGGGATCCTCGAGTCGAGGCTCCTCGAGTCGAGGATCTTGTCCTTCCCAATACCCGTCCTGTTCTCCTCGACTCGAGGGAGAAAACCCTCGAGTCGAGATTGCCGTTCTCGAGTCGGGAATAGTGATTCTCGAGTCGAGAAACTGTGCGCAGGGCATTTTTCGAACAGCATAACTCTCACCTCCAAACTTCATTTTGAGCTCATAATATATCATCGGAAAGCTAAGATCACGAACTTTCTTCTCCAATTAGAATTTCTACAAAATATAATCTGGATAAAAAGTTATGATTAAATGAAGTTGGAAGTGATGGTGTGTGGTTCTCTAAAATCATCCGACGCTCACCAAAATGGATCTTGAGCCATAGAATCCTCATAAAACCCACGTATAAGCTCCAAAACTACTCCGAATGATGTGGTCCACGAATCACGATAAAACCATGCTCCAATACACCCCAAGAGTCCTAAAACATGCGGATTAACACACTACCACTACGCCACATCAATATCCCACATCTGCGCCATCGTAGACACTTTTTTTATACGATTTTAGTGTGCTCATGTGCACAACATATTATGTCTAAGCTATTTTTCTTATGAAATTTTACAGGAAGACAAAACAGCTCAACCAAATGACGACACCAACTAACAATTCAACGACCCAGGATCAAACTTCTTTCGATGATATCGACGACGGGGACTTCAATGACAAACAGCACAGGTGCTCCAATGTCCATACCGTACCGAAACCGAATGATTCAAGGATGATCAAGTATATGTATGAATACATTAAAAAAAGGTTCATAAGTCCATTGTCAGAGGACGGCTATCAAAAACATGTATGAGGTCATTGAGAGAGACAGGTCAAATTTTATCAGAGGATATATGCCTCACAAATATGCTCTTTGAGCTTTGAAACCGTTGACAAAGCCAAACTGGAATTTACATGCGGCTATTGTACGACCTTAATCTTGCACAGGTAAAAGATCTGCAGTGTTGATGTATGATAAAAGTTTTTCTTTTACCATGTATAATTATGTAATGGTTCAAATAAATAGAGAAAAAACATGTTGTCACATATGTAACACCTAAGTCAATTTAAACTTTGTAACAAATTGTGTTCTATTAATAATCCGGTTTCCAAATGTTCTAAAACGCATTCAGTGCTTTTTTTTGTGGTGGGCATGTTTTGTAACCATACGCTAGACGAAATAGGCCTGAAGTACTTGCTATAAGATTTCTTTACAAACTGAATGAAAATATTAATTTATTTTATTGCAACTCTCACAAAAGAAGACATAAAATATTCTACCGTGGATAAATAATTTAATTTTAAATAACAACTATATATACTATTAACTTTACGGAATTAAACATGTTGTACAATTATGATGCGAAAACGACTCTGTCAATAATACAATATTATATACAAATGAATTTGTAATATATTTAAAAAAAACGACAAAATAATGGCCATTAAATAAATAAATTCAATTGCAAAGATAAAATTGCTGATATTAATTACACTATGTGAAACGCCCGTGAGTTGCACGAGACACTTTTATCATAATCACTTACTCTTATCTATTGAGTTAACCTCAAAATAAATAAGCAAACCATGATAATTAATTAAATGTTTGTTAGTTAAAATGTCTCCTAATCACACTCAAACGTCATTGTACATTTGTATGGAGTATTACTTGATCTTTAAATATTTTTTTTTTAAGATCATGTTTCACTAAAAATCTTAAACTTGTAAACATATCTCAACCAAAAGCATACTTAACTTTTCAAAAGTATGTGTAATTGGATTTTATATTGAAATACATTTTGCCACGAACTCAATGATACATGTAGTGTAATATTTTGATATACGTAACCCAAATTATAATAGTTTATATTATGTTTCGTGTTGATAACTTTATTACGTAAGAGTTTTACAGATACTAAACTCTCTTCGCATGCATTTGTTAATGTTTAATGTGGATTATCTTAATATTTTATGTAAGACTTTAACATACCAAGGACTCTCTTTCTAAATTTTTCGACCTCCCGATGCTCTCAATGCACTTTAAATTATTGCCTTCTTAACTTTTCAAAAGTATGTGTAAATTGATCGTATATTTACATACACTAGTTGTTGGCCCGTGCGCAAGGCGCGCGGTCCCCCAACATGAGGTGTCAAAGGGTAAGATTTAATAGACTCTTTTTTTAACAAAGCCATATACAAGAAAACGATGGCATATGCTGAAGTTTTGAAAAAGTACTACTACCTTTGTTACATCACTTACTACACTTCATTGTTTGTTTCCCTAAAAAAAAGGAAAGGTAGAGCAAGTCCGAGTATGTTTTATAGGCATTCATTTAGAGTATCGAAATTGATAACATTGGAGCTAGTCTAAAATACATAAACTTAAAAGACATACTTTTTACGCCGGGAGTAGCTCCAAACATAACAAATACTTCCGAAGAAAGCGTAAGGTGCACGCCATTCTTAAGGTCAGTCGTTGTTGAACACGCCACTGAGCAACCTCCATAGGATGCTGCTAGTTACGAGAGAAGTTGCTGGCCTAACATTGGAGCATCATATAGGCCAAATTCTCCCCGCAAATCTTGCTTATTAAGCTAGAAAATAGGTGCACCAAAATGTTATGAAACAATGCCAAGTGATTTATCAGCGATTGTGAAGGTATTGAATACAGTTGTATATGGTTCATATGCTCGAATACTTAAACATCACCCATAGGTAGCAAAACTAAAACACATATTATATGCGTACATGTAAAACATTAAGGCTATTTGGAATTCGAACCCGAACTATGTGCAAGATTGCACATTGCTCTACCATTGAAGAGGTAATAGCCTACAAGAAAGAAATGATGTGATTGAGTCAATCACATGGTCTAAGGAAAAGACAAAATAAAGCCAAATAAACTTACCTGACAAAATCCCACAAAATTCCACATCAAGCTCACGTTCATTCCAACAATTGAGAAATTCGTGAAAATAACAAACTTAATAATTTCTGAGAATGGCAGTTGCGTTGGCTGGATATATCCCAGAGACCGGAACAGGTAGCAGAGTTGTTGTTGCGAAATGGAGACCAGTCAAAGTTGTAGCTGCAAGAGATTAAGCGAACGGTCTCATATATATATCAGTAATTGAGACGAACAGAAGTAGTGATGCAGATTTGATTAGCATACATAATAAACGAATTCTGAAATAAATCATGACAGAATTTGTGAGTGAAATGCAGTAATATTTTTGTTGTTTTTGTATTTTACTGAAACAAAAACGCAAGGAGGGATATGATTCTGGCCTTAGTTATAGAAACACCTTCTAAGGTTACAGAAAATGGTCTTTAAAAGACACTAAGGGTCTAAGAACAACTCTCACTTACAGAGACACCTAATGAGGGCACTACGCCAAAAATTGCATATAACACCGGCATATATAACACCGGAAATGCTAAAACCGGTGTCATATATCAATAAGACACCGGTTGTCCACCACCCGGTGTGAAAAGCCATTTAAAAAAAAAACAATTGCTTAAAGTAATGTGTAAAGAAAAGATAATTAAAAAAATTAAAGATTTTGGGGCACTTTTAACACCGGTTATGGCAAAAAACGGTGTCGTATGTACACATAAGACACCGGGTGTATCTAAAACCGGTGTCTTATGTTTTTTTTTTTTTTTAAAAAAAAAAAAAAAACTTTAATGTCTCATTGTAATTTCCGCCAGTTAACCCGTCCCAATTCCCTTCTCCATTATACGTATCCTACCCTTCATTTCCTCCTTCAAACAAACCCCCCTTATCTCTCTTCTCAATCATTAACCCCCTTCTCCTCCCTCAATTATCAACCAATATCTTCATAATTTGATCCTTCTCTTCGCCATCTCTATATGTTGCTTCAACGGATTGAGGTAAGGGCTGTTTTTCGTCTTTAATTCGAGTTATTTTGTGTATTTTGTTTGAAATTGGGAATTTAACTATATAGGGTTGAGATCCGAGGGAAATGATGTTGTAACATGTTTAATTTTTTTTTTTTACTTTTGTTTGATGTTGCGTTGTTCTTCTAGATCTCCGAGGAAAGAAGTTTAATTTCCCAATTATCCTTCATGAATCTTGATTCTGGGTACGTTGAGTTGTTTTTGTTTTTAATTAATCACTTTTTCGATTTTAATTGATTTTTAATTCCTTTTTTATTTGTTACTTCTTCATTTTAAATTGTCCAAAACCCAGATCACCCATATTTTTTTTTAAAGATTACCATCTTTTTCGTTTTTAATTTCCTTGTTATTTTCTTAAGTTCGATTTTTATGATGGTTTTTTTTATTATGTTTAATAATGTTTTGTTTTACATTCCATGTATTTCTTGTAGAGGAATTGAAAAACTGGATGTCAAGATGAGATCAGGGAGAAGAACAAGAAGACGATAAGTAGGTTTATTAATTTCCTTGTTATTTTATTTGGTTCAATTTTTTGTGATTTTTTGTATGTTTAATAATGTTTTGTTATTATATTCCATGTATTTCTTGTAGAGGAAATTGAAAAACCGATGGCGAGATGAGATAGAGAAGAAAAAGAAGAAGGCTAGAAGAAGGTGAAGGTTTGGAAGAAGGGGATGTTGATGATGATGGAGAACACGATGATAAAATTGTTGATAACCAAGGAATTTTTTTTTTAAATTGGTAACATAAGACACCGGTTGTTCATATACCCGGTGTCTTATGTGTGGAAAAATTATTTCATAATAAAGATATATGACATCGGTTTTAAGCCCAACCGGTGTCTTTTGTGTACCATTTAACACCGGTTAATTTTATAGTAACCGGTGTCTTTGCTAAAGACACCGGCAGTCCAGACACCAGGTATAACCGGTGTCTTGTCAATTTAGGACCCGGTGTTATATGTTATTTTTGACGTAGTGGGGTAGAACTTAGGTTTGATTCACCACAAATGCACCCTTGAGCATAAGCTACTGTAACAACCATTTTGAGAATCCTCTCAAGTGTTTTTCATATATCACAATCTGAGTTTTACATAGGTAATGAGATTCTATTTATAGAGTTCAAGTAAGCCACAACTAGACAATAATTATACAATAAACTACAGCTATTTGCTAAAGAATTACAAGAGCATATATAGAAACTAGGAGTCTAATATAGCAGCTAGGCCTGTTGTGTTTGGCGTCAGATTTGCTGCTCGTTTATGCAACTTGCTCCCTCTTTTCCGTCTTCTTTTCTATCATAATGCAGAGATGGTTTATTGGTATTTTTGTTGTGGATGGACGTGTAAAATAGTCCAACAAGGCTGCATCAATAATAGAAACTAGTTGGTCTGATTTTCTGATGCAAGTTGGCAAGTTGGTTTGATTTCAATAGCAATTGAAGTCCTCTTTTTATTCTGTAAACTTTACCTTGGGGTGTTAACTTGGTTAATCTATTGACTTTAGGCGTGTGTTTCTAGACCAAATAGCTGCTGCATAAAGTCTTCAAGTTGAGCTCAAAACCGAATTATTATAGCAAACCCTTTCACAAGGGTTTTCTATTTTTATTTTATCACATAATTTGAGCTGCTACCTTAGCTTGTCAAAATGGCTTCACATGCTCCATTGAAAGGACTGATCTCTGCATCAAGTAGCAAAGTTCTAACAGTAAGCAATAAGAGACACTATAGCGCAATCCTTTAGTTACAGAACTACATCCAACACAAATATCTCAAAAACCAATGAGTTTCAAGAGAAAGCACGATCAGATGTAAAGGAGCAATCTCAAAGTAAAATTCCTTGTGCAGAGGGGCTGAAAGTAACAAGAAATGCTCCTGAGACAAATTGAAGACATAAAGTGTGGAGATTCGACAAATGTCAGAGAATAGGTATCATAAATGTTTCTAGGAGCACACTTGATCGAGTCAAATACAAAGACGCCTATTAGAATATCTCTCTAAGCAGTGTACTGCAAATATAGTCACCTCCTGCAAGTTTGATATTTGTTCAAGTTTAGTCCCAGCAGAAAACTCAAAGTTGGTAGCCCACAATGATCACTTAATCAAACATAATTCGAAATCTAAAAACTATTTTGATCTCGAAAGGGACTGAGAATTCCCTTGTCAGCTGATATTTTTGTATAAACACAACATTCCTGAACCGGCAAATTCCATCAGGGTAATTTGAGATTCTTATTACTAATACTTGTTCTAAGTATTTCAGCAAGTTCCAAGATTGGAGCCAAATGAAGTATACAGTTAACTACAAAGGGGAAAGAATAGCATGATCTATTCAACAGATAACTGTTATAGCTTTCCAGAAATGGAAAAGGAGATGGTCTTTTTCCCCCGTGTCAATGGAATTCAAATTCATTTCCAATTGTCGCAACTGATTCAAATGAAAGCCCCCGCACCCCCAACCCTTGCCCCCTGGGATAGGCAGGTCAAGTCCTGTGTTGTGACCACTGTTGACATACTTAGCTGACTCCATCCATCCTCACTCAAATAGGCATTCCTCGATTCTGAAGTCAACTGGGAAGCCCAATTTTGATCAGATCCCTCTGAGAGTCTTAGACCCTCTACTGTTACAACAAAAGGTGAATCACTTCCATCAATGATAGGCACCCCAAATCTTCATCACCAGAAGTCACAGAGTAAGCCTACCTCGTCTATAAACCGCCAAATAAAGAACGTCAACATCATGATTACCTAGTACCTAAGGGCCATCACCATTGCCCATAGATAAGCCAATTTAAGCTCTAGTCAATCAATATCCAATCTAAAGAGTCTAAATTTGGGTAAAACTAATTTCAGAGTCAAGTACTAATTGGCCGATGACATCGCAGAAAACGAGTACCTGCTACCTATAGAACACCATGAAGGACCATTATTCAACCAACCTTATGTAAGTGCCCCCCCATCTCTATCTGTGCCCGCCACAATGGAATATTTTCCCCACATTAACACATAAACTCTACACAACCAAGATATATTCCGTACCTGGCAAACCAAAAGTAGGGACACAATAATTAATGTCATTGATGTCAAGCAACACAGGTACAAGCATGCGCCTCAAAAATAGTATGCAAAGGTTCCTCCACATGGAACCCTCATAAGAAAAAGGCCTACGATCAATACCAACCGGTTTGTAGGGTTGATAAGTTTCCAATGACTTCTAACATGTCCCTGAAATGAGTAGACGACCAACCATCTAATTGACACCTCATAGTTCAAATTCATAGCCCCACTGTGTTTTCAACATAGGGGTAAGGTTGCATATACATCCGACCCACCATTACCTCCCATAGGCGAGACCTTTGAGAAACTTTGTTGTTGTTGTTATTGTCAAAGGAGGGGGCTGGGGGGAAGGAGCATAGTGTCTTAGCCCTGGGAACTACAGAGAATATGATGACATAGACTGGAAACATATATAGCGCCTACATGAAAGCAAGTGAGATACTGAACTTGGGCATTCTGAGCTATTCTAAAACGATACCAAAGTCGCTAATTCACTCATCTTGGTCAAGAGGAATAAGAATGCCAAATTTATTACATAAATCACACACATGAGAACTGCAGTCAAAAATCTAGATTGCAGTTATTCAAACGCTTATTAGAAAATGAAAAATCAGTTAAGGTAACATGATCAACATTGAGATACCTGCGTATATACTACTACCAATCATTCTCCTCCACCAGCAACTTATTCAATGCCGGCAACTGCCTATTCACCCATCTGCATCCTTAGCGACTCCTTCCTCTGCTTCTGCCTACACCTAAACCCCAAAACAAAATTTCAATAACCTAATAAAAAACAAAATCGGTAAAATATGAAGCCTAAATCGGTAAAACAAATTTCAAGAAGCCTAAATGCTCAGTAAAATATGAAGATGACCCATTTCAATTAAGCCAATAATGATCAAACCCCAGAAACAGAATTGGATATTAGTCAAATACTTCAACTGTATTGCTAGATTCACATAGAATAGGATTCATCAGTGTTTATAAGGTGTACGTGTCCTGTCTGTTGCAACAATAGGCTTCTTGACTCATCATTATTCATACCACTGTAGAATCCAAACTTGGATGAATAGGATGAAAATCAAATTTTTGACCAAATTAAATTTTTGCAATAACAACAAATTTACACAATCAAATTAAGACCAAATTAGAAGATGAATGTCTTCCAAAAAAAGGATTTTTCACTTGCATTTTTGAGAGAATCTAGGAAGCAAGAATCATAGACACCAAGAGCCCCCACATTTCTACTGCGCTAGCTATCAATAAGGTACACACACACACCAAAAAAAAAACAAAGTTCAGCGACCTCAAAGTATAATTCAATGACAAATCTTTAGACATCACCACAAGAGAGCTTCCATTGCTAGCTCCAGCAACAGAACTCATGTAGAAGTTCTTTTCCCATATGATCCATTCCTACAAGGTATTGACCATCAAACCCAATCAAAGAAAGACCAATTGAACACACGCTTAGTTCCAGCATAAATTTGGTGAGTAATGGTGCCTGAAATGGAGTGACAGCTCATAAATTTGGTGAGTAAAGCCAGTTCCAGCATCCATGATCAACGCCCATAGATGAAATAGAGCTTATCAGTAATTCATCAGCATTCCCTCTCTCCACATGTTGTGCCAATCTAGCATCAGCGACATTTTAATGGTACCTGAAAAGAAAATATATTATATATATAGATAGATAGATAGCTATATACAGGAGGCGAATCCGAATCGTTATTCTCTACAATAACATGACCTCTCCCACTCCCACTACTACAAAACGGCGCATAGACATCGGTGTTTTAACGGCATAGACGTCGGTTTCTCGATAGACGTTAATGTGGCTGACGTCTATTTCAGAGGAATAGACATCGGGTTTAAGTGTGACGTCTATTACTTTTATAGACATCAGACTTTTCAATAAAACTGATGTCTATTCACTATCATAGACATCAGATTTTTTGGAAAATTGGACGTCTATTACGTGCTTAGACGTGAGGCTTGCTACAACAACCGACGTCTATTCTCCCCAAAAAATATCAAAAAAAAAATACTCAATGTCGTCATATACACATGACGGCGTGAATTGAAGATTAATATAAAGGACCGTTTATCAAACGATGATAACTTTATTAATTGTTGCATCGTACAAAAGATGTGCAGTTTGGTACAAATTACAAGATTGAGAATATGAACAACGAAAACTACAAATGTTGAATTTATATAAGCAAAATATACAACAAAAATTACAAGTATTGAAATTAAACCAAAACTAGAGATTAGTATAAAAGTAATATGCATATTGTTCCAGATCTGGAGAGCCTGCAAAGAAACAAACAGAAAAAACCTTCCAAATCTCTAACTTTATATGAGATTTTAATTAAATCAAAAACTAAAAGCAACACACAAATCTCGAGTTCCAGATCAGGCTCTACCAAAAACTCCGATTTCACCTGAGATTGTACCCTAGACCAAAATCAAAGCAATACATGTGAAATTAATAAAATTAAATCGAAAAAAAATACCTGATTTAGGTTTGAAATTAGATCAAATTCGGATGTAAAGTTGACGAAATATCAGGAGAGAGAGAGAAGTTTTTCTGTGGAGCGATTGAGCGGCGGAGTAGCGGAAGTCGCCGGTGGTATAGGGTGGTGGCCGGCGGAGGAGGTGGAGAGGAGAGAGAAAGAGGGAGGAGAGAGAGAATGAAAAACCTAAAAAGTAGTTTGAGTTTTCATGATCTGCTGCTGTTACTATCCAACAACGAGATTGGGATAACCGAATATGAATCCGATACCACCACAGACCCATCAAATGTCACATGCACAAAGCACAATATTAATACGGAAAAAAAAGACTAGAAATACCTTCAAATTGGTGATATTTTTCTCTTGTAATCTTGATCCTGTTGGTGGCTATTGCTGTTCTAGATCTATAAATTTCAACCCCAAAAGAGGGAAACACAGAAACTTAAGGCCACAAATGGAGAAAAGTTGAACAAACTAAACTTTAGTCTAGGGTTTTTGAAGAGGAAAAAAGGGAGATGTTCATGTTACAAGAGATGAGAGGGAGAGAAGAAATCTTGCGATTTGGGAATAAAAAAGTTAGGAAAAAAAAGATAGAAAACGAAGAAGCAGTGATGAAGAAGGAAGAAGGAGGCTGAGAGAGTTGGGAACTAACAGGAGAGAGAAAAAAAAAATTAGAAGGGTAGCGTTTTATTAGGTCGTGCAACACCCTTAATTAAAAAAAAAAAGGTACGAATACATATACATCAGATTTCCAAAAACTCTGATGTCTATTGTAACACATCTGTTTAGTTGAAAAAACTGATGTTTATTAGTTGGCCATAATTTTAAAACTGTCACTGGATCCCTATACACATCAGTTTTCCATTAGTTTGATGTCTATTGACTGATGTCTATCCACGTTTTTGTAGTAGTGTCCAAACCGAGACAAAAGACAGGTCACTGAAATCGCCTTAACTATATTTCTCTGAACTACAAAACTTCGTGCTCCTCTCTTACTAACACGATCCTTCATCAGCTTTTGCATGAGTTTTGTCAGAACAGATGGAACCATGCACCTTGAGGGTATTGAGGTTTCCAGAAAGAAAGCAGCAACAACCTGCCTCATCTCTGTATATTTCAATCGAGAAGGTGGCCGAGGACCATGCCTAGGTGCTTCGGGAGTTTGTGGTGCAATCCAAAAGGCCTTGCTCTCTCCCTTGCTGTAGTTAAGACAACAAGCTATACGGCTTAGCATTCAGAAATTACAACACTCAGGACATTGAAATTCTTAAATTCACAGTTCTTACCAAACAAATGGCCAGTGTTCTGTTGGAACTGGAGTCGTGCTCTGCAGTAACTTCTAGCGGGATCGATCGGGGGTGCTATAGTTGAAATGAAACTGCCTTGTGAGAATAACCTGACCAGAAACAAGAACTGCCACATTAATAAACTAATTCAATATAAATAACCATAAAAAGATATAAAGTTCATTTCTTTTAAACGAGCAATCAAGCCTCCTACTAAGAAGAAATGACAGGAAAGTGCAGAAGACTCACAGCCAGTCGGGCCCTCTGAGACACATGGAAAACCGCCCTTAGTTGATCACGGTGCAAGTGACAAAGAATTTTGATCTACAAATCATAAAAATCATTAATAGTGAAGATTAACTACAAAAAGTGTACAGAAACAAGAAAACTCATGATGCACACAGAAATCAAACTACTCATCCTGAAGTTCCAATCGAAATAACATAGTAAACACGAATACAACAAATAAACAAATTCCCCACGAGAGTCAAAATACTGAATGCCCACAAAACGAATTTGAGGGACATGCATTTGTCGCTGCACCTGATCTGATCTTCACCATTCTAATCGACAAAACATACAGGAACAAACTATATGAGCATCATCATTCATTCAATCGATTATTGCATCAAGATCAAAGGATTTTGTTGTATCATTAGCAATTTAAACCAAAGTGATCTATTGGTCAACACGATTCTTCACATACTAACATTTACAATAGAGAAATAGCTCAAACTTCAATACCCAACAGTAAACATAGACGACAATTTGTGAACCTTGTAAGAAAAACCCCCCTCAGCTAGCTATATCACAATTTCAGTCGGTCAAACAACTATGATCGAAAGTCAACACTAATATGATCAAATCCGAAATAATCGGACCGTGCCAGAAGGCGTAATCAGGGTGTCATCTAAATAACGATATGTAAGCAGACAAGGAAAGTCCCTAGACAGGCCTCAAACACAAATAATAGTTGACAACAAATTATTCGCAAATTAAGCAAAATTGAGAACATCAAAAAATGAAATTGGGTAAATTAACAAGGAAAATTAATGAATTCTAGCATAAAAAAAAATCATGAACAAAATTACCCAGAAATATAAACGAAAAATTGGCGGAGAGACTTGATGCGCCTAGAAATGCAATGAAATCAAACACAAAATGGCGGAGAGGCAGAGAGAGAAAAAGGACAGAGAAGCGTACTCCGCCAGAGGGAGAAGAGGAGAGAGAAAGGAAACTGACTAAATAAGATCAGTAGGAAAGAGCCGGAGAGAACAAGGTGCGATGTATGGCTGTGATCCAGGGTATGTGAGGCAAGAACTATGACGCGAAGTCCATAATTAGTAAAGCAAATCACTTTTTTGAAATAATTTTAATGACCGACCAACCAATGTGAGAGCAGTCGGCCTATATTACAATACATCTGCGGTGCGGTTCCAAATTATAGCACATCATCAAGTTGTGTCTAACACCCACAATCTCGTGGCCATAGCAATTAACCACAAGGTTTCTAAACTACTGAATTCCATCTACAGAAATTTCATGCGACAACAAAGGACCAAACACGGTGGCTTGAGGCTCTAATTTAAAAAGCCATAATTGGCAAGCATTCTATATTGATCATGAACAGTGGACAATAAATTAAACCCGTATAACACAACACATTCATAGAGCTTAGGAATTCCATTTTGCTAATTTTTTGAGAGCCAAATCAAAGCACTCACAATATTAGTCAAGTTTTGCGATACCTGATACGCTGTTATTACTCTAGTTTGATATTTCATTCGTAGCCAAGGCGAGTATGCACATTAGTTAACAAAGCCAAACACTACGCCAAAAATTGCATATAACACCGGCATATATAACACCGAAAATGCTAAAACCGGTGTCATATATCAATAAGACACCGGTTGTCCATCACCCGGTGTGAAAAGCCATTTAAAAAAAAACAATTGCTTAAAGTAATGTGTAAAGAAAAGATAAAAAAAAATTAAAGATTTTGGGGCACTTTTAACACCGGTTATGGCAAAAACCGGTGTCGTATGTACACATAAGACACCGGGTGTCTTTAAAATCGGTGTCTTATGTTTTTTTGTGTCTCATTGTAATTTCCGCCAGTTAACCCGTCCCAATTCCCTTCTCCATTATACGTATCCCACCCTTCCTTTCCTCCTTCAAAAAACAAACCCCCCTTATCTCTCTTCTCAATCATCAACCCCCTTCTCCTCCCTCAATTATCAACCAACATCTTCATACTTTGATCCTTCTCTTCGCCATCTCTATATGTTGCTTCAACGGATTGAGGTAAGGGCTGTTTTTCGTCTTTAATTCGAGTTATTTTGTGTATTTTGTTTGAAATTGGGAATTTAACTATATAGGGTTGAGATCCGAGGGAAATGATGTTGTAACATGTTTAATTTTTTTTTTAACTTTTGTTTGATGTTGCGTTGTTCTTCCAGATCTCCGAGGAAAGAAGTTTAATTTCCCAATTATCCTTCATGAATCTTGATTCTGGGTACGTTGAGTTGTTTTCGTTTTTAATTAATCACTTTTTCGATTTTAATTGATTTCTAATTCCTTTTTTATTTGTTACTTCTTCATTTTAAATTGTCCAAAACCCAGATCACCCATATTT
Source organism: Spergularia bocconei (assembly GCA_963457585.1). Taxonomy (NCBI): domain Eukaryota; kingdom Viridiplantae; phylum Streptophyta; class Magnoliopsida; order Caryophyllales; family Caryophyllaceae; genus Spergularia; species Spergularia bocconei. The sequence continues at coordinate 15,064,735 of OY734952.1, forward strand.
TTTTAAAGATTACCATCTTTTTCGTTTTTAATTTCCTAGTTATTTTCTTAAGTTTGATTTTTATGATGGTTTTTTTCTTATTATGTTTAATAATGTTTTGTTTTACATTCCATGTATTTCTTGTAGAGGAATTGAAAAACTCGATGTCAAGATGAGATCAGGGAGAAGAACAAGAAGACGATAAGTAGGTTTATTAATTTCCTTGTTATTTTATTTGGTTCAATGTTTTGTGATTTTTTGTATGTTTAATAATGTTTTGTTATTATATTCCATGTATTTCTTGTAGAGGAAATTGAAAAACCGATGGCGAGATGAGATAGAGAAGAAAAAGAAGAAGGCTAGAAGAAGGTGAAGGTTTGGAAGAAGGGGATGTTGATGATGATGGAGAACACGATGATAAAATTGTTGATAACCAAGGAATTTTTTTTTAAATTGGTAACATAAGACACCGGTTGTTCATATACCCGGTGTCTTATGTGTGGAAAAATTATTTCATAATAAAGACATATGACATCGGTTTTAAGCCCAACCGGTGTCTTTTGTGTACCATTTAACACCGGTTAATTTTATAGTAACCGGTGTCTTTAGCAAAGACACCGGCAGTCCAGACACCGGGTATAACCGGTGTCTTGTCAAATTAGGACCCGATGTTATATGTTATTTTTGACGTAGTGAAATTATAGACAACTTTTATAATCACTATAACTATTAACAGAGAATGAAAGCGCAATCAATCAAACACTAATGAAAGCCATAACAGTGGATACAAACAAAAAGGCGAAAAGAAACAGAGAAGGGAATTACCATTTTGACAATGCGAAGAGTTCCATAATGACGAGGCTGCTCATCAGGTGAACTATAATTGCCAAGAAAGAAAACAACCATAAAAATCACAAATTACTATAGGAATAAACAGAACACTAATCCACAAATTACAAATTTGCGAAAAAAGGAGCTGAACAATCAAATTCACTGAAACAGAGCTTACAAAAATATGAGATGTGACCATTGAAACCGGTATGTTACTTTTTTTATTGCCTGTATCCAAGCCCAAACCTTCGAGCAGACGTCTCGCTCCGATCCGCATTCCAACTAACCTGCTACACCCTCAGAGGCCCAAGAAGTATGTAGTAAAACTCAAGCAGAAACAATGCACGTAGTTATTTGAAAAAGACAAAGAAAGTGAAGAAACTTACCTTACCTGATGCTTCCTCTCTCCCTCTCACCCATTATCCTAAAACACTGTTCACATCACAGACATAGATCAATTAAAGCAACTTTGATTCCCAACTTTAGCAAAGAGTTGCAGGACCATCTTCATATAATCCTTCCACTTTCATATAATCAGGCTTTACTCATTCAAGTACACACATTTTCTAGAATGTCCGAATCCATATTATTCACTCGATTAAATGAGTATGTTGTACTATCATTGTCGAGTAAAAGCAAATCAGTTGCCTAAATAAACTTTAGGTTTCACTAATCAAGTTCTTAGATACAAAAAACCACATAGAGAAGATTGTTGGTTGCCAGTGTGCATCTAAATTCTAATCCAACATCACGATTCATATCATTAACTCAAACCAATTAAGTTGAACGAAAAGATGACCAAACGACCACTTGACTCATTCCAATAGCCACTTCAATCAACCAATTCACAACAAACTTATAGAGAAAGCCACTCCTAAAAAAAGTACATTACCCACACATAAAAACAAACCACAATCAAAATCAAAGCAAAGCCCAGCATCGTATTGAGAGTAAAAAACAAACAAACACAAAGATCAAATTCTTGGTAACATGAACAACAAAATGCCCAGAAATTGGAAATTAATATGGCAGCCATTAACACCCTAGGTCCAATAAGACCCCCTAATTCAGTAAAGAGCCCCCCCTAAAAAAACGCTTTTGAAGGCAAAAACATTCACCAATAACTCAACCAAAGATTGATTCGATAAGCCTTTTACTCAAAATCAATTAAAATAAAGAAAAAGAGCGACTTACAATATGAACAGAGAGATTCTTGCATTGCGGAGGGCTCAACAACCCTACAAATCAAGAATAAAAATCAAACTAAAAATGTGGGCGTACGAAACCGTAGAAATGAAATCAAGACTTGAAATCAGAATCAAAATGAGGAGAAAATAAAAAATCAACAATTATAATTCCACAACATTATACTACAGATAACTAATCATAAAAACAGGGAAATGCAATAAAATTAAATAAGGATTAAACCATGCTCTACAAACAAATTTACATTCAACCCAAAACAAATTTAATATTGAAAGCCAAAAGCTAACCCTAATTCAAGGCTCACAAATTTGCAGAAGAAAGGAAACGAAAAACTTTGCAACCAAACCTTGGTAATTTGGTTGCAAAAAATGAAACAAAAATTGACATCCATACATGACTATGGCATTACTTGCTTTAAATTGATTCTGTATCGCATAATGAGCTTCGACATATCCACTGCCCCCAAAAAACAATACATGGGAAGATGGGATTATCGTTTCGTTAGCTAAAATCGCACTCTCGACGGTAAATTTTAACCTAAAATTACTAAAAATCTCTGCTTTCTATCTCATACTGTAGATTATACGCAAAAATTACATTTGAACAACAAAAAATCAATTCATCAGGCAAATGCAGTAACATCAATTCAAAATCAATCAAGCTTATTACAGATAAAGATCAAATCTTGCTTAGATTATAAAATACACCAACCAACATTATAACATCAGAAACAAAATTCATCATCATCTTCAAAATAGCAGATGTAGCAAACATCAAAATTCAGAACTAATTGAGCTCTAAAGTGGTAAAAAAATTTGAACAACTTAAAATTAATCTTGAATAATTGAAATAATTGATAGTAAAATGTTTCTCCCTTCTCAAGACCTTCTCTATCAATTAGGAGTAGATATTATACGAGGTAACCAAAATTGAGTGAATTTATTCATAAAAACATTATGAAATCGAAAAAATTCCCAATTTCTCAGCTAAAAACCCTATTTTAGAGCCCTAATTAAACAAATTAGAAGAATAAAACTTACCAAATGCAGCGTCCATACCTTCCACCATTTCCGCAACTCCCACGACAAAAAAAATTGAGGTAAGCGTATGAGATTTGATGCGCCAGGAAGATGCAATGAGATCAAACAAACAATCATCAAAAAAAAAAAAAACAATGATCGAACACAAAATCAAACAAACAATCATCAAAAACAAAAACCCAAAACAATCCTAGTATTGAAACCCAAAAGGAAGAGGAGAGAATTAACGGCTCACAAATTTGCATAAAAAGGAGGAGAGAATCGTGGGAGCAGCGGAGAGAACAAGAGAAAGAAAGGAGGATGACTAAGTGATGGAGAGTGTGTGTACGCGTACAATAGCAAATGAACGGGCCAGATTTCAGCTACACACGAGGTTAGATAACAGCCGTGAGATGCAGCTTGTCCCTGGCTCTGTGATAGACGGCTGTGATTAAGCCCAACCTAGATCGTGCGGCTGTGGGCGGAGCAAGCGGCTACTGTTCCAATGAACTGTTAACAAGCCTTCCCTATTTTTAGAAGGTGTATAGATCTCGACACAAACTTAATAATACATGTATCGTAATATTATGATATGCGTCTCCCGAGTTATATCTGTTTATATCATGTTTATGTTGATAACTTTATTACATCACAAATTATTGGGTACCCCGGGGGTACCTAGAGCTACGTACCCCCCGTTTAACTGTTCACTCATTATATACCACATTACAGTCATTATATACTTTCACTCATTATTTTACAATTTTCACTCATTATTTCTCAATTTTCACTCATTATCTTCCGATTTTCACTCATTATATATAACACTATAGTCATTATTTATTTTCAGTCATTATTTCTGAATTTCCAATCATTATATACAATTTTATTCCAATCATTATTTCCCAAATTTCACTCATTATTTCCCGAATTCCACTCATTAGTTTTCAATTTTCACTCATTATATACCACTTGAACCGGAGGTACCTAGAGCTACGTACCCCCGGGGTATTATATACCGATTGTTATTACATAAGAGTTTTACACATATTGGACTCTATGTGTGCAATTTTTTAATGTTTAATTAAGATTACTTTAATAATCTAGGTGAGAGTTTAGCAAATTCTAGACTCTCTCTCTGCATTTCTTGACCTCTCGATGACACCCTCAATGCGCTCCAAATTATTCACTTATATGTATATATATATATATATATATATATATATATATATACATACATACAGACGAGATCAGGTGCGAACTCTCACTCGCGTGAGAACTGCGCACCACTCTATAGTGATAGTCCGTGTCACATAGAATGACAGGCGCATATATTGAACCAAAAAAGAAAAAAAAAAAGAAAAAGAAAAAAAGAAAGGGGTCAGCATTCCAGACGTCCCTCTGATCATAACAATCTTTTCTCACTTTCTCTCTCCTCCTCCTCCTCCCCCTCCGGCTCTTTCTCTCTCTTCAACCTCTTGCAAATCGTCAAAAACTTCACAAAAGTTCAACAAATTTCTTACATCTGGGTTTCGAATTTACATGGAATCAAAGCCAATCTACATCAACGATGAGAACGCCTAAAATCAATATACGAATCGCACATTCGGTGAGATTTCTATTTGCTTTTTATTGTAATTTCTTTACGACGCATCTCTTTTTCTCGATTTCTGAAAAAATTGCTTGATTTGTTTCAATTTGTTGTTCTTTGTCCAGAAAATGTAGTTGGATTTGATCTGTTTCAATTTGATTTGTTTCATTCCAGTTGCTGTTGTTTCAATCTTATAATTCTAGGTTTTCGGATTTATAATTTTGTGGAAAATACAATGACACCAACTAAACAATATAATGACACTATTTTTCGAATGTTAGTTGAACGATCTAAATTTAGAATTAAATTTATAGGTTTGAGACTTTTAGATTTCATGGAAAATACAATGACAATTGCTGATCAATAAAATGACACTAGGTTTGAGATTGATTTTTTGAGTGAAAACACCTTGTCACTATGTGGACAAACTTGTGTCACTTGATGTACAAACCGGTGTCACCCTATGTACAAACGTGTGTCATTGTATGGTTGTGTACTTCTATGCACAATGGTGTGTCACTCTATTTACGAACTTGTGTCACTCTATGGACAAACCTGTGTCACTCTGTATAAATGTGTGTAATTCTATGAACAAGCTTGTGAAACGTGTGTCATTCTGTGGACAAACGTGTGTCATTCTATGTTAAACGCAAGAAACTAATTGTGTCATTCTATGGTTGTGTCACTCTATCGACAAACTTGTGTCACTCTATGAACAAACGTGTGTCATTCTATGTTAAACGCATTATACTAATTGTGTCATTCTGTGGTTGTGTCATTCTATCGACAAACTTGTGTCACTCTATCCTTCTATGGTGCTTGGTGACCTGATTTTGAGGACGTAAGTACCTCTCTGCCCTTCTAGTTTTAATACAACTTTCGTTGGCTAGTTTGTGAAACAGTAAAGAGGCATGCTCTTCCATCACAAGCTCAGCGCTTGCTTCGGTTGTTGGTGGACTAACTACTCCATATGAAAGAGCTTCTCATTTACACAATTTCAGTGATATATTAATGGAACTAATGAAATCCTAGCTCAATTGGTATGACACTAGTGCATATATGCACAAGTGTTGTAGGTTCAATTCCTACATGAGCTCTCTAAACAATGATTGTGAAATTGACTCTTCACGCTAAAACAAACGTCCACCATCTTTGTAGATTCAATGGCCATTGGAATCACAATTAGAATTAAATTAAAAGTCTATACAGTTGTGTAGCCGACGTGGGAATCGAACCCACACCTCGTGCATTACACGATGCTCTTCCAATTGAGCTAGTCGGCTTTTAAAGAGAAAAGCACAAAGTACAACCAAATATCCACTACCACTCGTATCTACGAACTACTCTATGCTTCAAGATTTGAAACAAACCTGTGTAAAAATGACGAAAATATAGTCTCTTACTGCTATTCTATAGACTACTCCAGACACTAACAAGCATGACACTAAAGCACAAACCTAGACTACCCCACCATAAACTCTGTCATAATCCAATCAATATAGCATCTTAACACAGCAGCAAACAATAATGGACAGAGAGCAAGACAACACGACAACAGGGCACACGAGACGCATGACTCCATGCAATGACACTCACTCTCCATGAAATGACACTTACAGTTCATACAATAACACCTCCATGGAATGACACAAGAGTGTCCATACAGTGACAAGAAACAAACATGACTCTATAGACTACTCTACTAACAAGCTACTCTAACTACGCCACAAAACCTAGACTACGCCACCTTAAAATCGGTCATAATACAATCAATATAGCATCTATCTTAACACAGCAGAAAACAATAGTGGACAGAGAGCAAGACAACACGACAACAGGCCACACAAAACACATGTATCCCTGCAATGACACTCATGACACAAGAGTGTCCATATAGTGACACCTCCATCCAGTGATGCGAATCGTCCATACGAAGACACAATAGTGTCCAAACAGTGACACCTCCATCCGATGATGCTCATTGTCCATACAATGACACAACAGTGTTCATACAATGACACCAACTATCCATACAACGACACCTAGTGTCCATCCAATGCCACCGATTATCCATACAATAACACAGATTATCCATACAATAACAAACACATCCCATAGAATGACAGGTTTTGCCTAATAGATTATCCATACAATAACAACCAGTGACCACAACCACCGCCACCACAACCGCTGCCGCCACAAACAACAACAACAATCGCAATCAACAAATAACAAAATAAACATCATCGACGGCGGCGAGTAATAGATCGGCGAAAACGAGATAATAAAAGTAGCAGAAACATCAGATAAAATTTCCACAAAATCACATCATAAAATAATAGAAAATTAACAACTAAATCATAAAAATTAAGCTAGATTCGATCAATACTAACAAGAATACGACTCAATTGAAACGTACGATTAACTCAAACGCCACCGGAGTTCTCAATTGGTCCCTATAGCGTCGTCGAAATTCTCAAATAGGCTACCCAGCTTCTTGTAAGCAAAGCAGAATCTTTACCCTTGCTAGACAGTCTAGTTCTTCGGTCCGTAAAAAAAATCAACATTTTTCTCAAAGAACAACGATTGCAGCGAATCAAAATCAAATTACAAAACAAATGGAAGCAAAATAGGAATAATACACAGAACAAATTAATTAGGACAAATCAATCAAAACAATACAAAAAAATCTAGACAGATCTTACCGAAATTAGTAGAGAGGGAGACGACGACAATGGGAGGTAACGTGACTGAGGCGGTGGCGGCGAGCAGCAAAACCAGCGACGATAATCAAAACCGGCGACGACGAGGAGAGAGGGTGACGCTGAGAAGAAAGAGAGATCGCACCGGCGTAAAACAAGGAGAGTGAAAATGTAGAGGCTTGTACCAGACGCGACGAAGGTGGCGGCGACGACGACGAAGGTGGCGGCGTCGATGCGAGGAACGCGAGATGAGAGCGCGGGAGAGGAGAGAGAAAATGTCGACGAGAGGGAAAATTGGAGGAGAGAGAAACGAGAAAATTGAGAGTGATGGGAAATTGGGGGAAAATTAGAAATTAGATTCTTTTTCTAGTGGAAGACAGGTGGCGTAATCTGGGGCGTCGAAATTGTTCGATCGTACGACTGAGATTTGGTGCGCAGTACTCACCTAAGGAGGGGTACTCTTATGATCCTCACTCTATATATATATATATATATATATAAGATTATAGTAATACCTTCGTGTGTACACCAACAACAACAACAACAACAACCAAGCCTTATTCCCAAAATGATTTGGGGTCGGCTAACATGAATCGTCATCTAGTAACCGTCTTGTGTACGCCATGAAATTCCAAAACGTTGTAAACCTTTTTGGAGTAATTAAATATTTTCAAAGGAAGTTTTATAAAGTCGACAAAATAAATTCAAAAGATTTACAAAAAAAAAAAAAAAAAAAAATTGGGAAAAGAGTTAGGGACACCAAACAAATAAATAAAAGGAGTCAGATTAAGTCCGCCGCATGTATAGAGTCTCTCCACCTCGCCCTATCCAACACCATACTCTCTTCAAGCCCTAGGAAGCTCATATCACTTCTAATCACCTTCATCCAAGTCATCTTAGGTCTTCCCCGACCCCTACTAATATTACCACTTCCCCACCCTTCTACTCTTCTAACCGGTGCGTCACTAGGCCTCCTCCTCACGTGACCATACCATCTCAGTCGGTTCTCCATCATCTTATCCCCGATGGGTGCAACCCCTACTTTCTCCCTAATAACTTCATTTCTTAACTTATCACGTTTCGTATGCCCACACATCCACCGTATCATGCGCATCTCCGTCACACTCATCTTATGAACGTGACACTGTTCCACGGCCCAACATTTCGTGCCACATAACAGTGCCGGCCTAATTGTCGTTCGATAAAACTTACCCTTCAACTTATTGGGCATTCCTCGATCACACAGAAGTCCTGTGGCATTCTTCCACTTCATCCAACCTGATTTGATCCTATGGGCCACATCTCCATCTAATTCTCCATCCTTTTGAAGAATCGATCCCAAATATCAAAAAAACTCAGATCCCTGAACAATCTCACCATCCAAATTGATCGTCGCTGTCTCCGTTTGCCTACTGCCGCTGAACTTACACTCCAAATACTCGGTCTTACTCCGGCTCAACCGAAACCCTCTCGACTCCAAAGTGTGCCTCCATAGTTCTAACCTCCTCTCCAAATTTTCTTTCGTTTCTGAGATCAACACTATATCATCTGCAAACATCATGCACCACGGTATATCATCCTGGATTGACCTCGTCAATTCGTCCATGACTATAGCGAAGAGAAACGGGCTAAGTGCAGACCCTTGTTGCACTCCAATTGTAATAGGGAACTCTTCTGACTTCCCTACACTAGTCCATACACTCGTGCTAGCTCCTTCATACATGTCCTTAATGATGTTAATATATTTTTGCGGAACTCCGTTCTTAGTTAGAGCCCACCAAAGCACTTCCCTTGGTACCTTGTCATACGCCTTCTCCAAATCAATGAACACCATATGTAGGTCCTTCTTCCTATCCCAATAAGTTTCCATTGTCTGTCTTATGAGATAGATTGCCTCCATAGTTGACCTCCCCGGCATAAATCCAAATTGGTTCTCCGAAATCTTCACACTTCTTCTTAATCTATGCTCGATCACTCGTTCCCAAAGTTTCATTGTATGACTCATCAACTTGATCTCGCGATAGTTGGCACACTCCTGAACATCTCCTTTGTTCTTGTACAAAGGGACCAAAGTGCTCTTCCTCCACTCTACCGACATCTTATTACCTCTCCAAATCATATTGAAAAGCGTCGTCAACCATTCCACACCTTTGTCTCCAAGACACCTCCAAACCTCAATAGGTATGCCGTCTGGGCCCACGGCTTTCTTCCGTCCCATCTTCTTCAAGGTCATCCTCACGTCTCCCTTCTGAATCCTCCGCATGAACTCTCGATTAACAATACCTGGATGAATGTCCACATTTCCAATATCTTTCACTCGATCACCGTTGAACAAGGTATCAAAGTACGATCTCCATCTCTCCGTAATCTCCTTATCGTCAACAAGGACTTTTTGATCGACATCTTTGACGCATTTCACCCTACCAATGTCCCGAGTCCTCCTTTCCCTGATGCGCGCAATTTTGTAGATCTCTTTCTCTCCTTCTCTAGTATCCAATCTTGTGTAGAGGCCTTGGTTCACCTTTCCTCTTGCAGCTCTTACAGCTTTCTTTGCTACTCTTTTTGCATCCTTATACTTCTCGAAATTCTCCTCACTTCTATCTTTCCCCAAACTCTTATAACATTTTCGCTTGTCCCTTATTGCTTGTTGCACTTCCTCATTCCACCAAGATGTATCCTTAATCGGTAGAGCTTTCCCCTAAGATTCACCGAGAACCTCGTTTGTCACCTCCTTTACCTTATGCGCCATAGTGACCCATAACGAGTCCACATCTCTTTCCACACTAGTTGCCCAAACATCTGTCCCAGCCATCTTCTCCAAGAAAGCCTCCTTGTGCTCCCCTTCAAGTTTCCACCATTTGATCCTTGGCTCTACTTGTGGCCACTTCTTCCCAAGGCCACCCTTAGCTCTGAAATCCAGTACCACCAATCTATGTTGCGTAGCCGCACTCTCCCCAGGTATCACCTTGCAATCCGTAAAGCTCTTACGCCAAGCATTCCTTACCAAAAAGAAGTCAATCTGACTCGCATTACTTCCGCTCCTATACGTCACCAAGTGAGACTCTCTCTTCTCAAACCACGTGTTCATTATACCCAAGTCATATGCCAACGCAAAATCCAAAATACTCGTTCCGCCTTCATTTTTCGACCCATAGCCAAAACCTCCATGTACGCTTTCAAAACCGTGTCTCGTTGATCCCACATGCCCATTAAGGTCCCCACCAATAATCAACTTCTCCCCACTAGGGACCCCTTGCACCACCTCTTCTAGCTCCTCCCAAAATTCCTGACGAATAGATGCATCCAATCCAATTTGTGGTGCATAGGCACCTACAACCGTCATAATCTCATTCCCAATCACCAACCTCACAGTCATAATGCGATCGCTCTTCCTCGAAACCTCCACCACATCATCTATGTACTCCTTATCAATAATGATACCAACTCCATTCCTACTCTTATCCTTTCCATAGTACCAAAACTTATAACCCCATGGTGTGATCTCCTTACCTTTCGCTCCAACCCATTTCGTCTCTTGTAAACACATAATGTGAATCCTTCTCCTCCTCATAAACTCCACCACCTCCGAAGATCTACCTGTCAAAGACCCGGTGTTCCACGTTCCAAACCTAAGCCTACTACCCTTACCGTTATGAATAAGCTTCCTTACTCGCTCCCGTCCATGATTTGAGAACCTTTGTACATTTGACACCACCCCTGGGAGCCGGAGTAGCGCGTCACTTCGGGGTGACGACCTAGCAACCCTTGCATATTTTTCACTACACCTAGGTCTAGGAAGTGTAGCGCGACCTTGCATATTTGACACCAGCCCCGGACGGCGGAGTGGCGCGTCGCTTCGGTGCGGCGACCTAGAGACCCTTGCATACTTATCACCACACCCGGGTCCAGGAAGTGTAGCGCGTCGCTGTGAAGGGGACGCCCCCACGGTTATTAAATTTCGATTCATGTCCATAAGATGAGGCTTGTTTTACGCTGGCCGCCACAAACCTACCGCAACTTTCCTCCTTTATCCGGGCTTGAGACCGGCAGTGAATGCCACAAAAAACACTCACAGGCGGAGTTTACCTTCGTATGTACAACGATTCAATTTTATGTCAATTAAGTTAACTATAAATCAACTGCGATTTCACTAATCTTAAAATCATATATTTAATTACAGTGGAAGGAATGCGTTATTTCTAGAAGAAACAACACAAGTGTTTTCGATTAAGTTACAGCTTGGACACACACTTAGCGCGTGGAAGTGCCCTTCATGCTCCACCGATGTAAATTCTTATGACACCTAAACATCTTAAGAACGAAAAGATTGACACCAATACTGAAGACGTTCTTTCTCCGAAAGTTTAACACGTGCTACTTGTAAAGCAAATGACTTTGACACGTACATCGTAAATGAAAGAACCATCTTACACGTAACCGATACTATCTCTTATTGACGTCTATAGATAGTACGACATACAACTTCAACAACTTACGTTTCGTAGTCGACAACAGGTTTACGTATCTAAATATACGACAGTAAGCTCTTTATAGTTATTATTAATAACAGCCATTCCCTATTACAGAAATCTAACATTTGTTTTATGTTTCTTCATTTAGGTGATAGCAATCTAATGGATCGTCCACGCAAAGCGTTAGAGGTTAACCTGAAAATAATACTAAATGATATACTAAAGCAGTTAAAGTTGCCTGTAGCAGAGTTTGGATACACGCAGTAACTAACGATGAGTTAAAAGCATATATCGAAATACACGGGATCGGAAGTCCACCAAAATCTATCAAGTTTATCGGAACGTCTTCCAAGCTGATCGGACCTTCACAACAAAATTGTGCTCACAAAGCAATCAAATTTCTCACGGAATTGTACGACTTCGACGTACAAGATTTTAATTTCTACGATATGCAATTGATGCAACAGAATTACCACACTTTGGAGAAGGAATACAATGTTGTCATGCGACAACGCGTCTTTGCTATCGTCAAAACACTATCAATTCAAAACAACAGCTGAAAATACTTAAAACGGTAAATTCCCGTGGTGCCCCCGAACTATGTCAAAATGCTCGTGGTGCCCCTATGTTTGAAACTTGTACATTGTGGTACCCCCGAACTTTGCACCTATAGGCACGTGGTTCCCTTATCACCTCTTATTTTCTAACGCCTCTAGATTTTGGATGTTAAATGGTGATTTGGCATACAATTAGTATATATTAAATTAGATTTTTGTAATTATTATTAACAATAATAAAAATTTTTTATCAAAAAACAAAAAGCTCTCACCTCAGCCTTACCCCCCGCCCCACACTTCCTACAGCCCCCAACGACCACCGCTACCCACTCCGACCTCCCCCCCCACCCCGACTTCACCACCACTGTGACGCATTCGGTTGTGCGAGCCCAGAAAGGTGGGTCGCCATGGCCGAAAATAGGCGGAAGAAGGTAGAAACATGGGTTGTCGAGCCCAGATCTGTTCTCACAACCCATATTTCTACCTTCTTCCGCCTATTTTCGGCCATGGCGACCCACCTTTCTGGGCTCGCGCCGCCAAATGCGTCACAGTGGTGGTGAAGTCGAGGTGAGGGGGGGAGGTCGGAGTGGGTAGCGGTGGTCGTTGGGGGCGGTAGGGAGGGTGGGGCGGGGGGTAAGGCTGAGGTGAGAGTTTTTTGTTTTTTGATATTTTTTTTTTATTATTATTAGTTATTAATTACAAAATATTTAATTAAATCTATACTAATTGTATGCCAAATCACCATTTAACATCCAAAATCTAACGGCGTTAGAAAATAAGAGGTGATAAAGGCACCATGTGCCTATAGGTGCAAAGTTCGGGGGCACTACAATGTACAAGTTTCAAACATAGTGGCACCACGAACATTTTGACATAGTTCGGGGGCACCACGGGAATTTGCCGTACTTAAAACAGGGATATGCCCGCCTGTTACTTGTATGTATAAATACACGTTGTTGTAGATAAATAAGTGGCCCAAATGTACACAATTTCCAGTTAGTATATGAATAAATGCGTTGTTGTAATTAGTACAGTATACATGCACATTTACCTTGCAGTTGCAACGAAGAGTTGGATGCCGCGTGCGTACGCAAGCGGCGTTCCAACTAGTATCATTAAGAATTAAAGTTAGTCTAATGGGTAAAAATTCAACCTATTTAAAAGTTGTCCAAGATTCAAATCCTCATATCGTCATTCCTCACCCTCGCAACATTAGCTGCTAAAAAAAAAAAAAAACGACCAACCCTCTAATCAATGATTCTATGGTAGCTGTCAATTTTGACAATTTTTATAAAATTGACCATAGTCTAATAATCTAATACTAATTTTTGCGCCCGTGACAATCACGGGACTGTTATACATCTCTTTTTTTTTTTTTTTTTTTTTTTGCAAGAAATTGGTTCTTTTTTTCATCCATAAAGGGCAAAAGAAAGAACATCTTAACAAAAATGGACACCTATGATAACCAAGCTAGACTAAGAGATCATAGTCTCGACTACTTCCTCCTGATTACATTCTTTGCTCCAAAAATACAATCTGACACTAACCACAAATTTTACTTGCTTAACAATCCAATCTGAGGTGTGCTCAATCCCTTCAAACAGCCTAGTATTCTGCTCCTGCCAAATCATATAGATAGCAACATTGAAGCTACAAACAGCCCATCTATACTTCCAGCTTTTTTTGTTCTTGCTCTTACCAAACCAGTTTATGATACTCCTCATGTCCTGATGCTGCATATTAATGCATTCCCAAGCCCTAATTTCATCCCATACTGAGCTTGAAAAAGTGCACTTGAAAAGCATATGGTTGTGGGATTCAGCGTCTTTCTTGCACAGAGTACATCTGTTAACCAGGCAAAATCCTCGAAGATTCATATTATCAACAGTTGCAAGTTTTCTTTGAAATGCCATGGCAGCCACAAAACTGTGCTTTGGGAGGTTGATGCTATTCCAGACAATCTTGTGCCATTTGACTCTTGTAAACTTGCCTCTGAAGTGATCATAAGCTGCTTTCATAGTAAACTTATCACCATTAGTCCATTTCACCAGCCAATCTTCAAGAGATTCATTTGGATTCATACTGCTGGAGAGCTCATCCCTGATTCTTATTAGACTTCTCCAACATTCAGAATCAGAGTTCTTGCAGACAGTATTCAGGATGGAGGAGTTCTTGAGTTTATAAGCCCTACTCCATCTTATCCAAGCACCTGACTCTCCTGTCTGAAGCCTCCACAGCCACTTAACCATATGAGCCTTATTCCATGACAAAACTTCTTTGATATTCATTCCACCTTCTTCCCTTGGACTGCACACACTAGGCCAACTTTTGTAAACCATTTTTCTCTCCCCTGGTTTAATACCCCAAAGAAAGTCTTTACTGAGTTTATGAATCCTTTTGACAATACTACCCTTGGGAATTAGAACACTTGCACACCAAAAATTCTCAACCCCAAAGATAACAGAATTAATTAACTAGACCTTCCCTTCATAAGAAGAGTTTGGGAAGCCCAATGCTTCACAGCATACTGAATTAAGACATCTCTTCTATACCTCTTTTCCTTGGTTAAATTAAAAGGATATACGTGAGATACCTTAATTTCAATTGATCGTCAATGTTTATCACCAGTTTTTTCGTTGTAAGTTTATTTCGACAAAACTAATTCGTGTATTACAAAAACATTCCTTTTAATGACCCTAACTGAACTTGGTCCAATCATTATTGACCACGCCAAATAATCGACCCCTAAATCAACCACAATAATTATATAACAATTGTAAATCTTAAAGGAATATTTTCAGAATACCCATGTAGTTTTCGACTTATTCTGATATACCGCCAATGTTTCCGCATTTTAAAAATTGCTCTAGAGGTTTGCATTTCGGATTATTTTTAGGGTTTAGCCTAACGACCATTATCACTGTCAATTTTTTTAAAACCTTCCATCATCATGTAATCATATAATTTGGAGTACCCCTGACCTAACCTAATCAAATTCAAATTTTTATTCTCATTAGTTAATGTGTGAATTACGTATTGAGGACAACAATACTGCCTATAAGTATTCCCATCACTCCATCGCTACCAGTTTACTAATCTAGCATGTGGATGAAGATACTATTGATCTCTTTTGAACTCGTTTCAACAATCTCTCATTTGCCGACATTTGAGACTCATGTACACCTAAATTCACATCAAAAGTTGAGTACAAAGTATTTAGTGTATTAATTATTGAATTTTCAAATTTTGAGGAATTAAGTAAATGCCTATATCACAAAAAAATAAACAGAAAATAACATAGGAGGTAAATTGCTCATGATAAAAACATATGGTGTTAAATTGCACATTTAGAAGTTAGGCTGTTAGATTGCACCATTGATTATAAGTGATGTGTGGAATAAATTGTCACTTTCGTCCTTCGAAAATCACATAGTTGATGCATGGAACAATGTTACAATATTGAAATCTTAATACTAAACACTTGCAAATCGTAAAAATAAATGACCAAATCGATCAATTCCGATCAATTCACATAGTTATAGTGCAACATGAAAAAATTATCTGGAACCTAATAATATGGGATTACAAACAATGATAATGGGTACATAAAATTAATATGAACAAACACAGTAACACCCTCTATACTGTTGCATATTTCGTCCCGACCAAAATTATCATTATTTTGACAACTTAAATAAAAAAACGATGAAACACATATTTTTTGTATGCTAAGCCAAGCAAAAGAATAAAAAATATATAGTATATCGAAATAGTATGTTACAAAACACTTGGAAAACCAATGGCCAAAAGTCACTACATTAATTATCATCAATAAAAAAAACTTTCAAACTAACCATAAAATTCAATTAAAAAAATTTAGATGTATTGTGGAAGATGAAAAATTCTTTATAATTTAATTCAATAAATAAGTTGATTAATGTATTCTATTTATTACATTTATAATAAAAATATTTTCATTAGTTTTAGTATATTTAATTCATATATTTATATATAGTGCAACACATAGCTCTATGACATGTCATAGCAGATGAAAACTATGCGAAATCAACTATGTCATGCCATGTGGATTAGTAATGTTAGCCTATTAATATTATTATATAGATCGATTATACTATATATCTAACTAATACTATATATTTAACCCTGAAATCAACTTTTTCTTAGGATGACACTTGACACTTATTAGTTGGATAACACAATGAAATGAAATTATGTATTATGGTAATTTAGGATGATAAGTTAGCTAATTATGGTAAAACTAATTTACTCCCTCCAGTTCTGAATGATGTTCCTGTTTTCTTTTTAAGTCAGTTTTAAATGATCTTCTACTTTCCTTATTTGTAATGTTTGTTGCGGTCCTAATGGTTTGTGACTCACCCACTTTCATTTTCCACCACATCTTACTCTCTACAAAAACTTCTGTCCTAATAGAGTGTGATAATAATTTAAAATATGATGTGATATAATGGGTGATGAAATAGTGGGATGAAAATGAATAAGTACAATGGGTTACGTAATAGTGGAATGAAAATGAAATAGTATAACGAGTGAAGGAATATGGCACAAAAATGAAATAATATAACGGATAAAGTAAAAGTCGAAAGAAAAAAAAATGTAAAATATCGTTCCTAATTATATAAAAATGAAAACCCAGACAACTGAAAACTGAAAGCCACTTTTTCTGGTTTTCAAAAACGGGACTTTGGTTTAAAAACAAAAATAAGATATCAAACAAGTCCTTAGTTTACAGTATGAGATCTAAGAGATAATACTATGGTGGTTAGCTAATTTATGTTAATAAATTTAAATATAATGTGATATAATTGGTGACGGGATAATAGAATGAGAATGAAATAGTACAACGAAATAGTAGATTGAAAACGAGATGGTATATTAGGTGACATAAAAGTGGAAAGGTAGATAATATTGAATAGAAATAGATGATAATAGAGCATGACGTGTAACAAACGTTAAAAGAAAAAAAAAATATAGTACCATTCATAATAATATTACAACAAAGATAAACCTACATTTTTAATAAAACAAGAATAAATACTCCTTCTGGTCCGGGATTAAATTTCCAATTGGGGTTTGACACAATAACTAAGAAAAATAATAAACTAATACAAAGAGGGGAAGTGGGTAGAATTAAAAGATGCAAATTGATAGAGGTCTATAATTTAGACACAATTCATTTGTCTACAATGTAAAATTGAGGTAGTAGTAGTAAAATTGAGATCGGAATAGTAAAATTAATTGTAGCAAAAAATTCAGGTAGTAAAATTAATTGTGTGAGTAGTAAAATTTTGATAGTGTAGTAAAATTATTACGGATTGTAGACACTTTCACACTTTAGACCTCTAGCATTGTCCTTAAAAGATTTAATTTATTCCCTAAACCCAGATTTCATTTTCTCTAACCTCTCCCTTCCCCTTCCCCGACCACCCTGCTCCACCAACAACCACCGTCGATACATACACCAACCACCACTATTGTCGTGACGCCTTCACCTGACTAACCCGGGGTCACCGACGACCCTCCCCTACCACTTACACGACACGAGAACCTCTTATACCTCCATCATCATCTCATTTCCCTCTTTTTCAATTTTCTCTCTCCTCCAAATTTGTGTCTTTGTGGCAACGTGCACGGGGCCGTCGACGAGAGGCAAGAGACGAGGGGTGGGGGAGCGTTTTTGAGGTGGCGAGGTGATAAGGCGTGCGGGAAAATGAAAGAGAGAAGGTGGTTGTGCGGAATGAGAGAGGCAGTAGTCGGGGATTGGGTGGAGGATATGGGGTCGCGTGATGCGGAACCCGGAAGCGTTTTAGTAATTTAAGAACTTATAAATAAGATTATAAATTTTTTTTTTGGGGTTAGTAGTGTTTATGTGTTTAGAATATAAATTAAACGATATGGATGCACAAGAACGACCTGAACTTGTACAAATTAGTTGTTTACACCTAAGACTACCCCGCCTTAAGTAATAATCAGTTGATAATAACTAACCGCAATTAGTTAATCAACAAAAGAATTGAAAACCTATCAATTCTACAATGAAGGTTCAGCTTAGAACTTCAAAAGTGTTTGTTAATTGAATTTCAAGATATGACATTACAACTGAAATGCCACTATTTATAAGCTCACAAAACACTATGAATAATAAAGAGCACAAGAAATCTAGTCTAACAAGGGAAAATGCACCAGACTCGTAACTCACACAAAGCATGCAATGCAAAAACAGAAAACTAGGCAATAACGGATACTGTGACAGGCGTGGGTTGTTGGGACTATAACTTCTTGCATGCTTGTGTCCTGATGTTCCAAGAGGTGTCACTGGAAAGATCTCGAAGAATTTTTGCACGCCGATGTTGAATGACTAAAAAATATGCAGTAACCAAGAAGTTATGACGGAAACAAATCGGCATCGGAAAACTGTTTCGTTAGAAAATTGGCTCACGCCCATAGCAACTCCCAAGCTTTGAATCATGTCCAAGTAAGTAAAGTGACATACTCCCTCCGTTAGGCTTTAAACTTCCTACTTTCTATTTCGGGGTGTTCATCTTTAAAATTCTTACTTGGAATCTTTCCTTATTTGTACATATAAATACCAAAACACCCTTACTTTTTATTAAAAGTGGAAGTTGGACATACCCCTATGCGTAATTTTACACCAAGTGGACCCTAAAACTCATTCTTTATTCTATTTTTCTTAAAAACTGTGTTCCGACCCTACGCGTTTTATAGCCGAACGGAGGGAGTAATTTGGACCCAAATGACTAACTGAATCACAAGTAGGACTTACTGAGTTAGCCATAAGAATTCATCACTAACTTCACTCGATGAGACGTTACTTGCTCCCGCATCATCCTTCCTTTCTTCAAAAGAGTTTGTCCTCAAACTTGCTAACCCATCATCATCCAAATATGGAGATAAGTCCCCCACATTGAATGTAGCATGAACTCCGTAGTCACCAGGCAACTCCACTTTGTAGGTATTATCATTGACTCGCTCCTTGATTCTATAAGGACCCTCCGCTCTTGGCATAAGCTTGTTCTTGCTTTTGCTTGGAAATCTTTATTTGCACAAATGTAGCCAAACCAGATCACCATCATTGAACACCTTGGATTTGCAATGCTTATTGGCCCTTTTCTTATATGCTTCATTGACTTCCTCAATTCTTTTGCGTAGCTCATGTAAATGTTGCATACTCTTCAGTTTGGATTCAGCATCCTTGTGAACATACTCATCACTTGGCAGAGGAATCAAATCAGTAGGAATGTAAGGATTGATACCGAAAACAACTTCAAATGGGGAATGCTTAGTTGTATGCGTTGGAGAACGATTGTCAGCAAATTCAGCATGACCTAACTTCACATCCCAATCCTTTTGAGTCTTACTTACCAAACCACCTAACAAAGTTCCCAATATGCGATTGGTAACTTCATTTTGTCCATCGATTTCAGGATGGTGAGAAGTACTAAACAAGAGCTTTGTACCCACCTTATGCCACAAGGCATTCCAAAAGTAACTTAAGAACTTGGAATCACGATCAGAATTGATTGCTTTTGGCACACCATGTAGACGAACAACCTCTCTAAAGTACAAATCAGCCCCATGAGAATCATCGTCAGTTTTGTGACATGGGATGAAATGCGCCATCTTTGAGAAACAATCTACAACAACCATGATAACATCTTTCCCTCGTTGAGTTCTTGGCAAAGCAACAATGAAATCCATAGAAACATCCTCCCAAGGGCGATTAAGAATCAGTAATGGAGTGTAAGAACCAGGTTGGAACTTACTCTTGAAGATTTGACATGTAACACACTTGGAAATCAGATTTTGCACATCACCTTCCATCTTAGGCCAATGGAAATGTTCATGAAGAATATCAATTGTCTTTTGCCTCCCAAAATGACCAGCAATACCTCTACCATGTGCTTCATGAATCGACAGCTCCCGAGTAGGACATTTAGGCACACAAAGACGATTTTCCTTGAAAAGAAACCTATCTTGAACAGAAAAATCCTTGAAGACCCTATCTTCACAAGAAACAAAGGTCTCTTTGAAATCCTCATCATTAGCATAGTGTTTCTTGAGCATTTCAAAACCAAGTAATCTCACATGAAGTTCATTAAGCAAAACGTGACGCCTAGAAAGTGCATCAGCCACCACATTCCTCTTTCCATCCTTGTACTTTGAAGAAAAGTTGAAGGATTGTAGAAACTCGGCGCACTTGGCATGTCTTGAATTTAGCTTGTGCTTGATGATCAGAATGCAAAATGAAGTGACTTGGCCTCAAATAATTAGTCCAATGATCAAGAGCTCGCACAATTGTATAGAACTCCCTATCATGAATAATTGCATCTTGCACCATTGAGTTTTTCTGAAAAATATGCAATAGGACAACCTTCTTGTAGAAAAATAGCACCAATAACAACACCACTTGCATCACATTCAACTTCAAATGGTTTAGAAAAATTTGGAAGTGCAAGAATAGGAGCTTCACAAAGTTTTTGCTTCACTTCATTAAAAGCACATTGACCATATGAATTGACTTTTCTTCAAGTATTCAGTAATAGGGGCTACCAAAGTACTAAAATTCTTGATGAAACAACGATAAAAAGAAGCAAGGCTATGAAAAGATCTCACCTCCATCATTGTTTTAGGCATAGGCCATGTTTGAATAGCCTCGACTTTCGTTTGATCAACGGAAACACCATCTTTGAATACCACATAACCAAGAAAGACCACACTAGAAGTCATGAAATCACACTTCTCAAGTTTCCCATACAACTTTTGTTGTCTCAATACCTCAAAGACTTGTTGTAAATACGCCAAATGCTTATTTTCATTCCTGCTATAAATCAAGATATCATCAAGGTAAACAACAACAAATTTACCAAGAAAGTGTTTAAGGCGATGTCTTGAACTCAAAAGCTTACATTGCACGAAAACTAAAGGCGATGAGGACACGCATCACTACAACGAGGCTACCATCAACGACATCAACAATGAACGTTCTTTCCGAACTACTTTTGGTTTGATTCTACGCGCTAGTGGATACGTAGGCAGTCTTTCAAGACACAACCACACGGCAAAAGGTTTCATGCATGTCTTGTTTACCTCCTTTTCATGTCTAACATAGATACCTCCAACAAATTGAAATTTCTCTTTTTTGCTGATGGAATAATAAATGAGATTTTGGTTTACCATATTTTTCATGAGCATCCAACGACGAATCCTAGTCTGTCTTACACTACACAATTAATGACTGGATGTAAAAATTTGTAACTACATAAATGACTTTGATCACTCACGATTGAATCCACTTTTTTTGGTAAAAATTTGTAACTACATAACTTCATTTGATCATAACTTTTTATCCAGATAATATTTTGTAGAAATTCCAATTGGGGAAGAAAGTTCGTGATTTTAGCTTTCCGATGATATATTATGAGCTCAAAATGAAGTTCGGAGGTGAGAGTTATGCCCGTTCGAAAACTGCCCTGCGCACAGTTTCTCGACTCGAGAATCACTATTCTCGACTCGAGAACGACAATCTCGACTCGAGGATTTTCTCCCTCGAGTCGAGGATAATTAACAGGACGGGTATTGGGAAGGACAAGATCCTCGACTCGAGGACGGTGTCCCTCGAGTCGAGGATTTCTTCGCTCGACTCGAGGACCCCTCTCCTCGAGTCGAGAAAGGGAGCTTCCGGGAAGCTTCTTTGAGACTTTTGACGGTTTATTTGTGCCTAAATATCTATTTTGTCTTCTAGTGTTTTTGTACTTATCTTTAATAAAAGGGGCATGTAACCCCTCCCTAAAAATTATCACCTTATCACCTTTCATATTATTTTGCATCTAGTTTTCAGTTTGGAGAGAGAAACTCAAGGAGAATTAATATTTTCATTATGTTTTTCATCTCAAATCTTCTTGTAATAATTAGTATGGAAGGTTAATCACCTTCTACACTCTTGGTGTAATCAATTCTTCATCCTATGTATTAGTAAGTATTTTTCTCTCTATTTTGCCTTTAATTTCATTATAATTAATTCCTTGTTCTTTAATGCATGATTTATCCTTATTTTCTCTAATTGGTTGATTGGATTGAATTGGGTACTTCATATGCTTGGTTGATAATTGATGGTCATTGATTATTAGCCTATAAGGAAGCAACTTTCACATGTTTAGTGTATGATTATGACTAACTTGTGATTGGGGAATTAATTAGGCAACTAATAGATTAAATTTGATTAGTGTCGCAGTTGCGGCTAATTAGATACTAATTTGGGTTGTTCTCAATCTTTTATTAGTCCTTGCTCTTCATGCCTTTGGTTGTGATTTGTTTGAGTGGTCACTAGACAAATTAGGACTAAAAGGAGGGGAATTTGGTAGCGGTTGCTCAAATTCCCCATAAAAGAGGATTAATTGGTTAAAACCGGGATTGTTAATGAATTGGTAATATTAGAGAGAGGTAAACCTTACTATATTAGGGTGTTAGAAGAGATTATCATCGAGAGTCGCTTTAATTAACTTGTTATCTCGTTTATTTCGTTTTAATCCAACTTTCAAACCAAAAATCCCCCATTTATTGTTCTTATTTCTTTTATTTCTTATTTTTCCGCACTAGAATCGCATATTAGGACTTCCCCTCTTACTCGTGGATACGATACCCACTTACCCTTGCTAGTTAGCTTGATTTAGTGGTAATTTGACTAGGAATAACGACTTCTTAGCTTGTCACCAAGCCAGCTACAAAAGCACCGAAAAAGTCCTCCTTGAGATCGTTCAAATCACGCCACCGCAATCGGCCGCACTTCTATTCAAGAACTTGACATTTGATGATTCACCGCGAGAGTTCTTCCGCTTGACGGATAATAATCGCGAAGGTAAGACACTAGGAATTTTGAGGATTGCTCATCAAGCTTTCCATGCATGCATTCTCTGATTCTTTTCCCTAGTGCTAAATGACGTGGAAATCTGAACTCACGTTATCAACCTACCCCTTTGCAAATTTAGACCGGCGCATAGGTCTGAATTCCTCTTTTCCAGCCACATTACAAGCAATAACCCTTGGCCAGCCGCATCAAATATGCCTCCAGAATTTATATCCCACTTGGTCCAACCTCAAGGATCAAGGCCCAGTTGAGCCAGCCACAACTACCGAACTCCACATTCCAAATCCTTGGACTCTTCTTTTCGCTTGCCCATGCATGGAATCTTTTGTCGACCCAAGACAAGAACGATCATCATCACGAGCAGCATGTCTCGTCCATTTGGAATTATCCGACATTGCGCCGCCGAAAACCCTAAGCCTTGAGCCACCTCAAGCCCAAGTCGTGCTCCACTGCAAGCACCGAGATCATCCTCGAGCAGTGGGAAGGTCCACTATTCGCCGTAACCATAAGTTGGACAATCACAACTTTTGCGCACCTTTTTCATCATTTCTCTTTTGGGGGAAACCTCAAACTTCCTCCATTAAACTTTACCACTTTCATCCTTTTTTTTTTGGGGAGGGGGAAACCTCAAACTCACTCCTACACATTTATGTTCTCCTCGCCATTTTCTATTTGCACTCTTAGTTTTATTCCATGAAACTTACCATCTCTTTCATACTTTATTTCTTTTGGGGGAAATCGTGATACCCCCTGCATTTTTTCGCATTTCACATCTGCATGTAGCTCATGTCTAGGTTGCATTAATCTGAGTTACTTAACATCATCGTATTGCATTTCATAACATTGCATTACATCGCATCAGTTACACTTGCAAAGCACATGCACAACCCTTTACACAAGCATTAGGCATCACTTGTTATTCATCACATGACATACATTTGCACACTACTTGCATAAACCTTGCATGAGAATTAGGCATCACTCGCCCACCCACAAGACATGATTCAATCACCTGCCACTACTACTCTCCAAACATTGGCAGGACGAGGTCAAAAGAACACACCTCTGCGCCACGATCTCCTTGCTCGCACAAGAATTTCAACACGCATAATCAACTGGAAAACAAGAGGTACAAGCGGCATCCAATTGCTCCATAATCTCTTCTTTCATGCAAGAATGGGAGCTCCCCTCGAAGTTGTCAATCCAGCATATATAAACCAACTGAGATCACACACCTTCAAGTCATGTAACAGTCGCACCGACTTTAAAATCGAGAATCTAGCAAAACTCTATATTCAACACCAACGGACCTAACTCCGTTACGATCAAGCAACGTCGGACTCACTTTTGACATCTCTGGCCAAATACCATCAACAGCAGTGGATCTAACTCCACCATAATCAACCAACATCGGATCCACTTCCGATGGAAGCAAAGCCTAGCACAACTAGATAACAATCAACGGTGGCACTGACCTTAAACATTGACATAAAGACCAAGTAACATCGGACCCACATCCGGCATCCAGAAGCCATTACAAGTACAACAAGAAAGTTCCATAATGCTATCCAACGGTCGCACCGACCTTAAACATCCTGCACAGTCGCACCGACTATAAACACTTGGTATGTCCTCTAATTGGTTGGCGAACCTCTAAAAGCGCACCGGCGGTCTAATGGACCTTAAACGACCCTCCACATGCATCCGCAACCCGTTTGTCCAAGCCTCAGTCAAAGTGGGGGCTTCTGTAGACACCTGCATTTGTCCTTACCCAAATGCCCGATGATGAAAGGACATATTACAGTGAACTGCGTCTACTTGCTCTACTATATGAACCACCGTTGTCGTGAATCCGTTAGCAAATGCGTTTTCACCCAAATCAAAGCCAAAAACAACCATTTTCCTCCGCTTTTGCACCGACCTAACTCAGGAATGACCTGCGTGCCTAAACTGCCAAATATCATCAACAAAACATGTTTTTGTACGTCATTTGCCCACCCAAATTCACATGTACAATACTCATGTCGTAAGAAGACTAGAAATGCAATTTTGTATGGTGCGTCACGGTTCCAGGCCCACCTCTACGCGCGCATGGAGGCTTTGGCGCACCAGCGTGTGCGCCTTGCGCACCACAAGCCGCGCGTGACGCACCACCACCTGCGCCAGACGCAGCCAACTCGCGTCTGACGCAGCTCCACCCCCGCCGGACGCACCACCCCGTGCGCCTGACGCACCCAGCCCTAGGGGGGCCGGCTACCCTATTTTTCCACCCCAAAACGCTACTTCTCCACACTATAAATACAAACCATCTCCACCCTATTTCAGACATTTATACACACCATTTCCACCCCGAAACGCTGCTCCTCTCTCATCACAATTCTTCTCACAACAATACAAAAACCCTAGCAACTACAACACTAAAATCCTGATAGCACCCCTTACACTCTAGGACACCCCCAAATAAAACACCACAATACACAATACAAACAAAGGCCCTCACAAATACCTACGTTCGAAGAGCAACGCATCGCTCTGAGAACAAATCTAGCCTCCCACGACGCATAGTAAGAATCAACGCATTGTTCTCGAAACATAGTAGAGCAAATAGTGGTATCGCGGAAACGCGTAAATCCTGAGGGCACCCCCTCTTTTCTAAACCTGTCTTTTTACATTTTCTGATCATCTACCCCTTCTTTACGTGCGCATTTATTGCTTTCAACCTAGATTTATATTTTGTTTAACCAAGAATTAGATCTAAAACGAATTACATGAATCACGCCTAACACACATAGCACAAAGCGCTTGGACAAATTGGTAGCTAGGGACCGTTAATCAATCTTAACAACATTGCGACCTAAGATCTAATTTATGTGCTAAATAACCGACTTAGCTAATTTACTAGGTTTTATATAACTTGTAAATGATTGTAATTTGCATGGCTAACTTCTCAACGACTTGTGAACAATAATTCAACTAGTAGAGGCCGCTATACGTGGGCGGGGTTGGGTGTCTTATGGCTCTCCAACACGTACTGTCAACTCCGAACCCAGTCTTGCGGTCCGTAGACTGCATATTGGCGTAGGGTATAATGCGCATTTTGTTCTTTACGTCCCTCGGTTTTGTCCCTTTCGGTAAACGACTCGCGAACGTGTTTTGTACTTGGCATGACTTGCTTCTCCAAGCGTTTATGCTCAATGGGTACAGACTCACCTAGCGTTTACGTAGTCCCTCGGTAACAAGGAACAAGATCGCATTGCATGGTTTCCAAACACCCCACAATTGTTTGGTGGGGACTCCTATCCTAGTGCAATCATCGCACGACTCGCGCGTCCGCCTCTATAGAGACCATCCGTGGAATCTACAACTTCCATCAATTAATCAACAATATAACATCAACAACACCCAAAAATCAGAACCGGCAGTAGGGTTATTCGTCATTCAAATCACCATAAAAAGTTCCCAAAACAATAACATAATATCCCCAATACATAACAAATCACTCCACCAAAAATCAAACCATCCCACACACAAAATCAATCATAATTTAACACAAAACCTATAAACAAAAACCCAAATTTCGAAAATCATAACTCACGAATTATAATCATCACAATCACGATTACAACCTTAAAACAACAAGCTAACTAACCCAATCGTATTCTAATCATCAATTTGACCGAAATCGAAAAACCCAATTATTTCAATTGTAGAAAAGTTTGAGGGATTTACTACTCTTGATTGTAATCAAGAGAGAGAGGGCAGTAGAGGGTGACGGTGAGTGTGGTAGAGCGGCGGCGGCTGGGCGTGCGGGCTGGTGGCGCGCGGAGAAGTCGCGTGACGCTCTCCTCTTCTTCTTCTCTTTTTCCTCTTTTCTTTCCCTTCTTTTCTTCCTTTTGCGCGCGGCTGAGGTGAGTGATGAGTGTTTTCTTTTTTTTTCTTTTTTTTTTATATTATGGTGAGGGAGGGTTTAGTAAGGGTAGAAAGTTAAATTTGCTAGCTAATTTTCTAATTAGGAAAGTGACTCTAAACTTCCCAAAAATAGAAACTCGTAAATCTTAAAATGAATTTCTCCCGATGACTCTAATAGTTTAGAAGTCCCAAAAATATGGGGTATTACAGCTTACCTTTCACATGACATCGTGTGTGAAAGATTTGTTCACGTTGGGCAGATTCGGTAGGAGCATTCTTGATTTGTAATGAACGTCGCACTACAAAAGTTCTCTCATTTGTTGGAGCATCAAAAGTGAAGGTTTCACCATCGTATTCATCAAAACAATCCTCCTCATCAGATTCACAATATACATCTTCAAGAGCACCCACAAGAACATCTTGAGCCTCCCTTAATGTAACAATGCGCTTGTTAGGACATTCCTTTTGATAATGTCCAACTCCTTGACACCATTTGAAACAATGAGCTTTTCTCAAATCCTTCTCCTTTAATTTACAGTTTGAGGAGTAGAATCTGTTTGCTTCGTTTGCACCCTAGAATTCGTTGCATTTGATTGTACTCCAGCTTTGCTAGAGGGATTAGAGTCCCCTTTAGACACATATAGTCTTGTTAGGAATACTAGACACCTTGAAAGACTTTTTGTTGCTTCTCAATTTTAAGAGATAAAGAACACAACTTATCAAAAGAATCAAAGGATTGCAATTCAACAGTATTAGCAATGTTTCGATTCAAACCCTTACGCAAATGTGCCATCTTTTGCTCTTCTAATTCATTAGCATCACACATCAAAGCAATTTTCTCAAATTCACCAATATAATCAGCCACATTCATAGACCCTTACACCAAATCAGAAGATCTACGATATAACTCTTGCTTATAATCTTTAGGAACATACCTCTTACGCAGCTTTCGTTACAAGCTCTCCCATGATATGATTTTGTCTTTCCCCTCACGCACACGTTGAGCTTTCAAGTTTTCATACCACAAGGAAGCGTTCTTTGCAAATTTAAGAATAGCATACTTGAAACTCTTCTCATTATCATACTCATTGAACTCAAACATACGCTCAATTTGACGTTCCCACTCCAAATATTCTTCAGGATCAGTCCCTCATTTGAATTCTGGCAATTCCTTCATCTTCAATTCGTCATTCTTGTTAGACTCAAACATAGGAATTCGATAGGCTCCACGACGAGTTTTTTGTTGTTGTTGCTGTTGTATTTGTTGAAGAATTTGTGTGATCATTTCTTTCAAAGCATTCATTTGTTCCAGCAGAAATCTCACGCTCTCCTTGCATTCTCTTCTTCACTTGCTGTAACACTACAGAATATGGAAAGTGGTTTATGGAGTTGGTTTGTCCCACATTGGGAAACTAAAGCTCATATGATCAGTTTATAATAGATTCCAACCATCATACAAACAACAAGGCCTTCACCTTTTAAGAGCCCACGAGAGGATATTCGGGCCTAAGAGGTGACTTCCCATCTTATTGGGCTGTGTTGCGACGGACGGTGGTTCGGGCTGTTACAGATGGTATCAGAGCAACCCTCCGACCGCGTGCTGGGTGCTGGGGCGAGGCCCAGACCAGCTGTCTAGCGGGGAAGATCTTGGACCTGTGTTGATGTTGGTATGGAATGGCCGAGGCGCGACGGGGACGTCGCGTTCTCTAAGTGGAGGAGTTTGTAACACTATGGAATATGGAAAGTGGTTTATGGAGTTGGTTTGTCCCACATTGGGAAACTAAAGCTCATATGATCAGTTTATAATAGATTACAACCATCATACTACCAACAAGACCTTCACCTTTTAGAGCCCACGAGAGGATTTATGGGCCTAAGAGGTGACTACCCATCTTATTGGGTTGTGTTGTGACGTATGATGGATCGGGCTGTTACAGTTGCCATGATCGCTTGATTGACGAGAATCAAGAGCCGAAGCTCTGATACCAAATGATGCGGAACCCGAAAGCGTTTTAGTAATTTAAGAACTTTTAAATAAGATTATAAAAGCTGTTTTTGTGTTTAGTTGTGTTTATGTGTTTAGAATAGAAATTAAACGATATGGATGCACAAGAACGACCTTAACTTGTAAAAACTAGTTGTTTAGACCTAAGACTACCCCGCCTTAAGTAATAATCAGTCGATAACTAACCGCAATTCTTTTCACGAGTAGGCTGTGGTAGGATTGGTCGGAGAAGGATTGGACTAGTTAATCAACAAAAGAATTGAAAACCTATCAATTCTACTGATACGACTCACTTTAGAGTGAGTTTGTGATGTTTTATTTGAGTTTTCATTTCATTTTCGGACAGTTATAGTGCATTATTCCACTTATTATGTTTTGTGAGATTAATGGAAGAATATGCTAGTTTTGATGCCTAAATGCGAGCTCGGGTATTAATGAAGAGTGTTAGAGTTCCGAGAAGATGAAAACTAATAAGATGGAGATTTGGGAATGAAGGCCCCGGATCAACAAGACTTAAGACGACATCCATACTGATGGTTTATTAATTTGTGTAATTTCAAGTTTTGGTTGATATTTTTTTATTTCTTGGCAATATCAGGTGAAATTACTTAGTTAGTAAGTTAAAACCATCAACATCCATACTAAATTGTTTAAATTTGGATCATTATTATGCTTAATTATAATCGGGTCATCAAACGGGTCATTGTCGGATAACGGGTCATTACGGGTCGGGTCATTGTCGGGTCGGAGATCATCGGGTTGTATCGGGTCATGGGTCATTAACGGGTCGGGTCGAGTCGGGTTCGGGTGATCACAATTTCGGGTCCAATCGGGTCGGGTTTTCGAGTGAGTCGGGTCGGGTCAAGGTTGCCAGCTCTAATTTTCGGATTTCCTTAATCCGTTTTGTAATCTTTTAGTATAAATACCGAGACTTCGTTTATTTTTAATCATTCAGTTTTCAAGACTTAAGTTGTAATATTTTCAAGACTATGCAAGGCTTAAGTTGTACGACGTTGTGAGGCTATTACTTCAAATGTCAATGATGCTAGACCTAGTATGAGATTCTGAGGACGAACATGGCACAAGGGAGGGTTTCACTCTTTGTTTTCTATGCTTTTAAAATACTTTTAGATTAAATGTAATGTTATTCCAAACTCTTAATATTGTATTTTTTTTTTATTGAGGGGAAGACGACAAGACTGTAGTATCGTACCTTCGACTCAAAGATTTCCGAGTATCTTTTGAATTGGGATTGTAATGTTTGGAGCAAGATGGTCGAGTGTAATAAATTTCTTAAGCGATGATTTGGTGTTGAGGTTTAACGAAAAAAACATTTTTTAGATAAATGGACGGATCGGATCGGATCAGATCGGATATTATGGATATTCGGATCAAATATCCGATATCCGTATCCGATATATTTTCGGATATCGGATATCCAAATAATATTTACTAATTATCCAAATCAAATCCAATATCTGAAAATATCGGATACGAATATCCGATCCAACCCAATTTCGGTTCGGTTATCCAAAATTTCCGTTCGGTTATCGGTTCTGATTTTTGGATTTTCGGATAATCGGATATTTTGCTCAGCTCTAAATAGGGGCACCACGTGCCTACAAGTGCAAAGTTCGGGGGCACCATAGTGTACAAGTTTCAAATAAAGGGGCACCATGCGCATTCTGACATAGTTCGAGGGCACCACGTGAATTTGCTGAAAATAGTATTAAATACAATTATTAGTTAGGATATGGTAATAAAGTATCATATATTATATTACTAGCTAATTTATGGAAAAATAATAATTTCAGTAATTTAAATCATACATCAAATGGAATTTTTTTCTCGAAATAATGCTAAAAAAAAATATTAAACAAAATGGGTTGAATAAAAATTTATTCAACCTTATGGGGTGCACCTCACGCCATCTAGGCTCGGGACAAAACGCCAAGAACCCTGGTGATTTTAAGCGTGTCAAACAGTACCCCTAAGGTCTCGGGGAAGACTTCATTGACCCCCTAAAACCGTCAGGATCCCCAACAGTTTCACTTCCAAATAAACCGCTAAGGAGGATGGCGATTATAAAACAGGATCGGATGCGTTTAAGAGATAAAAAATTTTGCTAAGTTTGAAACCGCTGAGTGCTTCGGCGGTTTCACCTCACGTAAAACCGACGTGCTCGCGATTTTAGGTAGTTTTATTTTTTTTTTAAATTTTTTTATGCGTTATATGGGTGCTTTGGGGGTAAAAAACACAAAACCACCATGACTCTCTCTCTCTCTCTCTACTCGACAATCCCATACCCACCCGACTGTCTTTCTCTCCACCTCCTTCCGTCGCGTTCCGCGCTCCTCCGCCACCTCTATTTCAATACCATTCGATGTTACCAATCATGGAAGGGAACATCCCGGGTTCTTTCTCAAGCCAACCCGTTTCTTCAAATGAACCTCGAGTTACATGTCGTTGCCGCCTAACAGAATACTAGCTTGTAATAAAGTAGTATGTAATGTATGGAACAATTTGTATTCGACTCTTTTAACTTTGTAATAGACAAGTTAAGTTATGCAATGTCATACCATGTCATTGGAGTCCTCGTTTTGGCTTGTTAAATTGGAGCAATTGCTGATTGTGGTCGAAAAAATTGGTTGTTGTTTTAGATTTGCAGGGCAATTGGAAAACAACAACGGATAACTAAAAAAAAAAAATAATAAACTAAAACCGCTGAGACCCGTGGCGGTTTCACACTTAGTTGAATACGAAGCCCCAAAAAGCGAACAACTTTTCTAGCCTTAAAACCGCTATAGAGCCCGGCGGTTTCCCTTTGGTGAAACCGTCTCGACCCTCCGCGGTTTCAGTTTTACCCAACTTATTTTGCACCCATAGAAAAAGTATAACCGTCATCCTCCTCAGCGGTTTTTTGGTAAGTGAAACTGTTGGGGACTCTGGCGGTTTTAGGGGGTCAATGACTCTTCCTCGAGGTCTTAGGGGTACTGTTTGACACCCTTAAAACTGACAGGATTCTTGGCGGTTTTGTACCAAGCCCATAAGGGGTGACATGCACCCCATAAGGTTGAATAAATTTTTATCCAACTCGTTTTGTTTAATATCTATTTTTTTATCTTTATTTCAAAAAAAAAACCGTAATCTTTCATCTCTAGCTGGTTTCAGTTCAAAATCCCAAGTGGTTGAGCTTCGAAGTTGACTGTACGCTAATTGACAAGATTCCCGCTCTCTTACTTTTCCAAATAGTCTGGTACTTCCTCCGTTCGCCTATAAACTTCCCACTTTCTATTATGAGGTGTTCATTTTTTAATTTCTCATATTTTCTTATTTGTACATTTAAAGACCAAAACACCCACATTTTATTAATTTCTTTATTTAAAATGCAAGTGGGGCCTACCCCTATGTTATAATTTTACACCAATTGGACCCATACGGCCATACTCAATATTAATTTTATTTTTCTTACAAAATGTGTTCCGGCCCTATGCCTTTTATAGGCGAACGGAGGGAGTAATGCCCTGAATAGCTTCAAAGCCAACAATTACACCAAGGACATGAAATCTTGCGGGATATAACATATCCTAGAGCAATGTGCTTCCGTATGTCCGGTGAACTATATATATATAACATTTCCAAAAGTATTTCCAAGAATGACTCTTTTCAAATTATCTTCGAAAGAGGCTTGGTATGCCACAAGTTCAAGAAGATTCCCTCGAGTTCCAGATTTCTCACTTTTATCTTGACCCCTCACTGGTAAACCTTGTAATGCTAGTTAATGTAATGCTTTAATTGTGGATTCAAGTCTTAATCTGTTATCTATCAACAATTTCTTTTGGGGTGTACTTAGCATAAACTTGTGGTATGTGACTAGATTGGTTAATAAATTCACCATAACTTTTCCCAACGACTCGATGAAGTGAGTTATGATCTTTACCCATGTGCTTAAAAAAACATATTGTTTCCCATTTACCTTCTTCCAATTTTTGAATCCGTTTACTGTAAAAGATCTAAAGGTAGGACGACCATTTGTCTTGCGAAAGAGAAAACGCTTAAAGCAAAAAAGCTGCATGTTCAGAAGAGAATCCCCAAATATGTTTATCGTTTCCCAGGATCTCGTTTAAAAAAAACACAATTATTCTCTTCGACCGCTTTTGTTTGGGTTCTCAAAACTTTAGACGGTCTAGTTTCGAAAGGTGAACTCTAGGCATCCGGTGGAGTAGGTGACCTCAGTGTTTCAACATTTGATTTTTGGGATATTTCATTCGCTATTCTCTCAAAAAGTTTAATAACGGTTGGATTCTCTCGCATTAGATACTGCACTAGATTAAAATTAATCATCTATGTTAGATTGTCTAGTTAATAATCAGTCTAACTTTTTTAGAAATTCGCAAAGCGAACATGTAATTGAACTCCAAAGTGCTAAACTAATTATAATCAGATAGCCCGGAGGTGAGAAGGGGTGATTGTGTCGAATGGTGAGGGAAGGTGAGAAGCTCAAGGATAAGTTGGTTAATGGCCTCTTAATGTCTTTGTTTTTGTGTCCAGACTAAATGCAAACAATCAAATGAAATGGGGAAGTAACTTGCAACGTTGCAAGTAAACAAGAACATTCCCACTATTGCAAAACATTATACTACACACACATAACACCAATGTCCTAACAAAATTTATGTTAACAAAAACACGAGCAGAGTTCTAAGCCATATTCTTGTTCCATTCATGAACTCATCTACAAGACTACAACTTGATTCAAAATTCGCCAGGAGTTGCATCTGTTCCACTTGAAGGATCCCAACCTGGAGGCTTGATGTTCGGCCAGTCTCCGCGACATCCAAGCCTTATATAGAGACTCTTTTTACCTTCAAAAAAAAAAAAAAAAAAAAAGATGGTCTCGAAACTGTTAACAAACTGGTTTGCAGCTTCTTTCAAGCAAATTTTTGGTTCAATATTTACATCACGTTATAGCTCAATGATTTCACATATAAACTTAAGATCCTTGGTTAAAAAAAAAAAAAAAAAAACAAAGAAGAGTTTACATGACAAGATATAGAGCCTTCCATGTATGTAATATAAACTCCGGATATATTCTGTAGATAATCTTTCATAGAGGAAACTGGCATAGGGAGTAGGGATATTGAGACGGGTATTCAAAAAGGTTCCCTTTGGTTGCTCTAAAAGATTTCTAATGCTCCACGCTTCAGCTATGTACACACATTTTCTGTATCAGTTCAACATTCTAAATTTCTAATCCCAAGTCCATATAAATGGTTATGTGAACCTACTTTCTGATACGTTGTTCGCAGGTTGGTAGAAGTGAACAATAATCTTCATCTTCCGGATTAAAAATGTACTGCCAGCTAGTTCTCGAAATCAGTCGCTGTTATAGTTTCTCCATAAAGTAGTCATGTCAATCATGCCACGACCCTTAAAAGAACTACCATAGAGTCTCTCCCCAAACCTAACCCGACCCGCAACCATCATGGAATTCACAGCTCAAGCTCCAGTAGCCCCTTAACTCAGGTACTACTATCATATTCAGATCCACCCACTGCTCTCCAGCCCCCTTGCACCATACCGTCTTCCCCTACAACGAAGATACAAACCTTTGTATCTCCAACCAACGAAGAAATACAATAAAAGAGTTTAAGGGGATTGCAACGCTGGAGGGCCAAACAATTAGCCTTTTTTCTTGGAACACTAGTTCAATTAATGGTCACTTTGGGTCAAGGGCTCATTTGTAGGGTGTCTTCTTAAACTCTTTGGCACAGATTCGCCACTTATGGGTGAAAGAGTAGGTTATGCAGTGGGATGGGTTGTGGTAGGGAGGGAGGCATAGGGGATTCAGACGGGTGGATGGACAAAAATGGCTTAGGCCAGTGATGTAATCCTGTTTGATGACAGTGATCCAAAATTAGCAGAGGCGGCTCTATAGAAGTAAAAAATTCTAAAATTCTTCAAATGATTCCGTTATTTGGTCATGATGCAAAAGGAACCAAAGTTTCGAGGCAGAGCTTCAATACAGGAGCATGAGTCTTCTATCACTCTATGTCAAGGTAATTGTATAGTGACAGTCTACAGTGAGAAAAGGATGTAGTCATTCATGATTTTGTTCAGATATTAACATAAAGAAATAGATAATGAGAATTATGTATTTTATCTTTAGCTCCCATGCAGAACACCCGAACTTTGCATTTTCTTGCTATCTGTTCCCTTAAAAAGGGTCTAATTGAAGAAAAGAACAAAAAAACGGATCTGGAAAAGAAAACTAAATTTACCAAATCAAAATTAAATATCATATCATAATGCTTCTAGCTTTTCCGATATTAACCGTTTGTCATCATGTTTTCAAGTGCAATAGAAAACAGACTTGGGCAAATCAACTTTAGATATTGGATCACAATGCCAACAGCCTATCTTTAATTCACACTTTTGAGGATGTTTTACCCTCATTCTTTATTTTATTCTTGATTCATTAAAAGGAAAAGAAAACAAAGGAACTTTTTCCTTAAAAAAGACAGGGTGTGAGAAACTTATTACAACCAACAGGTGAGATTTTTGATTGACGTCCTAGAATTGGGAATGTAAAGATATCTTAATTCACATTTGTAGATTAAACAACTGCAGAGCAAGAGTTGTCTATAAGAGAGTTAAGTGGAGAACCAAAACATAAGAATTTACCTGGGAGTTTTTTATCAGACAGGATAAGCTGTTTCAATGCACTCAGAGAAGCCTGGGCAACAATTTTTGCATGAGTAGGGTCCCAATCACCAAACTTGACAACGACATCGGCTTTCGAATAAGCTTGAGTGCCATGATAGACTTGTTTTCTTGCTTCGTCCTTGGCGGAATCCTCATCTGTATAAATATGATAGCACAAAATTGTTACGCCTGGTTTTGCCAGGTTGGAGTACAATAATTGGAGGTTGAAGTTTCAATCAGGAAATCAAACAGAAAAGGAAGGAGCCCATTGGTAGACACAAAAGGATGCTAATATATCATTAACATCAGGAACTTTGCCGGTTTAGCAAATACTATGACGAAGAACAAAAATTATTCTATCCATTTTGAACTTAACTGTTCAAACTTGGTCATATGTATTGTGGAAGTTTGGTTCTCCAAGATCATAAATATTTCAGGGAACTAGAACTATGTGATAGCCTCAAATTGTCTATTCCATGTGATGGCCTCCTATCAGCAGATTTAAGTCAAACAGAACTATGTTAATTAGTCAGCACAAACTCAAATCTGTTTGTTCTAAGCCTAGCGCAAGAGATGCTCCGCCAGCAGCAAATTCAGAGATACAAGGAAAAGGGGAGTCTAAATGTTATTCAACTTTGTTGTTTCAGAGAAAATGTTGGGTGAAAAACAGGTGACCTGCGAGCTGGTACCCCATGTAGTCTATTATATTTCGGCATCTCATATGTCCAACTCGTGTCCAATACAACACAACTTTTAGGCCTAAATAAGATGGTTTTTCCCATCACATAGCCATGACAGGAGACCTGCGCCCAAAAATCAGAGCTCGGCCGAGTAACATAGCATGTAATGTACATTTATGCATTATGGGATATGTTCAAATAAGCACAAACTTGAAACTATTTATTCTAATCAAAATTGCCATAGATGCACCTTTAGAGATAAATTCATAGATTAAAAGAAAGGGGAGTATATATGTCATTGGCATATAAATGTTGTATAACAAATAAATTTAAAAATAACAACAATGACAATGTAGTCAGAAAATTATTACAGGTCGGGTAGCATGAATTATTTTATGGAACTGTCAATGTTATGTAGGAAAACAATTGAAACGAACAGATACAATGATAGTAAAATGAAGCTAGATAGGCCAGAGAAAGAAAGGTGCACAAGAACGAATACGACCTAAACAATAAAACAAAGAGACAATTATGAGGAAAACCTTTTGAATGAAGGTAGGAAGTAGAAAAATAGGCGACAAAAATCAACAAGAAGAAGGACAAGTAGTATGGCAACATGGAAAATAACAAAGGGGTTGAAATTCAGTTAATCAATGGAAAAATCTTTGGAATTGAGAATTACTGGTGTGATAGCTACTTGTTTAAAAGCATGTCACATATCAGCTTAATAAGCATTGTAAGGACTATGTTGAATATAGATGAAGGCAGCAGGAAGTTCATTTTGAAACGTTGAAGCAGTGCACCAAGGCTAGGAGGACTACAGCCTAGTTTACAACTTTACATGATTCTTATTTTCTAGCCATAGTCTACCCTTGCCAAAATTCTGAGCTACTGTCCTCACTCCGTACTTACTTCCTCAAAGAATTTCTGCACATAGTCAGGAAGCCAGATACACTGCTCATGTCGACATTTGTTCCTCAAAAACCAAATATAGTATGTTAGGCTGCAGATCAATGCTCCAGTGACTTGCTTTATGATTCGAGAGTCGAATCTTTTGTTGGCACACCACAAGAAAGCATTTTGTTCAGGAATTAACATTCCTAGCCTGTTCATTAACAGTTCCAAACATTGGAGGCTATATGCACATGAGAAAACAGATGCCCATGTGTTTCCATCCAACCATGACATAACAGGCATTCATCCTCCTCACAAATACCTAAATTCATCAATTTGTCTTTAAGTTGAAGTTTACCTTTGACAGCTAGCTAACCAACAAAGCTGGCTCAAGGAATAGCATGCCTGCTCCAAATTATCTTATCCCAGGGTAATTTAATCAAGTCACCCTTTAATCACTGGTAGCCCTTTGCCAGTGTAGTCAGCATTATCGCATGAGCTACTGAATTGCTGAATGTGATCCTCTACCTTGCAAAATTCTTTTCAAGTCTCAGCTGGAATCCACAGGAGGAGAGTAAGTATCCCACTGAGCACCCTTTATATAAATGTTGTGCACCCATTTAATCCGTAGAGAATCTGCCTTGCTATAACTCCAATAGACATATTTTCCAATACATCCTTTATTCCAATCAAAGATATCCCTGATACCTTCTTTAGGTTTGGAAATGTTTTCCCAGGCAACTAAAGTGATACTCACCATATGCTCTTATCCATCCAAAGAAAATTACTACACACAGCAGCTATCTTTTTCAGGACAACATTGGGGAGAACAAATACCCTGGCCCAATATGAATGAAGGTTGATGAGCACAACCCTAACCAGTGTAAGCCTACCAGCAAAGGATAACTTCCTAGCTCCAATATCTCCTATTTTTTTTACTATATTTTCTGTCAGGATATTACAGTCTACCACAGAATATCTACCTCTAGTGATCTCGATCCCCAGACATTTAAAAGGCGGAATCCCCTCTTTGCAACTTGATATCTCAAGGATCTCCTCTCTTACCTGCTTGATGACTTGGAGGGGGTCATACATAACCCAGAGGTTTTTGAGAAAGCTGAGAAAGCCCTAAGAATCAATAAGACAGATTTTAACTCACCCTTCAAAAGTAGCAGATCATCTGCAAAACAGATGAGTGAGTATCATTCCACAATGAGGGTGAAATCTATACTCCCATTTCCCTGCTACCACCATCGATATTCTTGAAAGGTACTCCATACAGATTGTAAAGAGTAGAGGGAATAAGGTGTCTCCCTATCTCAGCCCTCTCTGTCTCTTACCCTTGACAAAAACCAAAATTTGAGTCATTAAGAGATATTGTGTAAGAGGGGCTTCTCAATCATTCCATAGTTAGCCCAATAGTTTTCTAAGGAAAGTTTAAAGCATTTCCTCAACAAAATTCCACTCTACAGTATCATATGCTTTCCTCAAGTCAATTTCAGCTTACATCTTGGTCAGAGGGCTTTTCGGTTGTATTTTCTGACTAAATCCTGGCAAAACCATGATGTTTTCAACAATATCTCTTCCCCTCAGACCTCACAAATGCTCCTTGATTTTCACTTATAATCTCTGGCAGCACTTCAGCACTTCTCCTATTTTGTTGCACAAGAGCTTGGAAATACACTTTTAAATTGTATTACAGCAAGCGATGGGCCTGAATTCCAATACAGATTTAGGCTGTGCTATCTTTGGCACTAGGGTAAAACTGATATTGTTCACCTGCTTGAGTAGTTTTCTCAAAAAATTACTAATAGCTAGACAAACATCCTCTCCCAATATGTGCCAAGTATCTTTGTAAAATAGTCTGGAAAAGCCATTTGGACCTGGGCTTTTATTACCAGGGATTTCAAACATAGTCTTTTTGATTTCTTCTTTTGGTGACTGGTATCAGAAGTATATTCCTGCATTCCCTTGTGATAATTTTTCCATTTCTGTAAGAACGTGGACGAGGCACTGTGTATCTTGTCCTAGCAGTTGAAAATAAAACTCACGGAATGATGCTGAATGCAGTCTCTCCATAAATATCCTGAATTTGATTCACCGAGTTTCTCATTCTTCTGGCTTTGATGGAACAGTGAAAATATGCTGTGTTATCATCACCGTCCTTTATCCGATCAGCCTTCCATCCCTGTCTTAAGAAGCTTTACTTTGCCTTGTACCAAAACTTATATAGTTCAGCAGTTTGTTTTGATGCTCCTTTGCTTTGATTTCTTCATTGAGAGGGTCTTGTTGAAGTAATTTTTGCAGCTTCGTCAAGTCATAATAAACACTTGCTTCTTTTTCAAGTAGCCTTTCCTTGTTCAGAGCTTTAAGACGCATTTTCAATGCCTTTTATTTCTGAACTACTCTGAACATAGAGATCTCGCAATTTTTTTACTCCAACAGCTTTCCACAATATCCTCAAAACCATGCTCCAAATTTTAAAATATCTTAAGAATTTTATTCCCCATTTTCCTAGCAACCTGAATAGAAATGATGCGAGGAAAAAAATACCTTCAGGTGAATAAAAGCAATCAGGGTATTGAAGCATCCAATCACTATTACACATGGCCCTATCATTTACTGAAAACTCTCTTGTCGTTCTCCTGTTTGTTGCTCCATGTGTAAAAGTTACCATTGGCTTTCATGTCATTCAGGCCAAAAAACTGCACACGCTTCTGAAACTTTATGATTTCTGCATTGGTGACCTTGGATCCAAATATCTCATTTGGGCATAGGACATTATTAAAGTCACCACACACAATCCAAGGTCCATACATATTATTCATCCCATCGCTCCTCCCTCTGCTTCGTTTTATTCATCCCATAAACCACAGAAATGAAAAACTTATTTAAAGTGCTTACTTGGGTAGCAATTCCATGAATGCGCTGGTCTGTTACCATCAGAATTTTTGCACAGTGAAGCTTGATGGTTCCCAAATTAACCAGATCCTTCCACCGGAGTGTCAATTATTGTTAGTATGTATACTCCAACCCTCATGAAAACTAGGGTGAGTTTTATTGCTAGACTTCACCTTAGTTTCTAGGAGCCCAAACAATACAACATTATGTAACTTCATGAATCTCTTAACTTCGATCTGCTTAGTTGGACTATTTAGGCCCCTCACATTCCAAAATGCAAAGCTAGCCGTGGTCCACAAGAAATGACTCAAACTAGCATTTTCTCCATCCCCCTGACCACCTCTGACAACTGCTACAAAAGAAATTCCATGTTCTGACATTCCAAATTGACTTATAGCCATCTGCGAAGTAAGAATCAACTATCTGTGGGTATATCTTACATTATGAGTCACAGTAGACACAGCTGTTGGTATAGGGATTGGGTTTGGTGGAGTGATAAATGCAGTATTCTGAGCAGTATTTTGAGCTGGTTGAGTAGGCACTGGTCTCCAAACCCTTTGCACTGGGGGTCCCTCAGTTCCCACTTGTTTCCCTCTGCTCTTCATTCCTGTCTGACACCAGGTTTTCTATTACACTGTTCAGTTCACCAGTGTGTCCAATTCTCTTACAGAACCTGCGTTGAGATGGTTTCCACTCATATTCCACTCCTTGTTCAATTATTTTCCCATCTTCATCTTGGTATCTATGCATATTAAGAAAATCCTGTTTGATCTCCACCTCAAGCATGACTCTAACAGTCTAGCATATCTTAATCTCCTCTTTTCCTCAGTGGGTTTGTCACACTTGATGAATTTACCAATCATGCCAGAAATTTTCTGAATGCAGTTTTTGCCAGAAATGTTCTGAATGCAGTTTTGTGTCCACAGTTTTAGCTTTAGTCTCAGAAGCTTAATCCATATAGGGACAGTTTTCACAGAAGTTTTAGCCAGCTCTAGATCTTCAGTCCAAGCCTTAACTATTACAGGCTTATATCAAACAAATAATGCCCAGCATTCAACACTAAATCCCTTTCTTCCATTGTTTTAAACCTCGCAATGAAAACCCCATTTCGAAGAAAAGAAACCTTCTCTGACCCTTTCCTGCATCAGATTCTCATAAAATAACATTCCATTGTGCCTGGGGGAGAGGTTAGAAAGTAGGGGTTGCGCCCATCGCGGACAAAATGATGGAG
Organism: Spergularia bocconei; assembly: GCA_963457585.1. Classification (NCBI taxonomy): domain Eukaryota; kingdom Viridiplantae; phylum Streptophyta; class Magnoliopsida; order Caryophyllales; family Caryophyllaceae; genus Spergularia; species Spergularia bocconei. The sequence continues at coordinate 15,106,341 of OY734952.1, forward strand.
AACCGACTGAGGTGGTATGGCCATGTGAGGAGGAGGCTTAGTGACGCTCCGGTTAGAAGAATAGAAGGGTGGGGAAGTGATAATATTAGTAGGGGTCGGGGAAGACCCAAGATGACTTGGATGAGGGTGATTGGAAATGATATGAGCTTCCTAGCTTAGTTTAAGGAGGCGCGAGGCGCACCGAGGCACTGGGGGGCCGTTGCGATGAGGCCCGAGGTGTGGGGCGAAGGCGCACGCCTCAAGCACACGAGGCACACTCATTATCAAACAAAATTCTATTTTTAAAACCATATTTTGCAGAAACTAACCCCTTTTTTGGTATTTAAAGAGGGCCAATGGATAAAGAAGTACAAACAAGGGATTAAGGGGCAAAGGGAAGGGTAGAAATAAGGTTACAAGAGAAAGAAAATTCGAAATCGCACAGTTGTGCGCCTCGCGTGCGCCTCAGAGCCTGCGCCTCGGGTGCGCCTCATGCACACTTGTGCGCCTCAAGCTTCTGATCAGTCCGCCTAGGCGCGCTTTTTTAAACTAAGAGTCCTAGTGCTTGAAGAGAGTATGGTGTTGGATAGGGCGGTGTAGAGAGACGCCATCCATGCAGAGGACTGAATTTGACTCTATTTGGTGTCTTTGTTTGGTTTTCCTAACTTATTTCAAAACTTTTCCTTACGTGGTGTTCAAAGTTCATATGTTTTTCACTAATTTTCAAACATTTTATTTATTTTGATGACTTTCTAAAACTCCTTTCGAAAGTGTTTCGACATTTCTAAATGGTTCACAACGTTTTTGGATTTTTATGGCGCGCACAAGGTTACTGGACGACGATTCATGTTAGCCGACCCCAAATCATTTTGGGAATAAGGCTTGGGCTGTTGGGGGAGAGGTATGAACATTCTTAACAGATGTATACTATCTAACAGGTTTTTGAGGATGTTGTATAGTTGGAGTCAAGTGCTACATTCCCACCGACACTTGGCTTTCATTCTTTTTGAGTTTTTGTGGATAATATCTCTCATGATAGTCCTAGAGCTTGATTAGCTCTCTTTTGTATATGGGCGTCACCCATTTAGGTGTCTTTTTGTATATTGGAGTCACCCCCTTGGTGTCATTTTGATATATGATATCCTATCTTACTTCTAAAAAAAAAGTATATTTTCTAAGCAGGCTGCTGATTCTCATGCTCATTTGTTCTTCCAATGCCATTTCTCAAAGTAGTTGTGTTAGAGGCTCTCGTAGAGCTGGAGTCTCAGAGGAGCTACATTGGCTCAAAGGAGGAAAAACAAATGCCACTGGAAATAACAATGGATTGGTAGTGTCCTTGTTGCTGTATTACGCAAGACCTGGTTTGAGCAAAATTCTAGGACTTATGGAGAGGTAGTTCAGTTTATTGTTAGTAATCGCCTATTAGCTTTCGCTAACCTCTGTAACAATGATGAGATGTTGATGGCTTGAATTCCAATGCTTCTATGGTACCCCGGGGGTACCATTCTTTTCGTACCCCCCGGCCCAAATAAATGAAAGTGTACAATGGACCGACTAAATGAACATGGACTGAATTTTCTGACAATAAAAGCCCACAAGTTTGTTTTAAAACCCAAACATCTAATGTACCTCTACAAGCCCAACACCAATACAAATTGCAAGCCCAACACCAATACACAACCAAAAAATAAAAAAAATGACAACTCTCATTCTCTCTCTTCCTCTCTGCGCACCACCACGCACCGTCGTCCCTTTGCTCCGACCACCACCTCACACGACGTCCCCACCGCCATTTGAGGCGCGCCGCTCCGGCGACCTCACGGCGGCATCCTTGATCCCGCGCCACCACCTCCGACGTCCTCCAAACCCCTTTTTCTCATTTTCTCTCTCCTCTCTTACTCCCTTCCCCAGCCCCTATTGTCAACCGCCACCACACAAAAAACGTCCCCCACCCCTCGCCCTACGCCGCCGACCACACGCACCACCATCATCCCCGCAAATAAGGAATGTCAAGTGAGATCGAAAAGAAGGGAGGGGATAATAGGGGAGTTGGAAGGGGAGGCGGTGTCGTGGAGTGGCGGGGGGGGGGGGGGGGGGTCGCGTGGGAGAGGCGGTGAAGATGGCTGGGTCGAGGCCGCTGTTGGTGGTGGTCGGCGACGGATCGCGGCGGGGATGGGGTGGTCGGGTGCGGTTGGGGGAGGAGAGAGAAAAATGAGAAAAAAGGGGACTGGGCTTTTGTTCTAGGATGATTAGTTTTTGTTCTGGAATGGTTATTTTTTGTTCTAGGATGATTAGTTTTTGTCCTAGAATGGTTGGTTATGATCTAGAATGAACGCCTTTTGTTTCGCGATGATTTGTTTTTGTTATAAGATGAATGGTTTTTGTATAGGAATGGTTGATTATTGTCCTAGGATGATTAGTTTTTGTTTTAGGATGGATGGTTTTTGTCTATGAAATGTTGGTTTTTTGTCCTAGAACAAATAATAAACTATCCTAATTCAAAAACCAACCATCCTAGGACAAAAAATAACTATTTCAGAACAAAAATTAACCATTCTCAAACAAAAGTTAATCATCTTAAGATAAAAACCAACAATTTTAAGACAAAACTCATTCATCCCAAAACAAAAACAAACCATACCGAAACAAAAGTTGTTCATTATAGAACAAAAGTCATTCATTTTGAAAACTAAAATGATCATATTATGTTTTATAATGATTTGTTTATGTTCTATAATGATAACAATAACTAATCATCGTGAAACAAAAGTCGTTCGTTCCAGAACAAAAACTAATCATCTTATGACAAAAATCATTCATCCCAAAACAAAACTCATTCATCCCAGAACAAAAACTAATCATCCTGAACCAAAAGTCGTTCATTCCAGAACAAAAACTAATCATCATATGACAAAAACCATTCATCCCAAAACAAAAATTATTCATCCTAGGACAAAAACTGTTCATTACAGAACAAAAGTCAACCATCATAGGACAAAAACTAACCATCCTATGACAAAAATCATTCATCCCAGAACAAAAACTAATCATCTTGAAACAAAAGTCGTTCATTTCAGAACAAAAACTAATCATCCTATGACAAAAATCATTCATCCCAGAACAAAAAATAATCATCCTTAAACAATAGTCGTTCATTCCATAACAAAAACTAACCAACCTATGACAAAAATCATTCATCCCAAAACAAAAATCATTCATCCTAGGACAAAAACTAACCATATTAGAATAAAAATCAACCATCATAGGACAAAAACTAACCAACCTATGACAAAAATCATTCATCCCAAAACAAAAATCATTCATCCCGGAACAAAAACTAACCATCCTGAAACAAAAGTCGTTCATTCCAGAGCAAAAACTAATCATCATATGACAAAAATCATTCATCCCAAAACAAAAACTATTCATCCTAGGACAAAAACTAATCATCCTGAAACAAAAGTCGTTCATTCCAGAACAAAAACTAATCATCCTAGGACAAAAATCATTCATCCCAAAAAAAAAATCATTCATCCTAGGACAAAAACTAACCATATTAGAACAAAAATCAACCATTCCTAGTCAAAAACCACTTATCCCAAAACAAAAACTAATCATCCTGAAACAAAAGTCGTTCATTCCAGAACAAAAACTAATCATCATATGACAAAAATCATTCATCCCAAAACAAAAACTATCCATCCTAGGACAAAAGCTGTTCATTCCAGAACAAATGTCAACCATCATAGGACAAAATCTACCCATCATATGACAAAAATCATTTATCCTAAAGCAAAAATCATTCATCGCAGAACAAAAACTAATCATTCTGAAACAAAAGTCGTTCATTCCAGAACAAAAATTAATCATCCTATGACAAAAATCATTCATCCCACAACAAAAATCATTCATCCCAGAACAAAAACTAATCATCCTGAAACAAAAGTCGTTCATTCCAGAACAAAAACTAATCATCATATGACAAAAATCATTCATCCCAAAACAAAAACTAATTTGTGTTAAAATGAACGGTTTTTGTTTTAAAATGAATAATTTAGATCAATAGTCAAGATTAAATCTAATAAACAAAAACAAAAAAAAACACCCCTTCCCCTTCCTTTTTCTCTCTCCTCCGCCAACCCCCCTACCCCACCCGACCACCCATCCCCGCCGGCAGCCGTCGCCAACCACCACTAACACCGGCATCGACCCAGCCGTCTTCACCGCCTCTTCTACGCGACCCTCCCCCCGCCACTCCACGACACCACCGCCCCTTCCTTCTCCCCTATTATCCCCTCCTTTCTTTTCGATCTCACTTGATATTACTTATTTGCAGGGATGATGGTGGTGCTTGGGGTCGGAAGCGTAGGGCGAGGGCCGGGGGAGGGTTTATGGGTGGTGGCGGTCGAGAATAGGGGCTGGGGAAGGGAATGAAGGAGGAGAGAGAAAATGAGAAAAAGAGTAAGTGGAGGGCGATGGGGGCGATGGTGCGGGCTCATGGGGTCCGCCGTGGGGTCGCCGGAGCGGCGCCCACCAAATGGCGGTGGTGGCGTCGTGTGGGGTGGTGGTCGGTGAAGGTGGCCGGCGGTGATTAGGTGGTTCGTGGTGGTGGTGGGTGGGCATGTGAGGAGAGAGAAAATAAAGGGGGAAGGGGAGAGAATATGGGTTGGGCCTTTTGTTTTTCTGTTTCTTTTGGTTGGGCTTTAAAAACACCTTATCCTCAAATCTAACTAAAAACAGAAGCCCAACTCGAAAAAAGCCCAGGGGGTACCATTCTATTCGTACCCCCGGGGTACGGTAGTATTTGCCCTTGAATTCCATCTAGGGAGTTGTCTTTGTAACTTTTCTTTTTCCCTAATAGATGAATAAGACAAGGTTTTTACAAAAAAAAAAAAAAAAAAAAGATGCAAAATTGTTTGAAAGTATAGCAAAAGAAAAATAGAAAGAAGCAAAAAAGACAAAAATAAACACAATCCTATCATCCACGTCATAGAGAACGTGAGAACCTAAAAAAAAAACAGAGAAAGGTCAGAAAGAGAGGTCTTGTCCAAAAGCACGAAGCTTGTTAAATGATCGAGAAACATAATACTAGGCCCTAGAAGCAGAATACTAAAGTGTTAAGGGTGTGTTTGGCCAAACTCCTGAAGTGGTTTCTGGAATGTCTCTGGGTCCTAGAAACTGGAAACTGGCCAAACACACAAAACTGAGAAATTGTTTCTGGTTTCTGAGAAGCGCTTAAATTTGTTCATCAGTAGAAGCTCCAATTTGGAGCTCCTCCTCCAGAAACTGTTTTTGAGGAGCACTTCTGGAGAAGTTGGAGCTTGGCCAAACACACAACTCAGAAAGTGTTTCTAGTTTCTCCGAAGCACTAGTATTGTTTCTTCAGACGTAGAAGCTCCAATTTGGAGCACCTCCATTTTGGAAAAGTTGGAACTTGGCCAAACAGATGCAAACAAATCTCTTATATAAGATACTTAGAAAATGCTAGAGTAAATACTTTTTGCAAAATGCATCGTCTTTCTGTTATGAAGTAGCAGATATAAAAGAAGTGCTATTCCACCGATGTGGGACAACAAAGGCAGCAAAACTGAATGAATCTTAGAAGGCATAATTTCCAACATATATTACAACAGTAATTACCTGTTGCCTCAGAGTTTGACAACCAGACAGTAAATCCTGCATAAAGATGTCGCCATTTCTCTGCCCACCGAGCAGCTCCCTGCTGGCCACCTAACGTTGCAACCACAGCTCGCACATGGCTGTGGCACTACACAGTTAAAGAGAAGCTGCTTCACTCACATAAAGTTAATAGTCTTTGTTTTCATGTGCTTTACATACCTACTTAGATTCTCTAAAACCGCTTCCTCAGCTTCAGCCACTGAGTCTGATCCTTCTGCATCAATCCCTGCACATAGGAGCGGGCTAATAATGCACTCTAGAAGCAGGATAAATAAAAGTATTTGACGCCTTGACGCCATAAACAATTGCAATCCATTTGTCCTTGACTATTTGAAGGCAGCACGAACCTTGTTTCATGTAAACCTAGAGTTAGATGTTTAATCCTACCTACGACATAATCATAGGAACATGCTTTAAATTAATGATTCTGCCGACTATACAAGACTGTCAATGTCCTGGGAGAAAAGTTCATTTGAACTCTATTTAAGATTATCCGTGTATTAAATCTTACAATCACAAATAAAAATAGGCAGACCAATATCGAGTTCCATCATCATAACATTACTTAAAGCATAGAGATCTCTTGCTAGTCCATCTTAAATCTACCTGATGTGCCAGCAGGCACAAGTCTAACTGTCACACTCCAAAATAATACTATGGCCCGCCTCTTTAAGTTACGTGCATCACAAATTATTAGGTACCCCGGGGGTACCTAGAGCCACGTACCCCCCCGTTAATTGTTCTCTCATTATATACCACATTATAGTCATTATATACTTTCACTCATTATTTCTCAATTTTCACTCATTATTTCTCAATTTTCACTCATTATCTTCCGATTTCCACTCATTATATATAACATTATAGTCATTATTTATTTTCAGTCATTATTTCTGAATTTCCAATCATTATATACAACTTTATCCCAATCATTATTCCCAACTTTCACTCATTATTTCCCGAATTCCACTCATTAGTTTTCAATTTTCACTCATTATATACCACTTGAACCGGGGGTACCTAGAGCTACGTACCCCCGGGGTACCATATACCGATTGTAAATGCATACCTTGCGAGCATCATATCACATGTTTGACACCTTCATGACTCCTGAGTACAGTTGAATTACTTTCTGGTAAAGGAAACAGAATTTGAAGGAAAAGAGATAGCACACTGAAGAGAAAAAGGGGAAAAAACGCAAACTGTAATAATGAATGCAAAATCTTCACACTGCGTTTCAAAATGACAAAAATGTTCAAGATTTTGGGCTACAAGCTCACAACCTCCCAAGGTTAGATTCTAGAAAGAAAAAAAATTCTTCTAGATAAGTTCAAAATATTTTATAAAGAAAGAAAGAAGAAGACAGGAAAAGCCCTGACAGAAAGGATTGAAAAGGAAGTAAAACTAAAACATTCCAAACCTATTAAGACCTTTTCTATGATAAAAAAAAAACTCCCCGAAAATTCTCTAATTCCTTATCCCAGTTATTCTACCAAGAGTAAGTCTGTAGTAGCTGGTCTTGATTCATTCCTCAGCGGATCAAGCAATTTTAGTTCGGTCTTAGCAAGTCAATGTGCTGCCCAATCTTTTTCTGCTTAGTTCCAATGGAAAGGTGCCAAATGGCTGAAAAGAAATGCTTGGAGGATGCAAACTCCCACCCGCATCGGCAGGCTCACTTGTACCAATCAACTCAGAAGGCACACTAGAGGGAGTCTCATCCACCCCTTCCAATATTTGTACTACTACTGACATCCATCCCGATATCAACTCAAACAACCTTGTTTTTGCAGGTTTATTGTAGCTGTCTCCATAACATATAATTCCCTCTGGAATTCTCTTCACCAAAATACAACTTCCTCAACTCATCCAATAGAAGGTCAGTATTGCTAAAAAATTATCCACTTTCATCAAAAGAACTTCAATCATCATAAGAGCCCTAGACATCAGCCAATCAGTAAATACCATTACCAGCATAGATAGTTCGCTAAAACTGGGTTTCAACCCATCTACATTGGACTTTGAATTCCCACTTATAGTGGCATCAGTGGAACCTATTCGTCCACTGACACCTCTCTGAAAGGATAAATGTTCCCATAGAAGATTTCACCATATTTATGGCATAAATTTTTAGGAGTCCATGTCAAAAGTCAACACAGTACTTGAATCCCTTAGAACCTGTTGATTGATCTGCTTAGTGTCTGCTTGGAAGCAAGCAATCAACTCGACCAACCTCACAAGCCGCCTCGCTTGCCAACTTTTGCCCTACAATACACGAAACATCATTATTATCTGACACCACCATGTCATCTGTCCTCATAGTTTTGACGCCCAAAGCTCTGACCACCAACCGAACAGGCCAAATCTCACCAATCCTAGCGCTACCGCTCACTACCTCCTTGAAACTAGCCAGTTATCCAAATGGCATCCGAAAACTGATGCAGCTCCAAGGCCTTTAGCTCTTCTAAGTCTTGGATATTCACCTGTTCTCATGATACCATCTACAATCACCCTCATCAAGCCCTCACCAAATGTCATCCAATATCAAACGTTGAACGCCACATCGGGAGCCATCCTTATCGATCTACTCTACTAAGAACACAGGAGTTTTCTTTTGTGAAGCCAAGCACAGCTTTATCTTCCACGATGCTCGACTTTGATTCACCTATCCCCTCCACCGTGGAATTGGAAGCCCATGACGTCTACCATCCCTCGAGTTGTGACCATAAAAACGACCATCCATTAATTTCTCTGTTGGCCTCTTTTTGTTAAACAGAACCCAATGGCCCTTTCTCGCCTCCTCCTCAGAGAAAGACGATCAAACAATTCCAAATCATAGTCCAAAGTACAAACCGAAGGTTTTCCCTTCAATCTGCATGAATCTCAAAGGCCTCATTAGCATTAGTGAAAGGGAAAGCCAAACAAGAAGGAGAGTCTAAGAGAGAATAGAGGATAACACTGAGTCATTCCAAAAACTTGATCGGAGGAAAGAATCATTGAACAATCATCTAGTGGAATATAATTGCACAAACTACAACCCAGCATGTCACTATCCAATACAACGGATAACTACAAATGCAAGAGTTTTAATAAACACGCTATTGCGAGATCCATTCAAATTGCAACTTTGTAACTCTTCTTGTGAGGAACCACAAAGAAAGATCATTGGAAGCTATTCAAGTAATCACCACGAACATAATGCACTACCTATTCAAGAATGTGGAAAACTTACAAGATTCTATACTTCTCTTTCCAAATGTTTCCAACAAGCCTTTTGTATCAAGTGGTGTGTACCTGTGGAAAATGAGATATGAAAAACATAACACTGACGTCACTTTTCGACTAATAGATCCTAGCACTAACTTTAGGATTGACATCTAGTAATATGCCTCTTCTTCTTAAATAAGACCTCAATTGTTAGATTAATGAAATCAAAAACAATTTGATTACACTGAATTTGTTTGAATCGTTATCATTGTAAAATCGGGTAATATACAAGCTGCCTTTTTTCTTGAGTGAGCATATCCCAAGGAGAGAGGGTTCTTGAACCTTAATTGCAAAAGATTACTTAGGGGAGTTTGACATCCGTCATATGATCTTAGGTCTAGTAAGGTTGTAAGGGAAGTTGAGGGTCAGTGGAACTTCCAAGTCCATATCTCTTGGCTTCATAGTTTCAGTTGTCTTTAAGCCTTCTGAAAGAGAAATCTTGGTATGCCTAGAGTTGAAATTCATTTACTCAAAAACTGCTACAAACTCCTAAACAGAATTAAAAGCGAGTGAAATCGATCCTGGAGCTTCATGAGTATATCACAGTTGAGTCAAATTTGTAGGTGAAGCAAGCAAAATTGGATTTCGCGATTGTGCTGGTTGATATAAGTTTATTCCACATCAAACGATGAAGGAGCTAAGAGATTGCGCCAATAATTTTAGTAACAAGGTCTTTCCTTTTTAATATTAAGCGAGGATTTACGGTTTAAGAGGGAACATCCCATTTGATTGGGTTTAAGTTGCAACGATGGCGGGTTGGTGACCGCTTCAAATGATCTCAGAGCCGTCTATTGGACATTTGAACTGGCAGATCATCCATTTAGCAGGGTTAATGCAACAATGGTACTGTGATCTTTAAGTTGGGGAACTTGAAACACTCTGCGAGTGATATACGGAGTAAAATAAGTTTGTCCATCTCTGGGAAATTTGAAACACCTCAAAAGTGTATCACAACTTTGTCCCACATTGGGGAATGAAGGAGTTTGGATAAAGTATACAAGAAATCCCACTCCTTTTTTAGCAGCAAGGTCTTGTTTTAAGCCCAAATGAGAATTAGATATAGCACACGGCCCCAGACGTACTCTAAGAACCTGAGGGATAAGACCCATCACCTTTAATCTATGCTCCCCATTTCCTAAAAAGAGACGCATATCCACCAGTACTCAAAAAATAAGTAAAGTCTGAGATAATTGTTAAACCCCTAACAAAAATTATAGACAAGCAGCTGAGATGTAATAGGCAGCAGTTTGCGCCCAATCTTCATAGAACGATATAATACAATGACACAAGCAGGTGAAGCAGCATAGTGTGATAATGCTTTCTAGTAAGTAAGAGATTGATACGATGTACAAGAATGAAATCATACCCTAAACCAGTTGCAAGCTCCTCCGCAACCTTCTGATTGATTTCAGAGGAATCACCCACTAAATAGATTGATGTTCCTTTCAGAAGCTGCAAGACACCAACACTAAGTGACTCCCACGATTCCACAATATCGGGCCATTTCAACTCCTCGTCTTGTTTCCTCAAGTTGATAACCAGTTGATCATCATCTAGATACCTGTCATGATGAACAGAGCTCAACAGGCAGCCATAGTAGCCAAAGAATTGCATTCAAATTCTTTCCGTACCATATTGTTTCACCGGCCTTAATCCTTCCATAAAGCTGCTTGGTCTCCATCAATGTTATGTCAGACCCAGATTGCTTTACTCTTACAACTAAGGACCTTTCATCAATATCCACGTGTATGTCCTTTGAATTTTGTACCCCCATAGAAGTTAGCAGTATCCTTAACTCCACATCAGACGGCCCGTCACAGAACTGCATCATGATTCAGTTCCAAAGTTTTTCATGCTATTATAACTAAAGAAACTGAGAATCATATATACATCGTGATATGAAAGAAGGATAGGAAACCCAAGAATGATAACCATCCTATTTTAGAATGTCCCAAAAATATCACAAATTCAAAGCAACAACAACCAAGCCTTATTCGCAAAATGAATTGGGGTTGGCTCACATATCTCGTCATTCGTAACCATCATATGCAGGCCTTAAAAGTTAAGGGTAGGGTGCGATAAAGTTTAAAAACTAGTGAAAACACGTTTATCGAGAGTTCCAAAATCAAGCAAAAGAATAAGAATGCAAATAAACAAAAAGGATAGCTATAAAATAAGTGAAAATTGTGTGAACGTATTTACAAAGGTTAAGAAGAAAAGGTCTGAACAAAGAGAAAAATAAGAAAATCATCAGAAAGCCATTTGCAAAATAAACAAACAAACCATAAAAAGTCAATCTATACTCCACATGGACCATACCTATCCACACTGCCCTATCTAACTCCATACTCTCGTCAAGCCCAAGAAACTCATATCACATCTAATCGCCCCCATCCAAGTCATTTTGAGTCATACCCCACCGCTTACGATGCATCACTTCCCTACATTAAAATTCTTCTAACTGGCACGTCCGTTGGCCTTCTCCACAAATGGCCATACAACCTTAGTTGGTTCTACAACATCTTATCACATCTTCTAAGTAAATTTAAAATATAATTTCTCACATTACTTTATAAAAGCAGCAAATTGTAATTTAGACTACAATTTTAATCTCATTCAATATCGTTTTTATAAGTAATCAAGCGAACATATAGAATAAACACTAAGGGATGGACGCCCATTTATGAAAGACGAGCAGAAACAAAAAAAGAAATCATACCTTTGGACTATCATACCGAACTTTTATCCAAAAATGACAAAGGTTCACAACAACAACAACAACATCTAACCCCAGTGCCTCCGCCATAAGGCGGGGTAAGGAGGGTCGGATGCACGCAAGCCTTACCGCTATTGAAACATAGAGAGGCTGCGCACGGATGACCCAAAATGAAAATTGCTTCGAGAATCGCACCGATTGATTGCTACTTCACAAAATAAGAAGCACAGACAGTTTTATGAGCCATTTTGCTTTATGCCCCTCCCAAAAACCAAAGAATAATTAGTCTTTGGCTCAAATGACAAAGGTTGATTAGGAAAATTTTCAAGACTTCAATTGCACAATTAATTTAAAAAAAAAAAATAGATTAATTGCTTGGAGAGTACACTCTTTAACCTCAAACATACGTATATTTACCTCTTTCTAAATCCACCATGTGATAGCCAAAGGAACCATTCTTCACACATCATTAATCCAATGCTTCTTCATCTTTCAACTCAAGCCACAATCACATCCCTGACATTGGAAGGTCAAACCCCGCTTACACCAAACAAAGACTGAGAGATTTCACAGAGATCTAACCAAAGCACAAAAGAGGGGGGATCTGGTCAAGTATCGGCTTCTGGTTTGCACAAGTAATAACAACTAACAAAGAAAGTATGACACTACTTCAACATGTATTCAGTTAAGACTTTCTGATGAACTGCCTTACTTCCATCCATTAAAAAAAAAAAAAAAAAAAAAAAAAACATGCTCTCGCGGGGCCTCCCAACATTAAACAGCCTTACATGGAAAGTTATCATCATGGTTTCCTTCCAAAACTTCATAAACCTCTAACAACATATATCATTGACCATTCTACGGAAGCCAGATCAGGCGCAGGGCTCACTGGACTTCTATAATATCTCAAACAAAGAGAGAATAGAAGCTTCTTCGTAGTCATTGGGACTCGAATAGCTGACAACCCAAAACCTTTGGTCCAGTTCCAAGAAAAAAGATCATGACAGGGCCTCCAGGCAAGCAACCATGACACACAGCACGACATTTGGTGTGGTGACGCTCCTTTGAACCCACCAAAAACTTCAACTTATCCAAACCAGGAGATATAGACTTCCCAAGCCCCGGCCATGAGAAGAGAGGACTATATTGGTACAACCTCCTAGGCAATCAACACCATTGTTAACACTAATGGCATCACTCCGCAGGGCATCAGGTTTGTTGGCAAGCCTGCAAAGGCACTTTTATTCTAGAGCTTTGTCCATGACTTGTGGACAAATTCTCAAACCACCTCGATTTTTAATGGGTCAGACATCTCCACAATTGACCCTAAAAAACCCTTTGCACCATATTTCCCGTAAAAAGTTTTACTGGAATTTCTGCATTATCAAAGCTACAGTGCCAGTAATAGTGAACAAATAGTATAGTAGACAGACAGGTAAAGAAAGTTTTAGTAGAGGTAGCCTTCCACCTTTAAACAAATGTTTGGATCTTTAAACTGCTAATCTCCTTTTGAAATCACTAAGTGGTGCGATCCCAACATAGTTAGACTTAAGAGAACCAACAAGCCGTAGGCCTAGATAAGTAGATGGAAGGGATGACACAACACAGCCAGAGAAGAAGTAATTCCTAACCACCAGGTTCAAGAAATCCTTACAACAACACCAACCAGGCCTTAGTGCCAAAATGATTTGGGGTCACTAACATGAATCATCCTCTTAAACCGTCATATTTAGATTAAAATTATAAAAGCAAACTAGTTTAAATCAAACAAGAACACAAAGGGCAAAAGAAAAAAAATTATAAAAGCAGCAAAAAAGGTGTGAACATATTTAGATTAAGCTAAAGAAAGGATTTCACAAAAAGAAAGAAATCATAGAAAGTCAAACTCTATTCTCCACACGAATTCTGTCTCCCCACACCACCCTATCCAACACCATATCCTTATGGGGAATCGATCCTTGATAATGAAAGAAATATGATCCCCCCCTGACTTACACTCCAAATATACAGTCTTGTAGCCCAAACTCTCGTGACTCCAAAGTGTGCCTCCACATATGTAACTTAATTTCAAACCTTTCATAGCCTCAAAAACCTAAAGGGCACATCTAATGAATCCCAAATTCTTCTCATCAGGACAAAAAGTTAAGTTGTCATCTATAAACATCAGATGAGACATCACATAGTTCTGAGATTGATCGTCATGGATAGTGAAGCCATCCATTAGACCAACACGCCCTGCTTTAGACAACAAGTTTTAGGGATTCTACAACCATTGCAAACACTATAGATGAAAGCGGATTGCCATGTTGCAAACAGTATAGATGAAAGTGCATTGCCATGTTGCTAACATTCTGAACTTCCAAAGAATTCACTCGACTCGCCATTCACTTGCTTTCAAGTTCCAGAGTAGGATGTAGAATAGACCCACTTGGTAGGACACCACATCATCAAAGGAGTCGACATCAAAACAGCCCAAGAGAAATTATTGAAAGCCTTTCCAGTTAAGCTTGCACAGATGGTCAGATTCACAGAAAGCCCGGGTTCCATAACTTTAAAATACGCATCAATGTACTCATTAAACAACACAATCATGCTGTGATGAACCCACCAATTTGCTCATAATCAAACCCAACCTAGGTGAAGAACTTGACGGAGAATTCTGTAAGGTCTAACTTGCTAATATTCTCTGTACCAGGCACTTTGGGAATCAAGCTAAAAGAAGAGGGGTTTAAGCTCTTTCAGGGGGGGGTGGAAAAAGGAAAAAGAAAAAAGAACAACAACAACCAAACCTTATTTCCCAAAATGATTTGGGGTCGGGCTAACATGAATCGCCATAAGTAACCGTCTCAAGGATGTCATATAAGTCAAAGCTTATTGTGAATAAGGTAGAAGAATAATAATAAAATAAAAAAGCTATCCAAAGAAAGGAAAACAAAAGATTAATAAAATAGTTGTAAAACAAATGGAAAACATATGAACTTTAAACAAATAATAGAAGAAAATGTCTGAGAAAAGAAAAAAGAAAAGAAAACGAAAAAATAAATGAAGCCCATAACCTCAACTTGTAACATGCCAACAGCTTATAAAGAGACCAGTATATTCAGCCTTCTCGTATTAATTAATGACCTTTGGAACCTTTGAAATGAAGCCCATAACCTCAACTTGTAACATGCCAACAGCTTATAAAGAGAGCAGTATATTCAGCCTTCTCGTATTAATTAATGACCTTTGGAACCTTTGAAGCCCTACACCATCCTTAACATAGATAGATTCTAAAGGAGTCCATAAAGAATGACCTGCTAGAGAACTCTTCTTAGATTATTCTACTTAATTTAGCATCAGTGAATTCCACTAAAATTTCTTCTTCACCTAGTTTCACCCCCACATAAATTAGTGACTAACAAACATTGCTGAATGTATGGTGAATTTTTTTAGTTTCACCTGCCTTGCTTTGGATACAGTAAGCCAAACAAAGTGCATGGAGACATACCTACTCTTAATCTAGATTCATCCTAATACGAACATACTAAACCAAACAAAGAACGGCATAAGCCTAACTGCCCTATAACCCTTCAGTCCAAATTAAAAAATCAGCTAACTAGGTACCGTGATAGAAAATACAAATTACAATAGTTCGGGAAATGAGTGTATCTTCGGATATAGAAGATGACATCCAATTTTTGATCCAATTAAGTGAGACATTAATATAAATGTTATATGATTAACGAAGTTGATCAGAAGACAAAAAAAGAGGATACATCATGCTTTGTAGAAGCCTAGTCAGAATTTGGCTCCACAGATGAGTAGGTGCTTAAAGGGCTCAAATGAAGCCCATGGTGTGCCATATTTTTTGAAAACCTTTAAGAGTCGTCCAACATATGAGTTTGGAACTTCTGGTGATAGAGTTCTAGCTTCTTTGAAGTATAACAATTTGTGGAGGTATCCAGAGAGATTTGTTTTCAGAATCTGCAGTGAATGTCCTTCACCTGGGGAGGTGGTAACACACAACTACCAATCCTGAAAGACCACTCTTTCGTCTAGTACGAGCTCCCGAATAATTAAAGATAAAAAACATCTTTATTTAGACTTTTACTTTATGTCTCACCAGCGTTTGGATTCACCATCCTTGTTTCTCTCGGAACTGAAGTAGTTAACTACAACCCGCAACAAGATTTTTTAAAGAATCTTCAGTGAATGTCAACCAACTTTGAAGTCTTATTACTCCCAGAATGTAACTACAATCCACCACAAGTATCACTCTTTTCACAGTCGTAGCTTGGTTGCAAGTCTTGCAACTTAATCTTTAGAACAGGTTGTCCAAAGGATATGCTCCGAAACTGCAGCCCTTGAAGCAAACCCAAGAATCAGATAAGTTTCAATCAAAGATCAGAACAGCGATAGTTTTGGCAGCAAGTTTCCATTTAAATCGTCTATATGTCATGTCATTATATCAGATGGACCTTGGCATGTTCATCCTATTGATGTGTGGATACCTGTAATTTAACCATCTTAAGTAGGCGTGAATTACTAAAATTGGTTTTTAATCTAGTCTTCTTATTTTTTAAGGTAGATGCTCTGATTTCCAAAAGTTTGCTGCGAAATAACTTTTGGGATGAATAACATCTCAATAAGTGTTCAGGGACATGTGACACAACCGAGCACCTCAAATAGTAGAAGTACCAAGATGAAAATCTCTTAGAGCTTGTTTGGATAGAGGGATTTGGAGGGAAAGGGAGGGGAGGGGGAGGGAGGGGAATTGTATCCCTTGTTTGGATACAAATTTGAGAGGGGAGGGAGAGAAATGGAAGGATTTGGAGGGATGAGTTTTCCCTCAAATTTTCAGATTTGTGTCTCTCCAAAATTGGAGAGATTTGGAAGGAAAATGCTTCAAATTACCTAAATGGACCAATACTATGTCAAATTACAGAAATGCCCTTAACAACTACATTTTTCAAAAATTCTCAAATAAATTTTTTTTTTTATTTCTCTCTCCTCCCTCCTCCCTCAACCACCACTGCCGCCACCCAAGACCGCCGCCGGCCCACACAAACCACCACCTTACCCGGCGACAACACCACCACTCCAACCACCAAACTCCGGCGACCACTTCCCCCATAAAAACAATCTCCAACAACCACCCTAAGACCACTTAATTTTAGATCTAGGGTTTAAGAAACTAAAATATAAAGATGATTTTCGGCCAAATAAGGCCGGTTGGGTGGGTCGGCGGCGACTCGGGGAGGTTGCGCCCGGGTGTTGAAGAGGGGTTTGAGGGTGGGCCGTGGTGGATCTGGGCAAAACGAGGGAGAAGGGGAAGGGAGAAAATGCTTCGCGCGCGGTGGAGGGAAGGGAGATGGTGGCCGTCGAAGGCCACCGTGAAAACGCCGTACCTCTGCGGTTTGATTGGTGCCATCGACGCCGGATTTGGTCGTCGCCGGTGCCGGGGCGCGGTGGCGGTTGGGCGGCGCATGGAGAGGAGAGAGAAAACTGGGTTTTTTTTAATTTTTTGTTTATTATTAATTTGCTTTTAATTATGAAAAAAATGATGTTAATTGCATTACTTCTTTTCCTCTCTCTCCATTTCCTTCCTTATCCAAACAAAGGAATTTGATTAACTTCTCCCTCCCTGGCACCGGCGACCACCAAATCCGGCGTCGAGGGCACCAATCGAAGCGCAGAGGTACGGCGTTTTCACGGTGGCCTTCGACGGCCACCATCTCCCTTCCCTCCACCGCGCGCGAAGCATTTTCTCCCTTCCCCTTCTCCCTCGTTTTGCCCAGATCCGCCACGACCCACCCTCAAATCCCTCTTCAACACCCGGGCGCAACCTCCCCAAGTCGCCGCCGACCCACCCAACCGGCCTTATTTGGCCGAAAATCATCTTTATATTTTTGTTTCTTAAACCCTAGATCTAAAATTAAGTGGTCTTAGGGTGGTTGTTGGAGATTGTTTTTATTGGGGAAGTAGTCGCCGGAGTTTGGTGGTTGGAGTGGTGGTGTTGTCGCCGGGTAAGGTGGTGATTTGTGTGGGCCGGCGGCGGTCTTGGGTGGCGGCAGTGGTGGTTGAGGGAGGAGAGAGAAATAAAAAAAAAGTTATTTGGGAATTTTTGAAAAATGCAGTTGTTAAGGGCATTTCTGTAATTTGACATAGTATTGGTCCATTTAGGTAATTTGAAGCATTTTCCTTCCAAATCTCTCCAATTTTGAAGAGACACAAATCTGAAAATTTGAGGGAAAACTCATCCCCCCAAATCCTTCCATTTCTCTCCCCTCCCCTCTCAAATTTGTATCCAAACAAGGGATACAATTCCCCTCCCTCCCCCTCCCCTCCCTTTCCCTCCAAATCCCCCTATCCAAACAAGCTCTTAGGGCTGTTTGGTTGGAGGGATATTAATAACAACGCGATCAACCAATTTTATTTTAGTGAGAAAATAAAACAAAGCGAGAGGAGTTGGATGTAATCAATTAATCATCATTGCAATGTAATGAGATTTGTACCAAACTTGATTCCATTACATTGATATACTTATCCCTCCAACGAAATATAACCTTACGGGTTCGAGCAGCAACATGTTCGGCCACTAGCTAGCCTTTACTTTTGAGTAAAGAAATAGTTCAACTTTTACCAATCAGAAAGCTTATAAGTAAGCTCCCTCCCGTACAAAAGAAAGCAGACTCCTGACTCCTGAGTATGAAAAAATCTTTTCTCCAAATTCAGTAGCTTAAGCTTTAGGAATAACTTGTGGTGAACCAGCTTAACTTCGAAAGTATGTGGTGTTTTTTCTATCATACGTTCGAAATACGAACATAACCTCAGTTATAAACCAAAAGTGGTAATATGGTATTCCCTTCTTTCCCGGTCCGTCAAAACAAAAACAACAAAAAGAAGCGAACCCGAACTTTGCTCACAACACTTATCAACAACCATGGTCGATTTGTAATCATATCAATGGTGATTAGTGGTGCATCAACCAAACAACGACCGCAAACCGAATGCCAACACGCAAATTAAGCTCATATTGGAAAGGCCAATTGCAAACTATACTCATTTAGAAACCATAATTTAGAAGAATTGGAGCATTCACATCAAACTCATATATTAAACACAATTAAATTGATTCTAGGAGAACCGTTGAAACACTCTAACATGCAAACACCCAGCTTTATCAGATAAGAAATTAAACACTAGCCCAATATAAAAATTTTGGCGAAAAATCGTAATTCTAAAAGTTTACCTCATAATGGGTGGTGTTTGGGGGCACCATTGAAACACTGTGGCAGGAAACACTATGTCTATGGCTGATTCTTAATCTTCTTCTGGGAATGTGAGCAGCCAAACGGGGGAATGAAATTGAGTGGTGAGACTTGAGTTGGTTGGGAATGGGAATGGGAATCGGGGTGGCGTTACATGGACAAGAAGATGCTGATATCATACCACCACCAAAAGCTTCTCTTACAAGACTCGAACCCACCCTTACCATCCTCTCTCAACTGTGTGCGGTGCTCAACTGCTGAGGTGTTGCCTGAGACCGTGAAATCTGGATATCTTTTTATCTCTAACGTCTACTCGTTGCATTACATAAGAAGTGAAAGCCTCCCAAGTGACAAACGATTACGGACGGGCTGACCATTTTCAGATATCCGATCCGAATTTGGTGTTCGGATCGGATATCCGAATCCAAAATTCTGAATTCGTGATATTCGATATTCGATCCGAACTTGATTGGATATCCGAAAATAATATCCGAACCAGTTCGGATCGGATAGAGCGGATATCCGACATCCAAATTCGTTGGTTTCACCTTCAGGGGAACTCGGGTCAAACCAACTGTAGGGTTTTAGATGCTAAAGTGCAGAATTAGGAAAACGGTTTTTCGTGCATCTAACCCAAAATCGCATACATAGATTAATAGGACCGATACAATTAATCATACCTCTTGATGCGTGTAACAATGGCTCAGATTATATGAGGAACTTGATCACAAATGCGACCCCTCTACTCGGTCCACGCGAGCAACGAACCAGATTCCCCAAGCTTAGTATGCTAGAACTCCGGCTCTTGAGGAGGCTGTGTTTTACGTGTGATTAGGTTTAGGTTTAGAGTCAAAACTCTATGTGTTGTGTATAACGTGATACTGCTCTACTGTACATATATACTCTGAGTATATTTAATACAGTAAATAACTTAATCACTCAGTAAAACCCTAACCCCAATAATAACTAGTGACCCATTAAATATTATAGTCTTACACTTGGTTCAAGACTCTAAGCATGTGAACCTGTAGGACTCGGTAATAGTTAGTAGTCAACTTAATCATTAAACCAACAGACCGTAGTTGGTTTTCAGCAAAACACTACGACCATCTAATATTACCGAATATAATATCCTCGTGATATAATACTCGTTATTATCGGAATTGACACTTGATCGAAGGACACGATCCTTCAATCTCCCACTTGTCCTAGAGCAAGTGTGTCATACGACTTCCCTCATCTTTTAGTGTCTGATTTGAGTATATTTCGATATCGCATATCCTTCATATTATCAATCAAATCGTTTCTTGGAATCTGAGTTGAACTGCAAGATGAATGATTAACATGTAATTCATTCGAGCACGGCCATGCATTTTCAGTTCCTACTCTTCAAGTGGCCTGAACACCATTCCTATCACATAGGAGGACTCTCCAATCTTGTACACCCATTACTCCCACTCAATTTTTAGCAGTCCCAATCATTGCCTTTATAGTCCCCTTTTATAGCATGACGTTGAGCAAGATCAAAGACATACAAATCCTTTCATACGAGAAATGATGCACTCATGCCTAAGGAATTTACCATAATAATCAGTACGAATTCCAAATGTAATTTACGGAATTGCACGTGGGTCAGTCCAATATATGCTATCTAGTATATATCCATGTAATCGACTAGACATCCTATGTCCCTATGGTCCATGAAACAACACCATCAATCAACTCAGAGACTAGTATTTCCGTGTCATTAGACTGTCCATTACAAATGACTTATACCAGGGACTCAAATCTATTTCATAATTTCAGTTCACTGAGTAGGCCAGGGTTTCATTTG
Organism: Spergularia bocconei; assembly: GCA_963457585.1. Lineage (NCBI taxonomy): Eukaryota > Viridiplantae > Streptophyta > Magnoliopsida > Caryophyllales > Caryophyllaceae > Spergularia > Spergularia bocconei. The sequence continues at coordinate 15,127,066 of OY734952.1, forward strand.
TCAAATAACATTTTGACAAACCTATTTGAAATCATAAATTGTTTTGTACAATATTTAATTTCTAAACCATAATTAAATAGATCGTGAAACAACGTTTCACAATAATAATAAACATAATCGTAGTGTATAAATCAAACCATGGACAAATTCATAATTTCAAAATCATACAAAATCAAAGCCAGTCTCCAACGTGCTTGATACCCATCTCGAATATGACTATCATGCTTTGATTGCGGTAAAGGTTTAGTCAACGGATCTACAATGTTAGCATCCGTATGTACTTTGCAGAGTTTCACATCTCCTCGTTTGACAAACTCCCGAATGATAAGAAATTTCCTGAGCACATGTTTGGCTTTACTGTGTGACCTTGTGATGCACACCCAAACACCATTGATACATATAGGACTGTTTTTCTGTGTTTATTGAAATCGAAAATGCAAGAAAACTGAAATAAGGATAGGATATTGTAAACTAAAGTTCAATGGGATGAACTTTAGCTAACAATAAATGATCTAAATGATTATGAACTATAGGGACACCATTCATAAACACATAGACACTACAAGGAAGATTGGACCACCACAAATGCTCCTAAATACATTTGCTACTGTTTTTGCATCCATAAAAACAAGAGTAAAACTCTCACAAATTTCATTCTCAAAGTCTGTCTATTATAGTGCTAATAAGGTCCTATTTATAAGAAAACTAAGCTTACTACTAGGTACAATAATGTAAATAAACTAATATAATAATTGCTATGAAAAATACAGAAGATATACAATGTAATAAAGCTATTCTAGTTGATAGGCCTGCTCTTCTTCTGATTTTTTGAGCTGCAAAGTGCTATCTCTTTCCCTCTATTTTCAATCCTTTTATTCAATTATTGGAGCTTCTTTATTGCATTACAAGGCTGATATGGATCGTGAGTCTAACGGTCAAAAGGGTTGCTACAGATGGGTTTATAATAATCCAAGTTGATGATTTAAAATAATCATTTTCTTTGCCCACTTGCTTATCACTTGATCAGCTACTACCATAACTTGTATGAACAACTCTCTGACTTTCTTGATGCCTATTAACTTATCTACTTAATTAATAAATGCCCAATTCAGTAGTACTTCAAATTCGAGCACAAAAACAAGAACACAAATTTCTGCCGAAACAGGGTTCCCTAAGCAACGCACCAGTGCAGCAACGGCTATAACTTTTGAACCATTTATGATCTGAAGCTGAAAATTGTTGCATTGGAAAGCTAGTTTCTTGAACTACAAAATACACATAAATTACGTCGAAAACAGATATCTGTAGAAGTCGATATAAGCCCTCGAACTTCAGACATCAAAACTGAAGTTCCTGATATCTTCCTCTCTGATAGCCTGCTTCAAACTTAAACTGCAACTTCATGAGATATCTTTTTGTCCTAATTCCAAAACCATGTTTTAGTTTGATCTCTTACCTTTCCTAAAAGGTATGGCACACATAAATTGAGCTTCGTTTGAACCCTCAAAGAGGCTGTCAAAACAGAGTGCGCAAACCTGAATTTTCCGAACTCAGAATTGTTCTGTTTCGAACTTGGAATTTGTTCACACCTTGATTCTGCATCACCTTGGTTCTTTTTGCTTGAGCAATAGCACCATTATTATCGCAATAAAGGTCTATTCCGTTAGCAACACTAGGAACAACACGAAGTTCACTAATAAAGTTCACCATCCGACCAGCTTCCTTTGCTGCTTCACCAGCAACAATGTACTCGGCTTCAGTTGTAGAATCAGCCAACGTGCTCTGCTTTGAACTCTTCCAGCTCACTGCTTCTCCCTTCAGACGAAAAACGTATCCAAATTGGGATCTGATCTGGAGTCATCTTTATCAGTCTGGAAGCTTGTATCGGTATATTCTTCAACGATAAGTTCATCATCACCTCCATACACTAAGAAATCATCTTTAGTCCTTCTCAAGTACTTCAGAATGTTCTTTGCTGCATTCCAGTGTGGTACACCGGGACGTGATTGGTATCCGCTACATACGCTTAAAGCATATGAAATATCTGGGCGAGTAGAAATCATAGCATACATGATCGATCCTATGACTGGCGCATAAGGAATCGAGCTCATCTGTTTCAGCTCATCAGGTGTTCAAGGACACTGAATCCAGCTAAGACGTACGCCATGTTGCATAGGTAGAAAACCTCTTTTAGAGTTTTGCATGCCGAACCTCTTAAGAACTTTATCAATATAAGTTCCTTGGCTCAGCTCTATCATCCTCTTGGATCTATTTCTATAGATTTTGATTCCAAGAATGTACTCTGCGTCTCCTAAATCTTTCATTGAAAAACAATTCCAAGCCAAATCTCTACAGATTCCAGCATAGGAATATTGTTTCCAATGAGAAGTATGTCATCTACATACAAGATCAAGAAGACAACATTACTCCCACTAACTTTCTTATACACACAGGATTCTCCCTCACATTTGAGAAAACCAAATGATTGGACCGACTCATCAAAGCGAAGGTTCCAACTCCGAGATGCTTGCTTCAATCCATAAATAGATTTCTAAAGTTTGCATACTTTCCTAGGATTACCTGGATCCTCAAAACCTTCAGCATGTGTCATGTACACATCCTCTTTCAAATAACCATTAAGAAAGGCTGTTTTGACATCCATCTACTAGATCTCATAATCGTAATGAGCTGCAATCGCTAGGAGTATCCGGACGGATTTAAGCATTGAAAATGTGGAGAAAGTTTCATCATAGTCTATACCATGAATTTGCTTAAAACCCTTTGCAACTAATCTTGCTTTGAAAACATCTATGTTTCCATCCTTGTCTGTTTTCAATTTGAAAACTCATTTGTAACCGATAGGTTTTACCCCATCTGGCAAATCAACCAAGTCCCATACTTGATTTTCAGACATGGAATCCATCTAAGATTTCATGGCATCAAGCCATTTTACGGAGTCAGCACTCATCAAAGCTTGTTTATAGGTGGTAGGCTCTTCACTTTCCAAAAGTAAGATATCGTGACTCTCTGCCAAAAGAAAATCCACATATTTTCTCGTCGGTACCCATGGACTACTCGATCTACGTGGGTTATTAGCAACAGGAGAAGAAGTCACAACATCTTGTGAATCTTCGTTAGAATTGGATTCTAGTGGGACGGAAGAGGATTCACGTGTGGAATACGCCATCCTCTGAGCTTGTCGTTCCACATTCCCCGAAGGGACGGTGGAATCCGGCCAGCCCTTCTCTGATGTGGGATCAACCACATCCGTTTGTTGCTCATCTCGAATTTCTTCGAGAAACACACTACTACTCCCACTTGCGTTTTTGGAAATAAAATCTCTTTCCAAAAAGACACCATCACGAGCAACAAACACCTTACGCTCATTTGGATTGTAGAAGTAGTAACCCTTTATTTCTTTGGGGTAACCCACGAAAAAACATTTATCTGATTTGGGCTCGAGTTTGTGTGACAGTAACTGTTTTACATAGACTTCGCAACCCCAGATTTTAAGAAAAGACAATTTAGGAGTTTTTCATGCCCATATCTCATATGGTGTCTTATACACAGCTTTTGATGGTGACCTGTTAAGTGTAAATGCTGCAGTCTCGAGAGCATATCCCCAAAAGAATATTGGAAGATCGGCAAAACCCATCATCGAGCGAACCATATCTAATAGGGTTCTATTCCTCCTTTCAGACACATCATTCCATTGTGGCGTTCCTGGAGGTTAATTGTGAAAGAATTCCACAATCTCCTAGATGATTATCAAATTCTTGGCTCAAATATTACTCACCACGATCAGAACGTAATGTCTTAATTTTCTTGCCAAGTTGATTTCTACTTTATTCTGAAATCGTTTGAACATGTCAAATGATTCAGACTTTTGTTTCATTAAGTAGATATACCCGTATCTACTCCAATTATCAGTTAAAGTAATGACGTAACTAAATCCGCCTCGAGCGTGTGTACTCATTGGTCCATATACATCAGTATGGATGAGTCCCAATAGATCACTAGCTCTCTCTCCTTTTCCAGTAAAAGGTGACTGTCATTTTTCCCATTAAACATGATTCGCAAACATCGAAAGATTCAAGATCAAACGATGCTAGAATCCCATCCCTTTGGAGTTTCTGTATGCGTTTCTTATTAATGTGACCTAATCGATAAGCGAGATTAGAATCTTTTGATTTTTGTTGTTTATTATTTACATTATAGATATGGCTCTTTAAATCAAGTATGTAAAGACCATTAATTAAATTTTCTTTGACATAAAACATCTCATTCATATAAATAGAACAACAATTATTCTTAATATTAAATGAATAACCCTCAGAATCCATAACTGAAACTGAAATGATGTTTTTGGTAATTCCAGGAACGTAATAACAGTTATTTAATTCTAATGCTGAACTAGAGGGTAATAGTAAACTATATGATCCTACGCTCAAAGCAGCAACTTGTGCTCCATTTCCAACGCGTAGATCTACCTCTCCTTTTGCCAAACTCCTACTTCTTCTAAGACCCTGCACATTCGAAATAATGTGAGAACCACAACCGGTATCTAATACCCAATAAGAAGAATTTGTGAGATTAATTTTTATAACATAAATACCCCTAGTGAATTTGACTACTTTTCCACTCTTCAAGTCTTCCATATACTTGGGACAGTTTCTTTTCCAATGTCCAATGGAAACACTTGCTATTGGCAGCTATCCTCTCCTTTCAGGAGCATGAGTGGGTTTTAGTTTAGGGTCATCAACCATTTTGCCTTTCCCTTTACCAGCCACATATTTCTTGCCAGCAGCCCCAGTTTTCTTGAAACCCTTTTCCCTTGATAACCATAAGAACTTCTTTCTTAGGTTCCGGCTTTAAGTCATTTTCAACAGCTTTCAACATCCCATGTAACTCAGCTAGAGGCATATCAGCTCCCTTCATGTTGTAGTGCATGCGAAAGGTTCTAAAACCATTGTGAAGGGAGTGAAGAATCATGTCAGTTGCCCGTTCTAGACTTGCGGGAGCACCAAGACGTTCCATGTTTTCGAACAAACCAATCATTTCAAAAACATGCGGTCCTACCGGTTTTACCACTTCTAACTTAGCTTCGACTATAGCTTGTATAGTGTCATACCTCTCGAATCTAGCACGATCCTGAAACATGATTTTCAGGGTAGTGATGATTGTATGAGCATCCATCCTCTCAAACCTCTTTTGAAGGGATGGTTCCATGACGGCCAGCATTAGACAGGTGACAGGCACCGATCTTTCTCTAACTCGACGCTCAGCATTTCTTTCAGCAAGAGTACCTGTTTCATCCAGGACATGAATAGGGGTATCAAGAATATCTTCTCAACCTTCAGCCCTTAGAACTATTCTCAAAGTCAATCAAGGAAGTTCTTGTCGTTCAGCTTATCCTTCTCAAGGATCGAACGCAAATAGAAATTATCGCGATTCATGATATCTACAAATAAACGCACAAATTTTAGATTATGTTTATATGATAACGTATAATTTTAACTAATTTAAACATATAAACTATCTACATTTAATTCAACAAAATAAATACCCTAGTTGAATTAAACGATTCCAAGACCCCATTTCAAAACGAGGCCAATTTCTTGCTGCTATAGAGACAGGTTCTCCCTCATCAGTTATCTACAACCCAAATACAGGTAATACAGTATATTTTCTCAGCCGGATAAGATGTCGAGTTCAAAACCTATCGCATTTCAATGTTAATGGCATTTTGCTTCCACGTCCATCAGAGAGAGCAGTTGCATCACTGGCTCATGCTAAATCAAATGCCACTATATTAATGCCAGATTTTTAACTACTTCTTGATTAGATTGACATAAAAACGCTATCATAGATTTTGTATTACTTGTGACTCAATTATTGTCAATGACCCTAAAGGAGGGGCAGTTATATGTATTTCAATCCGTGTAATATACCACAATGCTTTCCTAATGACATCACTTCCACAATTAGATCTTCCGGATCCTTCAGACTTTGGAAATTGACGTAAAAAAAATAAAAACACACCTTGATAGTACTACCGAACTACATATCACTGTAGCAATCACAAATCACCCTAATTACAACCAGCTACCAATCAAGTTATCAGTAAAAAGCAAATACAAAATGGCACTGATAAGTTAGATAAAGTTAATTGCACCATACCTTTGGTTGCCCAAGTTTAGAGGTGAATTACCGCTTGCCAAGATTCACTTTAAACCTAAATTATTACCCCAAAAAGGAAAAATTAGAACATTTTCTTGTAGCAAGGACGATTATGAAAGGTTCTCAACTTAAAAAAAAAACATATACCACTCAACAATTAAAATGAGCTACGACAACAACGATAACAAATACCAATTAGGTGTAGTGTAATCAATTGATGCTCAAGCAACCCCAAAATTAGCTACAATTCCAATCCAATTGCCTCAATTATCATCACCCAACCCCGAGCTCCATCAAACTAATTGGTAGATCCCTGAAACAAAGAATTAAACAATCATCAGAACACAATAACCAAATCAAACAAAAGTCATTACAAAACCAATTAACCAACGACCTCATACTATTGAACAATCGAATAGCAAAACAACACTAACCAATTCCAACACAGAGGAGAAAAACCCTTATAAATAGCGTCATATGGCAGGACGGAACGACGTTTCGACTTCATAACCGCCTTCTTCAACATGGCCATTAAAAGTAGAAGTCGTATATTTTGAAACGGAGGAGAGGAGCGCTGTGTGTTATTCACGAAGAAGGCGTTCGAATAACAATGCTTCTGACAAGCTAATAAGTCGTTATTATTAGTCAAATTACCACTATTCCTACTAAATTAGCTAGCGTAAGTGGGTATGGTATCCACAAGGAAGAGGGAAAGTCTAAAATGCAAATTCTATGCGGAAAGACTAAAACGAAATAAAGAAAGCAATTAAATGGGGCTTCTTGGTTTGAAAGATGATTAAACGAGAAATAAACGATTTATCAAATTAACTAAAGCGACTCTCGGTGATAATCTCTTCTAACACCCTAATATAGTAATTTTTACCTCTCTCTAATTATGCCGTTCGTAGATAATCTCGGTTTTCACCAATTAATCCTCTTTTGTGGGAAATTTGAGCAAACGCTACCAAATTCCCCTCCTTTAAGTCCTAAATTGCCTAGTGACCACTCAAACAATTCAAAACCAAAGGCATGAAGAGCATGGATTAATAAAAGATTAACAAAAACCCAAATTAGTATCTAATTAGCCGCAACCGCGAAACTAATCAAACTTAATCTATTAGTTGCCTAATTAATTCCCGAATCACAAGTTAGTCATAACCATACACTAAACATGTGAAAGTTGCTTCCTTTAGCGTCAATAATCAATAACCATCAATTAAAAATCAAGCATATGAAGTACCCAATTCAATCCAATCAACCAATTAGATAAAATAAGGATAAATCAAGCAATTGAATAACAAGGAATTAATTACTATGAAATTAAATGTAAAATAGAGAGAAAAATACTTACTAACACATAGGATGAAGAATTGATTACACCAAGAGTCTAAGAGGGGGATTAGCCTCCCATACTAATTATTACAATAATATTTGAGAAGAAATTTATAATAAAAATACTAATTCTCCTTGAGTTTCTCTCTCTAAAATGAAAACTAGTTGCAAAAATATTATGAAAGGTGATAAGGTGATAATTCCTAAGGAGGAGTTACATGCCCCTTTTATTAAGGATAAGTGCCAAAGACACTAAAAGACGAAATAGATATTTCTTAAGCAAAAAGAAACCGTGAAAAGCCCATGGGAAACTTCCCGGAATCTAGCTTCCTCGACTCGAGGATAGAAATCCTCGAGTCGAGCGAGGAACTTCTCGACTCGAGGTCACTCACTCTCGAGTCGAGAATCATGTCCTTCTAAATACCCGTTCTTTCAAATCTCCTCGACTCGAGGGAGGAAACTCTCGAGTCGAGATAACCTTTCTCGAGTCGAGATAAGTGATTCTCGAGTCGAGGGACTGTGCGCAGGCCAATCTTCGAACGGGCATAACTCTCACCTCCGAACTTCATTTTGAGCTCATAATATATCATCGGAAAGCTAAGATCACGAACTTTCTTCTCCAGTTGGAATTTCTACAAAATATTATTTGGATAAAAATTTATGATCAAATGAAGTTGGAGGTGATGGTGTGTGTTTCTCTAAAATCATCCGACGCTCACCAAAAAGGGTCTTGAGCCATAGAATCCTCGTAAAATCCACGTATAAGCTCCAAAACTACTCCGAATGATGTGGTCCACGAATCACGGTAAAACCATGCTCCAATACACCCCAAGACGCCTAAAACATGCGGATTAACACACTACCACTACGCCACATCAGCTTCATTTTGGACAACTTTAATTTTAATTAGGCCCACCAACGTATTAATCCTTGCATGACGTGGAGGAGAGAGAAGAGGTTCAACTGTGGGCTGACACATCATACGTGAGTTGGCTTTTTTGTTGTGAGAATACTTTCATTAACTGCCACGTAGGCGAGAGAGTTACCCTATTAAAGTAGTAGTATAGATTACAAAGAAGTTGTGAGTCAATGATAGAAGATCATGGATGAGATCCAGCTTACAAGACAGAGTCTTGAAGATTACATCTTTAGGATTAGGGGCCATATTAGGATCACATTTATTTTTCGCATTAATTTTGCGCAACTTATTTATGGTTGGTCACTAGTATCACGCGTGTTCACTAGATATTAGGTCATACATAAAACAAGAAGACCCTAAGTAATATTGAGCTAGATGCCTTTCCAATTCAACACCTATGATACCTTATATTTTAGGTGATAGGTTTCGCCAAAGCGAGGTGTTATCTAAAATTTTAGATAGTACGGGTAATTCTTTAGGAGAATTGCGTGGGTGAATTGGTTAATCTCAACAAAATATCAAAAGATAAAGTTTTGGTTTTGAGGCATAGTGATAAGTCGGTGATGAGATTACAGTTATCAAACCAAGAGTTATAAACGGTTATAATTAGTAAAAGAGTTTACTTACCTTGATCATTTAAGTTTTACGAAAGGGCCAAAGTCCGCTGCAGAGTCAACTTATCGTCAGATGGGTCGTTGGCTTTGTGGTGTTTGTTTCAGGAGCCACACTGTTCGGTCCAGGTGTCGTCATGAGGATGGTTTGATTGTTGGTCCTCCTGATGCGCGTGATGGTGTTGTTCATTTTGTTCTTTATGATTTGGCCAGACTGGCGGTACCTGTTTCCTCACCTAGTGGACTTGGGGCTGCTGTTGTGCCGGACCTTCCTTTTATTTTTGACGTCACTTTGTTTGATAGCTTGCTTTCCAAGAGACTTTGTACTGTGAAGTCGATCCCTCCGAAGTGTCGTTTGATTTTTGCACGGGTACTCAAAGAGGCGCTTGATAGGGTTATTGGTCAGCCAGATGATATCTCCTGCTGGGTTCAGTTGCTTGTGTTGCCGCTGTGTGTCCTTCGGACGTTTTCTCCACGGAGTTGTCATGAACGTCGATCTTCTATTAGACACCATTTGCAGGAGGAGGGTATACTTAGTGCCCTTCGGTCATGGGGTGAGCTGGGGGGTATATGGGCGCTTGTGCAGGATGCGTTGGCTGCTAGCCCGCCTCCATCTGTGGAGGTGGATGAGGACGTGGGGGAGCGTTCTATCTTGCAGTGTAAGCGTAAGGTCTCAGATGGTCATTTTACTACTACGTTTTGTGTCATTTCATCTTCTGGCATTGCTCCTTACTCTGATGCTACTTTGGAAGATCTGACTGCTAAGCACCCTTTCGTGCCGGGGCCATCTTTGCCTTCGGTACCTGCTGATCAACCTTTTCTTGATGCTCCTGCCACTATTGTTCGTGAGGGGATTCGGAGTTTCCCACGTGGTACGTCATGTGGGCATGACGAATTGCGTGCGCAACACCTTTTAGATTGTTTGAGTGGTGCTGCGGTGCGTGTTTCAGATGAACTCTTGGCGTCGATCACACAGTTGGTTAACCTTTTCCTAGCTGGCCGGTGCCCTGCGGTATTAGGCCCTTATATAGCTAGTGCTCCTCTTAATCCGCAGGTCAAGCCCGGGGGTGGGATTCGCCCTATTGCAGTGGGTACCGTGTGGAGACGTCTGGTCTCTAAGGTTGGGGCTCGTTTGGTAGGCCCTACCTTGAGTGCTTACTTTGCTGATCTCTAGTTTGGAGTGGGTGTGTCAGCAGGGGGGTGATTTTGCATGCAGTTAATCGTCTGCTCGAGGCGAGGGGGGATGAGGTTGGTCTTTCCATGTTGTTGGTAGACTTTAGGAACGCCTTCAATTTGGTAGATCGGACTGCTATGCTTCGGGAGGTCCGAGTTCGCTGCCCCACTCTTTCGCGTTGGGTTGATTTTTATTATTTGTGTCCTGCTCGTTTGTTTTATGGGGAGCACACTCTCTGGTCTTGTCAGGGGTGCAGCAGGGCGATCCTCTTGGGCCGTTGCTCTCGTGTTGCATCCCTTGGTTTGCAAGATCAGGGATTCTTTCGATTTGTCCTTACAGGCTTGGTATTTGGATGATGGTACTATTGTCGGCGATACCTTGGTTGTTGGTCAGGTCTTGGAGCTGATTCAGCTGGCGAGCCCACCTTTGGGTCTTCATCTTAATGTTTATAAGACAGAGGTGTTTTGGCCTCGTGAAGACCCTCGGAGTAGGCTCGACGGTATTTTCCCTCCTAATATTGCTAGGCCTCTTCGTGGGGTTAAGCTTCTAGGTGGGCCGGTGAGTGCGGATCTCGACTTTTGCACTTCCCTTGTTTTGGAGCGGATCACCAAAACCATTGCGCTTATGGATGCAGTTGCAACACTTCGCAGTGTGAGTTGTTGTTACTTCGGGCTTGTACCGGTGTGTCTAAGTTTTACTTTGCTTTGCGCACTTGTCTACCCTGTGTCTTTGAGTCGGCTCAGGTTGTTTTTGATGCAGCACTTCGTTCTTCTTTAGAGCGTATTGTTGTAGCTTCGGGGCCGGGTTTTGGTGATTGGCAGTGGAGGCTGGCCACCTTGCCTTTTTCCCATGGGGGGCTTGGTGTTTATTCGGCTGGTGATGTTGTCCATTCTGCGTTTTTAGCGTCTCGTCTTCAGCCCGCTGACTTGCAGGATAAGCTTCTTCGGCGTGCTGGTGTTGTGTCTTCTGGCCCATCTTTTGATGATGCTCTCGGTGTGTTTAATCAGACTATGGAAGTTGATATTTTGAGAAACTCTAGTGATATTGCTGCTCCCCGACTCATGAAGAAATTGGCAGATATATATTTTGCTAGAGTCACTCAGACTGCTACCTCTGTTTTCTCTCTCACATCGCGTCAGTTGGCCTTGTGGCATTCACAGCAGGGGGAGCACTGTTCGGATTGGCTTCGGGTGATCCCTATATCTGGCTTAGGGCAGACCATGAATAGCCGGACTTACCGCTGTGTCATGTGCTTTCGTTTGGGGGTCCCTTAGTTCTCTTTGGACCGGCCGGGTTCTGCTTGTTCTAGGAATATCGCTGGGGATATTTTTGGGGACCATGCAGTTTCGTGTGCTGGGGTTGTGGGCATCAAGCATCGTCACAATGCTATTCACGACACCTTGGTGGACGTCTGCTATCGGTCCGGGATTTCAGCAGGCGAGGAGGTGGATATCGGGCTGCTCGACACTGATGGCAGGCCTCTTCGTCCGGCGGATGTGCTATTATATTCGTGGGATGGTGGGCGTGACGTGTGTGTCGATTTGGCAGGTTCATCGCCCTTAACTCAGTCTGGCTTGGTCGGTTTTGAGTCGGGAGGGGTTGTGCGTGCTGCAGCTCATCGTAAGCGTACTAAGTATGATGCTTTGTGCGCTTCTTTGGGTTATGGCTTCCTCCCTTTCTCCTTCTCCTCTTTGGGAGAATTGGAGTCAGGTGTCGTTGCTCTGGTTCAACGCATTCAGTGGTATTCCAGGACGCAGGCTGCGGCACATATTTTTCGTATTGGTTTTTCTATAGCCAAGGGTGTGGGGGCGCAGATTGTTTCGCGGCTGCCAACCAACTTCTCGTAATTTATTATTTTTAATTAATATATCAATAAATTCTAATTACACTAAAAAAAACCATTTTACCCTCTTTTATCCCGTCAATAAGTATATAAAATGGTAAAGTATGTTTGGCGGGATGAAAGAGGGTAAAATGATTTTTTTTTCCAGTGTAGTGAGTCTACTAATAAGATATTCAGTGGGGTGAGATTAACATGGGCATAATGTATTAAGTATTTTAATTAATTTTATAAATTAAGAATTTTTTTATTTTTATTTTTTGCGATTTTTGAGTGTGACTGGTGGTGGTAAAAGGCGGGCAAGGGGTGGTCAATGGTAGTCAAGGGTGGTTTGGTGGAGGCCAAAGGACAGTAGGTGGTCTTATCAAGGCTTAACAAATTTATAAGGTGGTTACTCGCAAAAATAATTTTAAAAGTTGGTTGTTTCCAAACTTATGAAACTTAAAGGTGGTTTTTTTTTTTGGCCAATTTTCCCCATTTTAACACAAAAGTTCATAAAGGCAAATCCCAATTAATTTATTTGGAAAGCTTTCACCACATCTTCCATTCATTGTCGTTGTGGGACAAAACATTATATGTTCCCCAACACAGCTGACTTCGAGCATCGATTTCGACAAGTTCGACAAGTGATTTGCAAAAACTCATAAAAAAGCAAAACTCATAAAATAATTTTGTAGATCTCATTCCCAACTTTCTGTATACACTTATTTCGATCCATTTGAATATTGTATGTAAAATTCATGACTGTAACACCAAATTGAAGTTACCATTAACCAAGTTAGTCAACTTTTTGTGTTCGACCATCAATTTCGACCACTTAGACAAATAATTTGCCAAAAGTACCAGAGATAAATCTTATAGATCTTATTTCCAACTTTCCGATGATACTTTGATAGACCAATTTCGATTTCGTATGTGAAAGTTATCGTCATTATACAAATTAAACTTACTACAAACTAATTTACAACCCCTTGGCTACTATAGCTAATGTGTATGTTTTATGGCATGTTAATTACCATTATCTAATTGCTTAGTATGACATGAATAATGTATAGTGCTAAGTAATTACTTCCTAATCACTAAGAGCCTATTTGGTATTGTTTTCTCTCTTCAGTTTTCTGTTTTTTTTTTTAAATCAAAGTCCCGTTTTTGAAAACCAGGTTTTCAGTTGTCAGTTTTCATTTTCTATATGACTATTATAGAACCAAACAGTTTAAAGTTAATTTTGTAATTTATTTAACTAAATTTTTTACACAAAAAAAAACCAAAAACTGAAAACGTTAGTGATACCGAACGGGCCCTAAGTATATCGAAGTTATTAATATTTGGTTTAGTTATTATTAATACTAGTTACATAATCCGACCCATCACTCGGACCCCACTCACCCAAATCTGCTTATTGTCCATTTAAATCGGATTTTCATCCATTTAAAATGCTCGGGGGATCGGGTGGTGGATGGGTTCGGGTGAAATTGCTATCCCTTGCTAATACCATAACACTACATGTAACAACCCTAAATTTTGACCAAATTTAATAATACAAAAATCTAGGATTGTTATGCCGCAATTGACTAGTGAGTCAACGGAAGGTTAAACACTTATAATTTTAAAACAACTTATTGACCTGAATGATTACGAGTTGGCAGCGGAAGACTGAAATCGAGTTTACAAAAACCAACCCAATTTGATAATAACAGACATAATTGATTCAGTTGTCCCAAACGACGCAACAATTTCTCAAAAGCTACCCCCATGATATGCATCGACGTCCATGCAACAATTCACTTCAAGTAGACATGCCAACTGCATCATTAAGGAATGATACAAGCCCCAAAATAGGGTACGGACAAACCCAAAACATAGAACGTCAGCAAAGGGCTGAGTAAGAATTCACAAGCATATAGAACAATAAGGACAACAAGATACGCGCCTTCATGGCACATAGCTAATTAAGCAACGCTTAGACAGAGAAAGCCAAGTATAGGATCATAAGAAAAGCTCAAGGCCAATAATCCATCATCCATCAGTTCAATATATTAACAATAATTATAAGTCCGGTTTCGTGATTGGGTCCTACCCCAACACGCTAATAAAGCCCCAATACCATGTCCTATAGACTCGAGTGTGCACACCCTTCACTAGACAGCGAGTAGGATGTAACCGTTCTAGAAGGAAGTCTAATAGGCGCTTGGCAGCTACCCCAGTCTAGATTTTCACCTTGATCAGAGGTGTTTTTATAATTCCCCGACGGACCAGTGGTCACGCCTAGGAGATTGGGATGTAACATTATTCAACAAGGCTATTTTATCCGTCTTAGATACAGTATTTCATTCGTAGAGTTGATCTCATATAACAACGTAGGCCAAAGCCGAATATCAAATAAAGACTGAATATAAAACGGAGGAGTCGAGCCCCTTTTCATTTAATTGAACTTTAATAATCCGACTTTATTAAACTTGGAGACGGTATGAGCATATATTGCAACATATATAATATGAAATGAATTGTCGGATCACAAAAGATATATGAAACATGCTCGAGGTCAAGATGGGTTAACGTTCTTACCAAACACGCTTAACTTTTCCTTAATAATCTTTCTCAAAATCTGCGTACAGAATCTCTTTGAATTCACAAAGCTCTTAGCTATCCCGAACAACTCCATATTGTGAACCAAATATCCAAAACCTCCATACATCATCCTCCAACAAACCATGTAAGCATGGGACATCAAATAACTACACATTATCATTTTACTTCCCAAAAATCTCCCAAAGAGACTAAGTATAACTTGTCCAAATCCAATTTAACATTAGGCTACCCTCTCTTTATGTTTCAGGACACATGAGTGGTGTTTAGATGATAATTGGTAATGATGAATTCCTAATCTTTTAGACATAAAACCAACTGTACATTATAAAACTTATTATTAGGAGTATTTCAACACATCAAACGTAAAATTTCATTAATAATCAACGCATTTATAGCCCATATACCACAACTGCTCCAAAACAGAGTACCATAAGCGCATCCAATTTCTAGGGACTATATCATCATCATAACGACAACTTTTAAAGCATTAAAAAGCCTAACATAAAGAGCTTGAAATAAATTTCAACTTAGGATTTTTTTAGATCCAATACATGAAGAAACAAGGCCGTTATGATCAACATACGAAGACCTTAAGTTCATGATACAAGTAGGCAGAGCAACGAAGCAAGGGTTTACTTTAGCATATGATTTAGGGAACTAAATCATAATGAAAATGAAATTAAAAAATTATAGTTTGTTACAATATATCTTAAGAGTAAATAGAAACAAGAATCAAGGATTTATCTTACCAAACGAACGAAATATGACAAATATACTAAAACTGGTCCAAAAACGAGTTCAGAAAGACACCTGAACGCGTAAAGAAATTTACGCGATTATAATAAACAAATTTGGTCTTGAAGTCTTCTGTGAATTTGTAGATAGAAAAGAGTAGTTTAATTGAGGCTTTTGTTTCGCCTAATTTGGGTGAGAGACGAATGAGAGAAATGATGTTGAAGATGGAGCTGCTGCAGGTCATTCCAGCGGCAAGCAGCTAGGTAGCTCCGTGGCTCGTTTTAAGGCTCGGCTTTGTCGACTAAGCACCAAGTTTTTGGTCCAATCAGATATAAACATGAGGTATGATCATCTAGGATTGATTATGTATTTTTGGTACCTCGTTCTTACGAAATAAGATCGGTTTCTAGTCCCGACACTACACACAAACTTGTGAAATTGTGTAGGTTAAGATTGTGTAACTTGAGAATGAATTTATAACTTGTGACATTTGGCTTCATATTTACCAAGGAAAGCTCCTCATGTACAAATTTGACAAAATCAAAAAAATTTCTTTCTAAAAACCCATGATATGGAGTATTGTGAAATCTTTACAATATGAAACATTGTTATCAACTATAAATGTTATTGAGTGTTTTGGTTAAAAACGATTAAGTTATTGTAAAATTTTGCTACTAGACAACATTAGTATAAATTAGTTTACCTTCTACCATGAAAAAGGGGATCGCTAACGTGTATGAAGCCACACATACTCCAATTATCCCTCTATTTTTTTGACACCATTTGAAAAAGACTCATGCTAATTATATTGATACTCTTGTTATTGTAAGTATAAAGATAACTTATACAAGATTTATATATGGGATCGATTGTCCCTTAGTCTTTAAGACTATGTAATCACATTTCACAAAACACGTTGCAATACTAGTAGATCAAAATACTAATAATTGGAATGACATTTTTACAAAATATTTATTAAAAGTGTAAGTAGCAAAATGTGTTTGCGTGGTTAAAAGCAGAATAAAAGTGACATTTCGGATAGGCATGCTCTTGATTGGTGCTCCACTATGAGGACGGATAATGAGAAACAAATGCACGTTAAATGATGCACTTACGCATGCAGTTGAATACGCTCAGTAATCAAGTCTTAGAGGAAATAAAATAAAAAGAGTGAGAATGAATGTCAAGAATACTGATACTATGGATATATAGGAATTGGTTGTTAGATAAAAAAACTGATGTAATTCGAGTCCAAGATTATAGCTCTAGGTTAGTAGGTTGTACTGTCTTGGGGTTTAACTCAAGAAAATGATCATGTGGTTTATGATTTGAAATGAAAATTTCTTGCATTTAAAAAAAAAACAAAAGTTATTGAGGTCAGTGAAATCTTTTATGAAACTTATTTTGTTGATAGAGCTATTACCTGAGCGTCACATAAAGTGAAATCTTTTATAACCCAGGTTAATAGTAAAAATTAAACTTCTAAGAGAACGTCACGTAGGAAGTTGAAATGTTTTTAAACGTCCAAGAAGGCATCACAAGATTGTTATTAGCTTCATTGTCTCATTAATAACTCTTGGTGACATGTAAGCATAATATCTCTCGTCATGCCACGTAGAATTTGCAAAAAGATTGGGTAGTCTATGAATATTGATTGTTGTATAGATAGAGATAGATAGATAGATATAGATGTTACAAGATTTATTGGGTGATGTTGGGAAGGTTACCTGTGATTGTGGCTATGGGGAAAGATTGTGATGGTTGAATTGGTGATGACAACGCCTGCGAAGGTGGTGGACGGTGTGGAGCAACAGTGGGGAGTATAGTAAATTTTTTTCTTGAAATTATAATTTTCATTTTGAGGAAATTTTCTAACATAATATAGTTGTAATTTTATGATCTATTTTCCTCACATATCTCTATACTTGAGAGGAGATGAAAAATGAAAGAGATGAAAGGGAAATTGATCCCTCCAATTCCCCGTTTCAAAAAAAAAAAAAAAAAAAAAAACTCCATTTCTTTTCCATTTCTTTACACAATTTTTGTATCTCACTTTGTATACCCCTCCAATCGCATGCTACCATTTCATAAATCTTTACACAAAACATAATATTTAAAAGATAATGAAATGGTATCACGTGATTTGAGGGGTACACAGAGTGGGACAAGAAAATAGGATAGATGATTCCAACAAGAGCTATTGTCCCCACCCCCCCCCCCCCCCCCCGGTCCCAACAAGAGCTATAGTCTCCCCCCCCCCTCTCCATCCGAACACTCTAAAAGTCTAAGGTTGAATCTAGTGTTCGAGTCAAGTTGTATTTGTATCAAGTTCGGGTTGGTATTACGTTGAAATGAACCACGTGATCTTGACCTTCAAATTTGGTCCAAAGTATTGCTATAAGTGTGAAAATAACAATACTTGTATAAGAATTATATCATTCTACTTTCTACATCATGTTTGGATTTCTACACTACATAATTTTCTAAGAACTTATTACTTCCTAACTATTCAATCCCGTGTGCTCTTCTGATCTAGGAATGCCTATACAGAAATGAAAACTGACGCCCTCTGCTATACTTATACGGCGCCTCTAGGGCTCTAACAAGTGTATGCATAGCACATCTTCCTCCAGCACTATGTGCAGATGCTTGTTTTACCTGAATGACTCAAGCTTCACATGAATATTGGAGTTGATTCCCTTCTTGGTCCGCATGAATTCATGATGTCCAATCAGAAGCTCGATAACAAGCACATTCAGCTGCGTGGATGAGGCTTGAAATTGCTGCATTTTGCAGCGAGGATGATATAGAACTACTTTGGTGCTAGTCTGATGGGACAAATGGAGAAAGCAATGCAGCGCGCTGCTTTTGCCAGCGTGAAGCGCTCATTTTCTGTCAGCTGACGCTCGATAACCTTTATAATATTCGCATCCTGAAGTTTAAAGTATAATCATCTGTCAATTTTGGGTTTCATTTGCAAGAACAACCAGTACAAGAGTTATTTCATAAAACTTATATACTCAAACCGTAGTTATTCACCAGCATGCCTTGATGCACAGTGATTTCAATAGATGAACCAGAACTATCAAAGTTATACCATCTCGGGCGCATATGAATCAGGAACGAGTATATGAACAAGGAACATTTACATGACATTTTGTCTCTTTTTTTTTTCTTTTTAAATATAAGGGGAGATCAGGGAGTGGATGGATCTACTACAGCTCTATTTTCACAGTATGTGAGTTTTTTTTATGGATGTCTATAAGAATTAAGCAAGTTCAATGCCATAAAACTTTTTAATATGCTGCTTCAACCTTCAAAATAGGTAGCTGGCATTTAGACAACGTTTTCCCAGAGTAAGAAGTTTAAATAGAATTCACTGGGTCGATCAGAATAGCAACATGTCCCAGAGTAAGATTATTGATCTCTCATCATTCCTTTCTACCGCGCTTTCAAGCCAAAAATCTACCTAGGAACACATAATATATTAGAGAGTAGGACATACCTTTTTCTGTTGACGAACAGAAGGCCTCACGCTAGCTATATCGCCAATTTCGATAATATTGTTGACATTCCCTCTGTCATCTCTTTCTATTGGAGAGGCAGTCGAGTGCCTCCACTGGCCATTAACAATGTATTTGTAATAGTACCTGATAGTAATGAAAAGAATCAAAATACAGATACATTTACCTATATATGTTGAATTTTAAATGATTCATGAGTATTTCACATATGATATACAAACACTTCCAGTATAGTGGTAAAGTGGTAAAATTAGAGTTGTATCACAACAGAAAGCTGACTTAAGCCAAGAAAACATGTGGTAACTTCAAGGAAATGCTATGTGTCATTAGCTGGAACAAAACCAGGCAATCCACAGACTCATATCCAAATTAAACCAGAATGAAACTAAGGCGAAGCTGACACAAAACCCAGCAGCAATGTTCTCATACTCAGATCCCCCATTTGTAAAGATGTAGAGAATTCCAACAACAAAATCTGCCAATGGGATTGCGAAATGAGGAAATTATTTCTTCATACCAAATATATTAACATATATTATCTGCTTAGTGATACTATTTGATTCACATAGTACACCAACTGAACTTATGATTTGGCAAACAAAACGAGACAAGAGGGATTAGTTTAAGTAAAATGTTCCTCAAAAACTACTTAAAACTGATCAAATGTAATCATGCCAAGGCTCTAAGAGAGAACATTCTAATAACTAAGAGTATCTTTCTTACTTTCCTTGTGGCAGTCTAACTTCAACTTCATATCTTGGACCTCCTTTGTAAATTGCCTTAATAGGCTCTTTCCAATTTCCAGTGAAATCTCCTACCAAGCATACATCTTCACCCTATCATACAAATTAAAATTAGAGAAAAGCAACAGCGATGGAATACTCTGTTTAACGGCCCAAGATTTCAATTACCTCTACTCCATTCCAAACAAATGTAACATTATGGGTTGCAGGCCCATCATGACTCTCTTTTTCTACCATTGCTATGAGATCCCATGTAGCCCATGCTATTGCAGGCCTGCAAAATATTAGTTTTGACGTATAGTATAAGTTGACAAGTGGAATTACAGATGAACAGGATATGGTTCATGACCAGCCTATAGCAATTTACGAACTACACAGTTTAGAATAACATGACTCATGAATTAAAGTAGACAAACATATAAATTGATGAATATCTGGTCATAATTATCCTAGTCCCTACCCTGATTTCATCCAATCAGACACCTGACTTCTAAAAGCCTCTACGTGTTTTTCTGCACCAGCATTGCGCATTATATTTATGTTTGTTCTCAGTCGTCCATCACCCCCATAGCTCAGGACGACTTGCTTGAACACAAGATTAAAAAAAAAAAAAAAAAACTGGGAGGAAACTATAAATTTAACATTCGAAAAAGTTGTAGACTTTATTGAATTATAAATACCTGTTTGGCCTACAAGAATGTAAGCCAGTTACGAAGTTGTAAGCTGCATTCAGTGACGTATCCGTCATCCAGTGCAGATATGCTATGACACATGCAGGAGAGCGATCAAAGCCTGTAGTACAAGTAACAAAAACTCTATGGTTCTTTTTTAATAAACGTAGTAAGAGTCCCACAGAGAAAGGTAGTTTCCTTCTCATGTCAAAGGAGTCGCCTTCCCTGAAAACCAAAGAAAAAGGAACCATGAACTTACAAAAGTCACATGGAGTCTTGTCTCTGATGATTAAGTTGCATTAGTTATTAAAGCATTGATTATAAATGTAGAACTTAAAGTACTTCTGGTAAATTGGAGCTCACAGAAATTTATCACAACTTAATTTTAATTCTTAAACAGTGTTATGTGGTGCAACTGTGTAGAAAGAAGGAAATTTTGAAAGACCTACAAAACTATAAATGAGCAAATCTGATGGACTTGTTAATCGCACAAGTGCACAACTTACGCATGATGTCAGACAAAACCGTTTTAATAATAAATCATCAATATAAGAATACTAACCTTATAGGATAAGTGATCATTAGAATGTTACATCTTTGGCAACACTCTTTAATGGAATTTGAATTGATACCCCAGTTTTCTGCTTCAATCAAACTCTGGAAATTCAGCACAGCTGTGACTCCCTAATACAAGAAAGTTGAAGTGAGCAAAAGCATCAAACTGCTTCCCTTTAAGGATTAAAATTACAATGCTTGTAAGCATAAAGCACATACTATACTAGACAGAGCTTCAACATCAGTTGCTGATTGTATGCACGAGCCCACGTATATTTGCTCTGTAATCTGATAGATGTCCATATTTACATCAATAAAAGACATACCAAATATAATTAGCTATAAGTGCATCACGAAATGAACGGAATAATCTGTTTTTCATGCTCCCATGCTCAGCAAAGTAAACATCAAACCAGATACAAACTAAAAGCTGACAAATGAGAAACAAACATAGGTTACATAGTTGAGCCAGCTATGATTACATAGGGGATCAATGTTGGCGTAGTGGTTAGAAAACCAACCTGCCCGGGGCCCCGGGGGATGTCCCGGGTTCAAATTCTCATATCCCCACCCCCGGAGCATTAGCTGCTCCTATTTACAATTATAAAAATATTGTTGAGCCAGCTATTTAAGACAGAGATAGAAAACGATGATGGGCTACCACAAAGATTGTTACACTACATACCAGGACATTCAGAGAGAGTTTGAGCATTCAATTGCAGCTACATCACTCACCAAGCAGGTGGCTTTTGAATTGCTAAACCCATAAGCTTAATATTTTTTTTTCTGGTTTTGATATTATGTCGGTGATTAAAAGGTGCTCAAAATTAGAATGTGTCACTCTCTGTAGAAAGCAAGAAAAAGGATCAGAAGTTGGTTCACAGCTACTTTGTGACTTGGTGATTTATGATGAACAAAATTGCTGAAGGTCAAAGACATTACTAGTAGCCTGAATTATAGCAATTGAGGCAGAGAACACACACTAGAGAAGGCACCAGAATGTTGTACCTTACTATATTGCATACCAATAGAATGGTTATAGCAGAGTTCTCCCTTAGAGCGTTCAAGGGCCTTTGTGTACTCATCTAAATGAAAGCTTCCATGAGTCCACTCCGCATCAGTCGAATCTTCTTCTGTACAAATGCTAACAACTTGGGTAATTGAGGCAGGGAAACTGTTGTTTATCTGCATAACTTGATGGCCATTTCCATTTTGGCCAGAAATCATCTTCCATGCATTGGGTGCAAGAAACTTTGATGAGAAAACTGCAAATCCAGAATTTCCATCACTCTCACTAGAAGCTTGCAAAGCTGAAGACACTAAGGACCTGCTCCATGTAGCAAAGGGAACACGACCTCGATTGAACAGAATATCAAGGTCATTCACCTGAAGCAGATCCTGGATGGGGAAGGGTGAAAAGGGTCTCTCAAGAACAAGACTGAATGAAGTTGTCTCCTTTAGCATATTTCTGAGAAAGCAACAAAACAAGACCAAACAATATGCTAAAAGAAACTTTAGAAGCATTACGAAGTTTACACAAGTTCTGGGAATACAATCAAGTAAACACTAGCCAAACAAGTGTTACGAAGTTTACACAAGTTCTGGGAATACAATCAAGTAAACACTAGCCAAACAACCAGCCATTACTTTCCAGGAAGTTTAAGTTCTAGAATTTTCAAGTGATGTGGGTGTTAAACAGAATGCGATCAACGTAAACTTAAGAGTTGCCCCAACCCCAAGAATATTTAGGAATATGTTGGAGGGTCTCAAAACACTATAGTCACCATTCCAACCCATTTGACATTCTGTCTTTAAAGGCTTCTCATCAGAGAAAAGAGAGTTTGAAGCACCTTTATCGCAATAAGACACCTACAGCTAGCTTTTCCTCAAAGAAGCAAATAGAGAACAAGAATACGACACATTAAGCTCCAGTCAAACCGAAGTATTTGAGGAAAATCCAAAGTAGTGACAGCTACAGAATCATGATCAAGTACATATACGTCAAATCATAAAAACTACTGGACAAACCAATGAAGAGGGCTTCTTCCCACATATTCACCAATTGACCATGTTCCTAGCTTATCTTATGCAGGTACAGAAAATGCTTCATATCCTTCACATTTCTAAAAACATGACCATACTAATGGTTTACAAGTGCCTTATACCCAAAATGACAAGGCAAGGTTTGTGCAGGATTTAAAATTGGCAGCAAGAACAAGGAGTACACGTAAGGGAATACCGCACACGCTGCCTCATTTAATTGACCAAAAGGCAGTAACAGCAGTTTATAAACTGTATATTCAGTTCAGATCATATTTATTCAATTCAGATCAGAATTATTCAAATCAAATTGGGTCAGATCAGAGTCTTTCAAATCAGATCAGAGGCGTTCAAATCAGATCAAATTATCATATCATAATTAACACTAATCCCTAATTTTGTTCACATCAGATCAGAGTCATTCAAATCAGATCAGAGTCATCTAAATTGGATTTCATCAGATCAGAATCAATAAAATCCGATCAGATTCATTCAAATCAAATTATTGATTCTGATCGGATTTCTTTAAATCAATAATATTAGATTATATTACCACCTTCATTCAAATCAAATATTAGATTTAAATCCGATCAGATTCATTCAAATCAATAAAATTGCAGTCCTATCATACAGGGCCTAATAGGCCTTAAATATTAGAGAAGTAATGATTCAGTGTCGTTTCGCATGTTTGGATCGAGTGGAAGAGTTGAGGTTCAGAACTCATGACCCCCTTTAAAAAGGTAATGCATTACTCCCTCACCCCCCCCCCCCCCAAGTAATATATATTACTTCCTCACCCAAAAAATGATTCCCAACATTCCAAACTTTCAATTCAAGGAATCATTACCACCTTAATTGATTTCTTTAGTAACTATCTCTCTTAGATTATTCCCCCTCTACTTATTTTCTCCATACCAAGCAAGCCTTAAGGGCATGCTTGGATTGGGAGTAATCATTATGGGGTAATGAAGGCTAAAACAAGGGAAACATGGTAGAAATGATGGTGGTAGAGGGAGGAAATAAGGGGTAGACGAGGAACTATTACCCCCATATGGGGGTAATGCATTACTCCCCTCCCCCCTAGGGTAAAGCATTACTCCCATATGGAGGTAATGATTCCTCCTCCACCCCTTATTTCCTTCTTCCACCACCACATTTTCTCTTATTTTCCTCTTATTTTCCTCTTATTTTAGCTCCTATTATCCCCCTAATAATTATTCTCAATCCAAGCATGCCCTAAGAAGTAAGAAGCCCTACAATACCATCCAACGTTGTCAAACTCTGAGCCAAAACAGGTTTACGGTATTGCAGCAAAGGAGTTCTCCAGCTTTGTTGGGCAATTGAAAAGCCATACGAGGATAATGTATAGCTTTGTTCCTGCACTAGTTTCTATAGGCTTTTTTCTTCAATTATTCATGATCATTTTGAGTAGGAAGTCCTCTTGAGACCATAGACTCATGTTTTGCTTAGGAAATTGTTTTAAACTAGTATGTCTCATTCCTTTGCAAATGTCATCCACAACTCCACAAGTGATATTAATCAAGATATGCACACATGAACGTCAACCCTTATAAGTGGTTTGCTATGAGTTAGTCAGATGGATGAAAGCGGGTACTGAGTTTTGTCCTTAAATTCAGACGAAGTTCTCTTTCACAATTTGTATCTAATGGTTTCTACTCCTTTCACTTTCATAACTACATAATGCACACATCAAGTGGCAGCAATGTTACTTCGACCCTTCATATACTCCATACATAGCATGTGATGCATCCTATACAAGACAGCACTTAACACTCCATTCGAGGCTAAACAATGAAGCGTTATCATAAAACAGACCCGCCTTCAACTTTTAAGTGGCAAATCTCCACTACCATGATCATTCACTAGTGAGAATAGAATTCCAAACAAAACATAAACATTACCAACCCTTGTACATTACAAAAACACAAAAACAGCAATCAAGCTAATTAATATGAATCGTAAATCAACCAAACAAAACATAAAGTGATAAAATCAAGAGTAAGAAAAGTATACTGTGCATCAATAATGTCGTTGATCTCGATAAAGCGAGCACCAGATGAATCACTTGCCTTCTTCAATGTGTCCCCCACCATTACTATTCTCGACTTCTCCGCATTGCCCTACAAAATTCGAAACCATTTCGTCTCAAAATGATTTGGGGTCGGCTAACATGAACCAAACAGACCCGAAAAAGGAAAAGAAAAGAAAGAAAACAGACCCCTTTGCGGAGAGCATGAACGAAGACATTGCCATCAACGGAAAGAGCGAAACGAATACCAAGGGGCTTCTCCAAGGTGACCATGTACTCATTCAAGTTCATCTTGTAAGTAGTTTGACTTTCACTTTGACTGTCATTTGACATTGCATAAATCCTAGAGATTCGTGAATTCGGTTTGAATTTTTTCAAAGGTTTAAGCTTTAGCTCGACATTTTTGTTAAGTAGGATCAACTCGGTGCCGAAAATTGAGGAAGAAATTGAACCAGTGTACATTGCTGAGGAATTGGGGAGGGAGGAGAGAGAAAATGTGACTGTGTGTGTGTGTGTGTGTGTGGAGATTGGTGCTGGAGGTTGTGGGGGTTGATGAATGATGATGATATGAGAGAGAGAGAGAGAGAGAGTGTGATGGAGAAGATTGTGGAAATGATGATGATAATTTTGGAGAGGACACGGACACTGCGCTAAAAGTGGATACTGGAAAGCGCCAAATCTACAAGTACGCAGCAGGCCCCATTCCATCGTGGGCTGCCTCACTCGACCTGTCGGACCGCTCTATCACCAGCTCTTTAGGAAGGGTTAAAGATTTGGAGCTGACAATTGGCAGGTCGGATCGGTTTCGGGCGGGTCAAGGTTGTCGGCTCTAGAGGATGAATAGGAACTCATTCAGTTATGTTAGGGCCGTTAGGCGGCATGTATACCATACTCTCGGGACTACATACTCCCGAATTTGCTTTTATGTACTTTAGCGGGGTTTTCATGTACTTTTGCAAGTTTTTCATGTACTTTAGTGGATAATTTATGTATTTTTGTGAATTTATGTATAGTTTTAGTCATTTGCAACCAAGATAGATTAATAAAACTTTGAATTGATATTTTTAGGTTCTAACCTATTTAAGTAAACATTTTTCATCCATTAAGAGACTCTAATGAATTGATAATCGATATTTTCATCTTTGTACTTCAATATCGAGTACATCTTTGTATTATTCAACATATTTATACTTCCAAATACTATAAATATTAGCAAAACTATACGAAAATGGTTTATGTGTAAATTTACACCGTTTAAACAAAGAATACACAAAATTTTACTTAAAGTACATTAAATTAGAGTAAAAGTACATCAACTTCTATGTTAATGTACACAACCAGATAAACGAGAGTACGTACTCTCGGGTGTATACAATACTTTTCCGCCGTCGGGGGGTAGGGGGCGATAAAGAGTCGAGTAGGGCGATATTTGGTAAAGGAAGCCAGGTTTGAGATCGTAAAGTTTGAGTTAGAGCTTGAGATTTGACGAAACTCAAAACGAAACTCAAAGATCTTGAGACAAGCTTTAAAGTTCTAGGAGGAATGGTTTTTACTGCATATATGTTAAATTTACTACACAATCATATTTTTAATACTTGTCATCTTTAATTTACCACACTTAATTATCTTATAAACAAATTTTCAACTGTCTACCTATAAACTCCTAGGATCATCCCTAAGCAAAACCAACATAGCATAGCTTGTTGGCAGTCATTAAATGTCAAAAAAATATACACAAACTATTAGGTACCCCAGGGGTACCTAGAGCTACGTACCACCAGGTTAACTGTTCACTCATTATATACCACAATATAGTCATTATATACTTTAACTCATTATTTTACCATTTTCACTCATTATTTCTCAATGTTACTCATTATATACTTTCACTCATTATTTCTCAATTTTCACTCTTTATCTTCCGATTTTCACTCATTATCTTCCGATTTTCACTCATTATATATAACATTATAGTCATTATTTATTTTTAGTCATTATTTATGAATTTTCAATCATTATATACAACTTTATTCCAATCATTATTTCCCAACTTTCACTTATTATTTCCCGAATTCCACCCA
The DNA here is from genome assembly GCA_963457585.1 of Spergularia bocconei. Lineage (NCBI taxonomy): Eukaryota > Viridiplantae > Streptophyta > Magnoliopsida > Caryophyllales > Caryophyllaceae > Spergularia > Spergularia bocconei. The sequence goes on from OY734952.1 coordinate 15,154,110, forward strand.
TTAATTTTTAATTTTCACTCATTATATACTACTTGAACTGGGGGGTACCTAGAGGTATATACCCCCGTGGTACCATATACCGATTGAAAAATATATATCAGTACTCATAAGAGTAATATATTCCTAATTGCATTTTTTTAATACAAATGGTGCACGATTTTGTGGTTGAGCATTCATTAGTATGACCAAATTAGAAGAGCAACCCAAATTTAATACTCTTCTTTCTATCACAAAAGTCATATTGTACGTGCAGCCGAATTGTTTCATAAAGGGTAATATTGACTTTTAAATAACGTTTTTTTTTTTACCGGGCGCAATAAATAAAATACAGTGTAAGGATGAAGATAGAATATAAGTGCAACTTGGGGCTCATTCCGTTTCATTGTTGTTTGCAATTTTCGATTTTCTCACTTTAAGAGGTTGTTGGAAATGGAATATACGTTCACAAGCTCTTTTTTTTTTTCCAAATTCAAATTTGTTGGTTCCGTGCTATCCAATATCCATGTGAAAAATCCATCTATTTAGCTATGGGAAAATGAATTTGGCTTTTAAAAAAACGGAAAGCCAAAAAAAAAAAAGATTTCAGACAATCCCTCGAAGGTTAAATTTGGGGCTTTGAGTGATCTACCATTAAGCTAAGTAAATTTATATGATGTTTTCTTGATAAGAATTTCCAAATGTGACCAATAGAATTGCTTTACTTATCTGAATCGCTAAATGTCGCCCACGATAATATTGAAGTACCAGAAATACCCTTACTAACTCTCTCTCACTAAACTCCCTCACTAAACTCCCTCACCCACTCCCTACAACCCATATTCTTTGTTCTTCATCTTCTACCTCCTAAACCAAGGGTAAAGTTGGAAAAAGAATGGATGTTTGTGGGCGACATTTAACAACACTCGACAATTGCCCAGTTTCTAGAAGCAATATCTAATTTTCCTCCAACGAAGACAATTGTTGAAACACAAATAACTATCAAGAAATACACGTTGACACTCGACAATTAAGATGAACGAAAGAAGTGCGATGTAGCATTATTATTGTTAGATTAGATGAGATGGTCCATTGGTCCTATACAAGTTTTCTAGTACAAATATTAATACCTACCCTTTAATTTATACCCCAAAATAATACAATTTCGTACTACTATAGTATAATTCTACAACTAGGTAAAAATAAAGAAAAAGAAAAATTAAAATGGAGGAATGTTGATCCTCCTTAACGTTTGAGGACTACCAAAGAAGCCCAACAAGTCTGGCTTATACGGCAAATACGACTTCCTCCTACCACCGCTACTAACACCACGCCCCGGCGACAATGGCGGCGGCGTCAACGACGACAACGACGATGATTTCTCCTTAGTACTCTTATTCTCCTTGGAGTTCTTCTTCCTCTCATTATTACTCACCAACATCAACCCTTCTTTACCGTCACTCTTACACCTCCTCAACAAGCTCCTTAACCGCCACGTCTTTGACACCACCGGCGGTGGCCCTGACCCCGTCGAACTACTCTTCATACACCTGCTCGGCGACGCAGACGGCGACGGTGACGGTGACTTTGGAGCCCACAAGCAGTACGTCTCCGGCTCAACTCCGTCAAGCTCCGGCTCCGACAACGACAACCTCACCGGCTGATCATAACCATTACGAGTATTATCTTCCTCGAAAAAGAGGCTTCTAAGCTCGATCGTCTTCGCCGGTGACGTCACCTCCGATCCGAGATCTCGCATTAAATCCCGGTTGAACACCGGGTAAACCGGAAATGAATCCGGGTTCATATTTCCGGCAAACTCAAACTCGAAACCACCACTGTCGTCGTCGAAACCGGGTTCGTTTAAATCGAGCGCGACAACACGAGAAGCGATATCGGCGATCTGGGGGTTGGTAGTGTAAGTGCTGAAGCTTGGAGAATAAGGAGAAGCTTGAACTTGATGATCATCTTTTTGCTGCAAGTGTGGATTCATGTTGGATATTTTTGGTAAAAATGGTGCACACAAACTCTTATTAATTGCAAAAGGGAAGTGTGATAAAATTTGTTGGGAAGTTGGAGTTACTAGTTTGGTATATATATCAAGAGGAGAGGAAAAGTGGTTGTTTGGAGACGAAGGGATTAAGATTGGAGGGTAAAAGGTGTGATTAGGTGTGGGAGGAAAGCGGTGTGAAAGTGATTTTTAGTTGAGTTTTTTTTTTTTTTTGCTTCTATTGTGTGTGTGTGTGTGTTAGTGTGCCTCTCTCTTGTGTGTGTAGATGGTGTGCAATTGTGCATCACTTTGCATGTGGGAGATATTAGTAAATGAGGTGGGAAGTCAAAGAACGGATTTCAGGGGTATTGTACTCCGTATATTTGTATTGGTGGCTTGTTAGCCAAGGAAAAATATGATATAAGCAATTTTGAACTAGGAACACGGAATATAAGTATAACAACGTCTTATATGAGTCTGTCTCCTAATAATTTACTTTTACTTTTAGTTTCTTTTGTTAAGGTTGAAACAGGGGAGGACTATCATGGTGTGTGAGGGTTGTGAATTTGTGATGCCCGAAAAGCTGTCTAAAAGGAATAAATCTTGACCAGTATGAGAACCCGCACGTTTAATATAAGAAATAACAAACTCGTGAAAACTACTTCCAAGGTCGCTAATGTCTTGAAGGAAAAGGTCATCCGGCTTGAGTACCGTCTTCATGGCAATCAATGCATGTGAGAACTTGTGCAATCATTATATTACTTTTGGTGATCGTCTTATTTACGATTGAGAATCTGTTTGGCCAAGCTCCAACTTGTCCAGAAGTGCTCCTTATAAATAGTTTCTGAGAAACAGTTTCTGGCGTAGGAGGTTCAAATTGGAGCTTCTACTTCTGATTAATAAATTTACACTAGAAGTGCTTCTAAAAAACCAGAATCATTTTCTCAGTTTTGTGTGTTTGATCAGTTTCTAGTTTTCAGAACCCAAAAACAGTCAAAAATATTTCAGAAACTTGAACAAACACACCCTAAACGTCATTAGCCACATGAAGTAAATATGTTTTAACCATAAATTAAAAAAACAATCACCAAGATAGGATAATGGTCACTCGCAATAAACAAATAAAACGGTATTACAAAACCTTATTATAATACCTTGTATCATTATTGAACATCTATCAATGTTCTAGAAATTGTGTGATGTCAAAAAAAAAATGTTCTAGAAATTGTGTATGTCATTTGATTTTCAATGTTATGGTGTGTATTAGTCGATTACATATGCATTTGTGTATTGTTGAAACAAAAATCTCATCTGATTTTCTCGTGATTCACACTTTTTTTTAAAATTTTATACAAGACTTGTTTAAGAAGTTAATTTCTCGTAAAGTCAGGAATAATCATCATAGCTCACATTTGTTTGTTGAGATAACAATGGATGACAGTGCTCTGCTTGCTCGCGGGTCTTTGTGGGTGATATATTTGAGTATCATGTTATTTCGTGTGCAGGGCTGGTTGACATCAAACATCGGCATAATGCTGTTCGTGACACGCTGATTGACATTTGTTATCGGTCAGGGTTCTCAGCTTGAAAGGAGGTTGACATTGGTATGATTGGTGCTGATGGCCGATCTCTTCACCCATCGGACATGCTACTTTATTCTTGGGATAGAGGGTGCGACGTTTGCGTCGATTTGACTGGGTCGTCGCCTTTGACTCAGACCAGATTGACTGATTTCGAACCAGGTAAGGTGGGGCGGGAAGCGGCCCATCGTAAGCGTGCTAAGTATGAGGCTAGGTGCGCTGCTTTGGGTTATGGCTTCCTTCCCTTCTCTTTCTCCACTTTTGGGGAGTTGGAGCCAACAATTGTTGTTCTGTTTAAGCGGATCCAGCAGTTCTCCAAGGATATCGGTGTGCAGGCTGCAGCTCATATATTTATTAGGATTGATTTTTCCAAAACAAAGGGTGTGGGGGCTCATATATCTCTCGCCTCCCCACTAATTTTTTGTAAAATATTATTGATTTTTAGTGATAATGATACCATTATAATGGGATATAATGAAACTATTATAAATTAATAAGATCTCCTTCAATGAAATCATAACTTCCATTAATCAAGGGACAAATCATTGACAACAAAGTCCATGATTAATTGATAAGCGCTCTTAATTCCTTGGTATGTTAAATAACATTATTATATGAATGAAGTACACTGTAGCGTACTCTCTCCGGTCCAGATTAAACTTTTCATCCTCTTTTTTAGGGTTTCGACTTTGTTTTCCTCATTCCCAAACTATTAAGGGGCCGTTTGGTTAGAGGGCTTCAAGAAAGGGAAAGGGAATGAGACTCTCTAACTCCATTTCTTGATGTTTGGTTGTACATTTTTATCATTCCCTTTCCCCATTATCCCTTTATCAACTACCCCAAAATACTCTATGCTCATTCCCTACCCCCCAAGGGTTTTGAGGATTACCCATTATTGGGGGTTCACAACAACCAACTACAACCACCCCAATAGCACAGCTCCACCACCCAAACAACCATATCACCACCACAAATCGACCCTAATGCCACCGTTGACCACCACCTCAACAGTCACACCCACCGTTTGAGCTTCGCACCACCACCAAACCACCATTTCGAAAATTAAATCACCAACCACTACTTGACCTACCTCTAACAAAGCCAAATCCACCACCTTTGAAACCCTTTGAGGAGGAAAACCGTGGCCCTTTATTGGCAGCAAGAGGATCCGTTGAAATTTGTTGAAAGGACATATAAAGGGAGAGAGAGAGGGAGGCCATAAAAAAGGGGATGAAGTAATAAGAGGAGGAGAGAGAAGGGCTTTTAATGGGGATGAAGTAACATGAGGAGAGAGATAGAGGCCATAAAAATGGTGTGAATATTACTAGATTGGTGTACAGAGGGGAAGAGATGAAAGAAGGGGTTTCATTCCCCAATGTTTTAACCAAACAATTTAATCAATTACCCATATTTGATTCCTTTCCTTTCCTTTCCCTTCCCTTTCTTGATTCATTTCCTTTCCATTGTGATGTACCAAACGGCCCCTAAGTTTTTTTTTGTCGAATGAATACGTAGGGAGACAAGATGAAAATGTTGGTGATAATTAACTTTTAAACTTATTTGCTAAATGAATCATTAAAAGTTATTTATTAATTTTTCTTTTGAAGTGCGCAAAAGGGAGCAAGAAGTTTAATATGGACCGGAGAGAGTATACCATACCAAAGCCTCAATATCCCCTTGTGGGATCATATGTGTCTTATAAGTTAGCAATCCTCGTTTACAGGGATTTTTTTTTTGTAAATTTATCAATCGTTAAGCAAGTAGTTCAGAAAGTCTAGAATTTCTGGTGGTGTCAGAAATAAGTAGTAGATCGGATACGATTTGTCACTCAAGAGAATCCTAAAATTTGTAGTATTGTGATTTCAATTTATTATATCCTTCTGATGAGCAGGCTGGCAAGTAGCTTGAGTCTCGTGTGCAAGTGCGCTGCGTAAGTAATACTAAATGCAAGCTAAGAGATATTCTTATTGCTTTTGTAAGTCTAATAGTATCAGTATGTCATTCGTGATCGAAGCTTCTTTTTGCTGACCTAATGCCTTATGTTTTTCAAGTCAACTTATCCCCTCCACTAAGAAACTCTCTCCCTTCTTTTATAATAAACTAATTTAATGGATGGTACCAAAAAATATACTGGTAGACGTCAAATAAATTTTGTCTTTTAACTTTTGTCCAATACTCCTATTAGAATCAGATTTTGGTAAAATGACCGGTTGGCGTCAGTTAATATACATGTAATACTTGGCGGCCAAAAGTTTCACTTCAAAAGTTAATATACATGTAAAAAAAATCTGGATGAAAAATAGATGAATGCTATTTACACTGCTGCTGGCATTTAACCAGCCACCCAACCTTATACTTCGAGCTGCAACGGGCGCCGGGCCGCTTGTTGAGGATGGAAGTAGATTGAACGCTTATGAAGTTTTACCATGAGTTGTAGCCACATTCACATAACTAACCAAATTGAAATCAAATATCAGAATGTGTATTAAGCTTAAAACTCTAATCAACATATGCTGACCTAGGCTGCAACTATATACAAGAGCCTGCAACCTGTCTGTTTTCAGTTCAGTCTACAAATCTACATTAACTCTAGTATATACTCCTCTATACTCCCTATTTAGGTCGAAAACAAGATGTACTTGCTGAATCACGCGTCATTCTAAATGCTAAACCTCAATCTCTGGACCCGACTTTCCGTTTCCTTGTAGGCAACAAACTCGAAACATCACCATTTGCACCTTCATTATCTTCGAGCTGAATTAGATCATGAGGCATTGGCCAAAACCGTGTCTGGACAGATCTGAAAGTAAAATACGGAAGAAGAGTGGTAAAGACAACCAAGATAATAACCAACCAATATACTGGACTAGGAGCGCAGGCCTCTTCGAGAACGTGATAAGCTGTCTTGGCGATTTTTGGAGGGAAATGGCCATAAATGATCAGGAATATGTACCAGAAACCAATGGTGCCCCAAATGAAGCAATGTTGTATCCATGTGAAATAGTTAATCGAGATAGCCATTTGACAATTGACAGACCAGACGACACAGCTGTACATAGTAGCTGCAAATACTGAGAAGTCACTCGGTTGGCCATCACTACGGTAAGCTTGATGCCCTAAGGAGGCAGTGGTGAAGAAGAAGATGATTATGGAGGTTAAGAAACCATTAAACATCCAGCCAAGTATACGGGGCCAGCTGAAAAGAATGTTCTGAAGTCCCTCTTTGTATAAAGTAGGATGCTGCAATATTAGGTAAAATGGGATGTTTCAGTCTTAGAGAAACTAACTTATGCTTTTACCAACCAGAAGCGTGTAATAATGCATACCTTAAGGCAAAGTCGTGCAGAAACATCCTGATCGAATACACCAAGTGCAATGACAGGAAGCGAACTGAAGAAGACGTTGTAACATGACATGTACCAATCATTATAAGCGGGCTGGGCAGAGAAGGCAGAATGTGTTTCAAACCAAAAAAGAGTGACGCCAAATGCTATGTTCTTGAAGAAGAAGTAGCATATCTACATTTACAAAGCAAAGCAAACTTCAGTCAAGCAAACCACTTTAACTCAGTCCCAATCCAGGATCATAAAATAAGGTTCAGGGCATAATACAAAGCTCGAATTATCCAAAAATACCCACCCGGCCATCCCCATCCTATCTCTCTCCTGAGAAACTCTTGTTAACACCAAGTATAACACAAATAAAACAGTGTCCATACATCAGCTTTTATCAGAGGATGCAAAAAGCCAAAGTGAGAGCTTTACCATCATTGATATACGCCTGTAGCACCAGTGACCATGCAAAAGCAACAAGCGTTCCAAAAACCGAAACTGAGCTATGGAGTAATCACTTGACATAGAGGCCTGCAAAAAAGATAAAGTGAAGGATTTGCAGTTATCAGACCAATACCATCCCTCGACCCTCGTAGCTTCACAGCGCACAATAGCAGAACCAACGGAAGAAGCACAGTCTTATTGTGACTAAGTTATATGAAACATCCTCCCTCATAAAGGACTAAGAGAGGAAAGAATAATCAATGCTGACATATGAAAAGTACTTGCTTCGTGGCAAATGACCAGAGGGAATTGCCAAACTATTGATACATTTAGCCACTTTTCATATAGTAGCCAAATCTCATTTATCAAGCCCCACAAACTATTAATTAAATAGTGGGAATGGTTATCCATATTTGTTCACAAACCGCGAGGGAGTTCCGAATGTATCACAGCATAAAGACTTCCATTTCTAAGACCGCTTTTGTAGGTGGTAATGGTGGGAATGAATGGAAGACAAAGAGTGAAGAATTCCCGATGTCAATGTTACCATCATTCCCCTTGGCCACGTACCAATAAGCCACTAGAGTAACAGAATGAGTTATTAAGGCCGCATCTCACCAAGCAAAATATAGCCAACAAAGTGACCAACTATTACCTGCATCCCTTCAACACCACTAATGCCGATTCCAATATTAGCCTCTTGGATCATACCAACATCATTTGCTCCATCACCAATTGCTAGTGTTGTCTTTCCTGTTCCAACTTTCACCAATCTCGTAACCTACACATCCTCTATTGCTTTATTAGTATAATTTAGAGTTAATAAAACTTGCAACCACCAGTCCATTAGTACACATAAGGAGTTTCAAAATCCCTGCAAGAGAAAGAACTTACTAGAGCTTTCTGTTTAGGTGAACAACGGCAGCATATAACAGAATCACAGCTAGTTGCAAGCTCAAGAAAATAATTTTCCAGACTCTTGTTAAGAGCTAAAGCAAGAGATTTTCCATCGATTATCAAACCAAATTCAGTGGAAGCTTCTTTAGTTGAATTAATTTGTGTCTTGCCATCACGTATCTGCTTTCTCACACTCTCCAAAGATGCCTGAGATGAGAAAATTCTTTGAGCATCTGATGAAGAAGTTTTGGCAAACCATATGAGGACTTTAAACACAGACTGTAAACCTTTGCAATGGCCTCCTTGTTGCCATGTTTTTCAAGTGCAATAATGTCTGGAGCATCTAGTGATATCACAATCTGCTTCATCCCTTGCCTTAACAGGCTACACGCATATCTGCAAATTTTCAAATTGGTTACGAGATAGTCTGAAATACCGTAGCAGCTGGCTCAAAGAGAAAGCACTCTAGAGGAACTGGCGTTGTACCCAATATTAATGGCTGTTTCCATCTTATCTCCTGTTAGAACCCACAGGCTGATACCTGCCTGAGCAAGCTTGTCAATGCACTCTGGAACCTGTGACCAGTAGTGTGCAAGGTTCAAAAAGAGTTTAATCGCTTAAAGAAGAAAGTCAACATATTGCAGATATTTTTTTCTATCGTAGCTTCTTGTCTTCCATTTTTTGCTCTTTTTAATTTCTTTTTTCTTTGTTTCGGATTGAGGGGAGGGGGGGGGGGGGTGCTTTTTAGGGAGGTTGAATTAGTTTTCCTTTGCCTAATTCTAGAAGAAGTTATAGATCCTTACATAGGAACTCTCAGGATACTAATGTTGGTGTCCTTCAGCCCAACTATAATCCTCCACATATGAGTGATATTATGGTGCTAAAAACCCTTTACATTACAAATAACAAACATAGATAAATTATAACTGATTCCCGTACCTCAAAGAAGCTAAGAGCCAAACATCCTCTACTTCCAAATCATTGGGATAGGAGTTTTGGGAAGACGAACAAGAAGTTCTGGCCTCCAAAATTGTATTTGTACCAAAAATCTTTAAAAAGGTAATAAACTAAAGAGCTAAAATATAGGAGCATCCTAAAAAAATAAAATTAAAACAAAAACAGATAAGCATATGACAACATATACTCGTAGAAAGGGAAAAGTAAGGTTAAACTGAAATGTATACTCTAAGATGACAATGTGCTGTTTTGCAATATGAAAAGATCAAACAAAAAGATAGTGTTCATTCACATACCCCCTTTTGGAGCTTATCCTCAACAGCAGTAGCACCGAGAAGAATCAACTCCTTCTCAATTTTATCAGCAGCAGTATCTACCAGAGTATCTCGGTCTGCGCTGACAGAGGTTTTTGCCTTCAAAAACTCCTCCTCCCACTCTTTATACTCTTGCTCGTTAAGCTCACGATATGCAAGAATCAAGGTTCTCAAACCTGCCTCTGCATACTTCTCAATGTGAGCCATAGTCTCAGCTTCAAATTTCCGGCCTTCAGCAGAGAGTCTTTCCAGCATGACACTGAAAGCATGTAAAACGCTAAGAGACCTCTGCAAAGTAAAATTTATGACTCGGCAAGATCTACATCAAAAAAGAAAAATATTTGTGATCTAACCTGTCTGCCCCTTTGCTGAGGAGCAAGAGCTTGTTCTCTTCATTGCGAACAACTACTGCCATTCTTTTGCGAGAGCTACTAAACTCTAGCACATGAAGAAGCTCATAAACCCTGAAAAGGAAAGCATGTTTCTGAGAGAAGAATCAAAAGGATTATATTTTAATATGAATTCTTAGACAGAATAAAAGCATCAACAAGTCCTGTACACCTAACAAACCATTGCTCATAGCAGCCAGCAGCCCTAGAGATTGGGAGCACCATGAAAGACAACCATAATTTAATAATTAAAAGTATAAATAAAGCTCACAACATATTAAAAACGAGGCAATAAGGGCAAACAAAAATCCAAGACTTTTCCTCCCAGGAACGCCCATTAAGTTCTTCCAACGAAGCTGATTGGGACAGAGAAATACAAGAGAGGTGGAGTCTAAAGACAACTAATTTTCATCTGACTTTGATGATTGAAAACTGAAACTCTGTCAAGCAAACCCATGACTTTACCAATTCAAAGATGATCAACACTTATCCCAAATATAGCTACCAAATTATCGAGGGTCACAGCTCTTTGACAGTAAACTATGGACAATTGCTTGAGAGCTTTGCGACGGATGATTTTAACACTTTCCTACTACGTTCATGAAAAAAGTCCTCGTCCTGTAGCCCCTCCCCTGCTACTCCCTTTTGTTGTGGTCCTTGTAATCTTATCTGTAAAAAAGTGTTGCTATTTCAATTTTGAATTTGGCCTGAATATATGGGCTACTATCAGAGTTGGTGCAATGATGGCCTGTATGGCCAGGGACATGTCATGTGCGGTTTGTATTGATTTTGCTGGATTAGGCATTGAATAAAACTTGTGTTACGTGTATTGGCTAATACTGTTTTGGGTTCATATTCGTGTTTAAGACAACTTGTCAAAAAAAATTAGAGAAGACTGTTTAATCAAGGTTGTACACTGGCCAACCCACCAAGACCAACACGGTCATACAGCCCATCATTGCACATTTGCACCAAATCTGATAGTAGCACATACATTCAGGCCAAATTCAAAAGTGGATAGAAATACTTCTTTGCAGGTAATATTACAAGCCCCAACAGGACGCAGACTTTTTTCATGAACAGTTGTATATCCAATCATAACAACCAGATTGAAATATGGACTGAAAATCTACAAATCAAAACCAGCTCTTGTATTAGTTAGCATGTCCATGTCTCACACCTTAAAGACAGGACATGTAGAATCTGTGTCAGAAATTTTAATTAGTATAGAGACATTCAGCTGACCCTTAAGGATAGGAATAAGACACAATTTCAATAAGCTTAGATGTTTCATAGAGGGATTATTTTTTTATAGCATTCATCATCAATTCTGTTTAAGAGAGGATCAGAATTGAGATCCTTTTATTATCAAGCAGCAGTATTACCATAAGTCCGTAATATCAATTCAAAGATACAAACAGGACTTGTTAATAATTTCACACTAATGTTGAGTACTAAACTTCTTATTTCATTCTTTTGCAGATGATGAGATCCTCTAATATCAAAACACAAATTGCTACTGGCTTAACTATATTTTCATGATGTGTCTAGGATCTAAGTGTAAAATTTATATAGAAATGTATAGCATTACATTACTTAAGCTATCAGAGAGGTGGCACACATGCCCTGGGTTTGAAACAATTTTCTGTCAGCATCACAGTTTCCCTTTTGGCTTCCTTTACACCAAAAAGATATTGTCAAATGTACCACACCTACACCTATTCCAATGTCCATGTTCGTATCCCTGCAACATAGCCTATATCAACACTCGGCACTAGAATTGTACGGCCACAGAAACAGCATGATGCCGCAACTACCAAATGTGCAGTGCACCCAACCTCAGTTCATGTAACTTTCGAGGTCACCAAAGTAAACCTTTAAAGTACGTATATTGAAAGGCCAGTTTCCTAACAGGGGAAAGGAACTCAGAAATCAATATTACTAATCAGTGTTGTCAAAGTAAACTTCCACTTTCCTTTTCTCAGGATTATATACAATCAAGCAGAAATAACAATTGACAATCAAGTCCATGTTAGAAATTTAAGTTGATCAGCTAAGTTTGATTTGCTTAAAAGACAAGACAGTACTTTAATTTCGCATGAGATAAAGTAGCAAACAGGGGACAGTGTTGTAGCCAGGCTCTAAGGAGACCGGGTGCTTGAATTGATGGACACAGAAAACTGAGGTTTAGGATTCAAATATATCAATCTTCTGCTCTTGACTCTCTGTCTTCAATCTTACCCTCCCCCCCCCCCAGTTTATCTTCATCAATCAATGACATAATGACTTGGCAAAAGAATAGGATAAATGAGCTTCCTGATCAAAGGAGGGAAAAGGAGGCAACGCGAAAAAGATATTGATTTCCCAGAATTTCTTTCCATTGCACACAAAATTCAGTTTATTACATTAGCAAAATAGGTGCGGACTTGTTACAAAATAATAATGAACAATTGACATACTGGCCTGAATAATAGATAAGTTTTTTCATTGTTTGTTTAAAGCGGTCAATTTTCAAGCACTCAAATTCTGAAAACAAATTAAGATGTGTACGGAGAATGCAGAGTGTACTGTTCTTTGTTGCTGGTGTTCGATAAGGGGGTTTTGGGGATGGGGCAATTAGTGGTTGGGGATTAGTTATTTAGTTAGTTGGTTCTGATTGTGAATTAAATATGTCTGGGTCAACTAGTTAAGGAGTTTAACTGAAAAAAAGGGAAGGAGAGTGTTAATATTGGCTGGGATAAGGTGTTAAGGGGTGGTGGGTGGTGGTCGTGCGGTTGTGAGGTTATGAAAGAGGGAAAGGTATGACAATCAAATAATAATGATGATATAAGATTGTTGTTACAACAAAAAAAAAAAAAGAAAAAAAAAATTATAAGGTGGTTGTTTACAGAAGTGGATTTCAAAAAGGTCTTTTTTTTTCTGGCAAAATTTCCTTATCCTTATCATCTAACAAAATTTCTGTGGTATAACAAATTAGTCATTTATCGATTACGCTTTTCATACAGATGAGGACAAGCTCTTACGCCTTATCTACACATACAGAGGCTCCGCTTCATGTTTACAAGTCTACCAGCTGCTATATTATCTAGTTGTCATAATTAAGACCGTTCTGAAGGGGGGGGGGAGCGCACAGGCAGGCAAAAGAAAAGGGTAAACAAGCAATGTATGAAACTAACCTCTCTATCTTGCGCTTAGTCTCATGGTCGAACTCATGCAATGATATGGTCGTTTGAGTTCTTTTAAAAAACTCGAAGCCAAGTTCCCTTGCAGCAATTACGAAGGCTGCTTCATCGGGTGACTCGACTTCATAAGAAACTTCACCTGTTTCTTCATGTACATCAGGAATGGCTGTGTGACAAATTGCCAATACTCTGAAAAACTTCTGTATCATGTCCGAATGAGGTTGATTGACCCATCTTCCATTCATAATAAGCTCATCCTTAAAGTTAAAACCTTTAATTGCCCCATCTGAGGACCTGTTACCTACTTCACTATCGGTATCTGACAAAATTGGTTGCCCTTGCCTTTTTGCCAAAGCAATCTCCACTTCAGTCATCCCTTGGCCATAAGAAGTACCTGCTATGGAACATTTGACAAATTCCATAGAGTTGCATGTCAATGTACCTGTCTTGTCGGATAATATGGTATGAACTTGACCAAGGTCTTCATTCAAATTAGAAGTCCGAGCATGGGCGGGCCTGTCAGCTTCCTCATAATACATTTCCAGATCCTGATTTATGAAAACACACTGTAGGACCTTAACAAGCTCAATTGATACATACAATGAGATAGGAATCAAGTAACCATACAGCATGAGGTCAGTCAGCAAATGCAGAATGCCAGCTAAAGATGGTCGTTTTGGGTCGTAGAAAACTTGGGTGATATCTGGCCTAAGATACCATCTGGTCATCTTCTCACCCGAGATATCTCTCTCAGTCATAATGCCAAAGAAAACAGACCCAGTGAAGGCTATCACAAGCAGGATACTGAAAAGCAGGTAGATGACTTTATCTAATCGTCTTTCAATCCTACTCCTCTTTGATGGAGGATCCGTAGCATTCTGCATTACTTTTGTGTCATGACCAGTAAAAACCACCACACCATATATAAATTCAGTATTTCGAAGCTTAGAGTCCCTAAGAAGAAGCTGTTGCAGAGAAAGAGCATACTGCTTCCCACTATAGTAAAGTGTTCCAACAAATGAGTACAGATTTTCATTTGGATCCTCACACTTTATCACTGCTTTAAAATGAGACAATGACCTTTCATCCTGCAAGGTTGATGTCACTTCCAAAGCATGTTTAAGCTTCAAATTAGTTTCTCCATCGAGGTTTGCGGTCTCAACATAACAGATTCCATCGTCATAGCTTGAAGAGAGAAAAAGCAAATCAGTTGGAAAGTATTCATCCTTCTGCACTTTAACTATATCTCCAACTCTGAGCTTTTTCCACTTGGTTTCAACAAATCCTTTATTCTTGCTATCATAAACTTCAGCTACTCTGTTATTGGCTTCTACATCCTGCACAAGTTTTAGAAACTCCGAATAAACAGGTCTGTCAAAAAAGTACTGGTTGTTGATATAAGAAGAATTGCACGACACGGATCACTTGCATAACATGCATAGTATATCAGAGACTACAGCCATAGAACAGCTGGAAGACAATAAGAAAATTCAGTTCCACACCTAAACAACATGAGGTCAAACATCTAAAAGAGAAACAATTTAAGACCAAGAAAAAAAATCTAATAGTCAGAACATTTAACAAGTAGCAAAGAGCTATAATTAGCTACAAGCGAAAACACAGTCCCTCAATCGGTTCATGCCTCCAGCATGCTTCGATGGCATCACTTTTGTTAGAAATAAGTTCAATCTGGGTTGAAGTCCTTGGTGCAAGATCTAAAATAAGTTTAATGTACAATGACGTGATTACATGTTAAGTATTCAAAGGAAAGATAAGAAATGCACTTTAAAGTGCATGGTCAAAAGCACATGGCCTAACAAAATAGGGAAGACATTGCAACATTTTCGTGAGCTATTTTTAAGGTCCCCCAATTTGCTTCAGCAAACTTGAACACCTATGATGAGGTATATGCACTTTGACTAATTTGAGTAATTCAAACTTACAGTCATCGACTCTTCTTAGCATTGACTTTTTGTTTTCAAGGGATCGACATTTGTATTGTAGTATAAGGAATATAACCATTGATTAGAGGGCTCCCGGGATCCCAACTTGAAACATCAGCCTCATTGAGGCTCTGATGCCATTTTTATCAACCATCTCCACCAAAAGCCTAAGCTGGTGGTTGAGACCCAATCAATGGTTTCATACCATGGCACGCAGGGTAAAAGCAAACACCCACATCCGCAGGGTATGCTGTGTTACCTTTCAAAGTTGTATGGGTGACATGAAACTAAGTATATTGGAAACTCTTTCCCTTACCCTGGGCCACCCCTTAAGAGGTGCCATGGTAAGGTACAGGAGAAACAAAGAGAACCATAGAGCCAGAAGAAAAAGTGAAGTGAGTGTAACATTCATTACCTATGGTACCAATTGGCAGAAACAGGGATCCGAAAACAAGCATTTTCAGCAACCTCAGATTTAGCCGGAGAAATGGACCTCACTAGGCTCAACTATGGCACCTCTCTAAATATTCACTTAAACTTCGTTTCTACTGCAAACCTTATCAAACAGACAGCAGCGGCCAGAGCGGAGAAGTAAAACAATCTGCGGAGTTTCCCTCCAAGCATTCACAAATGGAGCACTTTTTTAAGCTATTAAGTAGTATGCACTAACCGAAACCCCCCCTTCCCCAACCTCAATCTTCCAAAAAAACTCATCTATGATATCACATTTGCGCTATGCAAATACTATGATCCCATACCAATCCAAATCTCTAGAATGTAATTAAAAACCTACCATGGAATTTCAAACTGATCCACACTCCATCAAAGGCTGAATATACGGAACTCGATTTCAAACCACAGTGCACATCAAAATCAAGACAGAAACGTAACAAAGAACAATTCTACAAAGCAGAAGATCAAGAAGAAAGAACGTTGACCTGATTCCTACGCTTCCAATCTTCCACAGCCTCTTTCGCCATCGTAGCAACAATCACCGCAGCCAAAGGAAAAGCAATGCTGACAGCCGAATACGGCGCCAATTTAGTTAGAGAAACACAGGCAACAATAAGAAAATAAAAATTGGCCACCCTTCTAAACTGCTCAAACAAAGACTTGGGTATGAAGCTAAGAGCTGTATATTTCGTCGTAAAGACATAATTCCCCCTATAATTCAACTCCACCGCTTCTGGATTTTCAGGATCATTACAATGCACAACTCTTGCATAACCCCTTTGCCCAATTTGTGCATGATCTTCTTGAAATTTCGGCTTTATACATGCAAATGTGTATAATTTGCTCAATAATATATCCCTTTTTCTTCTTCTACCCTCCTCCATTCTTCCCCAAAATTCCCAAGACTCAAACTTTTCCAATAAGTTTCCTTCTTCTTGGGTTTCAGATCAAACCCAGAAAATTCATACTCGTTTCAGTGAAAATGGACCTGTTCCTGTTCACACATGATAAAATAAAAGACAACATAAGATTTAAAAATGTCGGTGGTAAAAAGTAATTTATACTTGGAATGGCAAGGAATTGGTATCCAACTACAGCAATTATTCACCTAATTTTACTGCAAAATGACATGAAAACAACAACTGGGTGCTGACTTATTTGCCACAACATTTAAAAACATTTGTCCAGATATAGTAAAAGTCGGGGTCTTTTGTGGGTGTTTCTGGAGATTGGGGAGATATTTGGGGAAAATTCCTTACGTTGGAAGGAAGTAGGAAGAGAGAATATGTCTTGCTTTTAACACTGTTGATTGAAACCCAGGAAGAGAATTTGTGAGGATTGCCCCTTGAAGAAGCAACAGTAGTCAATGGAAGTCAATGAAGTTGCTGAAATCGTTGTGATGGGGTTTCTCTACGAACTCTTCGGTGGGTTGCCTACAATTAGATCGTTACACTTGTCTACCAAGACCACGAACAGAACACGACCAAGATTGCAACTAGAGTTAACAAAATTGGTGTTCGAGTTAGGCCCTGTTTGATAGGACTTATTTTTAAATGAATTCAGATCAGATCAGAATCACTCAGATCAGATCAGATCAGATTAGATTAGATCAGATCAGGTTAGATTAGATCAGATCAGAATTCTTCAGATCAGAATTATTCAGATCAGATAAGTTCAGTTCATGAATGTTCAAATATCTATCTATGTACTTGGTCCATAATTGATACTAATTCGTTGAAATTCAATCAAATTTTCAACCAATTTAGATCAGATCAGAATCATTCAAATCAGATCAGATCAGATCAGATCAAAATCATTCGGATCGGATCAGATCAGATCAGAATCATTCAGATCAGATCAGTTCAGTTCAGAAAGATGCAGTCCTATCAAACAAGGCCTTAGTGGAGATAAGGCTGGAGTACCTCATATAGAGTAATAGATAACGAATTAAGGAGACCCTTTATTTGTAGGTTTTCGTTGAACCACTTTTCTAAATCCAAGATCAATTTTGATTTATTCAAATCATATAAGATTTGATCAAACCATTCATATTGAATCCGATAGGATCAAATCTCATAACAATAAATGAATCAAGTTTTCTTTACACATTAATTCATTCTAGTCAAATTGTTCAATAAATATGCTCAATTATGGTAATTCGAATCCAGTTGAATCAAATTAGATCAATCAAATTCATGTGAAACTAAACTCATCTAAAATGAGAACGACTATTGGCGCTCCACAACAAATACTCAGCACTCCCACTAACATTATTTTATCTGAAACTGGATTGCGTTGGAAATCTCTAACACTAACTAATTGAATAATTATTAATAATCATGTTAATCGTATGCACCCTTTTAACTAAAATGGTAAACACGTTTCAAAATTACCTACTAAATCTGCATACAATTTGTGACTTTGTACCTAGTCTATTTTTTGTCGTCTCTAATTATAAGTTAGGATTTATGACTTACAAGTCACAAATTCAAACATCATTGATCTTATTTGTGCATTGAATGTATTTGTTGATGCTCACAAAGTCACGATCCACAACTGATCATTTTCCGGAGGCTTTCACAACACGCTGTCAATCTGTCATGTGTTCCAACTTGTATCACTGGGTAACCCGTCGTACTAGTACTAGACTACAAGGCCATATTGCCACAAATAATCGGTCCAATGTTTCTATTCTTCCTGGTATAAAGGAGGTGGACGGGTGGTAAACAAATCCAAAATCCAGCTCAAATAATCCAAACCATGCAACCGGCAACACTGGGCAAGTTGTGTATGAAGGCAGCTAATGTACTATGCCGTTGTAGAGAAGTCTCGCAATAGAATAGAAGTAACTCGCATCTTTTTCCGCAAAATGTTATAACAGACATCGTTTCTAGTTCAGCAGTTTGACGAATGAAACAAATTGAAGTAGCAAAACCAGAAACCAATTGAAGTAGTAGCAAGACCAGAATCGGTGGCTATCAACGGCACCTGCTTTCGTTTAGTTCTGTAAATAAAAAAAATGATACTGACTTTCACAGCCCAGTCGAATAGTATAGGAACGACTTCTAAGATCTAGTACCAAAAGCTCAAGAACCAGACCAGGCCTATCTTGGATGGTTCCAAAAGTTTAGGAGCCAAAGCCAAACTGGTCAGGACGATTTTTTATTTAGGTCTTAATGGTTTCAGACAGTTTCAATTGAGACGTTCCTAGTAGGCAGTACTCGTAGCAGGTAAGTGACAGTTGTTACGAGTAGCACAACTAAAAATTTGGAGTAACAAAAAAAATCAGGTAATGTACTCAAGATGGTAAGGAAGCCCCTCAAAGGGATCCCCAAATCTAAATCACTACCACCATTTGATGCAATCGAAAAACTAGAACAATAAAGAAAAAAAAGGGGTGAAACTAAGAAACTTGCACACTTGCACAGAGAAATGGAGGAAAATGCAGGTGTCCAAAATTAGATGTAAAGGTGAAGGGGAGTGGGGGATAAAGCTTAGCTTATACACTGCCTATAAACACATTACATAGTCTGCATCCTGTAACTAGATTACTCCCCACATATGCATACAGGATGGGGGTAAAAAGGGGGGGGGGGGTGGGGGCGTATAACAGCTTGAAGGCAACCACTACACATATGACATATCCCTCCCTGTCTCTCTCCATCTCCTACCCATTCGTCCGTTTTAAGGGTATTTCTCTCCCTTCCTCTCTGCTTCATGACCTTCTCTTTCTATATGCAACCTCTTCAATCAAGTACAAAAGTAGAAAAAACAAAACACAGAAGTATTGCACTATTCGTTGTTGGGTGTATGTTCAACTACATTTTCCCAAGGGTTTGTTCCGAAGCTTATGCCGAACATTTAGGCAGAAGGCAGTCATCTTTATGCAACAAACCAAATTCTTAAATGTACTCAGCTTTTAGTTGTCTTTCTTTTTTCTTTTCTTGGGAAGGATATGTACTCAGTTCGCCCATAATACCATTTCAGTCAATCTATCTCATACTACCAAACCAATTAGAAAATGAAACAATGTATCACACAGATTCACACAAATACTATTATAATCATATCACACAAAAATCAATTCAAAGCTCAAGTAAAACAAAGATCAGCAAGTCTTGTGTGAGACGGTCTCACCATAAGTTATTGTGAGACCAACATACAAAAAACTGAAATGTAAATATAATTATTTATTATTTCAGTGTATTGGTCTCACAATAACTTATGGTGAGGCGGTCTCATATGAGACTTGGGGAACAAAGATTCACGAAAAAAGATTGCAACGATCCACGCCAGTTCCAACAGCAAAAAGAATGCATGATCATCGAAACTAAAACGGAGGATGATATTGCACCTGGTCTAGGAACCACCTCACCCATCTATTTTTCTGCAGAAGGGGGAGGGGGGCAAGGAGCAGTACTAAAGAAGCCTCGCCTTCATTGAATCTTTTAATATACCAAAGGTTCGATCTTATTTCACATAGAACTTACGCAGTAATCAAACTAGTCCGACAATAGCCACTAACCATGCCTTACAATAAAGTTCATGCATATTATTATTCATATGCTATAATGCTTGGCAATTAGGCACTCTTCAGAGCTCCAGCTTCAGTAAGCAAAGGCACCAACTTCTTCTGATTGTGCAGGCCCATGGTAGCTGTTCAGTGAAAAGGAAGAAAACAAATGTCAAACAACTTTCTTTTGTATATTTGTGCAGATAAATAGAAGCATAGAAGAGGAGAGACACGCACAATCACATCCACCGATGTGTTTCCCCCCAATGAACACATTTGGCACTGTCCTCTGGCCAGTCCACTCATCAAGTGCCGCTTGTATGTCATGTCCATCACCTGCACCAAGTCATAAGCTTTAAGAACTCGCATTTTGCATAACTATCAAGCAAAAGAAATAGAAAATTTGAAAACCCACGTAAGATTTGTTCAATTTCAAGCCAAGTACAACCAAGAAAATTACACCACAGGCATGATAACTTCACATGAATCCATCATAACATAATCTATCCATTGTCTCATGGAAGTCAACATTCCACTTATTGGTCTAAAAGTTGCTCAGGAAAGTGCTTACCAAAGGATATTTCTAACAAAAACTTTTGGTCTTGCTAGGTTTATGACATCTAAACATCCTCATAACCACAACACTTCCTCTGATCCACTAGTGCAGCTATGCAAGCTTTAAACTACTCTCAGGGTTCTGTGCATTTGAAGGGTAATCAGAGTGAAAGAATAAACCAGACACGGGAGACACCACCTTGATGATTAAAGTATTACATGCATATATATAGCTGCTGATGCATCAATGCATCAAAATTAGATTCAACATCTATAATCAGTAATATTTTGTATTTGAAAATAGTTATGAAATATCCAAATTGATAGGCCATGAACAAGATAGAAAAATTAGATAGGGCTACAAATAAAGACCTACGTAGTTGTCAACTAGTCATGCAATAATTTTGTCCTAACATTGCTTTAAGAACTGGGATATATTGCCAAAACAAGGTAAGTTCTCGTCTGGTTCTTGTATTCATTCTTCACACAGACAAGCCAAGAGAAGAAGGAAACATTCAATACCAAGTCTAGAACAAGCTGTCACTGAACTCAGAAGCATCCAATAGCAACAGTAGTAGCATTAGTATACAGTCACATGGGTTCATGATCATGAAAAATAAGAAGAGAGATGCTGAAGTTTGATTAAATATGAGCTCAGAATAACGAAAGCAAAGAAAGGCAAGCCACATTCAAGCTCAGTAAAAAGCAAAGAAGAAGGATTAGCAATAGCAACAATTGTTAAGACAGCTTATGAATTATTGTGCCCATGTGTGCTCTTTGCACCTTCAAGTGCCCATGTAGATATTTAACAACAACCACCAAGCCTTATTCCCAAAATGATTTGGGGTCGGCTAACATGAATCGTCCCCAAAGATCGTGAGATAAATTCACTAAAAAGTTGAAGATAAGGAGCGGACAAATGTAAAAAGTAATGAAACCGATTGCCAAAAGTTTTCAAATAGGAAAAAAGTAAAAAGAAATGCAAAAGAGTAAAATAAAGTAATGCAAAAGCGAAAGGGTGTGAAATTCTTCAGAAGTTAAGAGAAAATAATTTGGAAAAGGGAAAACGTAAAATAAACAAATAAATGAATAAATATCAATATAAATCCATTTGCAAAAATGCAAACAAAGAGACCATAGAATTTAGATGTCACTCTCCATGTGGATCATGTCTCTCCAGACCGCCATATTTAATGTCATACTCTCTTCAAGCCCCGATACCCGATACACTCATGTCACTTCTGATCACCCTCATCCAAGACATTTTTGGTCTACCACGACCTATTACGATGTTATCAATTCCCCATACTTGAGGTTTCCTAACCGATGCCCCTCTCAATCTCGTCCTT
This sequence comes from Spergularia bocconei, assembly GCA_963457585.1. Taxonomy (NCBI): domain Eukaryota; kingdom Viridiplantae; phylum Streptophyta; class Magnoliopsida; order Caryophyllales; family Caryophyllaceae; genus Spergularia; species Spergularia bocconei. The sequence goes on from OY734952.1 coordinate 15,175,984, forward strand.
ACATCGCCATAGTCCATCATTTTATCCCCAATGGGTGCAACCCCTACTTTCTCCCTAATCACATCATTTCTTAACCTATCCTTTCTTGAATGTCCACACATCAATCGTTGCATGTGCATCTCCGCCATACTCATCCTATGAACATATGACACTTTCACAGTTTCACGGCCCAATATCCAGTGCCATATAACCATGCCGGCCTAATTGTCGGCTGTCACGTGGTAAAACTTCCCCTTTAATTTATGAGGCATGCCTCTATGAGTCTATGGCTCTATCATAGAAACCATGTGGCACTCTTCCACTTCAACTAATCTGATTTGATCCTACGGGCAACATCTCTATCTAAATCTCCGTCATTTTGGAGAGTCGATACCAAATATCAAAAGAAATCTAATCTTAAGCAGATATTCATTCACATCAAAACATAATTCATGTATGAGAGGTAAATCTAAGAAATTAGCATTTGATAGGCCTAATTAAATTCAGAAGGTGTTGAGTTCTGAACAGAATTTGCTAGATTCAGTTGTTCTTCTACGTAGCAAAGTGTCATCATAGGAGAAGGGACAAACTGTCGATGGTAAACAATATGCGGAGAGAAAAGGTAAGCAAGGTCATCTTATTATGTATCACGGCTGATTTGGAATTTGAAGACTCCTTTGCCTGGAAGAAAGCATCTAGCCTATATAAATTGTTGTAAGTGAGAAGAACCATCTTTCAAACCATCAGAATCCACAAGGAGGAAGTATTGTGTAGATATTGTCATAGTATTCTAAGTAATCTCAAATCTAGCTCTTAGTGAACCTAGTAGATGGTATTCTGCGACCTGGTGAGAATTGATCTTTCTATCTTGGTCAGTTTAGCTTGTTCGCACTTCTTTGGCAGAGGTGTCCCAAATGAGAAGTTCGTTTCTTCAACTACTGCCTTAATGCCTTTAAGAATACAAATTTAATTAAGTCCCTTACAAATTATTGTAAATTCCTCCATCCAGTAGTATGTACAGCTCTTATCAAAAATTCTATATCATGTATGGTCCAGTTGTACATGACCAGCAACTTTGCAACTTAGTGTACATAAGCTTCCAGTGAACTGGTACCTCGAAACTTGCTGTCTCCCCTCAGCATGAATAGATCGTCACGATACAAGAATTTATTGTTCTTTGGATCTAATACTTGAAACAGAATGCAGATAGAAATCTTGCAAACAAGATTGCTGTTTTCCAGCTTTGACTTTGTTTCAAGTTTTAAAATGAAAGCTAGACAACATAGTCAAAAAGAGTTTAGTCCAGGAGAAGAAGACTATACACGCTACGACATTTACTAAGAGAGTAAGAGTCTAGGACTAATAAGAATATCCGCGAAATCACCATCCAAGTATTTCATATCTTGACTTTTGAAGCTATCCTATGAAGCAAACTCAGTAAACAGAATAGAAGCTGTTTCACACCAATAACAAGTGAAGAAGTAGATAGCTTTGATAATAATTATTAAGATTTGACATAGCTGCAATCACCTCGACTCTAAAGGCTCCATTCCTCTTCCTCTCGTCATTATATCTATTTCACACACACACACACACACACAAAAAAAAAAAGAACACTCATTACGTCTAACTGACCACTTGACATTTAGTAATTAAGCCCCTTGATCAATCAAAAAACATTCACTTTAATGGCAATACAGATGTACCCTTAACTTTCATCAGGATGAAATGAGCATGATACAGCCAAAGCAAAGGTCACTGTTGAACGTAAAAGTACTTGTGGAGATGTACCCTTAACTTTGATCAGGATCGAACAAGCAAAATACAGCCAAAGCAAAGGTCACTGTTGAATGTAAAAGGTCACTAATTACGACTGACTGACCACTTAGTTTGATGCTGTCTTTTTTTCACAAATATACCCTTAACGCTCATCAGGATTAGATAAGCATAATACAGGCCAAAGCAAAGGTCACTGTTGAATGTAAAAGTACTTATGGTGTTAGATTTCCAAACCATGCGCAAAATTCCCATGATCACAGTTTGAACAGAGCTATGCCATAGTTTAAACATTCCCCCTCCATAAAACAACATACGTTGCGAGCAAAGTTTACTATCCTTACTCCCTACTCCCTAGAGATGCATGATCTATAAAACCGCCAAAACAAACCCATTCTTCTGAAATGTTTTGGCAAATAACATTATAAACAAGTTATGTCAACAAATCCACATCCTCTACACCAAATGACCCAAATTCAAAGTCTTGCCATCAATCTATAGCTTAAATACAAGTGTTGAATCCACTGATGGGCCACAATTGGAATCAAAACGATGTCGTAAAAGCCAAAAATTCAGAAAACCTTAATTAAAGGGAGCGATGCATAACAAAAAGCGAATAAAAAGTTGATCGGAAAACTTACTTTCAGAGTTCAATTCAATGGCTTTGAAAGTGGCGCCCAATTTAGACAGCAGATCTTTCACTTCCACACAGAAAGGACAGTATGACTTGCTGCACAAGATTCACCTATCGTATTAATACTAGTCCCCGATTATAGACAATTTAAAATCAAGAGGAACAATTGAATTGAATTGAATTGAATTAATATAAGAGAGGATTAACCTGAAGACGACGACACCATTAGATGAGACGATCTGCTTAGCTTTCTCCATTGCCATTTTTTGTGTGTTACGCAGAAAGTGCTGGAATTTTCGAACCCTAATAATTGTGGAATCAACCGAAAGTCTTATTTTACCATCGGTTTATAAAGGGTGTGGATCCTCGAGTTTAAAACAACCCGATTGCTTTTTGTCGCCCGTATTTTATCGCCCGTATTCCCGTATTTCCCCCTATACCTTTCACTAATTACATTCATTAATTGCTAATCTTTTCTACCCTCCCTCCCGCATTACTTCTACTATACTTCCCCATTTCTATCCTCTCTCTTCATACTCCCCCACTTTTGTCCTCTCTCTTCCCCATTGTTGTCTCTCTGCTCCTCATTCCTCTTTTTCCATATCTTTCAACCCCATCTCGGTTCCCCAGTTCGTCGGATATTTTCTCCAAATATCTCCATCAGCTCATACGCATTTTTTCGAGAATTTGAGGGTATCATTCCCAAATTACGCGGTTGTTTTGAGCATATTGAAATCCAGTTTTTATAAAAATTTACATATAGAATTAAAAATTTGAGGAAGACAAACATGAACTCATATACTTATAATTTCGATCATTAATAGTAATTACACAAACTTTTCATATATTGATTCAGAAATGAAATTTTTCATTCTAATCACACATACATTGATTCAGAAATGAAAATTTTAATTCAGATCACACTTGTACAAACTAATATTCCTACCCTAAAATCGACACATGTGGGACACACCATGGTTTTTTACACGGCCAACCATGGTGTGGCCCACATGTGTCGATTTTACGGTAGGAATATTAGTTTGTACAAGTGTGATCTAAATAAAAATTTTCATTTCTTGATCAATATATGTGTGATGTGAATGCAAATTTTCATTTCTGAATCAATATATGAGGAGTTTGTGTAATCATTTATAATCAAGTGTATCGAGACTAACACTCTGAATGGAAGATTTTAGTTTTGAATGTATATCATAAGCAAATTGTGTAGTTTTGTATGTACAAGAGTTACATTCTTAATGAAAGTTTTCAATTCTGAATCAATATATAATGTGTAATTTCTTATAAAGAAATGTATTCGAGATTGGCACTCTGAATGAAAGATTTTAATTTAGATGTATATAATAAGCAAATTGTGCAACTTCTTATAATGAAGTGTTTTAACAAGATTTACATTGTGAATGGATTATTTATGTTGTGAATGGATGTAATAAGCAAATTGTGTAATTTCTTACAATGAAGTGTATACACAAGATTTACACTGTGAATGGATGATTATAGTTTTGAACTGATATAATAATCCATTTGTGAGTTTTCTTATAATGAAGTGTATACCTAAGATTTCACTGTGAATTGAAAATTTCATTTGTGAATCGATATAATGAAGTGTATGGACAAGATTACAATCTGAATAGATGGTTTCATTTGTTAATCGATTTAATAGACACTTTGTGTAAATTTTTATAATGAAGTATTTACACCAGGGACGATTGGATGATTACACTTGTGAAACGATATAATAAGAATTTGTGTAATTTCGTATAATCACGTGTATACATAAATTCTGCTCGCTTTCATCTATCTCATCTCTCTCTTTCTGTGGATAGACTAATAGGTTTGACGATATAATCAAATAGAATTGATGTATACTCTTGGATGGCTTACAAATGAGACGAGCAAGGTTTTATATGACTTATTAATTGTATAAGTTGTCAAAAGCAAGGCAGTATATGCAAATTAGTATCATTCTCTACATTCGACAGATTGATAGGTTTAACGATATGGTCAATTAGATTTGATTTATACTCTAAGCGTACAAATGAATTGAGAAAAGGTTTTATGTGGCTTTTTCATTGTATAAGTTAGCAACTGCACTGTAAATTAGGATCATTTTCTACATTCGATAGACTGATAAGTGTAACGATAACAATCAATTACAATTTATGTATACTCTCGGCTTATGAATGACCCGTTTAAGATTGTATATGAGTTTTTAATTCAATAAGTTGGCTAGAGGCACTATAAATTAGGACAATCCTCTACATTCGACAGACTGGTATGTTTGACGATATACTCATTTAGAGTTGATACTAACTCTTAGCGTATACAAATGAGTCGAGTAAGGTTTATGTGGCATTGTCATTGTATAAGTTGGCAAGACGCACTATAAATAGAATCGTTCTCTATTTTGACAGACTAATAGGTTTGACGACAACAGTCAATTAGAATTGATGTATACTCTTAGCATACAATTGAACTGAGTAAGGTTTTATATGCATCTTTACTTGTATAAGTTAGCAAGAGACACCATAAATTAGGATCATTCTCTACATCTATACGAGTACTTGTAAACTGTTAAATCCGATATACTATATACAAAGTAGGCAAAGGTAAGTGTTGAATCCGATATACGAGTACTTGTAAACCTTTAAATCAGATATACTATATATATAAGGTAGGCAAAAGTAAGCGTTCAATCCGATATACGAGTACTTGTAAACCGTTAAATCTGATATACTATATACGGAGTATATAACGTAGGCAAAAGTAAGCGTTCAAGTAAGCGTTCAATCTGATATACGAGTATTTATAAATCGTTAAATCCGATATACTATATACAAGGCAGGCAAAGGTAAGCGTTGAATCCGATATACGAGTACTTGTAAACCGTTAAATCGGATATATTATATATATAAGGTAGACAAAAGTAATCGTTCAATCCGATATACGAGTACTTGTTTATACATATATGTACAAATATGTATGTGAGTATTGAAATTAGATTGTATAGTGCAATTATTATGATTAATGACTCGTTGTATGACCATATATTACCAATTTCTCTATGTGACAAACCAACTTATTTTTAAGGTCCTACGGTAATAAGGTTACCATCAATCACGTCACTATCTATATATTATCATGCTTTGTACATCCGAACCAGTGGGAAGGGATTATCTATTATTGAGAATAGAACTACGTGAGCTATCTAGTTAAATGATGACCGTTATATTATGTTATATTCAAATTTATTATCAGAAATTTATTATCACGTTATATCATGAATTTAGCAACTTATTTTTAAGGTCCTACGATAATAAGGTTACCATTAATCACGTCACTATCTGTATAATATCATGCTTTGTACATCCGAACCAGTGGAAATGGATTATCTATTATTGACAATAGAACTACGTGAGCTATCTAGTTAAATAATGACCGTTATACTATGTTATATTCAAATTTATTATCAGAAATTCATTATCACGTTATATCATGAATTTATTAAGTCATTTGGTTTAAGAAAATGAAATATACTCCGGGGTTTATGCTAGATAGTACGTTTACGACTTTACGACACGGTTTATTATTCATACAAACTTTTGAAAGTCGTTCGAGAACCATCCTTCAATAACACAAATCCAATCACCTCATTCATTCAGTTACGGTTACAATGTCATTCAATATACATAATATTGATTCATTTGTCAAATTACGAGTCAGATACTATACACCAACATTACTCATCTGTACGTTTAAAAATTGATTCAGAACACCATTTATTGATATGTCTTTTTATGACGGTTGCGTGTTTTGAAATTTGGTGGGAAATGTTCAAATATTATGTCACTCTCTCTCCTCTGCAAAACAACTTTTCATCGTCGGTGAACGCAACTCTCTGCCTATGACCCTCCAGGTACGACTCCAAACCATGGTTATGACAACCCCTATCGTCGCCCATAAGACATAATCGCCAAGTCAAGTGCTCCATCTCTACAGCTTTAAGCGCAAAAGTACAACCTAACTTATGAGTAGTAGTCTTTCTCGGATTATCAACCGATACCTTACGACTCCGTTTTCTAGGGATTTTATACTAAGATTTTACCAGGAAAAACCCTTGCTCTTGGCTATTTCATTCGCCCAAACGAAGGCTTTGCCGAAAGACGGGAAGTTTTGGTTTGTCACAAACAAATGATTATAATTGACTTTGTTTCCACCGTAATCTCGTGTATACATGAAATCAAATATTGTAAATCTAATTTAAATTCAGCAATTAAATCAACTAAATTATAAGATATTACGAAGCTAACGATTTACGCATAGTCCATATGATATTGATTCAAAAGTTCAATTATTCATTCATAGTGTCAATGTCGAGGTCAATAGAAAACAAGGACCGGAATGACATATATATTTTGCTTTATATGATCATTGAATAATAAAATTATTGATTCAATCCTTCATTTTTTCATTCTAAAAGCCTATTTATTCATTCGCAATCAAAATTATTCATCGACATGATGTATATTTATTCATTCTAAAAGCTTATTTTTTCATACAAAATCAAGATGATTCATCCACATGATGTATTAGATAACGAATATTACTGCCAACTTTTGGACACGATAGTCAATGTTTACTTAATTAAATGTGGGCCACTACCATGCACGGCCGTGTGAAAAAGACAGCCTCACCATGGTCGAGCCGTGTAGAAAAGACAGCTCGACCATGGTCGGCCCGTGTAAAAAAGACGGCTCCACCATGGTCGGGCCGTGTTTTTTACACAGCTCGACCATGGTCGAGCCGTCTTTTTTACACGATCATTGAATAATAAAATCATCGATTCAATCCTTCATTTATTCATTCTAAAAGCCTATTTATTCATTCAGAATCAAAATTATTCATCGACATGATGTATATTTATTCATTCTAAAAGCCTATTTATTCATTCAAAATCAAGATGATTCATCCACATGATGTATTAGATAACGAAAAATCAAGAGCTCGGGATTTTGATCAGACAAGTACAATTCTTTGCAATCGGGTTGTATAATTGAGAAACTAAATTAAATTTTCATTGGAGGAGGGGTCGAAAATGGAGGGAAAATGGAGGGAAATGAGGGGGGTTGATAATAATGGAGTGAAAAACGGATTAGCAAAATTAAGTCAAGATTAGTCAAGGGCATCATTGGAAATACAAGGAAATTATACGAAATATGGGTGACGAATAGCGTTTTTTAGGGCGACGTATAGCAACTCCCAAGTAAACTCTACGACGGTCGGGTCGGATTCGGGTGTATTGTGATTGTGAAGTCGGGACATCTTCGGGTCTACCAATCACCGAGTCAAATTCGGGTATGGGTCAAATTATTTAGGTTGGTTCAGGACAGGTTATTCGGGTATGTGTCACGATTAGGGTCAGATCATTATTCGATTTGTACGATTACATTTATTTCCGATAGATGAACCATCAATCGGTATATGGTACCCCAAGGGTACGAAGCTCTAGGTACCCCCGGTTCAAGTGGTATATGATGAGTGAAAATTGAAAACTAAAGAGTGGAATTCGGGAAATAATGAGTGAAATTTGGGAAATAATGATTGGAATAAAGTTGTACTAGATGTAAGCCCGTGTGTTGCACAGGTCTCTTAAAATGATATCCAATAAGTTGAAACTATAAATATTTTACCTTTATATAAGAACTATTACAGTATTACTTGTATTTTACTTAACTGGTAGACAATTATTTTCATTATATGACCATCATTTTACAAACTTGAAAACTTATATTCTCATTTTAAGTTTGTCCAACATTTCGTTTCTAAACAGTAAGCTTTAATTTCACATTGTTTCGCTACTAAAATGTTTCACTTTTGTAATGAACTAATGATGGATACTATTTCAGACAACACTTAATGCTAACATTTGTTCTAATAATTTAGCAAATGAGTGTTATTTTCTTATAAAAATCATACTTCATGGGTACTATATATGTACACAAACATCCGATTGCAGATGACGTATAAAAGGGGGGAAATAGATAGGGAATTTCATTTCAACTCAAAAATATTTTTTTATAAAGTATATTATCTGTATACTCTGTAGTTGTAAACAAATTAAATAAAAACTATATATATGTACGGAGTATATGTTTTTTCCAACAAAGCACTACATTTAACCCTGTTTTTTTAACACTAACACTGACATAATTTGTTAACTACAGTTATTCCAGTATAAACTACCTTAACTTTTTCATCTATATATGCCTCTATCCCCTCTCTCCATATTTTCCTAAAACACTACATTACAACTGACAGATGAATGTTATATTATATTGACATATGCTAAAACGGATACCGAATGAGTATTTAGTTATGAAAACAGCCTAATTTATAAGAAGAGCTCAGACACGGTCTCAAATACGTTCATTTTCTTTGTGATTATTAATTGCAACATAATGCCAAAAACAAATGTTTTTCTTTGAAAACTAGATATCAATCTTAATTTTAATGGATTCCTTACAATATTTCTAATAAGTAATTCATTACTAACTTTAGCTTAATTACGCACTATGTGCCCAAAGAAATGAGTGAAATATTCGATCAGTAGATCAGCAAACCTCACAATATGAACCAAAGGAAAATAGATATTAAAAAAAAAGCTAGAATTGTTACATACGCCCAGCTTTTTGTACACTCGTATTCATATTCATAGTTTTATCGGTCGATCATGTTTGTAAACAATAACATCATTACACCAAAAGTCAGAAATTTACAGAAAATATTCACAAAGATATACGAAATATCCAAAAAGTATAGAAAGTTTTCACTGTACTATATAAAGAAAAGTATGTGCGGTGTGCATACACTCGGGGTGTATGGTATACATTATAAAAGAGTTTGTAAGAAGAATAATCTCAGATTCAAGCTAAAGTATTATCTGTGAAATCGATTCGTGACCATGTAAAATACTAAAATTAGAATTGTTTTTTCAAGATTGTGTTCTTTTTTTAGTATATGTTACTTTGATATCATATATGCAGACAATATCTAAAATCGCGATACAATGTGCTATATACAGACATATACTCCGTATATAGTTATTGTGCATACAACTTTTTCAATTATGCGTGCATACAACTTTTTCAATTGATGTTCCATGGTAGTGAATTTTACTGACCATACCACGTACCATTCTTCCATTTTTTAATCATCATAACATGTATATAATTCTTATTTAATTATTTATCTACTTACCATATCATGTACAATTCATATTTAATTATTTATTTGCTTTATAATTTTAGTTCTTGTAGGTTTTAAATACAATTTTTAAATATTTAACATAATGAATAGATAGTATTAGTATATTATAACTCGTATTGTATCACTGTATACTTCTAAAGTGGTGTAGATTAGGATAAGGTGTCATTTGTTGTATCATGGTATACTTCTAAAGTGCATTGATTATGAGAACAACTAATAACAACTGAAACTCTAATCCTATAAAGCTATGCATTCCTTAAAGTATAAAAGATAACTTAAAACTCTAATCCTATAATGTAAAAGACAATTTAAAACTCTAATCCTATAAAGCAGTGAATTCTCTTAAAGACAACTAATACAACTCTAATCCTATAAAAATGTGGATTTTCTTACTTACTATAGAATTCGTATATAATTATATATCATGTAAAATTTATATTTAATTTTTTATTCACTTACCATATCATATACTAATCTAGTCGATGTAAAATTAAATTAATTGTTCACTTACCATATTATGACTTAAATATTCAAAGGTCCATATAAAATTGAACTCTCTAAAATCACTACAAACTTCCCTATATTGACGTAGGATCCAAATTGAAAACCGTAAGAAAATCAAGAACAATGTCTACACTTGCATTCTTCTTAGTCGCCAATACAATATGCATGCATATACTTCACGTCCAAAATAAAAATAATCCAATCCAAAATTCTAATAAAACAAACAATAATAATGTTTAAACTTGCCAATCAATACTTTAGTAGCTTATTATAGCCAGCCGAGTATATATATGATCAGGCATTATGATTGTGAATGTTGATTTGGGACTTCAACTATTTATAGTTGGTTGATTGTGTTTAACTTCGATTAGGATTAGAAATATGATAGACCAGAATTAGGAAAATATACCATAATGATAGATTAGTTATATATTGTCAGTTTAACCTCGATTAGGATTAGAAATATGATAGACCAGAATTAGGAAAATATACCTTAATGATAGATTAGTTATATAATTTGTTAGTTTAACCTCGATTAGGATTAGAAATATGATGGAACATAACTAAAATAATATAATATTCGACAGTCCATAAAAAATCGGACTCTCTAATATCACTCGTTCGTTGTGAGAGCTAAAAAAAAGCCTCAAATAATAATATATATTGATATTGATATTGATATAATGATTGGAAATTCAGAAATAATGACTAAAAATAAATAATAACTATATTGTTATATATAATGAGTGAAAATCGGAAGATAATGAGTGAAAGAAGAGAAATAATGAGTAAAAATTGTAAAATAATGAGTGAAATGTATATAATGAGTGAAATTGAGAAAGAATGAGTGAAAATCGTAAAATAATGAGTGAATATATATAATGACTATAATGTGCTATATAATGAGTGAACAGTTAGTCGGGGGGTACGTAGCTCTAGGTACCCCCGGGGTACCTAATAATTTGTGATAAACCGAATATAAATGAAAACATTAATAGAAGATTATTTTTCGTTCCTTAGTTAATTAAATTAGGTTATGCATACTCCAACACGTTAGGAGCAGTGGTTTTGTACGAATGTAAGTAAGTTTGTCCTTCTATAGTTCTATTCCTACGAGTTCTTGACATCTATACTTCTCCTTTAATTGCCTAACTTTCGCGTCCACGTGGCGGTATATGGAAGCATCCTCAAGAAAAAAAATCCAGGTCATATCTGACGTGTCGGCCTACCGTTAGGCCTCTTCTCTTTCTTCCACGTCACACATGCTGTAATAAATGAGTGGGCCAAAACAAAAGTAAGACTATCTAAACTAAAATATTCTTCGTGCGCTTTCTCAACGAAAAAACAGAAGATGAAAAGAAGCACGGGCCTTCTTCCCAGACGTTCCTTCTTCCCTTTGCTTCGGTTTTTGTTACAACTACGTGAACCCTGTTTCTCTTCATCTTCACTAAATTGTCAAACAAATGAAGATCGCAGGATATAATGAAAAGCCCAAATCCTCATTTTTAAACCCCAAAAACAAAGGCTTATTATCCATTCAAACTATTATCGTAGAATCAAATGATAATTTCTTCCTCCCTCTTCTTAATTGTTTGATTTTGTTGTTGTATTGTGATTATTGTTTTGTGTTGATTTTCAGGGATACAACAATTGGTTTGAAGAACATTGTGATTGGGTCATGAAAAGTAAGGTGATTGTATTTTCAGTCCAATTTTTGGATTGTTTTGAAACTAATTTGATTATACCGAATTAGGTTTTGATAGTTTTCATTGTAGTAATCCTGTGTAACGGTTCTCCTAGTTTTTTTTTTTTTGTTGAACTGGTGAGTAATACCAGGTTAAATCATTGATTGAAACGCATCTGCTTTCATCAATTTGCATTTTACTTTCAAACACAATGTATGTTGATTCTATTATTTTCTTTTGGTATTTTTATTATTTTTTTTTGGTTCGTGTTAGGTTTAGTTCATTTGTGTTTCGGTGTTTGGTATTGTCGGTTTTTAAGAATTGGGGATTTTTTATGATGGTGTTCAATCGACTTGCAGTGTTCTTGATTCATATTGGTGTTGTATTGCTGTGTTATTGTGCTCCTCGGTACTAATTTTAGGTACTGGACAGTTACCTTGACTATAAAGGAGAAGACCTAGCAATAAGTAATAAGCATGTTAGTACTGAGTCAATCTGTTTAATTAAATAGGTCAAAATGTTTAACACAAATTTTTAAATGGGTTAGTGTTAAGGGGTTATGAATCCGATCATTTTTTTAGTATCAAGTATATAAGAAGAGCCACAGAAATTCAAAGGTCAGTCTCTTCCCCTTCCGCGAAACGCCCATCCCTCTGTCTATCCTCAATCTAATCGAATCTCATAGAATTCAGAAGGTCTGTGCTTCACTCATTCCCCATATTTCAATAGCTGAATTGTTGTAGTATCTCCATTTCCCTTTTTCTCCTCTGTCTGTCGTCGAATTTCCAACGTTAGTTGTATTATAAGGTTCAAGGGTGTACTTTCTCGTCTGTATTACTAATGATTTTTTATTTTTTTGTGTTTATTCTAATTTCTTTTATCAGGGCCACGACACTACTTTGTAATCGTCGATCGCTCATAATTTGATATGGCCAGCTCGTATATACCAATGGCAAAGGTAATTCAACGTTTGAATTTTAAATTGCAAGTAATACTTTTTTTTTTGACGTAAAAATTGCAAGTAATACTTTAATTGCTCATTAACTCTCTTTCAAAGAGAAATTTTTGAATTGATCACGCTAATTGAATTTTCTGGGGATTAGATGTATACCATGTTTTGTTGGATATACAGAGACTTAGACGAGCATCGTCGATCAAATCGCTTGCAGACTAGGATTTTAAAGTTAAAGGTATTTTCTTTGCCCCAATTCAAGTTCATCGTTAATTTGCTTCATTTTTGTATAATACTATTTGCTTTGCTTCATTTATGTTTCAAATTTCAATTTACTTTACTTCAATCTTAGTGACCTTTGCAGTTCCCATTTTGTCAGAGAGATTTCGACTTAGGTCGTGTTTTGGCCGTGGAGTGTAAAAGGATTATGTTGTTGTTGGTGGTACCAAGTCTCGAACACCCGGCCTATAGTTGAAGGTAAAACACCTTTCAACTAACATGCCAGATGGGAAATGGTTGTAAAAGGGTTATGTGTACACGTGTGATCAAGTTTTTCATGAATTCTGTGGGGAAGTGCTACAATTCTTATAGGTATTGGACTTGGCTGACAGAGTTTGAGTTATGTGAGGCTTGGAAAGGATATCACTAAAGTTCATGTCGAATAACACTACAAGAAATTCTCGATTTAAAGACGGATTTTGTAATTCCATCTTTAAATTAGAGACGGAAAAGTTACATTCCATCTCAAATTCCCATCAGAGACGGATGTCACATTAACGTCTCTAATTAGAGACGAACCTAATTAAGTCGTCTCAAATTTAAGATGGACTTGCATTTCATCTCTAAAAAGAGACGAATTATTATAATCCGCTCTGATTCAGAGACGAAATCAAATAGCCGTATCTAATTCAGATATTTTTCTTTATTATTTTTAACCCTCTCTCCTCCTTCCTCATGCTCTCCCGTTCTATCAGTTCCTCATTTTCATGTCTTGTTTGTTGGACTAGTGTCCTCCGACAATAGTGCGTTGATTAATAAATCTCAATTATGGAATAAACAGGGATCAATTTATAAGATAAACTTATCAGTTGATCAACGTAAATCAATAACGATTGGCCGTCTAGGGTTTGGCGTTATTGTCGTCGTAAGATGGCGGAGATCGACTGATCCCTATCGATCATACCTATATAGGATAACGTGATGAACTCCTGTCAGCCAGTTAATAGTTAACTGGCAATGTGTTTAGTATCAGGCTGTAGAGGTTATTATATTATTGATTATAAGATAATTGATAATAAATAAACCACTGATAAAATAGAAATTTTATCAGTGTATAAGTTACTAAATTTGAGATTAGTAATTATACGGGTATTGTTGTGATTTGTCAGTCGTGACAAATTTAGCTAGAATTAATTACAAGAGTTGTAATTATTAGCTAAAATATGATTAGATATAATTATTATATCAATATATAATAGTTAATTGTAACTTAATTAGTTAAGTTATGAAATGACTAAATTAACCTTACTATACCTTAAAGGTTGGTTAATGTAAGTGGGGGCAAATTAGTAAATTTGATTTACTAATTTAACCCACCACTATATATAGTCTAATCCATGTTTAGACTTAGAGAACTAATCATTTTCAACACAAAAATAAACCCAAAAAATTGAGGAAAGAATCATCATCTTCTTCCTCTCTAAAAAGAGCCAACTATTTCACCATAGCCACCAAGTTTTTGAGCTTTGCATGTAGCTCAAAAACACATCTAAACACAAAAATACTTCATTGATCCTAATTGTTAGGGATTAGGGCTATTTTGTTTTTGGGGTAAACCGAGTTATTACTAGTACATAATAACTCGGTTTTCTCGTGAATCCTTTGGTACGTGCCGTGGGAGATTAGAAGAGTTCAAGAATCAAAGTTTGGAAGGAGGATCATCCTTGTTAAGCAGCTCAACATACTCCTTAGTAAAGGAGAGCACAACCTAGAGCCAAAACAAGGTATACGATCTTTAAACTCGGTTTTTAGTTGTTTTTAACTACATGCAAATCGATCCTCACCTAAGGTTCAACTTAATAGAGTTATTAAGTGTTTTTTAGAGTGTCTAAACCACCTTAGGTTCTAACAATTGGTATCAGAGCATTTGGTCTTATTGCATGTTAAATTCGAGTTGGTTAATTAGGTGAATTATCGACTTAATTAATTTTAATGATAAAATGGTTTTGTCACTGGGTTTTTTCGACATTCATGGCTTCTACTGGTCTTAAAACAGTTTAGGACGAAATTGTAGAAATTTTGGAATTTTTTAGCTATTTTTCCATGAATTTGCGGTTTAAATCACATAATTAGCTTAATTATCGAATTAAGTGTTAATTAGATAATTTGCATGTATAAAATTATGTGAAAATTAAGAGGACTAAAATTTCCAGTAATAAAGTTCACCATGGCATTGGTTCGAATTTTTCTAAAATTAAAAGTTAATTTTGGGTTTTTATCGTTATTAAGAGTTAATAATGATTAACTTGGAAATTGTTTTCTTAATTGAATTAAAACAAGAAATATCTGAAAATTTTGCTTATGCATGTGCTACTGGCTGTATGGTTTTTTAGTTAAAGGAAATGATTTTTCTAATTAAATTCATAAGTGTTATGATTAATTAGAGTAAATTAATGATTTATGGCACTTTTCGAGCAAAAAGAGGGCTAAAACGAATCCATCAAACTAATTGAATCGACTTTAGTGGGATTAAAGGTTGATAAACTAAAAAGTTTAGTTGTTGGTTTGGTTCCAAAAGTGTTTTGATTGATTTGTGATTTTAACTGTTAAAATCGTTTTCCAAAATTAGCCGTTGTTTGATTTTTGTTAGTCGGTAAATGTGATTTACCGAGGTCAAACGTATAAGTGTTATATGTTTGACCAAAATCCGAGTACAGTATGGCCAAGATGTCTCGTAGGACCGGTACTGTACCGTAATGTAAGGACGATATCGGTGGGTTTGTAATTAATTGCGATCTCGTATCGCGAGATTGTAATATTTTTTTTTTCTATTTTTAGAAAGTGAATGTATAATAGGCTTTTACATGTAATTCTATTTTGGAGCTTTTACAAACCTTGGCGTGGAGTCGAAGATTGCATTTGAAGACGAGAAGCCGTCAAAGACTAGTTAGGACTAGTTTAGGTTTCTTTTAGGCGAGATAGGGCCATACTAGTACTCGTGATCGATTTATTAGTTTAATCGTCTGTTGCATGCTTGGTTTATTGCGTTTTTTCCGCCGACGTAGCGGATATGATATAAACTAAAATTTGTGCACACGTTTTAGTCGTTATAAATTGTCAACGATTCGCTAAATATTTAGTTCACTGAATAAACGCGATAGACAATATAAGACGACTAGATCTCCTAAAATTTAATCAAACGTAATATCGAGAGCTAGCTTTTCCAAATCTTACACCTATACAACCTTGTTCATTAGGAACCACACTCACCCTCTCGTGAGGTGGGACCTTTGTACCTTGGGGAGTAGGGTTGTAAGTGTTACAACGCGTTAGATTTGGTTGATCTCGACGAATTGGGCATAAGGGTTATGCAAATTCGAGGCTAGAGGACAAATATTCGAGAAATTTGTCAACCGAGAGTTCTTAGAGTTAGAATCAACCAAGAATTGGTTCACCCGAGTGTTATAAATTAGGGAAAAAGCTAAAGACGCCCTCTCGCGTGCCCAAAATTTATAAGTACGACGGATCTCGGAATCGGTTATATAATTAAGGGAGATCAATTATATAAACGGAATTCACGTTTTATGTGTAAAATGTGAAGTAAAATAATGTGATAAAATCTAACCAAATTTTATTTCCAAACTTGTAGAATCGTAAATCGCAATGGCAAATCCAAATGCGAACCCAGTTCTACCGAGTATCACGAAAGACTCATGGCTCCGTGCCTTCATGGAGAAGCACTCCTTGAAGGACGATGGGAGCAACTTCCCAGAGTGGGAATTGAGTCTACGTTTAGCCGCTAAAAGCGACGGAAAAGAGCGGTTCCTCGTTGAACCACCACCTGCGACGCCAGGGCCTAACGCAACGATGGCCGACCGTCGAGCGTACGAATTGTACGAGCAGGAATCAACCTCGATCAAAAACGTTTTGATCTATTCGATGGCGTCAAAATTGCAGCGCAGGTTGATTTATTCCTCCTCATACCAAATATTCGTCAAATTGACGAATATGTTTTCGCAAAAACCGCGAATATTGCAATACGATGCCGCCAGTCGATTCTTTGAGGCACGTTTAATCAAGGGACAGCCTGTTGGTCCCCACGTGCTCAAAATGATCGAAAACGTAGAGACGTTAGAACGACTGGGATGTCCGATTTCCGACCAAATCGCGGTAGATCGTATACTCCACTCGCTACATGACGAGTTCAACAATTTCAGGTTGAACTTTAACATGAACGATTTGAGGAAAAACCTCAATGAAATTCATGCTCTGCTTGTCCAAGCAGAGAAAGACATGGGCGCAAGTGGGAGTACTAGCGGAAAACGAGATGTTTTAGCGCTAAATGTGAGGAAGGAAGGTGGCAAGTTCAAAAATCGTGGGAAAAAGGGGAAGAAACCCGTGCAAGGAAAGGGCAAGGGCAAAGGAAAAGCGCCAGTAAACGCAAAGACTAAGCCGCCCAAAAGCACGAACCCCGATCAAAGGTGCTTCCATTGTGACGGAGTAGGTCACTGGAAGCGCAACTGCCCCAAATACCTGGAGGAGAAGAAAGTTTCAGGTATCTACACTATAGACATAAACTTTGCTAGTTCCACGTCGTGGGTATTAGATACTGGAGGTGGATCTCATCTCTGTAATCATTTGCAGGGGCTGCAGGAGGTGCGAGCGCTAGCAAGGGGTGAAGTGGACCTACGCGTTGGAAACGGAGCAAGGATAGCTGCTGTTTCCGTAGGAACATATGTTTTGTCGTTAGCGTCAGGGTTGGAATTGCACTTGTATAATTGTTATTATGTACCAACCTTGAGCAAAAACATAATATCTGTATCTATGTTAGACGCGGAAGGTTTTCGTTTTGAAATTAAAAACAAATGTTGTTCCTTCTCGCACAATGATATGGTCTATGGAATAGCCCTGTCAATCAACGGAATATATGTTTTAGACTTAACCACCGATGTCTACCATGTAGAAAATAAAAGGCTCAAATCAGGTGATCCTGAGTTATCCTATCTCTGGCATTGTCGTTTAGGTCATATAAACGAAAAACGCATTAAGAGACTCGTATCCAGTGGAGTGCTAAAATCACTTGATTACGAATCATTTGATAAATGTGAATCTTGCCTATTAGGCAAGATGGCACGAAAACCTTTTTCGGGAAAAGGAATTCGAGCTGGTGAGCTATTGGAACTAATACATTCAGATGTGTGTGGTCCAATGAGCATCACAGCCAGAGGTGGTTACAACTATTTCGTCACATTCACAGATGACTTTAGTAGATATGGATACATCTACTTAATGAGGAACAAAGACGAAGTCCTACAGAAATTCATAGAATTTCAGAGGGAAGTTGAAAACCAACTTGATAGGAAGATCAAAACCTTACGATCTGATCGTGGAGGTGAATATCTGAGTAACGAATTCAGTTATCACCTGAGAGATTGTGGTATAGTATCACAATTAACACCTCCTGGAACACCACAGATGAATGGTGTTGCTGAAAGGAGAAATAGAACCCTATTAGATATGGTTCGATCTATGATGAGTCAGGCTGAGCTTCCTGATTCATTTTGGGGTTTCGCTCTACTATCCGCCGTTTTCCTGCTGAACAGGAGTCCGACAAAATCAGCTCCAAAGACACCATACGAGATATGGAAAGGAAAAGTTCCTGACTTGTCTTTCATAAAGGTTTGGGGCTGTGAAACTTATGTTAAGAACCGTTCTGACAATAAGTTAGCACCAGATCCCAGAAATGCCTATTTGTAGGTTATCCTTTAGTAACACGAGGATATTACTTCTACAATCGTCAGGAGAACAAAGTGTTTGTGTCTCGTGATGCTGTCTTTCTAGAAAAGGAATTTATTTCTAGAAGACAGAGTGGGAGAAATTTTGAACTTAGAGAAGTTCAGGAGTCACAAACAGAGGAAGATAATCAGGATGTTTTACGAGAAAACAGCCCTGAAACTTCTGATATAGTGGTTCCAACCTCCGTTCCTAGAAGGTCAGGGAGAGTAAGTCACCCACCTGAGAGATACTTAGGTATTGTCGAAGATGATGATAAATACTTAATGTTACTTTTAGAAAGTGACGAGCCCGCAACCTACAACGCAGCCATGACATGTCCAAATTCTACAAAATGGCTGGAGGCGATGAAATCTGAAATGGATTCCATGTACGAGAACCAAGTATGGGACTTGGTAGATGTGCCAGTTGGAACAAAAGTTCTGAAATGCAAATGGATCTATAAGATCAAAATCGGCATGGATGGAAACAAGGACGTTTTCAAAGCTCGACTAGTGGCGAAAGGTTTCACGCAAATTCATGGTATTCACCATGATGAAACATTTGCACCAGTTGCGATGCTCAGATCCGTTCGGATAATCTTAGCGATTGCTGCGTTTCATGATTATGAAATATGGCAGATGGATGTCAAAACCGCCTTCCTGAACGGGTTTCTGGAAAAGGAAGTGTATATGACACAACCAGAGGGTTTTGTCGATCCACGCAATCCTGAGAAGGTTTGCAAGCTTAAAAGGTCCATTTATGGACTTAAGCAAGCATCCAGGAGCTGGAATCATCGGTTTGATCATGTAATCAAGCAAAATGGTTTCGCTCGCAGTGTTGAGGAACCATGTTTGTACATGAAGTTTAGTGGGAGCAAGGTAACGTTCCTGGTCCTGTATGTGGATGACATACTTCTCATAGGAAATGATATTCCGACCCTTAACTCAGTTAAAGGATGGTTAGGAAATCATTTTCGGATCAAGGACCTAGGAGAAGCGCAACGCATCTTAGGCATCCGAATCTATAGAGATAGATCAAAACGGATGTTGGCATTAAGTCAAGAAGCTTATGTAGATAGGATTCTTGAGAGATTCAATATGGAGAAATCCAAGAGAGGATATCTACCAATGGGTCACGGAATAGTTCTGAGTAAGTCTCAATGTCCGTCTGTGCCCGCAGATATTGAACGCATGAAAAAGATCCCGTACGCTTCCGCAGTTGGATCAGTCATGTATGCTATGATGTGTACGAGGCCTGATGTCTCACATGCTTTGAGCATGACGAGCAGGTATCAGGCTAATCCCGGTGAAAGTCACTGGATAGCTGTAAAGAATATCCTAAAGTACTTGAGAAGGACTAAAGATACATTCTTAGTGTTTGGCGGAGATACTGAGCTACGTGTAAAAGGTTACAGAGATGCTAGTTTCCAAACTGATCGAGATGATATGAAATCTCAATCCGGCTATGTTTTTACTCTGAACGGTGGAGCGATCTGCTGGAAAAGTTCCAAGCAATCTGTCACAGCGGATTCTACAACGGAGGCAGAGTACATTGCGGCTTCAGAAGCTGTAAAAGAAGCGGTATGGATCAAGCAGTTTCTAGAAGGGCTGAAGGTTGTTCCGGCAGCAGCAGATCCTATCACCATCTATTGCGACAACAGTGGAGCAATAGTTTAGGCTAAAGAGCCTAAGTCTAGTAACAAGTCTAGACATGTACTCAGGAAGTTTCACGTAATACGAGATTTTGTGGAACGAGGAGATATTTTGGTTTGTAAGATCGGGACAGATGATAATGTCGCCGATCCTCTGACTAAGCCGATGACACTGGCTAAGCACAACAGTCATGTAGCGTCCATGGGATTGAGATGCATGACTGATTGGTTGTAGATTATATGGTATGTAATAGTTAGATCTTTGTATTGACTTTTTACATACATATATATATAAAGATTTTATCGTTTAAATTTATTCAGTTTTGTATATGCTGAATAAATATACATTCTGTTAAACTCTTATAGGTCGTAGAGACGATTTGAGCCCTATGAAGTGAACAGGAATAGCAGAATAATTTAGTCCCTAGTCACAATGTGAGGTGACGACTCTAAGCGACTAGAGTGTAAGTCGATTAGGATGACTGGTTCAAAAGTCATAGGTCATGGGATGACCGGTCGTTTACACAAGCAGAATGTGAGACACTCTGTCGGACTTGACCACCTACAGATTCCTATTGCTGGGTCGAAGCTAGGAGCACTGTATTATACCATTGAGTCGATTCTTTTGACCTGAAACTATTTGCCAGAGTTTGTGCAATAAATAGTGGCTTTGATTTATGTCCTAAGTCGTGCCGTTAAAGGAGGCTATAAGGGCATATTTTGGGTCACTGTGAGTTGTATGGAACAATGAAAATAGAGTGAAGGGATTGTCCGCCCACGTCAGGGTTAATATCTTTAGGCCACTCGAGGAGTAGCAACTGGAAATGCGTGGCCACGCTCGGAAGCAATCTAAGGTAGATTTTTCCGGTCAGACAGTTGCGCTCTCGATCGAGAAAACCACTTTACGATTCACATCAGGTGCAGGAGCGACCTAAAAGACATCTTGCATTGAGTGGGAGATATAAAGTGCAAGAGAGTCGATCACGCACATACTTGTCTCGGACAAGTGGGAGATTGTTGGACTAGTGTCCTCCGACAATAGTGCGTTGATTAATAAATCTCAATTATGGAATAAACAGGGATTAGTTTATAAGATGAACTTATCAGTTGATCAACGTAAATCAATAACGATTGGCCGTCTAGGGTTTGACGTTATTGTCGTCGTAAGATAGCGGAGATCGACTGATCCCTATCGGTCATACCTATATAGGATAACGTGATGAACTCCTGTCAGCCAGTTAATAGTTAACTGGCAATGTGTTTAGTATCAGGCTGTAGAGTTCATTATATTATTGATTATAAGATAATTGATAATAAATAAACCACTGATAAAATAGAAATTTTATCAGTGTATAAGTTACTAAATTTGAGATTAGTAATTATACGGGTATTGTTGTGATTTGTCAGTCGTGACAAATTTAGCTAGAATTAATTACAAGAGTTGTAATTATTAGCTAAAATATGATTAGATATAATTATTATATCAATATATAATAGTTAATTGTAACTTAATTAGTTAAGTTATGAAATGACTAAATTAACCTTACTATACCTTAAAGGTTGGTTAATGTAAGTAGGGGCAAATTAGTAAATTTGATTTACTAATTTAACCCACCACTATATATAGTCTAATCCATGTTTAGACTTAGAGAACTAATCATTTTCAACACAAAAATAAACCCAAAAAATTGAGGAAAGAATCATCATCTTCTTCCTCTCTAAAAAGAGCCAACTATTTCACCATAGCCACCAAGTTTTTGAGCTTTGCATGTAGCTCAAAAACACATCTAAACACAAAAATACTTCATTGATCCTAATTGTTAGGGATTAGGGCTATTTTGTTTTTGGGGTAAACCGAGTTATTACTAGTACATAATAACTCGGTTTTCTCGTGAATCCTTTGGTACGTGCCGTGGGAGATTAGAAGAGTTCAAGAATCAAAGTTTGGAAGGAGGATCATCCTTGTTAAGCAGCTCAAGACACTCCTTAGTAAAGGAGAGCACAACCTAGAGCCAAAACAAGGTATACGATCTTTAAACTCGGTTTTTAGTTGTTTTTAATTACATGCAAATCGATCCTCACCTAAGGTTCAACTTAATAGAGTTATTAAGTGTTGTTTAGAGTGTCTAAACCACTTTAGGTTCTAACAATTGGTATCAGAGCATTTGGTCTTATTGCATGTTAAATTCGAGTTGGTTAATTAGGTGAATTATCGACTTAATTAATTTTAATGATAAAATGGTTTTGTCACTGGGTTTTATCGAGTATGTCACATGGAGGCTAACTCTTTCCCCTGTAATGACAAAGGAGCAAGGTTGTTTAAAAGAGGGAATTATTAGGTTTTGAGTTAGAATCAATGATCTAAGGCCAATTTATGTTTCCTTGGTTTGCCACGAAGCCGTGTCGGATTTTTCTTTTGTTTTTGCGTAAAGGTCACTGCTTCTGGTTTTGTTTGATTTGCTTCTAGAGCAGTTTATACTTTATAGTTTATGAGTTCTCATAATCACATTTCTTAGCTTGCAGTATCTAATATATATTATAAAAGTCGAGTACAACCCTTCATTGATGGACACTTGGCAAAATTCTATTGGATGAGAAAAAATATATATTATTAAAATATATATTAGGATATGGAAATTGTTTGTAAAATATTAAATAATATGTGTAGACACCTGCATTTGTTCCTACCCAAATGCCCGATGATGAAAGGACATTTTACAGTGAACTGCGTCTACTTGCTCTATTATGTGAACCACCGTTGTCGTGAATCCGTTAGCAAATGTGTCTTCACCTAAAACAAATCCAAAAACAACCATTTTTCTCACCTTGTACACCTGACCTTACTCAGGAATAATCTGTGTGCATAAAACGCCAAAAATCATCAAGAAAACATGTTTTTGTACGTCATTTGTCCACCCAAATTCACATGTGCAGTATTCATGTCATAAGAACACCAGAAATGCAATTTTGTATGGTGCGTCACGGGGTCCAGGCGCACCTCTACGCGAGCATGGAGGCCTTGGCGCACCAGCCGCGCCTGACGCACCACCACCTACGCCAGACGCAGCCAGCTCGCGCCAGACGCCGCCTAACCTGCGTCTGACGCACCTCCACCCGCGCTAGACGCACGCAGCCCTAGGGTGGCCGGCTACCCTACTTTTCCAGCCCAAAACCCTACTTCTCCACACTATAAATACAACCCCTTTTCCACACACTTTCACAGACCTTCACACACCATTTCCACCCCGAAATTCTGCTCCTCCCTCACTACAATTCTCTCATAAAAACCCTAACTGCAATACAAAAACTCTAGCAACACACATACAAAAACCCTAGGGCCTCACACTCTAGGTTACCCCTACACACAACACACAATACAAACAAAGCCCCTTACAAATACCTACGTTCGAAGAGTAACGCATCGCTCTAAGAACAAATCTAGTCTCCCACGACGCATACTAAGGATCAACGCAACGATCTCGAAGCATAGTGGAGCAAGTAGTGGTATCGCGGACACAAGTAAGTCCTGAGGGCATCCCCTCTTTTCTAAACTCATGTTTTACTCTATTCTAATCTTCAGCTCCTTCACCTACGTGCGCAATTTATTAATTTCGACATAGATTTATATTTTGCCTAACCAAGATGTAGATCTAAAACAAATTACTTGAATCACGCTTAACACACATAGCGCAAAGCGCTCGGACAAATTGGTAGCTAGGGACCTTAAATCAACTTTAATAATTTTGTGACCTAAGATCAGTTTTATGTGCTAAAACTACCGACTTAGCCAAATTTTACTAGGTTGTATATAACTTGTAAATGATTGTAACTTGCATGACTTAACTTCTCGACGACTTGTAAACGATAATTCAACTAGTAGAGGCCGATATACGTGGGCGGGGTTGGGTGTCTTATGGCTTCCCAACACGTACCGTCACCCTCGAACCCAGTCTTGTGGTCTGTAGGTTGCATATTGGCGTAGGGCACAGTGCGCATCTTGTTCCTTACGTCCCTCGGTTTTGTCCCTTTAGGTAAACGACTCGCGAAAGTGTTTTGTACTTGGCATGACTCGCTTCTCCAAGCGTTTATGCTCAATGGGTACAGACTCACCTAACGTTTACGTAGTCCCTCGGTAACAAGGAACAAGATTGCATTGCATGGTTTCCAAACACCCCACAATTGGTTGGTGGCGACTCCTATCCTAGTGCAATCATCGCACGACTCGCGCGTCTGCCGCGATAGAGACCATCGTGGAATTTATAGAGGCGACTCCGCTGGGGACTTATTGTTCAAAGTGGGTGAGACTCGAAGATTGGTTATCACGTTATATTTGTTGAGAAGTTTAACACCTTCATTTGCATGGACGCGACCCACGTCCCTTAACAACCCTTTTGTCCCTTCGATACAACCATGTCTTTCTACCTTGTGTAGGACTGGATAATGGTTAGACCACCCACGATCGCATTATCGACACTTCGTTTCCAATGAAACATTGTTTCTGGTGCAAGGATGTTATACTCTCGAGCATGGGCTGCCACAAATCGAGATATAGCTACCTATAACGTGGTACCCTAAGCCTAAACCTCAAAACCTAAGCTCTAGTACCTTTGCATGGTATATGTTCGTTGCAACGTGCCTTTATAGCTTCTTTTTGTTGCTTCTTGTGCCTTGTTTGTACCATTTAAACCCCAAAACTTTGTCAAATCAAGTTTTAACCACAATAATACGTTTCGACGCGTGCGTCAATGGCGTTGTGCGCACGCTGTCGTGCGTCCGCGCGCTTGTGCGCACTACCCTCGTGCGTCTGCCCACTAATACGCACCACACATTTTCCTTTGAATGGTGCAATTCCCAATCCAAGTCATGCCCCACTGCATGTTTCCCATTGTTTGAGTCATTTTCAACACATACACAAACATGCACCTATAAATCTTGCACCCACATGTTGCACTCACAAAATCGAGTCAAACTCATTGCACTCCACGCTGCATTCTTGAATACCGCATTGCCGTGTCACGCATACACAACCATAGTTTGCTGCATACATACATATATACATACGTCATGTTCATAGAGTCGCGTCTTGCACCATACATTGGCATATCATATAGGTCCACCCATAGTCATCTAAATCATGCATCATCCTAGTCCATACTATTTAGTCCATACTATTCTTAGGACAAACCGTCTCATGTAGGGTCAAGTTTGTACCTAACTACGAACTCATGCATCTGAGGAACCCAAACCATTCGACGCGTTTTTGCACTACGACTTGTATGATCACATGCATCCATGCATACATGCATCACAACCCATGCATCGAACCTAAAAAAAAAAAAAACAAAAAAACAAGTTACGTCATGCATCATGTCAAACACATCATGTATGTCTCATACGTCAATCCGTATCATCGACTCTATCCACCTAAGATATTTGAGGCCAACTCCTCGCCCTTTATAACACAAAAATTCACATATTTTTTCGATACGTCAATCCGTATCATCAACCCTAGCCACCTAGGATTTGCGAGCCCCACTCCTCGCTCTTTTTTTACCCAAAAATCCGCACCTTAGCGATACGTCAATCCGTATCAACGACCCTAGCTACTTAGGATCTTCGAGGCCCACCCCTCACTATTTTTTGCCCAAAGCTTGACAACTTAACGAAACGCATATCTGTATCATTAACCCTAGCCACCTAGGATTTTTGAGGCCCACTCCTCACCCATTTTTCAACATTTCCGTGCAATTTATGGAAATCCAAACCATATAACTTGATCTTAGCCACCTAGGATCATCGATGCCCACTCCTTGTTCAATTCACCATAGAACTTTTGCACCCCGTCCATACGCCTACCCGTATTCGTACACATCACACACATTGCACTTGTTTCGATCTTAGCCACCTAAGATCATCGAGGCCCACTCCTCACCTCCTTTCTTTCCGTCGTTGAAGCCCACTCTTCACGATCGTTCGATCTCTACATACATAAGATCGTCAACACCTTGTCCAACTCGGTGACCCCGGCCCACATTTTCAAGCAACTCGATTGAAGCGCCAATGGTTTGAGGGATGACTACTACTTCTCTATAGATCCACAATCGACGTCGAGATTGGTCGCACATTCCTCTCGTCAATGTTAAGTTTTTTCCACAAGTTCTCGACATTACCATCCCAAAAATCAAAGGGGTAGCAAAATCAATGCACTATGTCTTGAACTCAAAAACTTACATTGTACGAAAGCTAAAGGCGATGAGGACACGCATCACTACAACGAGGTTACCATCAACGACATCAACAATGAACATTCTTTCCGAACTACGTTTGGTTTGATTCCACGCGCTAGTGGATACGTAGGCAGTCTTTCGAGACACAACCACACGACAAAAGGTTTCATGCATGTTTTGTTTACCTCCTTTCCATGTCTAGCATAGATACCTCCAACAGATTGAAATTTCTCTTTTTCGCTGATGGAATAAATGAGCTTTTGGTTTACCATATTTTTCATGAGCATCCAACGGCGAATCCTAGTCTGTCTTACACTGCACGACTAATGACTAGAGGTAAAAATTTGTAACTACACAAATGACTTTGATCCCTCACGATTGAATCCACTTTTTTTGGTAAACCGCAGAGCCTCCATGCCAATAGCCTTTTCATTTTCATCCTACATCTTCCTAGCTTGGGTAAAGGGTGTTGACTTGACCGAAACGGCAAGACTTAAAAAGTGGAGCCACTAATAACAAATTTGGCTAACAAACGGCAAGACTTAAAAAGTAGAGCCAAAATGAAATATGTCTAAAAAAATAAAAATAAAAAAGCTTCTGAAATTGGAGCCAAACTCTAACAAAAACAAATAACACGTGTCATGAACAAGTGAAAGCATCCCTCAATAGGGATAGAATTGAACACATCAAACAAAATGTGTCTTTCTTACTACAAACATGGTCAAGTCAGCATAATTGGGGGTAAACGGGTCAGAGCCTTCATGCACATCCATCATTTGTCACCCAAACCAGCTACAAAGGCACTGCAAAAGTCCTCCCTGAGATCGTGCAAATCACGCCACCGCAATTTATCGCTCTTCTAATCAAGAACTTGACATTTGTTGATTCACCGTGAGAGTTCTTCCGCACGACGGATAATAATTGCGAAGGTAAGACCCTAGGAATTTCGAGGATTGCTCATCAAGCTTGCCATGCATGCATTCTCTGATTCTTTTCTCGTAGTGCTAAATGACATGAAAATTTGAACCCACGTTACTAACCTACCCCTTTACAAATTTAGGCCGACGCACATGTCTGAATTCTTCTTTTCCACCCACATTACAAGCCATAACCCTTGGCCAGCCGCATCCAACATGCCGCCAGAATTTATATCCCACTTGGTCCAACATCAAGGATCAAGGCCCCATTGAGCCAGCCACAACTACCGAACTCCACATTCCAAATTTTTGGACTTATCTTTTCCTTTGCTCATGCATATAATCTTTTGTCGACCCAGGATAAGAACGATCATCATCACGAGCAGTACGTCTCGTCCATTATAAAGCATCAAATATTTGCGCCACTGCAAGTACTAAGTCTTGAGTCACCTCAAGCACCAAGCCGTGTGTCTCTACATGCATACATTTGTCCCACCACAAATACCAAGCCTTGCTTCGCATAGCAAGCACGAATATCATCCTCGAGGAGTGGGAATGTCAATATTCGCCGTCACCATAAGTTGGACAATCACAACTTTTGCTCACCTTTTTCATCATTTTTATTTCGGGGGAAACCTCAAATACCTTCCTTTAAACTTTACCATTTTCATCTTTTTTTTTCTTTTAGGGGAAACCTCAAACTCACTCCTACACATTTTTTTTCTCCTCACCATTTTCTATTTGGCACTCTTAGTTTTATTCCATGAAACTTACCATCTCTTTCATCCTTTTTTCTTTTGGGCGAGGTCGGGGTACCCCCCTGCATTTTTTCGCATTTTACATGTGCGTGTGCCTCGAGTCTAGGTTGCATTACTCTAAGTGCACAACATCATCGCATTGCATTTTATAACATTGCATTACATTGAGTCAGTTACACTTGCACACCACATGCACAACCCTTTACGCAAGCACTAGGCATCACTTGTTATTCATCACATGACACACCTCCACCAGCGCCAGACGCACCACCCCGTGCGCCTGACGCATGCAGCCCTAGGGTGGCCGGCTACCCTACTTTTCCACCTCAAAACTCTACTTCTCCACAATATAAATACAACCCCTTTTCCACACAGTTTCACAGACCTTCACAGACCATTTCCACCCCGAAACTTTGCTCCTCCCTCACTACAACTTCTCATAAAAAACCCTAACTACAATACAAAAACCCTAGCAACACACATACAAAAACCCTAGGGCCTCACACTCTAGGACACCCCTACACACAACACACAATACAAACAAAGCCCCTTACAAATACCTACGTTCGAAGAGTAACGCATCGCTCTAAGAACAAATCTAGCTTCCCACGACGCATACTAAGGATCAACGCAATGACTCGAAGCATAGTGGAGCAAGTAGTGGTATCGCGGACACACGTAAGTCCTGAGGGCATCCCCTCTTTTCTAAACTCATGTTTTACTCTATTCTAATCTTCTACTCCTTCACCTACGTGCGCAATTTATTAATTTCGACATAGATTTATACTTTGCCTAACCAAGATTTAGATCTAAAACAAATTACTTGAATCACGCTTAACACACATAGCGCAAAGCGCTCGGTCAAATTGGTAGCTAGGGACCTTAAATCAACTTTAATAATTTTGTGACCTAAGATCAGTTTTATGTGCTAAAACTACCGACTTAGCCAAATTTTACTAGGTTGTATATAACTTGTAAATGATTGTAACTTGCATGGCATAACTTCTCGACGACTTGTAAACGATAATTCAACTAATAGAGGCCGCTATACGTGGGCGGGGTTGGGTGTCTTATGGCTTCCCAACACGTACCGTCACCCCCAAACCCAGTCTTGCGTTCCGTAGGTTGCATATTGGCGTAGGGCACAGTGCGCATCTTGTTCCATACGTCCCTCGGTTTTGTCTCTTTAGGTGAACGACTCGCGAAAGTGTTTTGTACTTGGCATGACTCGCTTCTCTAAGCGTTTATGCTCAATGGGTACAGACTCACCTAGCTTTTACGTAGTCCCTCGGTAACAAGGAACAAGATCTCATTGCATGGTTTCCAAACACCCCACAATTGTTTGGTGGCGATTCCTATCCTAGTGCAATCATCGCACAACTCGCACGTCCGCCGTTATAGAGACCATCCGTGGAATCTACAATATGGTAGTTATCAACTAATATATGGAAAAAATGATATGGTAATGATGTGATATAAAGGGTGATGGGATACTAAAAAAAAAAATAGCATAACGGGTGACGTGATAGTGCAATGAGAATAAAATAGTATATCGGGATACGGGATATGGAATGAATGGAATATAACGGGTCACGTACAAATAGAAAGGAAATAAAATTACGATGAATAAGTAGAAACAAATAATAATATAATATGATTGGTAACCAAAATTGAAAGGAAAAAAATCATGTAAAACATCGGTTCAAATAATATTAAATTAAAATAAACCTACATTTTTATGAAACGTATATAAACAATATAAGTAGGTAGCCCGGGCGCGGGCCGGGCACGCAATCTAGTTATAACAGATTGAAAGCTCCCTCGGCAGGAATTTGAGCATCGTTTCATTGTCATAGGGGATGCTGAATTATTGAACAAAGAATAGAGATCGATTTATTTCATGGTCCATAAAGGCATCAGATGCAGTGCATTTGTGTTCTTTTCATTTCTAGCTAGATGTTAAATGATCTATTGCTGTTTGGGACACGATTGATAAGGTGAACACTTCACTTCTTTGGTGCAAATATCTATTTTGTTAAGAATTTCGTAATTAATTTATCTATCTAGGGAAATTGAAGTTTACATATGAGCAAGGAGATGGACTTGATCTGATCCTTTCCAATCAAAATTTTAAGGTACTTTCTCCTAGAGCTTTGAATTTCTCCATGATGTGTTTCTTATATCTATCGAAATTTGGTTTTGCATTAACAGAATTCATGATATAAATTCTGAGTATTTGGTGAAATGGTAGAGACTATATATCTTATGCAGCAGCTACGTGGTAAAACCTTGATTTGGAAGATTGATGCAAGACTGGGGTAACAAGGGCATGTGCAGACCATTACCCTAAGCACTCAAATAAGTTGATGTATGTAGGTCGGTCCATGGGAATGCGATCGACTGAAGTTGCAACAGAGAGCTAGCCACTGTCATTTTGGATGATAATTTTGCTTCAGTAGTATGTCTTAGATTGATAGAGTTGTGTGTACAATAACTTCCAAAAGTTAATTCCCAATCTGCTCAATGAATGTCGTTACTTCTACAATAAATTGTGTGGCTTGGCCTGTTTGAGGTAGGTGCCGCTAACTGTAGTTCAACTCATATAGGTGAATATGATCATGGACGCCTTTTGGTGTTTTTGCTCATGCAGCCGAGAAGCAGGCGGCATAGTTAATGGACAAAGTACCAAATATGAGAACAAAGTCACTTATCAGATTGTTATGTACATGGATGAACCTAATGGCTCAAGATTTAATAATAGTATATGCATAACCATCCTCCTCATCTTACAATTCAAGGGGAAATCAATCTTTGATGTTAGGAGCTTGGGCCCAAACTAAAGGATACTTTTCTATTCAACACCTTTGTGACGTGTCAGGTCATCAACGAAGTTAATGCAAGGAAACTCGAGCAGAAAATCTTGCGAGGATAAGGAGGAGCAAGTTTTTCATAGCCATTAACATGATCACTATCCTCTAGGTGTTGGTGCGTGGTCAAATTCATCAAGAAATTCGGCAATTAGATAGGTAAAAACGGGACAGGTGCAGTGTGTGTATTGGCATTGTAGGTGTGTGTTGACAAATAAGTCTTGTATACTAGAGAAATTTTTTTCCAGCTATACCAAGTGGCATTTCATACTTTTGGAAGGAAAATTAGCGAGGTGGACAATTTAGGATGGCCAAACATTCTTGCAGTCATGTATTCACCGAATTCTTTATAATATGATTTATTTATTTGTATTATCATATAAGATTCATTTCACAAAATTATGAAGAGGCTCTTCACGGGTAAAAATATACAAAACCACCATAACATGATTTCAGTGACAAAAGCATGTTAGTACTCCGTCCATATGTCACATATGAGTAAGAGTAACCTCAACTGGAAAACGACTAATGGAGTAAAAAAAAATTCAAGAAGTTTAATTTGCACGCTCAATAATAAGAGAGACCAACATTCTTCATCTTCAAGACCTGAAGTATCACCCACAATTTTTATCTTAAAGCTTATCCGAGCATTAAGCAAAGATGTACAATTTTAATTTTGGGCAAGCACAAGTAAGTAGTAATTCAAGTCACATCTTGTCGGTGCCATCATATCTAGCATAACAAATTGCTTAGTAGTCGTAAACTCTTATCATCCTGATTAAGAACGAGTTGTCTTATCTACTTTAAATTTGTGACCGTCTGTGTGCACACTGTTTGCATACCATAGAAAGCAATAACCAACCGTAAGTTAAACACTCGTACAACTGCCACTCGACTCACGAGTCACGACTCCTTCATTTATGGATTATTGTTATATCTACTTCTCACCTAAATGCAAATATTAATTAAGAATTGTATATTCATACAGAAAACTTTGTTCGATCTCACATCGTATAACAGCGACACTCTTAAATCAATTTCATTCTATAGAATGTTTGTATTTTGTATAATTTATAACTATTTTTTTTGTTCAAGACCAACCTAACTTATTCTTTCGGATGAGAGAAGTAAGAGAGTCAGACGGACTCCGTCTGGCTCTCAAACCAACGTGTAAGGGACAGGGATGAGTGCCCCAAGTTGGCTATAAAAGTCTGCGACTTTATTGGCCTCACCACTCCAAAAACCGGATAGCCTTGTGAATGTCAACCCCGAAAGCAGTGAGACATCTCTACTTTGTGAAAGTAGGAAAGGTCCACTAAAATATCTTCAATTAGATTGGAGATTTCTCAAGGAACCTTCCATCAACGACGAATTGAGTTAATCACGCAAAGGCTATCGCCCCCGATTATAATATTATTAACGCCTACGAAAATAGCCGCTTTCAAACCTTCCTTTAAAGCTAAAGCTTCAGCAAAAAGAATACTTGTAGAGCCACAAGCTTTGGCCCCAAAAATTAATGGTGTTCCATTATTATCTCGAATATCATAACCAAAAGTCGACGGTCCATCACTGAGTTTAGAACCATTGAAATTTGATTTGAAAACGTCTAACTGGGGTTTATGCCAAAAAATATTCTCACTACAAACTTTATTACTATGAACGCCTTGACTTTGTTCACAGTTATCAGGGTTATCTAGGTCAATTTTTCTAAGGGTTGACCAATCTTTTAACGCTAAGTTTGTCAGATGAGTAACTTTGTCAATCGAACATGTTTCATTTCTAAATATTGAACTATTTCTAACGAACCATACATTCCACCAGATGAAGAAAAGAACTTGCATAGACTTAATTATCATCGTCTTTGTAACTAGGTTTAGATTATGACTGAATGAGCGGTTAACAATACTAGGATTATT
Organism: Spergularia bocconei; assembly: GCA_963457585.1. Lineage (NCBI taxonomy): Eukaryota > Viridiplantae > Streptophyta > Magnoliopsida > Caryophyllales > Caryophyllaceae > Spergularia > Spergularia bocconei. Next base: position 15,209,128 of record OY734952.1, read on the forward strand.
ATAACTACTACCACTGTGAAAATGAATTAATTCCACATCAAAATTTTTTGCTACATCTATGATAAGTGGACAAACAGAAAATAAATGGTACGAGTCTTCTGTAAGATGATCCCATAGAATACAATGAGCTGGGACTGAAACATGGCCGTGAATAAGTCTGTCTCGAGTAGGGAGACCATCCATACAAGCTTTCCAAATAAATTTTTTATTAGGTATATCAAATTTCCAAATCCAATAAAAACTACATTTATACTCACTTATGTCTTGGATACCTTGCACTAACAGAGTAGCTGACTTAGTCGAGAAAGAACCATCATTTGATACTCCCCCAAAAACCTAATCATTCATGTCATGAGACTGAAAATAGATGCTACAAATAATATCTATGATATTTAAAGGAAGGACTTGGCTAAGTCGCTGAATATCTCATTGATAAGTATCTGTAATAAAATAACTCACTTTAATAGGATGTTCAACGTTGATACTATTTAAAGCTACTTCAGATAGCGGGGTCAAGAGAGGCCAGAGGTTTTGCCAGAAATTTATATCTTTACCGTTACCTATTTGCCAACGCATACCTTTTCTAAAAACGCTTCTAAGAGACATGAGTTTCCTCCATTGCCACGAACTGCTAGTAGGGGGATTATGATCACATATATTTGACGATTTAATGTATTTTTTCTTAACAACTTTTACCCAAATGTTATCCGATTCTGTTAGTATTTTCCATAGCAATTTCAGCTGCATTGCCTTGTTGGTCACCTCTGCTTTTCGGAGGCCCAAACCACCCATACTTTTAGGGGTATAAATTTTAACCCAACCTATAAGATTGGGTGATTTGTTACCAGTATTTTTATTCCAAAGAAATTCTCTGTTGATCTTATCTGGATCTTTAAGAATCGAACTCGGGATTAAGAAACTTTGCATTTGAAAGGTAGTCTTTGAAGCTAGTGGCTTGAATTAATATAGTTCTTCCGCCTTGGGAAATAGAGTTAGCTTTCCATTTAGTTAGTTGATTTCTTGATGTTATGAGAACATTAGAGAAAGTTTTCTTTGTTACTTTGCTATCTATTATAGGACATCCTAAATATTTTCCCAAAGAAGATGACGCCGACGACATTGTTCACTATCTCTTTCAATTAATTTTTCATGTATGAGTATTTTGTCGTCATCTTCTCTCTCAATTCTAATGTCATTGTAAGACGGTAATTTTATTACACAATTGAAAACCTCTTTTGTTTAGTTGATGTATCTTGATCTACATCATGAGTTGGAAAAGAATAAAGCCTTACCTTATCTTCTTCAACTGTCCACATTCTCCTTCACCTAGAATTTTTTTCTTTTTTTACGAGCTTTTTGATTGAAACACAACTTTTTCACTTGAATTTCCCTCTTTCCCGGAAAATATAATATGAGCAGATTATCACGTCCATCCGAACACAATTGAGATGTGCGTAAAATTTGAAAAGGTAAAAACGCACTCTCATATTCTTGTGGTGAATCATTTGGTGAAGAAAAATGACGTGGTTGTGATTGAGAAGGGAATGGTACGATAGAACTAAGGATAATTAATAATATTTCAGATTTTTCAGGACCAAAATTATATGATAGTTTTGATTATTTTCAATATTCGGATTTTGAGAATGTTAGTTTTTAGAATTATTAGGATTATTTCGACTATTCGGAGGAATTCTATAGGTAGAGTTATTATTACTCATGAATTTAATTGGAATTATTGATAATAATTCTGTAGTATGAGTGAAAAAATGAGAATTTGTAAAGTGTTAAAATATATTCAATATGGTCTGTAATTATAGAGGATAAAAAACAATAAGACCGTGGTGTAATTATTTAAAAAAACTAGTTTTTGAATTTTTTTTTCTTTTTTTTCTAAATATTGATATATTAATTAAAAATAATAAATTACAAGAAGTTGGTTGGGAGCCGCGAAACAATCTGCGCCCCCAAACCCTTGGCTATAGAAAAATCAACACAAGTGAAAATATGTGCCGCAGCCTGCGCACCAATGTCCTGCGTCATGCAATACCGCTGAATGCGCTGAAGCAGAGCAACGGCACCTGACTCCAATTCTCCCAAAGAGGAGAAGGAGAAAGGGAGGAAGCCATAACCCCAAGAAGCGCACAGAGCATCATACTTAGTACGCTATAACAATTATAACAATTACAAATTTTACAGTTAATTTTTGGCAAAAAAAAAAATAGGCTATAACCATTCCACATGTCCCCTCCACAACGAAAAGTTCGTCGACCGAGCAACCACTGTAAGGCGTTTCCACAAATTGGAGCAAAAAAAAAAATCAGTGGGACCAGGTAAACTTATACCCTCAACCGGTACTCCCTTTCACCTTGTAAAGCATTTATCTCTCCTAATTTTCAGTTATTCGTATTTTTTTTATTCCATTCCCTACCTTCAACTTGGTAAACTTCTCCCTATTATGAACAAGTAATGAAAGGACAAAGTTCAATAATAAAATCAAGGGATCGAATATTTAAATTATTTTCCATGATTGCACTAATACGTGCTAACTATACTAATGGGCAGCCTACTACAAACGACCCGTAATTGGTAGGGTTCTACCCCATTGAAGAACTCGAGTGTGCACACCTTCAAATGAGGTCATGTAGAACAATTCGTTGATGGAGAAAGTTCTATTGGGTAACATGTAGCAACCCCAGTTATAAAGTTACCTTGATCAGAAATATAATAAACATGACGAATTTCACTAAGGAAACAGTCAATCTAGAGGGTACATCCATATGTTTCCAATTCCAAATCCATTTCACAAATGATATAATATATTTTCCAAGAACAAGCCAAAATTATTACTCAAAGGTCCCAAGTATCGAACAATATATACCAATAGAGGATTAAACATATATTATTATAGGTTAAGAAATTGTAATCTTGAAGAGGTAATAGATAGCATGGCTACTTAAGTCGAGGTTGTTTGTGTAGTGGTGTTCTTTGTATGTTCTTTTATTTCCCCGTGTGGATGAATAAAAACACAAAATTTCTTGCAAAAAAAAAACATATATTATTATAATATTAAAAGTTTTTTTAGAGGCAACGACCATGTTCATCGCCTTCTGTTAGACCATCTATCATGCCACGTATCATGTCTCTTTAACTTTCATTTAAGAAAATCATTTACAACGCCTTTTATGGTAAAGAGTGTAGAGGTACATTTTATTTATGGTAATATATAAATGACATTTTCCAAATCTAAAAGTTGTCAAAATTAAAAAAAAAACATAAAAAAAAGTATTTGCTATCAATTAATTTACTCTTTACCTTATCATATACTTACCTTATTATAGTTTTTTGTTCTTTTTTGTGAAGATTTAGTAAGTTAATGATTTAATATTGTACATCTATTACGTGATCATTCTTTAGTTGTTTACAAGTACTAAAATGATAAAATTTATTTCGGGCGTAGCCCTAGTAGTAAACTAGTATATACATATATAAGAATTCAGGAATATAATACATATGATGCAATTTGACTCTATAGAGTATAATAATCATGCTCAAGCTCGGAGAGAGGGATATTGGCGTTCTTACCTTGAATTGCTAAAATCATTTCCTCATTCTTTAAAACTCTAAGAATCCAACCTCGTTAATTCCACAAGTTACAATATGACAAATGTATACCAAAATCAACCTACGGCTCAACAAACCCAACCTACTACAATGTTAAATACAATCTCTTAACATATAACTTTATAATTTAAGATCACTTATCAAAACCTTATCCTATTTTGGGACATATACACTTTCAAATCACCCTTAAAACTTAAACGAACTACTTACGAACAACTTCGAATTAACCCAATTTAACTACACGCGAATAGACATTATCTTATAACGTAACATCATTAAACCAACGTCAAATCACCGTACCCAAACACACGACCAAGCCTTAATTATTTTCTAAATAATTAACCATTTCACTTTACAATCATGATGAAACAGTCGCCGGCGATCAGGTTTATGGCTGGGAACTTGGATGGTCGCACGAGAAGATGAAAAGGGAAGTTTTTTTTTTGTGTTTCGCGTAGAATGAGAATGAAAAGGACGCTCTTCTTGTCCTATTGTATTGTAAATGGTAAGAGAGTGAAGTAGGTTTAAGAGTATCAAATGAGGGTTATATTTGTAAGAATAATTCATTTATAAATCGAAAATCTAACTAGATTATTTGATAAATAGGTAAATAAAATGTTTTGAAGAAAAGAAAACCATTTAATCAATCTAAAAAATAGTAACACCCAATTACTAAAAATCTTAAAAAAGACGGGTGTTACAGACTTCTCTTCTTAAAACAAAGGTTCGTCCCCGAAGCGTAAACTCAATCTCTCAACAACAACCTTAGTAACTGTAACACCCCATATTTTTGGGTTACTTGAATTGTACAAAGTATTGGGAGAATCTCGTTTTAAGGGTATGCAAATCTATTTTGGGAAATTAGGGTATCTTCCGTTTAGAGACGCTTTTCTAATTGGGCAACTGTTTGGCGAAATTACCAAAATACCCTTACTAAGAATTTTTTTCGAAGTAGAGCTCAAAAAATAAATATTAAACAAAATGGGTCGGATTGAAAAATGTTCAATCTTATGGGGTGCACGTCACCCCATTTCAGGTCCAGGACAAAACCGCAAGTGCCCCTGGCGGTTTTAAGTGGAGAGAAATCGCCACCCTCCATGGCGGTATTTTCACAAAAATGAGATACAAATCGAGTGGATGATATTTTGGCCGAGGGTGAAACCGCCATGGGGGGTGGCGGTTTCAAGTGAAACCGCCACCCCCCATGGCGGTTTCACCCTTGGCCAAAATATCACCTCAATATAATGTCAATCCAAAAAAAAAAAAAAAATTAAAACCGCCACCCCCCATGGCGGTTTCACCCTAGCCAAAATATCACTTACAACCTCATAGCTACTGTTCAAGACACTTAAAACCGCCAGGGGCATTGGCGGTTTTGTCCCAAACTTGAAATGGGGTGACGTGCACCCCATAAGATTGAACATTTTTCAATCCAACCCATTTTGTTCAATATTTATTTTTTGAGCCCTATTTCGAAAAAAAGTTCCCTTACTAAACCCTTTCTATTTTCTACAAAAAAATAAAATAAACACTCAAACCCTCCCTTACTCACCTCACGTCGACACAGAAGAAGAAAAAAAAGAGAAGAAGAGGAATTACGTGAAAGAGGAGAGAAGAGGAGAAGAGAAGAGGAGAGGAGAAGAAAAGAGCCGCGCATCACCACCACCTTCGCCGTCGCCCACCGCCGCTGCCACCAGCCGCCGCCGTCGACCCTAGCCGACCCTCTCTCTTGGTTTTACATCAAGAGTAGTATGTTTCTACACCCTCTTTCATAGTTTCTAATTAGGGCTTTCTTAATTTCATGTTAATTATGGTTTAAACATGATTGTGGTTGTGGGAATTGCTTTATTAGATTATAATCATGCTTAATTGTGGTTTTGATGCATGAATAATTGAATGTTAATTTAGGGCTTTTGAAATTAGGGTTCATATGAATTTAGGGGTGATTTTATGGGTGGATTGATGTGAAATTTGGTGGAGATGTTTATTATGAGATGGGTAAACCTTAGTTTCAATTTGGGAACGTTTCATGGTGTTTTGATTATGAATATACATTCTGCCCATTTCTGAATTTTGCCTAATTTGGATGTTTAAGTTGTTATTATGGTGATTTAATGATGGATTTATGTTGCTCGTATACTTGGGGAAGGGTTGTACGAATTTGGTGTTGTTGAGAGGTCGTTTGAATGTTGAAATTCAAAGTTAGAGTTGCCTTGGATGCATTAGTAGGGTGATGGTTAGTAATTAGTGTATTTTTGATTGATTTTAGGTTGTGTGTTTGAGGAAGTACCGTTCTAAAGTCTTGAGTTGATCTTGTGATTTCGCTAGTAAGGTAAGAACGTTGATCACAAACCTCTCACTAGCCATTATCTTGTTTGATACACTTTGCTTGATCATCGTATGTTCTTGCTTTACACATTCATTCTTGTTACCCGTTTCGCTTGTGTCTACTTATATCATTGAGCATATTTTCCTTCCGTCTTATCAATGTTTGTTTGCGGTCTTTCGACCATAATACTCCCCACGGCCCTTCGACCCTCTTGATCTTCTCGGCCCTTCGGCCTCTGAGCCGAGATCACCACTCGGCCACTCGGTCGAGTGGTGTGTTTGTTTGTCGTTTGTGTTTGTTTCGCTTCTAATATCTCTCGATTATGATCATTATAATTTGTATCGTCAAATAATGCACGCGCGAATAACGTATATAAAACGGATGAAAGAAAATAAATGACTCCACCTAGAGTACGATGGATTCGGCTCGGCCGATCATCGTTTGATATACCTCTGATCAAGGTACTATGGGTCGGATTAGCTACCGACTTCCTAATAGTCTCCCTCCTAGATGGGAACTCGCCCTACCGGCCTATCTTGCGAGGGGTGTGCACACTCGGGATTATTAGGGTGATAATTACAACTCTAGCTCGAACAAAGTTCGTTAAGTGGGGCTATGGGGTAGGACCCTGGCCGAAAATATGATTAAATAATTTGTATATATATTGAGCGACGATGCTCCTTTGATAATACACTCTGTGGTTATTGATACTCTTAAGTTATAACATCAATTCGTTCTTGTTAGCTACGCACCTCAAGGCGCGTATCTTAATTGTTCTTTATGTGTATTACTTCTTACTCAGCCTGTGCTGACGTTTTGTTTTCTGGTTCGTCCCTACCTTGTTCTGGGGCCTATGTCAAACTTCGATGGCATAGTTGACAGGTCTTGATGATATGGATGCATGCTTACGAAGCTGATCATGTTGGGGTTTTCAAAAGACTTTATTTCATTTTAGACTTATTTCATTTTGATTATGTAATTTGGATTTCGTTTTGAGAACTGTAGTTCGACATTTAAAGATTTCCGCTGTTTTATTTTCCGTTGGTTTATTGTAGTTGAATTTCTAGCCTAGCAATTGACTTGGTTGTCAATTGCGGCGTGACAATTCTAAATTTACTTCTATTTATAGGTGGTCAAAATTTAGGGTTGTTACAATAACCATCGAACCTCTTTATCCAATATCCCAGCATGTCCTTCATTCCCTATGTTAGGTACCTTCAAAGAAATTTAACCCAACCAACAATCTATCCTTACCTTATGTTTACCCATCCAATCCAAGCCTAAAATTACATCAAAATATGGCATATGAAAGTCTATAAGGTTAGCCTTAAAGTCGTGGCTAACTATCAAACTAGATACATCTTTGTGAACGACTTTACAATTAGCAGAGTCCCAGTGCATTGAAAAAGTCATAATCTACCTTTTCCACCAATTTTAAACCCGAAAGAGCAACAAATTTCGAGGTCAGGAAAGAATGGGAGGCACCACTATCAAACAAAACATGAGCAAAAATAGAGTTTACACGAAAATTACCGAACACCACATCATTGTTTTGGGCTTCTTCCTGATTCATCACATAAAGCTGGCCCGCTGACTTTTCCCTAGTTGTACCCGCATTCACCATCCCAGCCGGTTTGCTAGATGCAGCAGTGGTATTTCCCTTAGTCGGTGATGGGTTCTTAAAGGTGGTGTTAAACCCAGCATAATTAAGCTTTCTGATTCGTAAACTTGCTCCATAGCCAGAAGTTCCTGCTGAGGTTGCTGGAAGCTTGCCGACCAATTTCTTGAAACACTCATACTCACCAACAAATCAAACCTTGATTTTCCAGCTTAAGTTTTCCTTAAATCTTCTAGGCTTAGCCACTCCTGTTGCGACCAATTCTTTGGTGAAACGGCTAAGTGGTATTAATTTGGAGTGAAACTCACTTACATACCTTCAATTTATCTAAATTCTTCAAACTCAGCTTGTTTTGACATTTTCAAGTGGTCCAAGAAGAATTCCCTTTCCATCCATTCCTTAAAGTCGCCCCAGTTCCTCTCAAATGTTAGAACCCCTCCACACTACTACAAAAACATACATACACATCGACTCGCTAACCGGTTTCTCCGGGTATTAACCGGGTCGAGTACCCGTCCCAATTTTTTAATGTAAATTAGGTAGGGTATGGGTATGGAAAAAGACATATCGGGTACTCGGTTTATACCCGATTCACAAGTTAATGGAAAAAAACCTAATAAAAAAAATGAAGTGATGCACTTACCTGCCGCCTAACTTTTACACATTACAATACACGTCAACTTTTAAAGAGATTTTGTTTGTAACACCACGGCTCATCACCTTAACCGGAAGTAGTCACCTATGTTAGCTTGTCAGGCTATGAGCTAACCTCAAAGACCAACACAGGTCCTATTGGCGCATTTTGACCTCACTCATGCGCAACCTGGGAAACTTCCCAAGAGGTCAGCCATCTTAAAACTACTCCCCAGTAAGCATGCTTAAATATAGAGTTCTTATCACATTAACTTCCTAAAAGGAGAGTCGACGTTGTTGGTATGAGTAGGACTATCAACCCTTATAAGCACCTCATATGAGCCCTTAATATCTTATAAACCTCCTCTGAAATAGCCAACCATAATCTCCAGGATCTTCCCCCGCTAGGCTGCTGATCTGGGTACTCCTGAACATAGGATCAACACGCGGTCGCATGATTGCTTTGATACCATTTGTAATACCCTGATCCATCATGCGACGCAACACAACCCAATAAGATAGGAAGTCACCCACAAACCCATAGATCTTCGCTTGAGCTTTAAAGGATGAAGGCCTTGTTGGTAGTGTGATGGTAGGTCTCTATCATAAACTGATCATTGGAGCTTTATTTTCTCGGTAACAACCAAAACCATCATACTTCGCAACACAACCCAATAAGATGGGTCGTCACCCTTTAGGCCCGAATATCCTCTCGTGGGCTCTAAAAGATGAAAGCATTGATGGTAGTATGATGGTAGGAATCTATTATAAACTGATCATATGAGCCTTAATTTACCAATGTGGGACAAACCAACTCCATAAACCACTTTCCAAATTCCGTAATGTTACATTTCCAATGTGGGATCATATAATTCCATAAACCAATTTCCATAGACTGTAGTGTTACATTGTTACATTCATTCTCTCTGCTTGTAGGTAGGTAAGGAAGAGGGGTCATAATTCGTTTTTTAATCATGTATTTTAACCACTAAACATTATTCATCTAACGGCAACTTAGGAGCAGGGTCACCATGTGCAAAAATGCATTACGGTCACCACGTACAAAATGTTAAAATTCAGGTCACCATGTGCTGCTTTGCATAGTACAGGGTCACCACGTGAATTTTTCAGATTATATTTCTAGCACTATTTTCTGATTTAATCCTATAGGTTTGTAAAAAACAAATAAAAAATTGTACTTGAATTGGTCAAGATCAGTTAAGTGAGTTCTAATTCACAAAGGGTGTTAAAATCTGTCAACACTATCAAATTCTAGTCATGATACCAGTTATTGGTGAAAAGTTACGACTATAATTCTTTTAATTGTGTGGAAAAAAGATAAAAACTCTTACGGTTTAATGCGATGTATGATTGATTGAAGTTAACGCTATGTTTCATGAACTTCGCTTCCAACTAGTTCTCAAATAAAAGTTTGCCTTTTTAATGTCATTTTGGAATTGAGGTTTGCAGTAACTGGGTTGTGGTCATCCACTTTATTTAGGTTTGAGTCAAATTTGATAATAAATTCTTGACAATGGCAGATCTCAAAGTATAGTAAGAACACTCAGTTTCATACAATACTGAAACTTATTATACTGGACATTTAGGTTGACACAAATAAAATCCAAATTTAAATGAAAATAATTAAAATATATGAAAGCCTAAAAAGTGTATAGGTAAAGAGTATAGCTTATATCTCGAAGCAAAAACTGTTCTTATTATAGAATATAAATACATTACCCAAAAAATACCTCGATTTTAAAATTTAATATGTATTGTTCACGATTTTGATTAGTTTTTCATGTAACAAATCCTCCAATAATCATGATTAGTATCTTTTATTGAGTCCTTTAATTTCCTTAGTTGCAATAAAGTCATACTATATTAGTTACTACTTTGCTTAATTTTTGTGGTGTACTTTTCAGGTAGATATTTTAAAATGATGAACACACTGCAAGGTGGGAGTTGCCATAGACTGATTTTACTAGCTGATCAAGCTGTGTCGTACTTATATAAAGTTAAATTCTTAGTAGAAGCGATCTAATGTTTTTGTTAGTTAATATCTCAACTAGTTTTTGTGCCCGTGAAATTCACGGGTCTTTTTCTGTTTTATTTTTTTAAATCGTGTAACTTCGGCCTCATTTTGTTTCGTATTGTTTCAACGAATGAGCTTTGTATAGTACTGCTCACTTGCAATGAGACGTGGTGTATTACACTATAAGCAAAGTTGTAGATCACGTTGAAAAACACGAAGTTTCTAATTTGGTAATTTTAATTTCGTTTGTTTTTTTCAGTTATTTTGTTTATTTTCATAGTTCTTGAATTTGATCTTTTGTTATAAATATTTGTAAGTTGGGATAATTCCGTTATTTTCAGATTTCCACAGAGATTGTTGAGCTTTTGTGAATGTGTTTGTTGAATGAGAAGATGTTTCGTGCTCGTTAAAAAGGGATTATATTTGTGTGTTTGTAGAACATTTGCTTTGCTTTGAGATATAGGGAAGTCAATGGTCCAATGCATAAAAATACATTTGTAAAGTTTAATTTGTAGTAATCTATTCCGAAATTTCTCTGATGCATGGATGTAAAGACGAGTTTTAAGAGACATTGTAGAATTTTTGTGCTATGAAGCAGCCCTAATTTTGTAGAGATACATAGTTGCCAGTTGTTGAAATTTTGAGCTGTGAATCAGGCGTAATTTTCCAGTCATACATAGTTGCGGTTGTTTGGGTCGTTATTGTAGGCGGTCATTTGGTTTGCTGCCTTGTTTTCCTTGTTTTGTTTCCGATCATCGGTTTAGACTCTATCTGCATTCTTGTTCTCGGTTGGTGGCCGTCCATTGCTACTAAAACTGCACAATAAAGAATAATATTGTTAATCATGTAGGACTTTTGTGGGGTGTGTATGTTTGAGTAATCGTGAGTCATCGCCTGTTAACTGCCCCCTTACCCATCACATCTCTTGCGTTTTCCTTTCTTTTCTGTTTTGTAGTCTTCTTCTGTCTGACTTTGGGTTTTGTTTGTCTCACCTTGAATGTCCACTTGGTGAATTGTGTAGTTACCGTTTTTGTTTTTGATTTCCTGTTTCACCATTTGGGTGAGTTTTTAATTTTTCAATCTTGTTTTTGTGTTTGAGTTTAAGTTGCTTTACCGTTGGATGTTATTCATGAGGAGTCGCAACCTTTTGTTGTTTTTCTTGGAGGAATGTTTTCTGGCCTTTTAGCTCTGTTTTTCCATACCTTGTTTCCACTTTTACCTTGAAAGTGTATTCCTTTCCGACACACTCCTGTAGTATGCTTAGTACCTCTTCTTTCCCATTGTCCTACAATGTGTACAAAGAGTGTTCAATGCTGGACTTTGTACATGTTTTTTTTTTTTTTTTGTGTAGTTCAAATCTTTACCTTCGGATAGATGTCCAACATTGAGTTTATGTGTCGTCCTATCACTTTCTCCGCTTCCGTGTCGAAGAGGACTAAACTTCCTTCACCAGTTTGGTCTTCTATGGTCACAATGAGTCGGTACCTGCTCAATATTTCATTGTTAATTTTGTTTCTGATGCTTGTTTTTTTGGTTTTGTATGCATATTGTTAATTTCATACCTTTGCGTGGGGTATTTCACAGTTTCGCATCCTGGACATTTCCCTTCAATGTCTATTCCTTTTTTGCATGGTCCGCAAGATAGATACCGCCAATCCATCTTTGCGTTTATCTCTTTTATTTTGCCCATGCAAGTGTACATGACATTCTGTGGGATGTTGAACATAATTTGTCATTGAGAATTCCTCATTCTACTGTTGGACAATATTGTTAATATTCGTACCTTGTTTTCGCTGCCGATGTTCATGAGTTCCGGAATGGTTTTCCGGTTTGTGTTCATAGCCTCTTCTTGTGTTTGGCGTGGATTAGGCTGAATTAAGGTTGTCATGGCTGGGGTTGACCTGTTTGTGAGTGGATTATGTCAGTTTTGAGTTTTGATTATTGAGTGGCAATTCTAAAATACAGATTTTGTATATTTTTTTGGTGTGGAAGAATGTCACCTTTTTTCTAAGACCTGTGCCTCTGGTATGACCAAGCTGAAGTATATCTGCGTTGCGTTGGTTGAGTTGAGCTTGTATTCTCCTGTGTCAGGGAAGGGTTATATATGTTATGTAGTTATGCGTAATATATTATCATGCGTTTACCTTCGTAGAAGATGACTTTCAGCGATGTTAAGACCACTATTTCTGCTGGTCCTTCTTTTTCAACTATTGTTGTGTCAACCAAGTCTGCTGCCTTCCCCCATAATGTCGCATTCACTTTCAGATCCCTGTTTTATGCACTTGGATTCAATTGACATAATAGCATTGTACCATTTTGAAAACATATATTTTTGGGTCTACGTTATGTGGAATTTTATTCTTGGAGTTTTATGTAGGTCTGTGATTGGCTTACCTTTCGTCTTCAAGGACTAAGTTTCGGAGAGTAGTGGTTCCTTTTTTGGTTGGTACTTCCGCTTTGCTTTGTATTCCAGTGAGTATTGCAATAACATCTGAAAAGCAATTCTATTGAGCAACTTGTTTCTGTGTGAGAGATTTTTCTGTTTTTGGTTTTGTACCTTAATCTTACTTACCAATCAGAATATCTGTACGATTATTCCTCTCTCCGATTTTGCATAACGGGTGGAATGCGAACTTGTGTGCTACTATTTTGATGCTGCCCTCCGGTTCTTCTAGACAGAGGTGAAGGAATTGAAGTGTAGAATGTTAGGGTTGCTCACTGGACGGTAATTGTCGTCGTCATTGATTTCAAAGTGCTTTATGGTGTATATCTTTCCTTCTTGGACTTTGTCTTTGTATTCTCGCATTTGTGGTCTCTTAATTCTTTCATGTATCTGATCCCCCTGTTGAAATTTGGAGATGTTATATTGTTGTTGTTTTTTAATTTCTTTTTTGTTTTCTGATTGTATATAGGTTTGTTTTTCTCAAAAAAACAAAAGGAATGTATATAGGTTTACTTGTGTATCTGTTAGAATCATGTCTATTGAACTTGTATACCCGTTTGAGTATTCCACTTTCCATACTCTTGTAGCTCTCACTATGATTTCGTATCGATTTTTGGACTTTGTCAGTTTGCTAATTCCTACCTTCTCGAGAGGTACAATCTTGGTCATCTTGCTAGTACCTGCAAAGCAAAGTTTTTTTATTAGTCACACAGTTGGTCTGGTTTTCCAGTAGTGGTGTTTTTCAAAGTATAAGAATGAAATGTTGTTTTGAAGGTTTCACACCTTGGATTTTCCGAAAGGTTTGAGATCGGGGGTGAGTATTTGCAGTATAGATTAGCTTTTGTGTTTCTGTTTTTGCGGGTTCTTTGGCTTTGATTTCCCCAATTACCCATTTCAGCTTATATAGGTCGTGTTTTGAGCTTTTATTTTTATGAGGCTTTATTCATATAATTGATTCCTAATGAATGTAGCTTCTAATCTTCTTTCTACTGTTACAAATCTGTTTATATTCGGTGACCTGAGTTTAAATTTTTGATTGGATATTATTGAATTTGGTTTCTTTAAATAGCATTTGTTGGGGTATATATTAAGCGAGCTTTCAGTGCAAGCATTTTATTGTGATATTAATGGTATTGATTACTGATTTTCTTACAGGTGTGGCCATGTTTTTGGCTCTTTCGACAGTTACACTTGTTGTAGTAAGTTCAGTGAGTTATAGTTCTCTGAGTAGTTCTTGCTTTTACGCTCTCTATCTCTCTATATTCTTTAGAGGTTATGTCTCTTCACCTCTCGCAGTTATTGTTGTTTACCATATAAGTCTCTGATAAATTGGCTTTGTATTACTCTGTCTCAGCCTACTTCTTTTGTATTTTTTATAGTTTCTGTTTTCTATAATCCTCATCTTACTTGTAGCTTTTTCACTCTTTGTTTAGTCATGGCTAGGTCATATAAAAGTGGTGATAAAGTTGAGGTTATGTTTCGGGAGGAAGGTTTTTTTGGTTCTTTTTTCGGAGCTACTGTTTTATTCCCTTTGAATGATGGGACGTACTATATTGAGTTTGATGATTTGCTAGTTGAGAATGGAGGTAATGCACTTAGGGAGGTTGTCCATTTTGAGGACATTCGTCATGTTCCTGCTTTCTTTGGAAGTGTGGCTTTTATTCTTGGTGATTCGGTTGAAGCTTTTGTGAATGATGGTTGGTGGATTGGAACAGTCACTGGCTATTGTCCTGTTCGAAAATTGTATGAGATATATTTTGCTACATATGGTGATTTTTCGTACAACATTGTTTCGAAAATCCGTCTCCATCAAATTTGGGTTGGCGGGAAATGGTCTATCATAGTGTAGTATTTTTGGCCGGAGATTTGCTAAGCATTTAGTTTAGTCGAGATTTATTTTATTCTTGTCTTTTAGTTGAACTTGTAGTTTAGTCTTGGGTATTCCTAGTAAGATATGTCTTCTATGTACTCTGCTATTAGAAGTTATCTAATGCGTTAGTGATAAAGCTGATTAATCTTCACTGAAACGATATGTGAGCATATGATATTGGCACTTGGCAGGGAGTAAATCTCCTAAACTAAAATTACAGTCAACATATGGGAAAAACCGCGTTCTGATTTACCTCTGATTCACATGTCAGTTTAAATTATTCGCATTGCAACTATTATAGAATCGTAAGAGCAATTGTATAAGGCAATATACAATCTAACATTCTCTGCAATTACCAAATTACTACTTATCCCATAGTTCAATTAGTAATTCTAATTCAACGATGAGATTGTCAAAGAATCGATCATTTCAATATATGTACAAATATCAACTCAAACACATAATCAAGAATTTGGGGTAACAGAAATTAATAAAGTTATCCAATACTATTGTTCATACGGAGCTGAGTATAAGCAATGTGTCCGCAATTTCGTTCTCTATGTTTGAGTTGATATTAAGGTCCATACTACTCTGCCATATTACAAATTTCAGTCATTTACATCTGATGTATAATACTTTTTTATGAAATGTACCTATACCACCCTAGTAACAATTACATTTATGGCTCTTACTCTTATTAGTGTTCTGTCCAAATTTGTAGTAATATGCCGTCTAACGTAATTAGTTAGTCTACTCACCAATCTTTTTTGTAATTCACTCACCATTAAGAGTTTCTTTTAAACTGTCTTAATTGCCCTTCATTGGCAACCTTTGAGCTTCGAATTTCCCTTTGTAACTGCCTTTGTTTTCATAGTGTGTTAAATTGTTGTATTTGTATTAAATAGATAGCTTTTGTAGCTCCGACCTTTCATTGGCAGTTTAGACCCATTATCTTAGACCACTTTCATCTTGTGTAATTAACCTATGTTCAATGCCTTCCCTACTGATATTATATATAGTAGAATCTCTTATTCACCATTTATATTTTTTTTTTTTTTGTGTTTTGGAGTGGCTGTAATCGTTGTGTTCTAATTTGTTACTTTTTTTCTTTGAGACCATTCACTTTCTTCTTTTATTCCTTGTGGTTTTATCCTTTTGTACTCAATTGTTTAACGAATATTTTCTTCAGGGATTCGGTACTGTCAGCTTATTACTTTGCCGACAGTGAAGTGGAGATCATGTTTGAAGAGGCTGGATTTGAGGGCTCCTATTTTGATGCCACTGTTATATGTCAACTTAATAATGGCCAACACTATGTCCAATTTCACTCGCTTCTTGACGATGACGGTTGTTTCCTATTGAGGCAAATCGTCCATGTTGACAATATTCGTCCGCCTCGTCCTTTCATACGTACACTGGTTTATGAAATCAATGACATTGTAGATGTGTTTGTTGACGATGGATGGTGGGTTGGAAGAGTTGTGCAGGTTGATGCCTATGGGAGGTGTGGTATATTGCTTGAACTCCATGATGAGATTACTTACAATTATTTCTACAATATGAGACTCCATCAGGTGTGGGAGCATGGAAAGTGGGTGATAGTCATAGAGTAATTTGTCAGTGTTAAACTTAGACTGCTATTTAACATTTCCAGGGCTTTTAGTTTGTCTTTTCTAGAGGTTTTATACCCATGGTATAAGCATTGAAATTTGTATTCCCAAAAGTCGTACGACTGACCTAATTTGCAGTTGTTAATTACTATTTCCGTTTTTGGCTTCTCTATATCAAGAGTAAGCTTAGTATTATGTTTTGTTGTGGCTTTCCATTCTTAATAATATTGTATCAGGATCTAATGGTTGTTATTCTCTGGAGAGCAGCAGAAACTACATTAATCACAAAGGGTTTACTTTAAATTTGAAGGAGATATTGTTTGGACAGTACCTTGATATTGTTGTTTGTGAGGCTGTAAAAGATTTATTCACGCTTTCTTCTATTATCTTCACGAAAGTGAAAGACAGTGTAAACTTTTAGGTGCTGAATCTCAAAGAATGCCATGCAATCCATTAATCGTCAACCACCATGTTCTGGCATATCTTAAGAATATTGTAGAAGGTTTTTATATAATAAATAAATTTATGCATATCTAGATTTTGTAGCCATGATTTTTTGTCTTCGTTTGTATTTCAAAGAAAGATTGGCGTTCGATAAGACATTCAACCTGCATTATGTTAAGAAGAAGATGTTGAACCTTTATTTGCGCTGGACTCATTCGGCACCTTAAGGGCAAGATGCAAAATGGCTTATAATCTTCCTGAACTCGAACTGCAAATCAGTTTTCAAATTAAGACTGCCAAATTGCTAAAAGATTATAGGTCAGGACCATAATATTGACCAAGAATCATTGTACTCATAAAAAGACAGGACCATAATATGTTATATTGAGTGAACACATTATTCAATATTATTGACCAAGAATCATTGTACTGCTCGACATTTGATATTAAATTTTCAAAGGCAGACCATAGGTCAATTACTTTCCCATCTACAAATCCTGAAAATTTTCTTTGTACACTACATTTCTTGTTCTAGGCGTTTGTGCAGCTTCTTCTTGGGCGTTTGGAATAATAATTTTAAGTCCCTTTCTGGTGGTGACTCTTGACACTGCAACATATAGTTTCCCATGACTGAAAACTGGTTCCGGCAAATACACTCCCACCTTGTCGAATGTTTGGCCTTGACTCTTATTAATAGTCATTGCAAAACAGACTCTAACAGGAAACTGTCTACGCTTTAAGGTGAACGGCCAATCTGTGTCAGTCGGTGACATCTCTATTCTGGGTATGGTCACATCTTGGCCAACATTTGTTCCTGTTACCATTCTCGCTTCAATTACCCGCGGTCGCAATCTGGTGATTATAAGCCTTGTTCCATTGCATAAGCCTGCAGCTTGATTGATGTTTCTTAGTAATATGATTGGGCAGCCAACTTTTAGCTTGATCTCATGATTTGGTATTCCTGGAAACTGCAGATTATTTAGAAACTCTTTTGGGTATAGATCTGTCATATGTGGTGATTCTTTGGACAACGGACACAGGCGATCGGCACTCTTACAGACTTGCTCCATTCCTGGAATGAGGTCCAAAATGTAATTGTTTATCTGGTCAACAATTTCATTTGTTGGAGCAAGAATTGCTCTTTGCTGAAGATACAGTGATTTCGTAAAGTTCTCCAAAAGACTTGGATAGATTTCCTGTACTATGGCACTGATCGCATCACCGGTGTATGTCATTAGGATGTCTGTTGGTATTTCTATCCATGTTGGTTCATGCTCCCCTTCATTTATAGTGGCTGGGACGTTACCATCTCCAATATCTAGAACCCATTTTGCGAAATCTGCAAGAACTCTGTTCTCTTCTGCACTATTTCCTGCTATAATTCTCATGTTTTTCTGTACATGGAAAACAATACAGTGCGGCCATATCTTTGTAGATCTGCTAATGGCCGCATCGATGACATCTGCACGTCCCTTCTTTGGAACTACGGGTAAGATTTGTCTGAAATCACCACCTAGAAGGATTGTTTTCCCACCAAAGACTTTTTGTTTTGCTTTATGATCATCCAGCTGCATGATATCTCTAAAGGCACGATCGACGGCCTCAAACGCATGTCGGTGTACCATAGGTGCCTCATCCCATATGATCAGGCTTGCTTTACGAATTAGATGTGCCAAGTCAGTCCCATGTTCTATCTTGCAACTGGAGCTAGAAATTAGTGCTATAGGTATTGCAAATCTTGAATGCGCAGTATGGCCGGAGATTAGTAACAGAGCAGCAATGCCTGAAGACGCCACTGCTAGTACTATCTCTCCTTTTGATCGTAAACGGGAAATAATGGTCCTCCACAAATAAGTCTTACCAGTTCCCCCACTTCCATATACAAAAAATACTCCACCTTTTTGTTGCTCCACCGCCTCTATTACAACTCCATAAATCTTATCTTGGTCCTCATTCAAACCTGCATGGAGTTGATCGGTTTCCATAGCCAATGCGTTACGATCATATCTTAGTTCTTCCAGTATCAACCTATTACCAGAATCTTGGAGTAAAGACTGGTCTGGCATAGGGATGTCTCCATAATCTCTTATACTATGACCACTTCTATTTAGTATCTTCTCGATTTCATACAATGCGTAATTCCGAATTTGGTCAGCGTCCAAGTGCAAGTCTTGTACACCAAATCGTTTACGCTGCCGATATAATATATCGTCAGACAGTTTTCTCCAGTGCGCATCCCACAAAGCCAAAGGATCTGATACTTCACAAAACAGGAGTATCGTTGCAAAAAGTTGGCGTAGCTGTTGAGCGGAACACCATGAATCTGCCTCAATTATAGCTTCATTCCATTCATTATCTCCCTCGAGAAGACCAAGAGCAAGACACGCAGATTTATAAGTTGTATGAACTACACCATTGACAGCTGGTAGATCCTCAAAAGATGTTGCCCCCCTCACTATATTTAAGAGTAGGCGAACCTAGTATTTCTCACCTGAAGCAGGGTGTGCGAAATAAATTCTACCTATTTTGAAACCTCTTTCTCTCCTCTTCCAAATTTTTTTAGAAATGACCCAAGTCCATTTTGAAGGGAATTCAGCATATGTGAGTTCTCGGGCATCCTCATTATTACGGTTTGCGGTCATCCATTCCGTCAAAGTAGTTCTTCCAACACATGTTTCTGCAAGGACATGATCAAGAGCATCTTTATCTTTGTTTGATTCCATCCACTCACTGAGCTTTTCTGGTGAAACTCCAAGTCTACTAAGAACATCATCAAGGTGCTCTTTGTCATTAAACACCACTTCTTGGCTTGTCTCCAAGTGAAAACTTAGCCTCTCCACAGGCAGCTCTTTATACTGTATTTCAGAGCCAAAGATTCTCCAACTTGATTCTGAAGCAGACACATACCTACACTTCAGATACATTTGTATATCAATTTTTCTTTCACTCGTCTGCTCCGAATCGCCTTGTTTATCAGCCTCTTGTAAAGTTGCTAAAGCCATATCAGGCCCTTTGCTCAGGTATTTGAATAAGTATTTCAGTGATCTCATTTTGTTACACCATTCAATATTCAAATGTGATTGATATTTTACCAACAAATCAATGTTATGTGGGACAACAAATCTGTTGTCAATAACATGGCCGCTCTTTAAGGCAGACGTTCCATTATCTCTCCTTTGGTATTTTGGAAATCCATCTTCACTTGTTGTAGTCTGGGTATTAAATCTCTTAGGATAGCGTTTAGAACATTTTCCATCTTGCATACATTGAGATTCCAAGTTCATCTCACCACAGGGCCCATGTATCATGAATTGCAACAATGCTTGAAATCCAACTGGGTCTAAATTTTCATCCGGCAATTCTGCGCTAATGATTTTATCAATGTCAGCTGGTGTGGTGTATTTATCATCCGGGTGAAAGAAGAGTAGGATATGAGCATGTGGTAATCCTCTTTACTGGAACTCGATTGTATAAATTGCTGCATCAAACAGTTGCACAACACCTAGTCAATGCATGAACATCAATTTTAATAACAGGATGTACTTGCGGTTGGTATGATAAGTTACCTGCTTTTGTTCTGCCAAAGAAGCCACCAACTGTAATATCGTGCATTAATTTCTCAAGTTTGATTTTAAAAACTTGGGAGACAATCTCTGGTCGATCATCAGGATTCTGTCCGGATATTGTTTTTAGGAATTCTTTTATTTCTGGCCAATTTGTATTACACGTAAATGTAAGAAATAAATCTGGTGGACCTGCCCAACCGCAAATTGCTAATGCGTCTTGGTAATTTTGGAATAGGTTTCGCGGGCTCCCTTGAAATGTAGCCGGCAAAAATATTCGCTGCCCAATAGATGCTGGTGTTGTGTCACCTTGGCCAACAGCATCAGTTAAGCCAGAAAGTGATGCTTTTCTGAAATCTTTTTGATTTCGGTAATGGTATTCAAGTCTGGTTTCTTGGACAGATGTGTATGCATCAACAGTAAATTGTTGGCGTAGCTTTCTGCAACGTAGAAGGGAAAATGCTTCTATTGTTTCATTATCCATATTGCGCCGTTCTTGTAACTGGTATGCATAGAATTCCCTCATTGTCACTGTTTTTCGAACCCTATCAGAGCCCTCTGCATCACTATGTTTTATATATGTCCTATATCCATCCTCTCCATATGCGAATATTAATGGATATTGCATTGCCATGAAACTTGGAGATAACTCAGATATTATCCTAAGACCTAGCCCGCGTTCTTCAATAATAATATCTCGCTCCCCTCTCTCTGCATCACCGGTCCCAATGATTAGGGCAGCTAACTCATCTTGAGTGGGGAGGTTATACTGGCGTCCATCTTTTTCCCGGGATCCTCTCAAACATATACGTACGGGACGGATTTGAGAGAGATCAGGCCTTTCTCTCGCTGTTCTGAGGAACTTGGCTAGCTCATTATGCTCGTACACCATTTCTTGTAATCCCTCAACAACACTTGGATCAAGAGTGCTTTTCCCGTGTCCAGACAATGAACTTATTCGATTTGCCACCTCTTGATCAGTATCATAGAAATATAATTGCGTAAAGCGTGGCGGCTTTCCTTCAGGTGGCAATAAGGCCCCAATATTATGGTAATTTTGGCCATTTAGCCGAAAGCTATAAGGCCCCTTGCCATCGTTAATTGCCCTGTCAACCTTTCCTCCCATTGAGGTGAAAGCAAATATGGAATTGTATGCTCTTATATTCTGTTTGAACTTCCTCGACTCTGATCCTCCTTTTGGATTCAAGAGAGATTTCAAGAATTCTGGCGGATCTTTAAGCCAAGGCAGCTTCACCTTTCCTTTTTGGCAACAAAGACCAAATTTATAGTGTTCCCCTTTATTACGGCGACCAACACTTTCTTCTTTCCACATTGCAGCACTACAATGGGGGCATAATTCCGTTGGCCCACCGAAATTCCATGGCTCAGTGAACTTTCCTGTTTTTTAAAACAAAAACATCTTTCACATGAAGTCTGCAAAAGAGGGGAGTTTTTTTTTGGAGTTCAGACTTTACTCACGTTTTGTAGCAGTTACATTAGCTTGATCATTAACAACCTTGCTACTCCTACCACTTGTCTTTTCTGGATCACACATAGTTACAGTTGAAGATTCTATATTTATAAGTTAGACAGATCAGTGTTTTATGTTTTTGTAGATCATATACATTTGCTTTAAACTTTGAAGATAACATTACCGGAAAGTGGTTGTCCTGTATTCAAGTTTTCTTTCAGTGTAGATCCATCTGAGACGTTTTTCTGGCTTTCCTTGTTTGAAATACGTTTTGCTCTCCCCCTTTTACGAACACTACATTTTGCTTCGTTGCTCATACTTTCACGACTTCTTTTCAAAGAAATTTTAGCATTTGCACCATTTGCATTATATTCCATTTCTTGTTCGGCACCTAGTTGGCATCCAGCTTTAAACCTCTTCCTTTTTTGGTCTAAAAGAGTCCGCCTTATTGCCCGATTTTCCCTTGATCGATTACTACGCTCAATAGATTTTATTGCTATAGAGCAAGAAATATCACATAAAAGGATATGCTAATTGGAAATAGTAGCAAACATGTGCGATCATCTTCGATTTTCGTAAAATTAAAAATATACTAATAGAACTTCATAGCACAGATGTGTGATTACGTTCAGTTTTAGTTAAAAAAATATTAAGAATATTAATGTCGACAATTTAACAAATAACATTCGAATCTCATATTAATGTAGGGGGGTTCACAAATTAATAGGTAGTCCCTAATAATACAAATTTAGAAAAGGAAAACCACATACCAGACTCATTTCTGCAATTTCCAATCCAATCAGACAATTTGGTCTCAAACTGAATGTTGGCCCTCTCCAATCCTGCCCTTCCTCTTTTGCCCATTTCGTAAAACCCAAAACATTTCTAAAATAAATAGTAAACAATTTTGCTTCACAAAACAGAAATCAACAACGACGACTTTAGCTTGTCCACCAGAGAGTTAACTGATGATGATAATGGGTTAGCATAGAGGAGGGCTCTGTACATGTAAGATGTAGATAGTTGAAAAAGATCATTTGTTGAGAAATAGTGAGGATTTTTCGACTGTAAGACCTCACAATTTGGTCTGATGAGACACTCTGAGATTTCCTTCACCTTGGAATTTTTAACATCAGCCATGATTAATAATGTCAAAATCTAGGCGTGGGTTCCTTCTTCTCTTAACTTGTTTCGTATGCATACATACTAAACCTAATCATTGCTTCACAACATATAATAACTCAGTTGGTGCTATAATGCTATTGTTGGTTGGTATGATCAGAGAATGTTCTGTATCATTCACAAAATACAAAA
Organism: Spergularia bocconei; assembly: GCA_963457585.1. NCBI lineage: Eukaryota > Viridiplantae > Streptophyta > Magnoliopsida > Caryophyllales > Caryophyllaceae > Spergularia > Spergularia bocconei. The sequence goes on from OY734952.1 coordinate 15,232,079, forward strand.
TACAAAAAACTGAGAGTCGGCAATTACCACTGATTAGAAAACCACCATTGATTGTCTCCATTGATTGAATCAACAATTTTTAACATAGAGCTAATTAAAATTTGAAAATCACCAAATTCTAATCATCGCCAAGGTGACTCTCACAAATTTCAAACATTAGGATCAAGGTGGACTGCTCTAATATGAATGCAAATACACAAATCGTAATCATAGTTGTTGAATAGGGGAGAAATAAACTACACTTGAAATCAAGAAGATAGACTTTCTTACCTCTTCAAAAAGAGCCTGCTAATCCAATTTCTGGGGAAGAAAGACACATCTTTTATACATATGGGTAGGAAAACGAAAGGCCGAACTCCCATGGTAACGCTCGAAGATGAGGCGATGAGCAAATCGAATGAAGAATGCAGGACGTCGGGCGTTTTATTTTTTAGATTTACACTGCAAGTGTGCTATTGGTAATGCCTCTTCAGTGTTTTGTTGAATGATAATGAACAATTTAATTTTAATTTTCTTTTTGTTTTGATTAGATAATTGACGCCTCTATGAAAGCAGGTGCATGGTTACTTTGTTAGGTCTCCTTATTATGATGATGATGTTTCTTTTTGTTTTGTTTAGATAATTGACGCCTAACTTTTTCTTTTTTTAGATATGGAACGTTTGACATAGCTTACCTCTTCGGCTGGCTCTTTCATTACTTCACAAATTTAACATCTTTAGGACAATTAACGTGAGCGTGAGACATTGAATACCACCTTGAACTTGCCGAAATGCATATAGCGATGACACGTAGGATTAGCAAATTTGTGAATGTTAGCCTATTAATATTATTGTATAGATACGTTCTAGATAAAATTTATAAAGACATACAAAAGAAATAACTAATTGGACGAGGTAATCATAATATGTCATTAGTTCAATACAATAAAACGAAATAATCAAGAGACCCTTATATATGGCCCTGTTTTGTTTCTTGTAGTTGTATTTGTCACTTGTGTGGTTTAGGCGTTCATATTTAATTCGTCTCGTTGTGTTAAGCGAGACGTCGTAAATAAATATTAGGTCCCTGACCATTAATGTCATGTCCTAGTCAGTGTGCAGGTTTCAAAAGTTCTGCATTACCCTCACTTGCATGTTCTTTTTGTACAATTTGGCTTTAAATTATTTAAGCGAGCGTTCATAACTCATAAGCTACCTAGCTTGCATCGATGTCAAAAAGAGCCTTGTTTAGAGCCATTTGGTTTCAGAGTATACCAAGGGATACTAGCACATGCCATAGTCCAGACAATAAATTCCTTAGGGAACTTGTAGATGAGCAGAGCATGTTCAATGAAAATCCAACTCAAGGATTCAAAAGTCGTCCTTATATCCATCTTTATAAGACACCTAGGAGACCCATTATGTCGATCATGGCCTTTAACGCTTTAACCAAAGCTAGGGGCAAGGCTATAAAGTAGAAAAAAAAAAAGGTTCTTCATCCCATTGGGAAAGCAGCGTGTTCATACCGAATGTGAAGGAATGACTTTTTACAGCTTGACAAAAATAATCTTCCAGAATAACTGACCATGAGCTCATCACAAAAACAAGTAGAAAAATCATCTAGCCCTGGACTTTTGTTGGAATCTATGTTGAACAAGGCAGTTTTAATTTCATCAATATTGACTTTTCCATCCTCAAAGAAATTTACTCTAATTCTCATGCACAATATTTCCCTGAAATAGTCTTATATTATTTTCCTTTACACCTTTATAATAGGTTTAAGCGTCAGCAATTCCTTTCTTGATTTGTGAAAAGATAACATTTGTATCCTTAATACTTGTATATGGTTCTTGACATCAATCCTATAGTGAAAGTCTTTAGTGTTGGAATCTACTTCCTTGATACTTCCTCCATTCATTTTCAATCTTCATATTGCCTTTTGCACAAATTTTTAGGAATTGATTAAAAATTATTAAAAGCAAGTGGAAAATGGACTTTTAGCACTTAGGGGAGGTCTCTCATTGGGTCAATTGTTATCAAAACAAGAAACATGAAGATTGGTAGTAAATTCCCATAAAAAGAAATCCGGAAGCTTGGAAATGAATGAAACGAGTATGAGTTATCTTGCCTATTTGGCTAAGTATAATGAGTTGAACCTTCTGAAGGGAACAATACTTGTTCCTTCAACTCTTCCTTTCTTGTGTGTAGCATCTAGTTCATTAACTGTGGCAAGGATATCCTTTAGACATGATTCATGCTCTTCTTTGCACTGATTTACCCTGCCTGTCAAGTTAGAAATATGACATTTATATAAAATTTTAATCCTCTCCTTCACTCTTGCAAGCTTATGAAGATAGTTTGAACATGCGGGTATCATAAACAGGCTTTTCCGGAGCTTCTTTAACCAAACTTCTATAATGAGGGTGTTCAATCTAGTAGTTTCAAAATTGAAAGGTGCATTTCATATCCTCGGCCTTAAGAACAATAACTGTGATAGTTGTGTGGTCGGAATTGCCAAAAGGAAATATGTTATTAGTGAGTCTAAAAGATTGAAGTGTCAATCCTTATTGGTAAAGGCTCTGTCAAGCATTGATCAGTATCTATCTATCTTCTATTGCTTGTTTTTTTAAGTAAAATCTAGCTCCTCCCTCACATCGAATTTCATCTAGTTTAGAATTTGCAATCCATGCATTGAAGTCCATCAAATCTCTCCTTCATGTTTTAGGCGTACTTATTGTGTCATCAGCGTCTCAAAGGCTCTCAAAACTATTAAATTTCCAGTCATAATACCAGTTATTGGTGAAAAGTTAAGACATTTATTTTTTAATTGTGTGGAATCAGAAGAAAACTCTTACAGTTTAATGTGATCTATGATTCATTGAAGTTAACGCTATGTTTCAAGAACTTCGCTTCCAACTAGTTCTCATATAAAAGGTTGTCTTTTTAATATCATTTTGGAATTGAGGTTGGAAGTAACTTGATTGTGATAAGGTGAATCCACTTAACTTAGGTTTGAGTCGAGTTTGATAACAAATTCTTGACCATGGCATATCTCAAAGTACAGTAAGAAGACGTAGTATCATACTATATTGAAACTTATCATACTAGACATTTAGGTTGACAGAAATAAATTCCATATTTAGATGAAAATAATTAAAATATAGGAAAGCGTTAAAAGTTTATAGGTAAAATATATAGCTTATGTCTCAACGAGAAAACTGTTCTTTTTATAGCATATAAATACATTGCCCAAATAAGACCTCAATTTTGAAATTTGATTTGTTCACGGGTTTGATTAGTTTTTCATATAAGAGACCCTCCAATAATCATAATTAATATCTTTTATTGAGTCATTTAATGTCCTTAGTTGCAATAAAATCATACCATATTAGTTACTTTTTTGTTTAATTTTTATGTTGTACTTTTCAGTTATATATTTGAATATGATGAAAACACAGTAAGGTGGGAGTTGCCATAGACTGATTTTACTAGATAATCAAACGGTATCGTGTTCATATAAAATTAAATGCTTAGATTAAACGATCTAGTATTTTTGTTAGTTAATGTCTCAATAGGTTCTACATGAACTTTATAGAGAAATACAAAACAAACAATAAAATGGACGGGTATTCATACTATGTCTTCAACCAAATAAAATAAAACGAAATGGTCAAGAGACCCTTTATATATGGTCATGTTTTGTTTCTTGTAGTTTTATTTGTCACTGATGTGATTTAGGCGTTCATATTTAATTTGTCTCATTGTGTTAAGCGAGATGTCGTAAATAAAAATTAGGTCCTTGACCACTAAGGGTGTAACAATTGGACTTTAAAAGGTGAATGCCTTGTATTGTTAGTAATATGATGGTAGGAATCTATCATAAACTGCTCATATGAGCCTTAGGGCTTGTTTGGTAGTATTAGCTGTTTGGGTAGCTGTTAGCTGTTGAGGTGGCAGGTAGCTTTAGTTAGCTGTAGAAGTAGCAGTATAGCAAGACGTGTTTGGAATGATTAGTTGTTGAGTTGATAAAATTTTTTAAAAGGGCATGGAAGTAACCTTACAAACAAAAGACTTTTTACATTGTATATGTCTGACTAATCACTTATATCAATGAAAAGCTACGATCAATATCCCCTAAATATCATCACCCTCGCTCATTTTCCTCCATGAAAGACAACTTCTAATAATCCTAAGTCCACTTCAAATAGAACAACAATGCAAAATATATCATACAATGAAAATGTAAAAAGATTTCGGGAAATAGAGCGTACCTCAAAGATTCAATTGTAAGTGAGATCTTACAAAAGGCAAAGAAGATCAAACCAAAAAAAAAACCCAAAATTCACAAGAATCCAAGTTCGTTATTTTTTGTGCTTTTTAGAGCTAATAAGATCAGTAATTTTGTGACCTTTGTCCCGTTATATATGATTTCATATTGAAATTTGAATTTAGAAATGTGAAAAATGGTTGAGAAAAGATGAGAGATTATTGGACCAAAGGAATGAATGGTTGAGGATTTAGAGGAGATGATAAGCAACTTGACGTTAGATAGATCGGAGGATAACACTTTTTTTAGATACTAGTCGTTGGACCGCGCGCGCTGCGCGCGGTCCCCCAACATTATCAAATCTCTTGTTCGATTGTCACCTCGATGCGTTTGGGCATTGCATCATTAAAACCGTGTCTCTAAACGTGTAGGTTTGTAACTTGTTTTGTAATGCACTGTGCGCGAAAGATTTAAAAGACACCGATACTATTTTTCACAACAAATGGCCGCGTAAGCAAAGCTATGATGTTTAAGAAGCGAAACTACAAGCGTTGAAGGTAAACATAGCCTTAAAGGTAAAACCAGGGATAGAGTAGCTTATTACAAATAGACATGGCCAATATGGCTATAAGTGCCTAGCCAGAAGATATGAATGGGGCTTTCCAAAATACCACAACTCCAATAAATGGGTCATTGAAGTTGAGGCAGCCCCAGGCGCGCCATGCAATAGATGTGCTTTGAGCAGCGCCTCAAAATGACCCGTGTTCTGATGACCAGATTGGTCACCTCATGTGCTGCTTGTGATGGGCTCAGCGGAGCAACCCCAGGTTGCATGCACTTACTGTGTCATCTTGACGTCCTTCACTATCCACTTGACGGCTCGGCATCTATTGTGTCATCTCGACGTCCTTCACCATCCACTTGAGGGCTCGGCACCTATTGAGAAAACATGCTGGGCCTACTTTCATGTGGAAATTGTTGTCGGCCAGTGATTTTTTTGTGCGTTTGTAAAACTTCATATCATCCTGTAAGGCAATGTGAAAGTTGTAGTGCGTTAAGAATTTAATGAAAGCCCCCACGGCCCACGACATTGCACTGTTCTATAGGCCCGTGTACAAGCCACACTTTCAACTTACCGCAACCTAACAATGGATTTAATTGCCCAGAAGCTTAGTAAACAAGATACTTGGACTTACATCTCGCTTTAACTGCAAAAGTTCATCGGCCTGGATCTGCAGCAGCTTCTCGGCTTCGCATGTGAATGCTGTAAATGTCATTGCTCCAGTGTCGTCTCTTGCATCAAACACTACGTTCACCCTACAATTTTATTGGTCAGTTGAGCACTTGAATTATGGAAGCACTAAAAATGAGGGAGTTAGGGTTGACTAACACTTACTTTGCCACAGATGTGACCCCTTTCCCACCACAGTGCTTGCAAGCAGGCTCACCGGTACAATTGCCGCAAAGCTTGCAGCCTAGGTATATGCGTACATCATTGTTGTCAAATGCAGGCACACTTACATCTACCCAGTAGCGCTCATCTTGAATCGTGTCGTTTGCCTATGTTCACAACAAAATATTAATGATGTTTGTAGTTTTACAACAACCTGCATTCGATAGAGGAGCTAGGTTGTACCAGACAATCACGGAAAATGCATATGATTCATTGAAATAACTGACCCCCTTTCTAGCAAGCTCAGCCAAAGTGATCGTCCTCCGCTCTAACAGCCTCGCCCCAGAAATTTGCTGCCCAAGTTCTGTGAGCACTGCGATGTTGTCTTGCGCCCTGTTTTTGCAATGTTGCTGTCAGTTTAAAGGGCTAGTCGATGTGCATGCCTCAACGACTATAAGCTCACCGCAACTCACCATGATCTCATGTTGTCAGCCTGATCACCTTGTGGCTCGAATCGCATACGGGTCGACAATGTCGTTGCAAGTGTATAACCTGCAACGGTCATCAAAATTATCAAGAAGTGGTGAACACCTAACTTTTTTCGTGATGTGTAACTTGTGGTGAACCCACATAGGGCTGATGGTGGCTATTCAAAAATCAGGCTAGGCTTACCTTTGTAGGTTGTTGCCTTGTGGTTTGTGAAAGCCACAACAGGATGGGTTCGAAGAAGGGCCTCTAACCTAACGCAATCATGAGTTGCTAGTCGAGCGCGGGCAGTAACGATGAGCGTTTCGTCAGAGCTACGTATTTTACACGTTAGTGTGGCACAAATGATGAAACATTTAGATTAAGGCAACTAAAATAATTATAGATCAATAACAGTACAAGTCATCCTTAGAAGGGCCTATGCCTTTCAAAATTAAAGCATGTAGGAAATTTGGTCATATGACTAAAGAGATAGATTACACAAAGAAATTGTTAGGGAAGGCAGGGTAGTGATCAAACTCTTGGACTTTGTATAAAGCAAGGCCTGTAAAAGCAGTTTTTAAGTAACACCAATTATATGAAGTTCGTTTACCTACAGTCTGTGACTACGAACTCCCTGACACCAATGTCCACGCCACTTGTGTTGCGGGTGAACCTTATTGGCTCCACATAAAGAACAATTGCCAACACATCTGTTTAACAGGACATTGAATTGGCTTAGGTAAACATATTATCGTAGTAAAACATATTAGTACATTTTTTTAAATACTCACCAAAGCGGTTATCGTCATTGTAAACCCGGGAATGTTTGCCACAATGTTGTACACCACATGGTGGCCGTTGTCTTCCAAGAGACGAAGTCGGCGAATAACGGTCCTATCGCTAAAGTTGAGCTGGTAGTGTACATCTTCAGGATTTGGGTAGTACATTGGATCCACTGGCCTCAGGGGTGCGTTTGAGATATCGTAGGTCCTCCCGCATTCAATGAACTCTCCAAAGGCAGCGATGTTTGTGTTAAACAACGTCGACCTAATGCGAGTACCCTGTAAGTCAAACAAACGAGAATCAGCACGATCATATATGAAGCCATACTACCCGACTACTACATAAATGTCCGGCTGTCTTACCCTCTCATCCTCAAATGTTATCCTCTCGTAGGTTGTCCTTGGGTGTGTGGACGAGGTTCACTTCCTAGTCTTGTTGAGGACCTTGAGACGAACAGTGTAGATGATGCTCTCGTCGGTCAACTCATGTAGGTATTTTTTTGCTGGCCTCATGTTTGGAACCTGACGAAGCAAGCGCCTAATTTTGCTAACTCCAGATCTATTAGCAACCAAAGGACATGTGCAGAACACAATATTGTAAGCAAACAGGTGTACAAGAAGCACTAAGGAGAAACACGGGCCACACTTGCACATAGAATACATGCATTCAACAAGAAGTGTCAGACAAGCACACAACTGAATAGAAGGTATACCTTTTGCAAGACAACACAATCTTCGAGCAACAAATGAACGGCTGCAACTTCAGAGCACCTGCGAAGCACCAAACACGACACTACATAAACTGAACCAAACAACCAACCTCAACAACAGAGCAAGCAACACAAACCTAGAACTAAACCAGCAGAAACGGAAGGCAACGAAATAAAAACCAAACGCCTCAGATGAGTACTTTTTGTTTCCATTTGTGTTTGCACAATAACCCGTTCATTTCCAAACCTAAATTAACAAAATCCCAAAAATATCAATAGGAAAAGAAAAATTAATGACAAACCTGGAATTAAACCCGAGCTTAAGTGGTGTTGATTATTTCTTTTGGCGAGATCCGAGCAGATAATCCAGAAACGTAAACCCTACAAAAATGAACACCCAAAACAAAAAAAAAAGTATTAAACCCTAAAAAATTGAAAAAGGGGTTACCAAAAACTGAAGACACGACTAAGGAGCACGCACCTTTGTCAAATTCAGAAACTGTCCTTTCGAGCAGCGAAGACCTTGTAGCTCAGAGTTCCTGCAAAGCACCGAGAATAACACAATATAATTTGAGAGTAAATAACGGCACATCAGCAACAGCAGGAGTGATAAAAGCACCCATAAGAGGTATTCTTAACACAAGAAGCACATGACACTCACATGCACCCCCCCTACTAAAAGAACTCCAGTAATAACTAAAGCACCAGAAACTAACTGTGATGGAATAGAAAACAGCGCCACGGAATTGGGCCTACGGAAACAAGCATTCCAGATATAGGCACTCATCAAGCAAAGTTATCTTTTATTTTTTGTTGCATGGCTGCTTTTGTAAATGGGCAGAATAATTTATTAGCAACCCATTAAGGGTGTACTTCAGCGAAATTCACCATTAATTGAGCCCGCTACATTAGGTCGCCATGGAGTTGAAACAAAAGGCCACGTTATTTGGCAAACAACAATAAGAATTCCTGATATTTAGGCACACATGAAGCGAAATTCCAGGTTTTTTGTATGACTGTTTTTGTAAACCTTCCGATTAATTTTATTAGCAACCCATTGAGGTTGTTTCTTAAGTTCAGGTGGAGAATTTGACCAGAGGCTGATCCCGATATATTAGGTCAGCAAATAAAAACAATTCCCATATAATCTAGATCCCAGCAATAATTTTCAAAAATAAGTGTACTCTCTGTTTGATAGCTGAATGCATTATTCCAAAACTGAGCACCCATTATAAGAAGCAGGTTCCAAAGACGCATTCTCCTCCCCTGTTGCTCATCTGTTTTTGTCCACAACATAAAGGGATACAAATAAATAAATTCCGAAAAACAAATTACAAATTTATGTCATGAATGAGTCACATTGACGACAGAACATCACAACTGGTGTTCAAAATCAGGTACACTTACACAGGATTAGCCGCAAGCTGATTTCATTTTTGGCAAGGTCGCTGGTCCGAGAATCCCAAGTCGGCCAGATTGCATTTAAGATTGCGAATTGCAAAAGGCAACAAATTAGATTTCAGTGGAGCACATACCTGATGTAACCCCCTAGCTCCCCCCCCCCCCAAAATAAAAAAAAAGATCTAAGATTAGAAGCAGCAAAGTGCCAATCACAAGAGTTGCGAAAAACTGTACCTGAACTGAGTGGTACAGAATTGATTTACTCAAAGGGAAAGACAACCACTCCTCAGAACTCTTATCCATTCTTTTTTCTTGCTCTTACATGTGTTATCAAAATAAAGAATTTTTGAATCTCCCTCTCCCCTTTCATTTCACCTGACATGGGAGCGTTTTCTCTCCATTACCCTCCCCTCCCGTCCCCTCCAATTATGTCCCCTCCCTTTCCCTCCCCTGCCATTTCACTCCAAATCTGTCCCCTCCCTTTCCCTCCCCTCCCTCCCCTCCAATTCTGCCCCGTCCCTTTCCCTCCCATCCCCTCCCTACCAATTTATTATCCAAAAAAACTGAAAGAGATCTACAACCCCACTTCGTACCAAACCGATTCTATTTCACAAAGCCACGGAATTCAGCTTTCACCCATTCAGCCAAACAAAAGCACAAATTAATTTTTATCTGGCCTAATAGCTCAATCTCCCCCAAAAAAATCCGATTTCCATTAAACACAACATTACACCCTACAACAGCATGTCAGGTTACACAGGCTCAAACGATAGATTTTAATTCAGCAAATACTCATTTAGTAAAACCTACGTTCAAATCAGTTTCCATTTCAAAAAGGATGTTCAAATAAAGTTTGCCATAGTTGATTTAGCTCCAAATGATTTCTAATTTCCACCAGCTACAAAACTACACCCTAGAACATCAGCCCAAACCAGATAATACGAAAACGCAAATTATCCTAGACTACAACAAACATTAGCAAAGCGCATAACTCAACTCGATTTCCAATCACCCACCAAACAACCCAAAACAACTACAAGCTTATCAGGACACGACCAACAATCAGAATGCATCGAAGGAGCTGAAAATCTAATTGGTCGTGCCGAAACACACTAACGGTACAAAACCCCCTAAGAAAGAAATAGAACATACCTGAATAATTAAGCCTGATCTTGATCTAAACCACCTGCAGCACAAATTAATTGCAGAAGGAGACCATTAGAAATACTTGCCCAAAGAGAAACAAAGGCAAGTGAAATTCAAATCATAGCTGGCAGAATTTAAGCAACCAAGCACTTCAATGTTAACCGAAGCACGAGCCCAGATAAACTCCAAATTAAAATGCGACACAGGTGTAATAAACTTCAATGATATATAATCAGAGGGCGTTGCAGTGTGATCGATCAAACAATAATTATCCTCGAAATCAATCACTAAAATCTCTGCACTACCTCAAAATCAGTCATTTTCGAAATCAATCACTAAAATCTCAATACCACTTCAAAGTCAAAAACCAGAAATTTGCTATCTTGATCCCAAGAGCAGGAATTTTCCCTCTTAACTCAGATATTTCCCCACAAAATCAAACTTCACAGCCATAAATCATACACAACTTTAAAACGCCTAAGACATGACCACGTTTTCAATTCGAGATAAATCATGATCAGCAAATCAGTTAGAAAATGGAGAAACAAACTGAAACCAGCTAAACATTGAACAAATAATACGCAAGCAAAGAAATCAAGCAACCACAAAAAACATGGAGTAAGATCCATTACCTTCAACCCACTCACAAGATCCGGGTCGAATGAGGAGAGAGAAAGAGAGTGTGGGTAAAACGAAAAGTGAAATGAGGCACCCACGCGGGAGAGAGCAAGAGCAGATATGGAACAAGGGGACGGCTAGATGAACGCGAGGAGTTGTCTGCAACCTACAGCAAACATAAACCTTGCCTAAGAAACAAGTGGAGGTGTTTTGCAACCATCATGAAAGAATAGCAGCAATAATAATAATACAACAACAACAACCAACCCTTATTCCCAAAATGATTTGGGGTCGGCTAAAGCAGTAATAGTAATGAATAATATTAAAAATCGGAGAGATATGGAACTCACTGAGTGAGGGTACAACCATCTTCAAGGTGTTAACCAGGCCAAGTCCAATTAACACTAAGAAGTGATGCATACACAATAAAAAGAGAATGTAAACAACATATTTAAATTTAAAAGAAGATGAAAGCAACAACAATAACTTATCAGATTCAGGAGAGAGTACGAAAAACTAAAAGAGTGAGATATAACGTCATGTCCTTACTTTGAGCTCAAATTGTTGCTAACTGATCCGACAAAAATGCAAATGAATTAGCCAAATTACCCATATTCTGTATAGACCTATCAATACACCAAATTATGAACAAAATCCAGTTCACAGACCCAAGAAAACAATCATTTTCGCAAAATTAACACAAACTCCACCAAAATTGAAAGCCAATTCAATCTAAATTGAAGCAAAGATCAAAACCTTATGAATGATTATTACATACAGCTAGCTATACACAGGATGACTGGACGCCAAGTAATTAGACACTGGATCGTTGTCTAAACATGAAACCGAATCATAACGCCTTTTCGGCTTCTTAGTTTTATCCTTACTGCTCTCACTTCTCTTCTCGCTACTTTTCTGCTCAAATCCTAATGGCACATAAACCTACACTAAGAGCAGAACTCAATACAAGTTATAAAGACACAAATTTAATTTACTAATAGAACAACTAGATTGTCCTGAATTAAACACAATTTCAACAAAAAATCACATCAAACATCAATTACAAATTCACAGACTGACCTAAGTATTGTGCACTTAGCAACTAAGAATAAAAAAATAAAAAAATAAAAAAAAAAAAAAAAATTGGACATACCAAAACAAACAAATCAACTAATTAAAATTGAGAACTGAGATCATTTTCGTGCCCTTCGAATGTATCCGACTGCCCATTATGAATTCAATGGCTTGCAAATTACATAAAAGAAATGACGAAAAACAGTAAAATGTTCAGGTTAATAAATCAAAATTTAGAGATAAATTTCACACCACTTTTTTCTGGGATTCAAACTTCTTGAGGAGCTCATCAACCTACCAAACAATGAACAATAGAACGCTATTAGATCGCAGGACAAGAAACCTTGTATAGGAAATCAAATTTGAAAATCAAAATAAATATGAGGAAAATTCTAAAACCAACAATATAATCGACCAAAATGGATTCAGAATCTTTATTAGCTATATACCTTTTCACTTTCTACCTTTTGGCCATAGCATTGAACGATTTGCGGAGCTCATCGACCGAAAAGCTATGGCCAAAAGGTAGAAAATGAAAAGTCAACCAAATTAACCCAAAACCCAGAACTTCAAAGCACATTATTGCAGGAAAACACATTGAAAATCAACCCTTTGCCAACTCAAATCAGCCGAAAAGAAAAATACCAAAATCCCAAACATAAAAAAATTGAACTAATAATCCCTAAATCAACCACCACAAAAAAATGGAGTAATTAAATCTGAGATGAAAATTAATTAGTAATTACCTTCGCAAGATCCGGATGAGGAGAGAGAAAGAGAGTAGTCGTGACACCACTAACGAAGAGTGAAAGAGGCACGCAGGAGAGAGAAACTGGGGAAGCAAGGAGGAGAAAATATTTTCTTAAGGGTTGAAGGGGATGGTCGAAATGGCGAAGGAGATTTGGGGTCGATTTTCAGCCTTTCGATTTAACACTGTTCTTCGTGAACAGTAGTCATGGGCTGCGTTTCATGTTCAAAGGGGCTGCATTTTGATGAAATCTTGTGCGTTTAGTGAAGGGGATGATGCGTTTTGGGAGGAGCACTGTAGCTATGCTACAGTAGCAAGCTAAGAGGATTTTATAAGGTAAACAGATATATTAATAAAGGGTAAAATGGAGAAGAAAAAAAGAAATGCTACTACTATCTAGGAAATGCTTCTTTTGATAGCATTTGACAACTGTTCAAAAAAATGCTAAATGCTATCCGACTGCTACTAACAATTGTGGAGCCAAACATGTAAAGTAGCGTTTTGACTAGGTCGAAATGCTAAATGCTAAATGCTAATATACTACGAAACATACCCTTAGTTTCCCAATGTGGAACAAATCAATTTCATAAACCACTTTCCACAAAACGTAGTGTTACAAAGAGCATGTAGTAGTCATCTGGGCAGGTTTCAAAAGTTTTGCATTATTCTCACTTGCATGTCATTTCTGTACAATTTGGCTTTAAATTATTTAAGCGAGCGCTTAAAAGCTTCCATCAAACCGCTCTAGAATCATATCTAATCCTTGGCGTCCATTAGTCCAAGTAAAAGCTAGGCCATTGAAACCTAGATCAATCAGATTACCGGAATCCATCCAGCTAGTGAAAGCAAGGCTTTGGTTACGGACCTACCTCCACTTTTCCAATTTTGGCTAATAATTTTATTGAAATCCTCAAGAATCATCCATAGAGTGTTTCTCGGAGGGTGATCTGTGCTGATGTCAAAAGTCCTCCCTCGCACCCACACACTAGGGGCATAGAGGCCTTTTAACAAGACATCTGGTTTATCTTGATGAAGTTTGAAGAGAGCGTGAAAGTGATGCGAGGAAGGTTCAGCAAACAAGGTCATGTTTGCATTGTGGTTCCAGAGAAGCCAAATCCCTCCTCTATGACCATAGGGAGGGATAACACGAACTTCATCAAAATGGAGCCTATTTTTAACAAAATATGTCCTTGTGTCTCAGGCCTTGGTTTCCAGCCGAATGAAAATCGAGGGTTGAATCTGGTTATTAAGCCACATGATACTTGATACACACCACTTAGTAGTGGTAAAATATGAGTTTTTATTCATTTAAATGGTAGCTTTTGGATCGCTTTATTGGCTAATTCGATTATTTGATTATTTGTGCTTTAATATAAGAATTAGTAGTTTTTGAATGTCTTTATAACCTCAAGATTGATATTTGAGTGTGTGAGACGACAATGAGGTGATGTAAGATGATTCAAGGAGCGAGATTCCAAGTTTGGAATGAATTTCATCCATTTACGGAAAGTCAACTTTGAAGTTTCATAACTTTCAAATTGTTTAGAATTTTGCAGTGAGACCAACGGCATATTAAATTCATGATCTTAGATTTCCAAGAAGTGGTTACACGTCCTCACAGGCCAAGTAACGAATAAGTTATGACCGTTTAAAAGATGTCGCCGAAACCAGTCTGGCCACCGAAACAGAGGCCTTAAGACGACCTCGTCCCAAAGCCAGACGAGTCGTCTCTCTGAAGATGAGTCATCCCGCAGCTGTGTCGGCGTATTTTCAGATTTCCTTAATCCGTTTTGTAATCTTTTAGTAATTAAACCTAAGTTACATCTATTATTCATGACATTCAATATTCAAAACTTTTAGAGATTATTTTTCAAGACTATGCAAGGCTAGAGACCTTTATTCTCGGATCGATTAATCAAAACTATTGTTCACCGTCAATTGTGAGTTTGATTCTAGTTCCTTTATTTGTTTTAGTATAGTTTATTTCTCTTGTTCTTGTTGTTATTGATTTATTTGTTGCTTAATTAGGTTTCAAACTAATTAGCCCTAGATTTATCGTATTGCCAGATTCACAATTTCAGAACTATTGTTAGATTGTTGATTCACAAGAAGTAGAAACTAGCCTAGTATTTCTATGCTGAACACGGTATTAGGTTAGAGAGAATAAACATATTAATTGAATATCGAAACCGTGTGTGTCTAGATCTTGTTAATCTTAGTTGATATCGTTTAACTGCTTTATGCTTTCGGTGGATTGAATTTAGGCGCGCGTCGTTGTTATCCACCAATTAGGGCTAATAGGTCGGGTTGATCTCTCCTTTTAGCTACAATTTAGGATCGATAGAAAAATTATATTTCCACGACTGAGTGCTCAATGAATTAGGATTAGTTGATAACGAGGAGCAATTAGGTGAACGATAGTGGACATTAGTTGACCGAGATCTTTTCCTCCATTAATTTATAAATTACTTTAATTGCTTTCAAATACTTGGTCATTTACACTCACACAACCCCCAATTTGGTTACTTGACATATTTGGACAATCACCGTTCTCTGTGGATTCGACACACACTTACCCATTACTACGTTTTAGGTTCGTGTTGGTATTTTATGTTTGTTAGGCATACGACTTTAGCCTGTCAATACTGGAGAGAAAAGAGGAGCTACCAGCCCCCTGACATTCCACAGAGAATCCACATCTTTGAGGGGTTCTTGTTGTAGAAGGGTAGTAGTCGCCCCTTCAGCTGTCTTTTCTTCGCCTTTTGAATCATTTTCTTTTTGTCTTTTAGTTCGAGCCATGCATGCACGACCTGGACCAATTGACTCTCTAGTCTGTTTTCTTGCATGCATGAGGGTCGTATTTGATTGGTTTCTTCTATCTTCTGCTTACCCTTGTGCTTCAGATCTACTTGGTTGACCGAGGGACTTGCCGAGCAAGGATATGTTACACGTGGCTTCTTCGGGCTCTTCTCCTTGAGGTGGAGAGGGAGTAGCTTGGGTATAATCTTTGTGCTCTCCTCCGGCAGGAATGTGTAGAGTACATAAAATGGCAGAGCGACTACCTCCTCTGTCAGGCTGAAGCATACTGTAAGGCTTGAGAAGTTTGACATTTTGATGTCTTGTCTTATGAAATTAAACGATGTATGACGGGGAGCTGTGGTGGAAGCACCCTTTCCTCCGCCAATTGCAAATTTTAGACTAGGGGTGCAGGTTCTCTTAGATGTTGAAATTCCATTCCTTGGGTTAGGAGATCTTCTATCTCCTTCTGGACGAATTTTGGTCGTTGGGAAGTCAGAAGATTCCATATATAATGGGTGTCGGAATAATTGGATGATGTGTTCCTGTTTGAAATAGCTTCCCTTGCAAATCTGGACTGTATATTTCAAACTTTAGAGGAATTCGGGAATTTATCTGGGCTTTATATCTACAAACATAAATCAAGACTCATTTCCCCCCCAAGGTGTTTGCTTCTTTTAGAGGTTCACTGGCTTCCTCGTTGTATATCCCTGGCGCAACTTCTATTGTGATATATCTTGGGGTTCCTATCCTACCCACAAAAATAAGAAACAAAGAACTCTCGGGGCTTCTTGATTATGTTAAGGGTAGAATTCAGGTTGGCAAGCAAAACTCATCAATAAGGCAGGTCGCGCAACCCTTGTTTCCTCCACCCTTAATGCCCTTCCGGTCTATCATATGCAAACCACCCTCTTGCCGGTTAATACCACCAGTTTCTTGAAAAAAAAAGTTGTCGTCGTTTTCTTTGGAACAAAGTAGACCGGCTCACTACCTCCCCCGGGTTAGCTGGCATAACATCTGCACTCCCCAGAAAGAAATATGGGGGTTTGGGGTTTAAACGCCTTCAAACCTGGAACCTCTGTTTCATGGCAAGGCTGGGTTGGCGCATTTTACAAAATGAGGACAAATTGTGGGTTCGCCTACTTACCAGCCGCTACATCATAAATTCTTCTTTCATGGATTCTACGCCAAGCCAGGCCCACTCCCCGAATTGGAGAGACATTCTCAAGGCTAGAGAAATCCTAAAGAAGAGTTTGGGTATTCAAATTGGTGATGGTTGGGGAACCTCTCTTTGGTATGATCACTAGGTAGTGACGAGACCTCTCTACACCATGGTGGAAAGAATCCCTCGCAAGACTGACCATTGGCCGGTAGGAAACTGATGTGGTGACATTTTTGTGCGTTAAGTGAGCCGATTTAGTCATATTTAGGAGTCTTGCGGAGCGGTTTTATAGTGATTCTATTGTCTCAGTGTATCGGTTTGGTTGGCGCATTATTACAGGATTTTAGAAGATTTTTAGGATTTGGAGACCCTTGCTGACTAATCGTGGACGATCGAGCGGCCAAACCATCAAGGATCGAGCTACCACGAGGTGAGAAGCGGCCGATCAACCTTTGAAGATCACGCACACCATCACCCCTCGACTCGGGAGTATGACCATTAGAGTCGAGGAAAGAAGGCAGAAGAGGAGGAAATTCAGAATCCTCGACTTGAGAGAAGGTAGCCTCGAGTCGAGGATTCTTTTGCTCGACTCGAGGATTTCTTTCCTCGAGTCGAGAAAGTCAGCTTCCGGGAGGCTAATGACGGTTTCTTTTGCTTAAATATCTTTTTTGTCTTGTAGTGTTGGAATTTTCTAGACTGTAAATAAAGGGGCTTGAACCCCTCCCTAGGGATCATCACCTATCATATTATTTTCATCTTGTTCTTAATTTTAGAGAGAGAAACTTAAGGAGAGATTAGTGAAAGTATTTCTATTATGAATATCATCTCAAAAATTATTGTAATAATTAGTATGAGAGGCTAATCTCCTTCCGAGACTCTTGGTGTAAGCAACATCTTTCATCCTATGTATTAGTAAGATTTTTTTTCTCAATTTGTCTTTAATTTCATTGTAATTAATTCATTGTTCTTCAATTGCTTGATTCACCTTTATTTTCTCTAATTGGTTGATTAGATTGAATTGGGTATTTCTCATGCTTTGTTAATTGTTGATGCTCATTGATTATTAACCCTAAAGGAAGCACCTTTCACATGATTAGTGTATGGTTATCACTAAATTGTGATTGGGAAATTAATTAGGCAACTAATAGATTAGATTTGATTAGTGTCGGGGTTGCGGCTAATTAGATACTAATCTGGGTTGTTCATAATCCTTCATTGATCCTTGCTCTTCATACCTTTGATTGTGATTTGTTTGAGTGGTCACTAGACAAATTAGGATTAAATGAGGGAAATTTGGTAGCGGTTGCTCAAATTCCCTATAAAAGTGGATTAGTTGGTTAAAAACTGATACAAAATAAAGTCTATAGAGGAGACAGAATGTCAATCTGTACCATGCTGCTGAAAGATGTTGTTTAAACGTTTATGGAAGTTGTTTTAGGACGACTTGGCCATCAAATTAGGATCATCTTCGTTAGGAAATTAGTTATAATATTTTATTATGGTTCGGAATAAAGTTTAAGGTAAAGTATTACTTTCCTTAATGTCTTAAGAGTCTAGTTTTCCATATCGTATTAGGAGGAGTTTAGGGAGTTTTCTAGAGTTTCTATTAGTATTTAAACAATGCTTTGTAATAGTTTAGAGACACAGAGATTGGAGTTAAGAAAATTAATGAAAGAGTCGAGGGGAGTTTCCTTCATATTCTTTTGTGTTTGCTTGCGGGCGACAAACACTTGCGGGAGTTCTTAAATCCTTTGCGGAGGATCGAATTAAGGGTTGCGGCTCTTTGAATTCGGCTAGGTTCAATTACTTGCGGGTGTTGAATGATATCTTTAATATTTGTGTTCTCTAATTTTCGTTTCATATAAACCACAAAAAAAAACCCATAAAGAATGTATATTTCGTTTTTAGAGAGTACAGAACCTAGTTCTGTTCTATAGCTATCTGTTTGTCAGTCAGATTGTACAGATCCGAGTTCTGTACCTTCAGTACGCTTCCGCACTCGTATAAAAAACCGGGATTATTGATGAATTATAGTATAATTAGAGAGAGGTAGAACTTGTTATATTAGGGTGTTAAATTTGATTATCACCGAGGGTCCGAGGGTCGCTTTAATCAATTTGATATATCGTTTATTTCTCTTTAATCCAACTTTCAAACCAAAAACCCCCCTTTTTTAATTGCTTTATTTACTTCGTTTTAGTTTTTCCACATTAGAATTCGTATATTAGGCTATCCCCTCTTCCTTATGTTCGATACCCGCTTATCCTATCTTCTTAATAGCATTTAGCGGTAATTTGAATAATAATAACGAATTATTAGCTGTCAGAAACATTATTAGCAATAATGGTTGGAATGTTTATGCTATTGAACACGTGCTCCCCTCACATATTATCAATGAAATTCTCAGTTTTCCTCTAGGTAATGCGCTAAGAGGGCAAGACAAACTCATTTGGAAGCTGACGGCCGATGGAAATTTGTCCATCAATTATTAACCGGGATCCAAACACAAATTTTGAGTTGTGGAAGAAAATCCCTTGCCCCCATAAAATGCGCTTTCTGGTCTGGAATGGTATTCATGAAATTCTTTCGAAGTTAAGCCGTCTAAACCACTATATCCCCTCCATTGATGACTCTTGTACAAGATGTCGGGTGGAAGGGGACATCTTATCCATCTCTTTAGAGACTCTCTTGCTTCGGGCTTGATCTAGAGTGATTTGACTTCTGATTTTTAACAATGCTGATCTTCAGTCCTTCTGGAACCTTGACTGGGTGGAGTGGGTTAATTTCAATCTGGCAAGGGCGGGTAGCTGGATCACCACTTTCGCCACTACTATGTGGCATTTATGGCTATCGAGAAACTCTGCTTGTTTTCGGGGCGAGATCCAACCGTAAAGACTTATTCCTTACCGGATGAAGCTGATAGGTCGTTACATAACCACTACCTTCAACCTAATTTGTCTTTGCAGCCGACAGGGAATGCTCAGAATGAGCACCGACGCTCCACCTTTTGCTGGAAGTCCCCTCAAAGAGGGGTTTTCAAAATGAACACAGATGCAACCTAGATTGACTCGTCCTCGGATGCTAGTGGAGGGAGAGTTGTCCAAGACCATTACGGGGAATGGCGTTTAGGCTTCACTTGGCGGAATTATTGGCCATAAGGGAAGGGATGGCAATCCGTCTATGGTACCCCGGGGGTACCATTCTCTTCGTACTCCCCGGCCCAAAAATAAGCCCAGATTTCAGTTTCCTCCCCCTTTCCTCATCTGGGCCTCTCCCTCATATTTGCACTAATTCAAACCCAATACAACAAATCCAAACCCAAATTCAATACAACAAACCCAAACCCAACCCAATCTCTCTCCTCCTTTTCCCCACCCCTTACCTACCCGACCACCACCCCCAACCCCTCCAGCCACCGCCGTCGCCTTCACCAACCGCCACCCTAGGCCCCAGAAAACCACCACCGGAGGCGCAACCCTCCGGCGACCACAACCCTCCACCCCCGTGGTAGCATTTTCCCTCCTCCCACCTGATTTTCTCTTTTTTCTTCCATTTTCTCTCTCCTCAAATTTCTTCCACCTGTTTTAGGCCACGACGACCACCATCTTGCTGGGCTCGCGCTGCCGTATGCGGCCCAGTGGTGGTGAATTCGGGGTGAGGGGAGGAGATCGGAGTGGGTGGCAGTAGGGAGGGTGGGGGGGTGAGGCTGAGGTGAGAATTTTTTTTTATTATTAGTTATTAAATACAAAAATTTAAATAAATCTTTACTAATTGTATTTATGTTCTATAATGATCAGTTTTTGTTCTATAATGGTCAATTTTTGTTCTATAATGATGTTTTTATGTTCTATAATGATTAGTTTTTGTTACGAAATGACATTTTATGTTCTACAACAACCATTCATTCTACAACAAAATTAATTCATCCTAGAGCAAAAACATTCATTTCGGAACAGTAACCATTAATTTCAGAACAGTAACCATTCATCCTAAACAAAAACTAATCATCCTAGGACAAAAAACAACCATCTAAGAACAAAAACTAACAATTTCTAGACAAAAATCATTCATCCTAGAACAAAAACTAATCATCCTAAGACAAAACTAACCATTACTAAACAAAAACCATTCATCCCAAAACAAAAACTAACCATTCCAAAACAAAACTAACTATCCTAGGACAAAAACCAACCATAGTAGGACAAAAACCATTCATCCTAGAACAAAAACTAATCATTCTAGGACAAAAAACAAACATCTCAGAACAAAAACTAACAATTCCTAGACAAAAACCATTCATCCTAAAACAAAAACCATTCATCCTAAGACAAAACTAACCATTCTTAGGACAAAAAACAACCATCTCAGAACAAAAACTAACAATTGATAGACAAAAATCATTCATCCTAGAACAAAAACTAACCATCCTAGGACAAAAAACAACCATCTCAGAACAAAAATCAATCATTCCTAGACAAAAACTATTCATCCCAAAACAAAAACTAACCATTCTAGAACAAATACTAATCATCCTAGGACAAAAACTAATCATCCCAGAACAAAAATTAACCATTCTAGGACAAAAACAATAACTAATTGTCCTTGTTTGTTTGGTAATGATTTATTTTTGTTCAAAAATAGTATATTTTTGTTTTATAAAGATCTAATTTTGTTTTATAATAATCCGTTTTTGTGTTTTAGTTATCTAATTTTATTATATAATAATCTATTATTCTTTAAAAAAAAGTATTCATTCCAAAACAAAAACAATTCATTCTAGAATAATAATCATTACAGAACAAAAGTCAACCATCCTAGGACAAAAACTAACCATTCCAGAACAAAAAATAACCATTCTACGACAAAAAACTAACCATTTCAGAACAAAAGCTAATCATCATAGGGCAAAAACTAACAATTCCAGAACAAAAGCTAATCATCCTTTGACAAAAACCAA
Organism: Spergularia bocconei; assembly: GCA_963457585.1. NCBI lineage: Eukaryota > Viridiplantae > Streptophyta > Magnoliopsida > Caryophyllales > Caryophyllaceae > Spergularia > Spergularia bocconei. The sequence continues at coordinate 15,253,580 of OY734952.1, forward strand.
TCATTCTGAAACAAAAACTAACCATCCTAAGACAAAATCATCCATTCCAGAAGAAAAAGTATCATTCTATGACAAAACCATCTATTCCAAAACAAAAAGTAACCATTCTACGACAAAAACTAACTATTCCAGAACAAAAGGTAATCATCCTAGGACAAAAACATTCATTTCAGAACAAAAGGTAACCATTCTAGGACAAAAACCATTTATTCCAAAACAAAAAGTAACCATTCTACGACAAAAACTAACCATTACAGAACAAAAAGTAACCATTCTACGACAAAAACTAACCATTACAGAACAAAAAGTAACCATTCTACGACAAAAACTAACCATTCCAGAACAAAAGGCAATCATCGTAGGACAAAAACCAACCATCTCAGAACAAAATCTAACCATCCTGAAACAAAATCCATGTATCTCAGAACAAAAACTAACCATTCCGAAACAAAATCCGTTCATCTTAGAACAAAACCTAACCATCCCGAAACAAAAGCCGTTCATCGCGAAACAAAATGAATGGCTATGTAATGAATGATTTTTTGTTCGAGAAGTTTTAAAATGAATGTTATGTAATGAATGATATTTTTTGTTATAAAATGAATGGTTATTGTTCTAAAATGAATTATATTTGCTTTAGAATGAATTTTTTTTGCTTTAGAATGAATTCTTTTTGTCTTGAGTTATTTAATCTGAAATAGGTAATTTTTGTTCTAAAATGAACGATATTTGTGTTAAAATGAACGATTTTTGTTTTAAAATGAATAATTTAGATCAATGGTCAAAATTAAATCAAATAAATAAAAACAAAAAAAAACACCCCCTCCCCTTCCTTTTCCTCTCCCCTCCCCCAACCCCCCCTACCCCACCCGGCCACCGCAGCCCCGCCGGAGTCCGTCCCCGACCACAACCTCAGACGGCCCGGACCGGTCCCCCCTGATCGCCTCCTTACCGCGACCTCCCCTCCCCCGCTCCCACACACCGCCGCTCCGTCCTTCTCCCCCATTTTCGCCTTCACCCACATTTCGATCTCCTCAAACATTTCTATTTGCGGCGATGATGGTGGTGCGCGTTGTCGGCGGCGTAGGGCGACGGCCGGGGGAGGGTTTATGGGCGGCGGCAGTCGAGAAAATGGGCTGGGGAAGGGAGTGAGAGAGGAGAGAGAAAATGAAAAAAACGGGACTTGAAGGACGATGGAGGAGATGGCGTGGGCTGGGTGGTGCCGCCGTGGGGTCGCCGGAGCGGCGCCCACCGAATGGTGGTGGTGGCGTCGCGTGAGGTGGTGGTCGGTGAAGGTGGCCGACGGTGGTTAGGTGGTTCGTGGTGGTGGGTGGGTATGCTGGACTCTCCTCAAGCAGCCAATAACCACCCTCTGAAATCTCTGGCTGACAATGTAAGGGGCCTTCTCAAGCAAAATCCAGGTTTCTTCATTAAACACACAAATAGGGAGGCTAATCTGGTTGCTCACAGCCTAGCCAAACACGCTTTGACCTTGTCTAATAGACACCGTCCACCTGTCAATCCCTCTACAACGGGGATCAACGTGAGGCTTAAGCGTCCCTAGTTGAACTATCCTTTTTAGGTTTTCGCTTGTTGTTCAATTGTTTTAAACTCTTAGCCATTTGGTTTGGCTTGTAAACCTTTCTAAAATGAAAGACTTTTCGTTCTATAATACTCCGTACATTCCCCCTCTAACTAAAAAAAATAAAAAAAATAAAAAGAAATAAAAGAACAACTCGGATTTGGAGGTGATCAAGGGCCAAAAGGCAAACCATTTTTCAAATAAAAAAAAAGAAAAAAAATACACCCACCCCATCGATCAAACAAAAACACACAAAGACCAATTCCACAGCTTTGGGCAATAACCTCGACTTTCTCCGCTGTTCTTTTGTTTTTTTTTTCCTTTCTCTCTCTCTTCCTCCTCCATTCCCCAATCCATTCCATCATCAAACCTCCACTTCTGTATTCCCACAATTTCTCTCTCCTCTCAACTCCACTCCTCACTTCTCGTCACAATTTCTCACCGAGATCTACCTTTCAATGGTGCGCGCTATTCTTTTTTCTTTTTTTTTTTTAATTTAATTTCCTCCTTTCACTTTCTGATTTTGACTCTCACTTTATTGGATTTATTTATTTATTTTAATGTTAATGATTCAATTTTAGCATACTTAAATTCCGTGTTTTCTATATTACAGCATGATTTTGATATTTGGTGATTTATTACCTAGATTGAATTTGTACAAAATGAAATCAATTTTTATTAAAATGACAATTACGGAGTACAATCATGATTTATACTCCCAAGTTTTGTTATCTGATCTGTATTTACCTTGTTGCCTTTTTTTTTGTGATGAATTTTACAGTATAAGGTTACGTCGAGGTCGCTGCGCCAGGCGCCAGCCAAATTGATTCGTCGGTTTTCTAACGACGTTCGCCCCTCTTCGGAAACTGTGGACGGTATGCAGGACTGTTATATTAGTCAACTTGTCTTCTTTCTTCAGATAAGTTTAGGTTGTGGCTTTTCATGTGCATTTGCTGGAAATATAGATACGTTTTTGCCTAAGAAGGAAACATCAATCTTATGTTCAATTTGTGTAGGACTGTGATATTAGAGTCCTAGAGATTGTAGCAGCAGTTGTGATTGGCGAAGGGTGAAATTTCTTGAGTAAAAAGTGGAGTGGTAAACTGGTAATTGCTTAAATTATGTTAAAGAAAGTGAATAACTCCTGAAGAAGTCGCTGTTATTTGAATAATGGAACGCTTGTATACCATGTCCCATGTCCCATGCACCCACAACAACAACAACCACCACCAAGCCTTAGTCTCAAAACTATTTATTTTTCTATCATAGGACACAGCTGAGAGTCTTTAACAAAGCCCTCCTCCATCTTTTCTTTTAAACTTAATTGTGCAAAAGTATTGGCATTCTTTGCCAGCGTTGAACTTTACACCTGCTAATGTACTATTTTGTTTTACAATCCTAGGACTTGCTATCTGTGTATAGATCAAGATGGTTGTTTCATTTTTTTGAGGGTTTTTTGGGGGGGGGGGGCAATGTGACTATATCTACAACTCTAAAGGATACCATTTGTCCAATGTTAACCAGATGTTTTGAAGATCCATCGTTGCCAGCATAGGATTTGCAATAGATGGAGTTCAAGCACTGGCAGCATCAGGCATGTTCAAAGGGTCTGTAACTCGGATTTTCTTGCGGTTAGTGCATCTATCTCTTTTATCTTCGTAAAGATATCTCTAATTATTGTTATTTGTTCCCTAAAGTTTCTTTGTATGCTAAATAGCTGGATTTCTGATTTTGGTTATGCTGTGGCCTGTATAGGCACCAACCATAGGAGATTCCAGAAGAAATATTTCAAGTATGAGTCTAAAATGGGGAGCTAGTGATGTGATACACAGAAAGGAAGTCAGGTATGTACTATGCCTTTGGCCCCTGTTCTCCTTCTCGTTGGCCTTTTCCTGTACTCTGTACTTCCTCCCGTTTGGAGTGTTATTTCTGTTTGCTTTGGCACAAAGAATGAAATACATCAGTTAAATGACAAATATGATGATTAAGTTCATATCTCAACAAAGAATATGACCAAAGTTCCTATCTTTGGCACTCTGTCCTTCATGCCCAACCTCTCTGAAAGCAGGATCATCCTCCTGTCCCCAGCAGAGCCGACCCTTACCCAATCCTGACCACCAGAACCCCAACCAACAAACTTTAACAACCCTGATCCAGACCCGGAAAACCAACCACCTATGCCCAGGTCCTGATCCCCCCCCCTGGGTCACGATCCTCTGACCCTTTCAAAATATTCCTTTATCTTCAAGATGTCATTGTTGTCATCGGGAGTCCGTGAGATCTGAACGTTGGTGCCACCTCGCCGTTGTTTGTTGTATACCGCCTTCGTCTTTCTTGCACTCATTGTCGAGCTAAACTCTCTGATTCAGTGACGAGGGTTGTCGGTCAGGGAAGGGTCACTAGTGGTGGATGTCGTCAGCTGGGGTCGGTCTTGGATAAGGATTATTAGTGAGCTGGGGCTTTTAATTAAGTGGTTGAGTAATTGGGTTATTGGTTAACATTTTTTTCGGACAGTATAGATGTATAGTGGCTCATAGGCTACAAATTTAGGAAATGGGAAAACTTTCGGAAGAGGAGGGAATACTTTGTATAGGCATCTTGATTGTTGACGTGGTCACACGGAGTTGTTGCCCCCCTCCCCTTCTCTCACTCTTTGCTAAAGAAATGCGTTCTATGTTTTCTTGAAACTTCAGTTTCCAGCTGCGCCCACAAAGGAACTATTCATCAAATGCAGGTATACATTTATTCTTCATAATCCTCCATTGACTTTAGTTCTTTTTGTTTTCTTGTAACATTTGAAATGTTGGTCAGCCTGATGATTAACATTCGAGACTAATTCTATAGTTTTATGTTCTTTTGAGCTGAGGCTGCTGGGCCTTGTAAGGATTTTCCTATTTGCAACATATTTGGTGAAACTTAGTCCTAAACTTCCAATTTTTTTGAAGGTTTCCTTATCGGCCTCTCATATATCACTTCTGTGATTGTTAGCACAATATTTTCTTATACACCGAAAGTTAGTCAGTCTCATAACTGGGATGGTTAAATTGGTTGAGATGGATGTGATCATGTGAACATATTGTGAGCCAGAGAAGATTGCTATTAATTAAGCCGGTGTTTGCCCCTGGACTATTCTTCCAAGTTACCCAAAAAAAGAGAATTTTTTTTTATTCTGGGCACATAGCCTTGCCAATTCAAGTTTCCTACTGTAATGCGTGCTTTGATGCCAAAGCTATCTGTTCATCTGAAACTTAGGCAGTTGTCCTTTGTCAGTCTCACATTTCGACATAGTGACTGTAAGTCTGTAACCAAAAGTTGCTTTTTTACTATTTAGTATTTTTTTGGTGACACCGGGACGGAGGGACTCATGTATTCGGAGGGACTCATGTATTCAAGACTTTTGTTTATATTGAGAAAGGAGGCTAGCTGGACTTCTCTCTAAAATTTGCTCCCCACATTGTAAATGAAATGCTGAATTTTATATCTTCAGTATCTGGAAACTGGAGGAGCTTTGGCCCCATTCCCCTGTGGCTAATTTCTCATAGTTTAATAAGCTTCTGGTTGAAGAGTGCTGCCTGGCACTGTGTTTCATGTTCTTCTAAACCATTGATAGGAGTCCTTCATCTGTTTTATTTTGTTTATATTTTACATGTTCTAGATTTGATACGTTTTTCAAGGGTCAATTTTCTTTCAAGAGTTTTCTCCCTGTAGATTATCACTCTGTAATTGTATTTGTTTTCAGACCTGCCTCCGCACCAAGAAATAGGGATGCCTTCTCTTTCTCCCACCATGACAGAGGTAACTTTCTCAAATCGTGTAAAGTGTACACCTTTTCTTCCACATTGGAGCATGCTTTTATCTTGATGGAAGACTGGAGCACGCTTTTGTGATGGATAAGGATTTTAAATGGAATTGCAGGGGAATATTGCTAAATGGTTGAAGAAAGAGGGAGATAAAGTCGCACCTGGTGAAGTACTTTGTGAGGTCGAAACGGTAAGTAGTTTATATTTTCCTTGTGCAAATGTGTCTTCTGAGTTATCTCCAAGCTGTGAAATACAATTTTTCTCTTGCCTAACACAAGGATAAAGCAACCGTGGAAATGGAATGCATGGAGGAAGGTTATTTAGCCAAGATTATTCGAGGAGATGGCTCCCAAGGAATTCAAGTTGGTGAGGTATCAAAGTCTTTTTACCTTCGTCATCTTCCTGTATCTAGTAAGATTGACTTTCCTATGTGTAGGCGAGAGGTTTAGGTGTTTGTGATTGTGACAGTTTTCTTTGTATGGCAGTTTATCAATGTCACCTGATATAATATATTTTTGAAATGAGATCAGCTGATATCATTTGTTCGATTGTAGTCAATGGATTCATAATCATTTTTCTCAGTCAGGCCCTCTTTAATCTTGCAGAAGTAGGAACCTTGCCAAAATGATGTGCGGCATGATTATAAGCAGATGCAAAACACAATATCACTTCTAATTGTATAACCTGGCAAATAAAAGGCATTAAGTTCTCTGACTCGTTCCGTAATTAGAAATAAAACAATTTCGGATCCGAATATTTCTCGTCTCATCTCTAGAAGCCATCCCCAGAATCACTCCCCGTTGTATTCTTAGTTTAAATGTTGAATTAGAAACTCTTAAGGAGCAAAACAGTCATGCAATGATCTCCAGTACTTACCATTTTCTCTGTCATTAGTGTGCAGCATTTGGGGACAGCCAGATTGGTCAACTCATAGGTTAATGAAGAGGTGTAAGAGAGTTTCATATTGTTTATCTCTAGCGATTTTTCAAACATACCTAAAGCCTGTTATGCAGACTTAGAAAAGTAAAATGCTCATGTAATACAAGATAGGCTGTGTCAGGCTTTTTTTTTTGTCCCTGTGGCATTGACCCACACTGACAGACTATTCTTTGGTTTTGGATTACAATGGAATAAAGCAAAGTGGCTCACAAAACTTTACGAGCTTCTTGTATCGTTAAGTACCACTCGGTTGGTGCTATTTTCAGTGCAGTTGTCATTATAGGTCATCCTCTCTATGTTTTCAGGATAGGGGTAAGGCTTGTGTACCCCATTTTACCTCGCCATAGGTGCTGGAGCCTTTGAGCCACTTGGGTAATATTGTAGTTGTTGTATTAACGCAAAAATTCTTCCTTACATTGGTAATTGATAACAGTGTTTATTAGTAAAACCTTGAACTGGTAACTTTGAATTAAAATATGTGTAGTCAGGGTTGATATTTTGTTTTTGCATCATGTATCTTATTTTTTCATAATGCTCAATATGGTACTAGGAAAATAACTTGTGTTTTTCTGACATGTTTTTGTGCTGTTTAAGGTGATTGCCATAACTGTTGAAGAGGAGGAAGATATTCAAAAGTTTAAAGATTACACTCCATCGAAAACAGAGAATGCTCCCGCTGAAACTAAAAAACCTGAGGAAACTCCTTCACCTAAAGAAGAATCAGCTCCGGCGCCTGCCAAGCAACCAGAGCCAAGCTTTTCAAAGCCTAGTCAGAAAGCATCAGGAGAAGACCGCATTTTTGCTAGCCCCCTTGCAAGGAAAATGGCTGAAGATCACAATGTAAGTTATGAACTGGAAACTAGCTGAAGACTTTTTATTTCGTTTATTGAAGCAAAGTTTCAATTTTCAAACTTTTATTTTGGTGACAAAGGTCCCTCTATCAAGCATCAAAGGCACAGGTCTAGATGGGCATATTGTAAAGGCCGATATTGAAGATTTCTTGGGTAAGCTGTCACCCCTAAACTCTCAACAAGAACAATGTGATAAGTTTTTCATGTAATTCTGCGTTTAAGCATGTCTCTGATTTTTCTGAATCTGCAGTCCTCTTAATGTTAGTTCAGGGTTTGTCAGCACACTAAAATACTGAATTCCTCTTGCACATAGCAGGCTTTAGTTAGAGCTCAAAAATCTAGGCTTCTGTCATTCATTCATTTCCATTGAGAACGCAGAATCTGAACTGATTCAAATGGGTAGATACTTGTAGAAATTCACTCAAGATGTCGACGTCTATCTTAATGTCCAAGGTCTGTGTGCTTAAAAGACTAATAGAAATGTCCTATGAACGTGTGTGTAGAAAATTCAATGAAAAACATTCTGTTTCCCTAGCTACGCAAAAGGTCTCTGAATATAAACTGAGAAGAATGTTACATTGAATTCAAACCATGAATATGTCAAAAAGAGACAATCCTGAATGGGAATTTTTGGCCATTTGTGATTTATTTGATTTTCTCTGTATAGCTTCTCCGCGCAAGGAATCAGCAGCACCAGTAAGTAAGGCTGCTGAAGGATTTGGTCTGGACTACTCGGATATACCTCATACTCAAATAAGGAAGGTAAGTACTGATCTTGGTATTGCGTCGTTATCGTCTTTTTTCTTCTTCTTCTTCTCCTTCTCCCTTTGTACTCGTTGGTTTCTGTAAAAGTGGTTGTTGTGGGTCACAGCAGGAATGGCAAAATAATCTGTTATGCGTAGTATTTTGTAAGAATTTACAATCTCAAACTGACTTCGTTGATTGTAATGTTGACAGATCACAGCTTCACGATTGTTGTTATCAAAGCAAACTATTCCTCACTACTATTTGACAGTTGATACATGTGTTGACAATCTTATGGAGTAAGTGTCATCGTTTATAATGTGTGCGTTTCAGCGGCTGGTAATGTTGCGTAACCTTATGTCGGTGTTTATGTTTCATAGATTGAGAAGCCAACTAAATTCATTGCAAGAGGCTTCTGGGGGGAAGCGAATTTCTGTCAACGATCTCGTAATTAAGGTATTTGCACTTTGTGTCCCCAAATATTCTGTGTTTCTGGTCAATATTGTATTTCACACATCTGGTTGTGTTGGTATCGTGATTAGGACTCACAATTTTGTATTTGAAACTTAATTAATTGATAGTATCTCGTACTTTGTGAACTGAATGAAGTTTGATATACCTACTCCTGTAGATTATGTTTTTTCAGAGGGATTTATAGTCATTGAGGTTGGAGGCTCTGAATTTTTGTCTTTACCGGTAGCTTTTTTTGTTTCTTTGTTTGGTTTCCCTAACTCTTTTGCCAAAACTTTTTACCTTGTGTTCCAAGTTCATATGTTTTTCAATTTTTTTTTTTAAACCTTTTTAATTTATTGTGACGACTTTATAAAACTTCCTTTGAAAGTGTTTAAATACTCCGAAAAGGTTTACAACGTTTTGAAATTCCATGGCGTACACAAGACGGTTACTAGACGACGATTCATGTTAGCCGACCCCAAATCATTTTGGGAATAAGGCTTGGTTGTTGTTGTTGTTGTTGTACCAGTAGCTTTTTTTACAAATTCTGCATTAGTAGGTGTTTGGCTTTGTACTCGTTTGAGGTAAAGGTATTATAGCACCATTGACACTGGAAATTGGAATCGCTGTCAAGTGAAATTGTTGTGTTTCATTTTGGCTTTCTAGTTGTCACATATAATGTGACCCTTTGCTTGTTTCAACTCTTGTATATCCCATATCACAATTTCTGGTGATAACCTTGTCTGCTGGCTTTGTTCTTTTTGCGAGGGCATACTAACTCTAGTTGATTTTTATGTTCAGGCTGCTGCCTTGGCTCTCAGGAAAGTTCCACAATGCAACAGTTCTTGGACTGATGACTATATACGCCAGTGAGTATAAATGCATGGATGTTCTGATGTAATGTAACTTTCCTTTGCTATCCTTTTAGAACACGAGGACACTGAGCACATTTTTTGCAAACAGGTTCCACAACGTTAACATCAATGTCGCAGTGCAAACTGATAACGGTCTATACGTTCCAGTGGTTCGGGTGGGTTTCTAACTAAATTATATTCTTTTCTTACTATTGAAACTCTGAATATCAACTATGTTACTGCTTCGAATGAGTTGAATGGGTTTCAAGAGACATTTCATTGTAACTGAGCAGGATGCTGACAAGAAAGGTTTGTCTAAGATTGGTGAAGAAATTAAGTATCTCGCTCAAAAGGCAAGAGAGAATAGCTTGAAACCAGAAGACTATGAGGTAGATTTTGCTTGCGATTTAATATCTTAATGCCTATGTGTATATTTTGGGTCTGAGGCTCTTATCATTTTTACTATAGGGTGGTACCTTTACCGTGTCAAACCTTGGAGGTCCATTTGGAGTTAAGCAGTTCTGCGCAATTGTTAATCCTCCACAAGCAGCTATTCTAGCTGTCGGAGCTGGTAAGATGTTCACTTGTAGCTCTCTTTTGACATGTCTTACATTTTAATATATATTCCATATCTAAGTTACTCATTAACGACATAATGAGTAACAACATGGAGTAGTTATTTGTTTAACCTTTGTCCAGTTAATTACGGAGTATAATATTTTATCATTGGTCTTGACATGTTCTACTCTATATTTCATTTTGTACCGCTTGTTAGATCTTGACAAGTCACCCGAATAAACTTGATGAATATCTAATTGATAAGTTTGGTGAATTAACAAGATCTTAACGCAATGGATTCTAGGATGAGGCAGGAGATATGTTCTGGTTGTTTTTAATGAGATCATCTGGTAAACCTAAAAATGCTGATGATCTTACTCCCCCTGTGTAGCCCAAAAGCGAGTTGTACCAGGAGTAGATGATCAATTCAAGTTTGCATCATTCATGTCTGTTACACTAAGTTGCGATCATCGTGTCATTGATGGTAAGTCCTTGCTATAGTTCATGTTTTTATCCCAGTGATTTCCGGACTTGAAGCGTTTACTATATGGCCATGATGGCTTGTATTCATCCTTTGTCGCTATTTGTAGGTGCCATCGGTGCAGAATGGTTGAAAGCATTCAGAGGCTATATTGAGAATCCGGAGTCCATGATGCTTTAAACTTTAGAATTTTCCAGTTTCATTTTCTTCTCCTTGCGTCCTTTCTTAACGGCTGAAGCCGAGTGATTGGGTTTTCCGAGTTCATCTGTTTTGGCATACGTGCAGAGCATTGATTCATTGCTACTTAGGTTACTTTACAGTGGTGATATAAAATTTTGTAATAAGCGGAAATGTGAGCCATCCAATGAAACAAACTGATCTGTCTTTACCGTGCAAGACCTAACCTCATATACTCAAATCACCAAATTTAGGACGATTGTACATGCATACAATTTTTTCTGATGAATGCATTGCATACAACTTTGTACACAAATTTGCATAGTTACTTTGCGATTCAGATGATTTTATGGTGATCATTCTATTACCAATCTCTGAGAATGATGGGAGAACCAAGCGGGGGAGGGTGCTATACTCCTATAATTTCCCGTTAATTTGCTGTTGTAGTTTTTGTCCGAATTCAAGCATTTGGTCACAATGTAGTCCCTTGTTATATCGAATTCTTCTCATGTGTTTTTGCACCCAAGGATTAGATGTGTTCAAACTCAAATAAGTAAGAAAATGAACGGTATGGTGTCAATATTGTTAAATTTTTTTTTATTTTTTGCATTAGAAGGGCAAACCGTATACAAATTCCAGTAAACCCTTTGATTCGTAGATACAACATCACTTTAGTCAATGTAGCCTAGCAAATTGAAGTTCTTATATCCTGACAACAAGACTCGTTTCATTTGGTGTAACAAACCCTACCCCGCGCGCCATGGGATATATTAAAAAAAAATAATACAAATAAATAAATAAATAAATAAAAACTATTCAGATTAGTGTTGACAAGTGACGATGCGTTTGTTGCCGCTATGAATTTGTCAAAACAAAGGCCATTGCTGGTGGATCGGCAGCCTTTACGAATCAGTTCAAATGAAGGCAGACCTCTACGTCAGGTCGCATCTCTTCCTCCAGCAAAGGCGGCAGTGGATCGGTATTCAAGTGATGGTTGCCAGTTGAGAAGCAGAAAATGGCAAGAAAGGCAAAGGAAGTGTGATGTTTGGACGAGAATCTTTAGCTTGATCAAACTGTTTTTGAATCTTAAGTTAAGTGAACCACGAGTTTAGACAGACATCTACTACGACCTAGGTCGGAACACTGACAAGAAAACCTGAATCTAGAATGACATATCTGGCAGCACAAAAGAGCAACTGTTAACACAAACGTTCAACTGACATTGATCAAACTCTTTTGTTGTTTATTGTCCTTGCTCGTGTCTGTGAGATCATTAACCGTACTTGTCAAGACTAAAACACAAAGCTCGTGACTGGTAGTCGGGTCATGCGGATCACAATCTCACCCAAATGCATCATCAAATTAGAACAAACTTACTTTGTTCAATCACTGTGCTGAGGAGATCAACCACATCACCGCACAAGTATACGCCACTAGCAAATGAATCGAAACACAGAATCGTTACCTAAACCAATCAATCCAAATGGGTCGCCTGCAGGGGTCTATATAGCACTACGGCAGTACATATTCACAATAACCGATTCACCACATTGACAATCACAGCTCACAACAGTGAGAAATCATATATCCAATACAACCATCAAGAATATCCAGACAGTGGATGTGCTTTCAATATTAAAAGATGCACCCATATAACTCCAAATCAGGTTCTATGGTGTATGTCAAGGAACACCTAAACTCTTCAACCCTTAATTTAGGGGGGGGGGCAGTGGGGGTTAGGGGGTTAGGGGAAGGATGATAAGGGAGGGATCCACAATCCCTTGTTTGGATGACAATTGCATGGGGAAATGGAAGGGCAGAAAAGAAGCCAATCCTCCTTCACAAGCCAATCCTCCCAAAGTCGGGAGAGATTTGGAGACGGCTATCTTCCCACAGAGCTCCAAATCCACTCTTCAACTCCTCTCTACCCTTTCCAGTCCGACTCTCTTACCTCCTCCCTATATCTCCGATATCAGTATCCCAACAAACATGACACCAAAATCAATTTGCTTACCCTAGCTGTCTGTATGCAATGTGTAAGATCTATTTTAAACCTATGGTGCACTGCTCAAACCTTTACATTGATGACGGGAGAGAAATACTTTAGTCTCCAGCTTTTAGTTCAGGCTGACAACTTAAACCAAGAACAAAGGTTGCTCAAGCTTAAGACGCCAATGATATCAGAAGAAAAGATAGAGACAACACCTCCGGTTTAGACTACTAAAATCACACTGAACAGCTTCGGATTCGACCAAAAGATATAAAATCAAAATACAATGTCAATTTGCTAGAACACTGTCATAGAAGTACAGATTACCACTGACTGAAACACAACACTATATTTTCTACTCACACAAGGAAACAGCAGACATCAAACTAAAATTACAATTGCAGCTAATGTAACAAAAGCAAACGTGCAGAGTAGCAGAATAAATAATCACACTTCAAACCTCCCAAAGTTCGAAGTAACAAGCAATACTCATATAAGCTCTTATCATTCACGAAAAAAAAAAAAGAAAAAAAAAGAAGCTCGTATCTTTCACCCTGAATTCCTGATAATTCATTAGCCAAATGGGCATAAATCTGGATAAATAGCAAGCAAAAAGAAATCGACTTTCCAATGTAAGCTCAGTGAAATTATACGGAAATTGAAGAAAAGGAAAGGCAATGATGCAATATGAGGGTTACAAAATGTCTCATTTTCTTCTTTTCATTTCTTTTTGGACGAGAAGAAACCCGACCACACCAATTTTCTTTCATTTCCTTCCAACTCCTTTATAACTAGCTAGCCAATAAAAGCTTTTGGCTTTCCTTCCAAAGCTTTCTTGATTAAACCAAACATTATAAACTCGAATTCTCTAGTCTTCCCTTCTCTTCAATTCCTTTCTATTGGTCACCAAAAACCAAACAAGCAAGTATCAACTATTCAAAGTATCAAGTGCAACAGCTGATCGAAAAGAGAAGACCCATCACAAACATGGCAAATCATTCTGAATAACAAACAGAGCTCCCCAACTCCTCTACCATTCATTCTAACAAGCCATAAAGATGTCATCTTCAAGCTAATTACACAATAGACTACTAATAACGTGAACACATAATTATTCTACAAAAGTTTCAGCCTTCTTGAGTCCCCAATTATTCCTCCATCTAATTGTTTTACAAATTAGACTAAACACAACATAAAGGCTACGATAACAATAACGTATGCGAAAAGCACGAATTATTAATAATCATGCTCACTAACACAAATTATAAGAGGCTGCTGAAATATTCATTCATCGTAAATAAACACGACCCAAAAACAAATGGCAATGCCCCTAAATTTCCATTCTTTTTTTTTCTTTTCTTCCACATCATACCACAAAACAAAATTTCGAATTTTCTTACTTCCCAGTAGAATCATCCATCGTTTCCCGCTCCATCGATCAATTAATCAATCAATCAATCAAATCGGAACGTATCGTTTCAAGGCGTGCTTGGCCCCGACCGCGACACCAACCATGAGGCCACCAGCAGCACCGGCAATGGCGGCAGCCCTGGGGCCAGACGCGGCCTTGTAAACAGCACCCGTGGCGAGTCCAGCAGCAACACTGTTGAGAATATCATCAGTATCACGGAGCGCAACAAGCCCGCTTTCAAGCCCGGCATACATGAGCCCGATCACCCCAACCCGGTTCCCCCACTGCCTGCCGGTGGACCCGGAAGAGTTGAGAACACGATTGACGCGGAGCTTGAAGGTGTCGCCGGACTCAATGGCGCGGATTCCTTCGGAGAGACCTTTGGCGGCGCCGGCGGATGCGCCGGCGAGGTAACCGCAGCCGGTGTAGTAGGTTAGGTTTTCGCCCCAGGAGCGGCGCTGGTGGATGGACTCTTCGTGGAAAAGGTATTCAGGGGTGGTGGGGAGTTGGTAGAGTTTATGAGCGGGGATTTGGAGGTCGGCGTATGGGTCGTAGAGACGGTGGTTGGTGGCGGCGTCGTGGTGGTTGTTGTTGTTGTCTTTTCCTGGGGTTTGATTGAAGGCCATTTTGGGGATGAGGGTTAGGGTTTATGAAGAGATCTGGGATTGTGCCGGTGATTTGGAGCTTCGAATCAAAGACTCTTTCTTCTTTCTTTTTTCTCTCTCTTGTTTGTTAGAGCAGGGGAGGAGGAGAGAGAAGAGAGGGAGGCGTTGGAGAAGAGAAGGTCTTGAAGAGGGGGTTCTAGACTTGTAAAGTAAAGTGTGCGAAGGAAGCTTACGTGTGTTTTGATGTGCCTGTGAATGGGGAAAGGGCACACATTCACACAAGCCTTTTACTATTTCTTTCTTTGTTTTTTATATTCTTTTTGGGAAAATTTGGGAGAAATCATATTTTACGTTTTCCTTAAAACTAATGAAGGGTCAATTCCAAATTTCCAATCCATGGTTAGCATGGCTTTAGGCATAAAATCCACGGGTTGAAAATAAATCCAATTAAAAAAAAAAATTACACTTTACGGCTCTCACCCCTTCTTTATTCCAGAGTTACTCTCACAACCCCTCCCCCCGATCCCCAGTAAATGTCATCGGAAATCGCATCACTACCGGCCAAGTAAAGTAATATCACTAGCGGAACAAGTGTTTTCCCGAATCTGTTTGGGTGGTCGGTGGTGGAGGCGCGCCGGTCGTTTTGATCGACGCCCGCTAGTAGAGAGGCGACAGTGGTAGTGCTAAAGCTGGCTTGTTGGTCCTTGTTGAGTAAAGGAGGAGAGAGAACGAGGATGTGTTGTTTGGTGGGATTAAAATCACAGCCGTCCATTCTTATAAAAGCCACGTAGCTGGTTTCAGTCCAATGAAATGCATCATCCTGTTCTTTTTGGCGCAGTTTTTGTACTCGTTTAGTGACTATAGTCATATTGTCAGGGGTAATTCTAAACCAATACCCCCTATTGGAAAAATCGTCCAATAGAGGCACTAAAGGACAAAAAAAAAATGTTTTCCCCCCTCATTTGTCCTTCTTTTACTTATCTCTCGTTCCAACTCCATTATTGCACGTTCTTTTCTTGCTTCTTCTTCAATTAAACACCGTAAAAGCTTTATGGTTGGAGCCTTTCTCATCCACACTTGTAGGGCATCTTTTCCTCAACCACCTCTAGTACCAAACAAACACATCCAGCCATGAATTTGCCCTCACGCATGGTCACCGTTGATCAGATCCACCCAATTAATTGCATGTCACCAGAAAAAGGGTTTAAGGTGTTGTGTTATTATTGATGAGGGGTGAACCCTATTTATATCGTTACAATAGCTTGTACCGTAGGGCGGAGATCTACTCCTATTTCTCTAATCATATTCCTACTACAATATAGGAATACTTCCATAATCTCTAACACCCCCCTCCCCCCAAACTCATGGTAACTTTGCAAAAGTTTTCATGGGTTTGTTAAAACATAATCGTGCCTGGGCCGCACCCGCACGGAGGAGAGAGAGAGACTTCGCATCATAAACCTAAGGAGGTTCCATCCTAAAACCAATTGGCAATAGGTGGAGTAACTACTTGGTTTATAAACATATCAACTCTCTCATATTTTTCCAATGTGGGACACTCACAGGTGTAACTCTCTTTAACACTCCCCCTCACGTGTGAGTTCCCTTTTACTAGCAAACTGGGCTTAGGGGCTAACCGGGGCTCATTTTAGCTCTTTTTCGGTTCCCACAAATCATACCCATCTGCGCAGGCAGGCCTTTAGAAGGTCACCGGGGCTCTTCTGACTCTCTTAGGTGACATCGCAAACCGGGGCTCTCCTACCTCTCTTCGGTTGCGTAAACTTGGTCCATCTGCAATGGGCCCAATTCGTTTTCTTGAGTCCCAACTCTTCAACCATGGGCTCTGATACCATGTTAAAGAGTCAACTCAACCAAAATTCTAGACTGATGGTTGAGACCCAATAATTGGTTATATCTTAACAGTCCCCCTCACGTGAAACCCCACTGAGCTAGAAACGTGGATAATAAACATGATTCCTAAACGCAACTTTTTTTTTTTTACTAACCTAACCTAGTAAAATACCCAATATGTTCCCACTTTTCCCAAAATAACACAAATACCCCAAATCTTATTTTATTATACCCCAAAATAACATGAGATTAACAATAAATTAACGGCAAATTCATGTGGTTCCCCCAAACTATGTCAGAATGCGCATGGTGCCCCTACCTTTGAAACTTGTACAATTTGGTGCGCCCGAACTTTACACTTATAGGCACGTAGTCCCTTATCACTTCCTATTTTGTAACACTGTTAGATTTTAGATGTTAAGCGGTGACGTGACACGATGACATACAATTAGTAAAGACTAGTTTATTGACCCGTGCAAAATTGCACGGGCTGTTAGTTATAGATATAAAAAGTCTTTTTATACTTCAATATTAGATCATAAATGTATTTTATTGGTTAGATTAATAGATGGGTAGAAAAGGTTTTTAAAAATAGAAAGTTACGATGTTAGACTTGTCAAAAGCTTAAGTCATATGGTAACTGTCGGGATCCAACCCATTTCGGGATTAGAATCATATTTACTTTAATCTGTATCCCATATTAACTTGAACCCGTTTCGACTCGCATATTTTTGGTTAAACCTGACCCGAGTTGGATATACCATTTATCTTATGATTTTTTTTTTTATCAATTTAAGCTTTAAAAATTTAAAGTACGATGGAAACTTTGTTACGGCAAATAAAATGACGCAAGATTTATTTTTTTAACCATATTTTGACCGAACTCGATACGACCACATATGTTTTTACCTATTTTAGAACCAACCTGTATCTTATCAGACCCACCCATTTGACAGGTCTACACGACACATGTATAGTTGTTCACCCGTGCAATATTAAGTGTATCCGGTCACCCGTATAATACCAATTACCAACTATAGTTGTTCACCCGTGTAAAACTACATTGATAACTTTGTTTTATGCTGCAACTCCATATGTCACACTTCAATCACCCAGTGCTAAATTACACGACAAATTTTACGATCCAATGACCCAATTTGACCGTAACTCAGACAAAACGAAGTCTAAAGATTGATTTTGAGGAATACATAATTCATATTCAATTTCTTACTATACCCCTACATATGATATTGCTGATTTATATTGATATTGAAATTATATTGTATCAAGCATTTTTTTTTCTTCAAGATTTTGATACCTTTTTCGACTTTAGTAACTAAATGAGGAAAATTGTGATTTTATTGCCTATAATATTGTAGTCAACGAACTTTATGAGATTGCCTTCAAATATATTTTGGTTTTTAATATGTTTCTTCCTATCAGAAGATATAAATTTTCCCCAAAAACTTTATTATTAGACGCGAAATTATTGGGAACAGACGCTGCTGATTAATACGGAGTATATACATTTTAATTAAGCTAATTAACACTTTAAAATCATTCAATTTTCAGCTAACTATTGGGAAAAGATGCTGCTGATTAATACGGAGTCAGTGATATTTGACCCGTTATTGAACCGATTTGTATCATATTGTGATGACCCATCCTTGAACATCCAAAATAATAGTAGTATTGATAATGTTGTAGGCTATAGTACTATTGACATTACATAAAGAGGAAATTGTGGAATAACAAACAAGAAAAGACAAAGCAAAAAGGGAAGGAAACAAATGAAAAGCCTTGTCCTTTCCCCTAGTTTTTAGGATTACCAATCCTTTGTTGCAGACTTCTTTTGCATCCTCTGCACTTTTTGGTTTTTCTAATTCGATCGCCTACCTCAGTTGCCTATAAATAGGTTCTTCCTTTGATCGTATTTCGACGCACAACAATCGAAGAGTGACATTAAACTGAAGTGCTTCAAACCATAAGCACACCACTTATAAAGTGAGTTACGAGTGTTATAAGATTTCGTGAAGATAGTTTACGAAATCAGTAGTCGTTGCGTAAGTGAGAAAAGTAATATTTTATTAGCGAGGTTCTGTCGAAATAGTCATCATCACTTAACAATACCAAGGTATAATTTCTTAAACTGTTATAAAGTTATTATCGCTAGACAACTATGTTAATATTTCTTTTATACACGTTTTCGATAATTGATTAATCTTGTGGCGAATGATTAATACGGTACAAGTAACTCGGCGGAATTACCCCAGTTTGTGAACGTCATCGTATTAACAACTAACCTGAGATTAAATGTTAATATGCTAGTGGTAAATAGTAACTCCATGATTAAAAAGTAACCCGGCCGAATTACCCCAGTGGTGAAAATAATTTTAGAGTGAATAATTTCCGCTAAAGGACGATAAATAGTAAATTAACAATTTAACTAGATAATCACCACTTTAGAATTCGGACGTCGTTGAACCCTTGGACAGTAAATTTACCAGACTAATCAACTGTACAAATGGAATAACAAGGTAATCCTAAGTAATAACTTATGCAATTTTTATTACTTAGACCGAGCGAACGCACAGAAGTAACCGTACGGCAATTCAGGAATCAGGTAAGGGATTTTCTTCTGATTTAGCTTATATTATTATTTTTCGTATACTCTATAAATGCTTTTTTTTTAAAGAGGATCAAGTACTGTGAAATATGAATATTTTCTAAATTACTTTTGAAATGTGGCTAGTTATATGTTCTGGCTAACTGTGAACTGAGGATATCCGTCTGGCCCTGCCAAGGGATTAAACTGGCACTGACTAAGAACTTCTGAACTAACCAGTACTATTACTACTCTTTATTGACAACTATCATACTTTTATGATATTATTATTATTATTATTATCTATTTTACTGTTTTAGCACCTCTTGATCCGGTTAAATTAGAGACTGTCTTTTACTAAGCTGTCGAGCTCCCCTTTCAATAATAAACTCTTTTCAGGTGACCGTCACTAGCTTGGAGTGGGGATTTGAGTGAGATTACCCGGACCAGTCTAGCCTTGTAATTTAAATAAATGGCCTTATTTACCGTTTGTGTACCGTATTTTCCGCATGTTTGATTTTATGTAATATTTCCCTTGTACCTTTGACATTTGAATATTAAGAAAAGCTTAGCCTACGTTCGTGGGTTGCCGTCTGTTATGTTCCAATGCTAGTCTTGGGGCGTGACAGATTAAATGGTATCAGAGCAATAGTTCGACCCTAGGATCAAAAATGATAACCAGAGAGCAAGGGTAGAATAATAGAATGGGTTTTGTTTTATGCGTATATTCAAGGGTTTCGTAAGAAATGTGTTAACTAACTTGTACAATTATTTTATTATTTTTACCTAAGGAGCTATGGCTGAAAACCAAGAGGATGTGGTTATGGTTGAGGAAGAGATGGAGGAAGTCGATGGAGACAATCATGATGCCAACAAAGAAAGCAGTGATGCCGGTAACTCTACACCAGATGTCCATGGTTTATCATGATTTTCTCCAAAGATTGAAGGAACAACAAGATTTGCAACGATCGAGCCAAGAGATGGTGAATTGCCTACTTCCTAGGCCTAACGAAACGACAGAGTCTAGAAATCCGATGAGGGATTTTAAGGGGCTAAATCTGCAAGTTTTTGCTGGCACCACAAACCCAGCGAAGTGGCTATTGGCCATGGAAAAGGTGTTTAGGGTTTTCAAGTGTTCTGAAGAGGATAAGGTAAACTATGCGGTATACCAGCTTGAGGGAAAAACTTATGATTGGTGGCTTTCAGAAGAAAACCTGTTGAAAGGGGGCGGGGTGGTCAACCTTGGTTACCAAGTTAGGGTCCTCACTTGGAATATATTTAAGGATGCTTTTAACAGGAAGTACTTTCCAAAAAGTCTTAGAGACAAGGCTATGGAGGATTTTTTGCAGTTAAGGCAAAAAGAGAATATGACAGTGAGTGACTATCAGGATAAATTCGAGGGACTATGTAAGTTTGCCCCTCAATTCATTTCCACAGAAGCAGACAAGGCTTCTAGGTTTGTGTACGGGTTAGAACCAAAGATTAAGGAAGGTGTGAGTGTTTTTGAGTTACAGGAATATGTTGATGTGGTGGAAAAAGTAAGGATAGTAGAATTGAGTCTTAGGGAGGTAAAGAAGGAGAAGAGCAAGAAAAGGGATTACGGAATAATCCAAACTTCTGGAGTCAGCATTAAGAAACAACAAACTCAAACCTTTGAACCAAGAGCGACTCATCCTTTTCCTCAAGGGAGTAGACCATTATCTAGAATCCAACCTTCTGTAACAAGTGTGGCTTTTCCGGGATCACGAGGGAGTCAGGGAATTGTGAAAACTTGTCAGAAATGTTCTAGAATAATGAAAGGAAATGAATGCAGGTGGTGTTCAGGGACGTGTTTTCGGTGCGGTGAGAAGGGTCACATGATCGCCAACTGTCCAAAACCGGAGACAAGCCAGGCACCCTCAAACCCGCAACCACAGAGGACCCATGTTTCAACAGGCAAAAAGATCTCAAGTGATTTTCGTCAGGGTGGCCAGAAGGCGAGTGTTTCTGGAAAAGTCTTTTCTATCTTAGAGGAAGGTGGTCCATCCTCCAGTGATGTGGTTTCAGGTATTATTCCCATTTCACATACCCCTGGATATGTCTTGTTTGATTCTGGAACCACACATTCTTTTGTTTCTCATGATTTTGCTGGGAAGTGTAACTTGCAATTTGAGCCGTTAAGTGCACACACTAGTAGAAAAGGACCCTCAGACATCACCTTATAAGCATCAGTTATACCACAAGTGATGATTAATATGAAATTTAAACATCGGTTAATCAAGAAACTGATGTTAAATGCTAACTTTAGACATCAGTTGTTGTACAACTGATATATAATACTAACTTTACACATCGGTTGTCTTACAAGTGATGTTTAATATTGACATTACACATCACTTGTTCAACAAATGACGTTTAATGTGATGACTTTAAACATCATTTCTTCTACACATGATGTGTAAAATGGTCACCCTATTTCTCACGCCAAACGCACGCCTCACATAAAAAAAAAACTCACGCACACACACATACTCTCTCTCTCTCATCTCTCATCTCTCATCTCCCCATCTCTCCTCATCTCTGATCTCCTTTGCACGGGTTGCTCTCCTTCCACCTCATGGAGCCGCTCTCCCTCAATTGACATGATGGCCACCACATTTGCTCTCTTATTACTCCTTCAATGTATGTTTCTCTCTATCTCTATCATGTCCTAACCTTCACCAAATCCCAAATCGTTCGTTTTGAGTCTTATCCTTAGATCTAAAGTTTAGGTGAAGGTTTTTTTCGATTTATCGTTTTCATATGTTAAAACCCCAATATTTAGGGTTTACTGAATTTGATTTTTTTTTCAATTTGATTTTGAATCGTCAAATTTGATTGTTAGACATTAAGGAGTTGGATGAGATGAAGAAGATGGAGATTGGGAGAAAGCTAATTACAGTGATATGCAAACCAAAGTCAAGGAGGCCATGAGGTGTGTTCATCAATTTTTCCCCCCAATTTGTGTTGTTAGACTTTTGATTTGATTTCTTTTACCCGTTGTTGTACTAGCCTTATAAAATAGAAATTTGACCTTAGTTTGCAGTGGGAAAATAGATATGTTATTTTTGACCAAATTCTTTAGGCGATGACTGCAATATAGAAATTTGACCTAATTTCTTGTATCTATATTAGCATTTTCATACTGTTTGACCTTAACTTGCAGTGGGAAAATAGACATATCATTATATTATTGGTGATTATTTAGTTCTTGAGGTTTAGTTATTTAATTTGTTTAGGTTTGAGAGATGGTGAAGGTCATTACACGCTTGTGATCTTAAGTTTGGGTGTTAAAAAATGAGCTATGTGTTATCTTTTGTTGTGTTGTTGATTTGAGTGGTCGGTATTTGAGATGATGATAATTTAACATAAGGATTCCTTTTCATCTCAGGGTTTGGCAACATGTTCCTGTTCTGGTGATTGTGAGCATGCTTGCGGACTTCTGTTTCCTTGAGCAGATTTTGGTAAGCTCTCTTTCGTTATGCCTATTCTATTTATTAAAAGCGCATCTCTGCGTCATCTTAAGTCTTACCTTTGCACAGCTCAAAAGCATGGGTACAAATGCGATTGCTGTTTCCATTCCATTTTCCTGTATTATGGGTCTTCTTGATTCCATGATGGCGACAACAAGGGGTACATTGAATCAACTCTATATCATTAACTTCTAATTTCTCTACACATAAGTTTTATCCTCTTTTGTATTCTTTAAGAAATTATGTATTTTGATTTTTTTGTTAACTGGAAAACTGATTTCAGTAGCAAGAAGATTCATTTTAGTATATGCTGGTATTCAGTTCACATTGGTGGTTGTCTTGGGTATATGATTTTGTTTGCTTATCAAGTTTAAGAGGTGAAAGATGCGCGCTGCATGTTGCTAGACGTGCTCTTATTTTTTGAAAACCTGTTAGCTCAGTGGTAGAGCATTGTGCAAATGCACAAAGGAGGTAGGTTCAAATCCTACACAGGCTATTCCATGAAAACGACGACAATTTATAAATAATCCTCATATATGTATATACTTTAGACATCAGTTTCATAAAGAAGTGACATTTGAAATATCGCATTACACATCATTTGCTTGATTACATTACACATCATTTGTTCTCAGAACTGATGTTTAAAATCTGACTTTACACATCGTTTCTTAGGACAACCGATGTTTAAAGTAGACTTTACACATCATCGTACAACTGATGTTTAAAGATTATGACTTTAAGTGTCACGCTTAGTGGAGTCGCCTTACAAGTGATGTGTGAAGTGTTTTAGAACCGATGTTTAATGTGTTTTTTCTACTAGTGACATCTAGAAGTAAGTACCCCGTCGAGACATGTTTATGTAGCTAGTTCGGTAGCTAGAAACTGCACTGTTGGGATAAGGCAAAGGGAATTTCTTGTAGACCTTGTCCTTTTAGACATGTCTTGTTTTGATGTAATTTTAGGGATGGATTGGTTATCTGCTCATTTTGCAAGCATTGACTGTCATCGAAAACTTGTCTAGTTCCAAACCCCGGGACAACAACCATTTGTGTTTAAGAGAGAGAAACAAACAATTTTAGCAAACATGATGGTTAGTAGTGAAAACTATGAACCCATACCAGATGATACTGGATTTGTGAGGGAATTTGTGGATGTTTTCCCTGAGGATTTACCTGGATTACCTCCCGATAGAGAAATTGAATTCACCATTGACCTAATACCTGGTACCGCTCCTATTTCTAAAGCCCCGTATAGGATGGCACCAGAGTTGGCTGAGTTGAGGAAACAGCTACAAGAGTTAGAGGATCTTGGGTTTATTAGACATAGTGTTTCTCCTTGGGGCGCTCCTGTCTTATTTGTGAAAAAGAAAGATGAGAGTATGAGGCTTTGTATTGATTACCGGGAGTTAAACAAAATAACTATCCGTAATAAATACCCTCTACCCCGTATCGACGAATTGTTTGATCAATTCAAATGAGCTACCGTGTTTTCCAAAATAGACCTACGGTCAAGATATCATCAATTGAAGATTAAGACAGAAGATGTTGCAAAAACCGCATTTAGGACTCGTTATGGTCATTATGAGTTTTTGGTGATGCCATTTGGGTTAACTAATGCTCCTGCGGCATTTATGGATTTAATGAATAGGGTGTTTAGGCCTTTCTTGGATAAATTTGCCATCGTCTTTATCGACGATATCTTGGTATACTCGAAGAGTAGAGAAGAACATGAACAACACTTGAGGATTGTTTTACAAACGCTGAGGGAGCAAAAATTATATGCTAAACTTAAGAAATGTGAGTTTTGGCTTGAGAAAGTAGCGTTTCTTGGACACATAGTTTCAGCAAGTGGAGTTTCTGTTGATCCTCAAAACATTAAGGCTATCGACGAGTGGAAGAGACCAACAAATGTAACGGAAGTGAGAAGTTTCTTAGGTCTTGCTGGGTTACAGAAAATTCGTTAAGGATTTCTCTAAAATTGCAGTACCACTCAGCAAATTGACACACAAGGGTGTTAAATTCTTTTGGACAATTGGGTGTGAACAAAGCTTTATCGAACTCAAGAAAAGGTTGACAAGAGCCCATGTACTCACTCTCCCATCTGAAAGTGGAGGATATACCTTGTATTGTGATGCCTCAAAATTAGGATTAGGGGCCATTCTCATGCAAAATGAGAAGGTCGTGGCTTATGCTTCGAGACAACTAAAACCCCATGAGCAGAATTATCCTACCCATGATTTGGAACTTGCAGCGGTAGTCTTTGCACTCAAGATTTGGAGACATTACCTTTATGGTGAAAAGTGTGTGGTATACTCAGACCACAAAAGTTTGAAATATATCTTCACACAAAGAGATTTAAATATGAGACAAGGGAGGTGGATGGAATTGCTCAAGGATTACGACCTGACAATCATGTATCATGCTGGTAAAGCGAACGTTGTGGCTGATGCCTTGAGCAGGAAAAACCACGATAATTTAGCCACTCTGATTACTGAGCAGAAACCTTTAATTGAGGAAATGAGAAGGAGGAATCTTTGGATCAGAAGTAGTCAAGGGTGTGGATTGCAGGGCAACATAGCTATAACCGTAAGGTCATCCTTAATTGAGAGACTGAAGGACGCGCAAATACAAGATGAATTTTTGGTCAAGATCAAGGAACGTATGGTGAGCAGGCCATTCAAGGAAGATTCTCTGTATTGGCATATTCAAATACATCCAGATGGCTCATTACGGTTTCATAATCGAATTTGTGTTCCAGATAATACAGAACTAAAGAAGGAAATCTTGAGAGAAGCTCATAGCAGTGGATATACGGTTCATCCAGGAGGTACCAAAATGTACAAGGATTTAAAGGAACATTTTTGGTGGAGGAACATGAAGAGAGATATCGCGGAGTATGTCTCGCGTTGCTTAACATGTCAACAAATCAAAGTAGACCACCAAAGATCTGCAGGGAAATTGCAGTCCTTACCAGTACCTACCTGGAAGTGGGAGCAAATTTCAATGGACTTTGTGGGCGGCCTACCGAGAACTCAAATTGGATATGAGTCCATTTGGGTAATTGTAGATCGATTAACAAAGTCAGCTCATTTTCTACCCCTTAAAGCAGGCTATACAGCGGAATCTTTGGCTCAGCTGTATGTTCGAGAAATCGTAAGACTCCACGGGGTCCCTGTATCTATCGTGTCGGATAGAGACCCGAAATACGTCGCACGGTTTTGGCAAAGCTTACACGAAGCAATGGGGACGAAACTAAACTTCAGTACTGCATATCATCCTCAAACCGATGGACAAACAGAAAGGACCATTCAAACCTTGGAAGACATGCTGAGAGCATGCGTACTAGATTTCGGAGGTTCATGGGAAGAATGGTTGCATCTTGTGGAGTTCCCCTATAACAACAGTTATCATTCCAGTATTGGTGTCACCCCATTCGAGGCATTGTACGGACGAAAATGCAGATCCCCGCTATGCTGGGATGACATGGGCGAAAGACAACTTTTGAGTCCCGAGTTAGTCCAACAAACAGTTGAAAAGATACATGTAATCAGAGGACGTATGAGAGCTGCGCAAAGCCGACAAAAGAGTTATGCTGATAGGAAGAGACGAGAGGCGAATTTCAAAAAAGGAGATAAGGTGTATCTTAAGGTCTCTCCAACAAGAGGGGTGTATAGATTTGTAGTTCGAGGGAAACTGAGTCCACGATTTATTGGCTCATATGAATTACTCGAAAAGGTTGGAAAGGTTTCTTATCGATTGGCTCTACCGCGAATCTTGTCAGGAGTGCACAATGTGTTTCATATTTCCATGCTCAAGAGGTTTGTTCAACCAGACGAGCAGATAGTCGAACTTAGACCAATCCAACTTAAACCTGACTTAAGTTACGACGAACGACCACTAAATATTTTGGGCCATGAAGTCAAGGTACTGAGAAACAAGATTATACCGTTTGTCAAAGTGCATTGGTGCAACCACGACGAAAGAGAAGCCACTTGGGAAAAGGAAGCAGACATGAGGATAAGCTATCCATACATGTTCGAATCTTGATCGTGGTAAGTTTCGGGACGAAACTTTCTTTTAGGAGGATAGGATGTGATGACCCATCCTTGAACATCCAAAAATATAGTAGTATTGATAATGTTGCAGGCTGTAGTACTATTGACATTGCATAAAGAGGAAATTGTGGAATAACAAACAAGAAAAGACAAAGCAAAAAGGGAAGGAAACAAATGAAAAGCCTTGTCCTTTCCCCTAATTTTTAGGATTACCAATCATTTGTTGCAGACTTCTTTTGTATCCTCTGCACATTTTGGTTTTTCTAATTCCATCGCCTACCTCAGTTGCCTATAAATAGGTTCTTCCTTTGATCGTATTTCAACGCACAACAATCAAAGAGTGACATTAAACTGAAGTGTTTCAGACCATAAGCACACCACTTATAAAGTGAGTTACAAGTGTTATAAGATTTCGTGAAGATAGTTTACGAAATCAGTAGTCGTTGCCTAAGTGAGAGAAGTAATATTTTATTAGCGAGGCTCTGTCGAAATAGTCATCATCACTTAACGTAACCAAGGTATCATTTCTTAAACTGTTTTAAAATTATTATCGCTAGACAATTACGTTAATATTTCTTTTATACACGTTTTTGATAATTGATTAATCTCGTGGCGAATAGTTAATACGGTACAAGTAACTCGGGGGAATTACCCCAGTTTGTGAACGTCATCGTATTAGCAACTAACCTGAGATTAAATGTTAATATGCTAGTGGTAAATAGTAACTCCATGATTAAAAAGTAACCCGGCGGAATTACCCTAGTGGTGAAAATAATCTTAGAGTGAATAATTTCCGCTAAAGGACGATAAATAGTAAATTAACAATTTAACTAGATAATCACCACTTTAGAATTCAGACGTCGTTGCACCCTTGGACAGTAAATTTACCAGACTAATCAACTGTACAAATGGAATAACAAGGTAATCCTAAGTAATAACTTATGCAATTTTTATTACTTAGATCGAGCGAACGCACAGAAGTAACCGTACGACAATTCAGGAATCAGGTAAGGGATTTTCTTCTGATTTAGCTTATATTATTATTTTTCGTATACTCTATAAATGTTTTTTTTAAAGAGGATCAAGTACTGTGAAATATGAATATTTTCTAAACTACTTTTGAAATGTGGCGAGTTATATGCTCTGGCTAACTGTGAACTGAGGATATCCGTCTGGCCCTGCCAAGGGATTAAACTGGCACTGACTAGGAACTTCTGAACTAACCAGAACTATTACTACTCTCTATTGACAACTATCATACTTTTATGATATTATTATTATTATTATTATCTATTTTACTGTTTTAGCACTTCTTGATCCGGTTAAATTAGAGACTGTCTTTTACTGAGCTGTCGAGCTCACCCTTTCAATAATAAACTCTTTTCAGATGACCGTCACTAGCTTGGAGTGGGGATTTGAGTGAGATTACCCGGACCAGTCTAGCCTTGTAATTTAAATAAATGGCCTTATTTACCGTTTGTGTACCGTATTTTCCGCATGTTTGATTTTATGTAATATATATTTCCCTTGTACCTTTGACATTTGAATATTAAGAAAGGCTTAGCCTACGTTCGTGGGTTGCCGTCTGTTATGTTCCAATGCTAGTCTTGGGGCGTGACACATATGGAGTAAAAAAATGAACTCCTTGATTAGACATTTAGGCACAAAAGATTTTGTTAAAGATCATAGGGTTACTAAATATTGTGGATTTGGTCAAAGCCAAGATCATTTATTTATAATAATGAACTTTTGATTATATAGGTAAATTGTTATCTTAAAGGAATAAAGTATGTGTCATATCATACTCTTTTAAAAAAAAATTGTGGCATACTCATGATATATGATCCGTACATTGAAATCATGATTCATGTTTTATGACCCGGTCCAATAAAATTACATACATGTCTTTGTTTAGTGCTTTGAGTATAACAGGTACGGCGTCAATGCGTGGCTTTATTTCTGATTTCCGTTATTACTGTCATCTTTCTCCTGGATGTCTATAGTCTGATCTTTATCAAATCAAAAAGGTGAAAATAGATTGCAATTTGAATTTGTATATAGTTGAGGTTAGATATATAGTAATAGTAAGTTAGGAACAAAGACTGTGATTCAATCCAATTCATGGAGTATAATTTATAATTAGTTGTATACGTCCTTGTGTAGTTGTGTACAATGACACCACTCTCATAGAATCTCTATTATCATAGAGAGCAGCACCAGCTCATCATGAATCAGAAACGGAGTATCACATTAACTTGTTAATTAAGAACAAACGAATAAATGAACCGATTTGATGAATCAAAATACGACAATAAAATTTATCCTCGTAAAAGAATGGATTAGACTAATGGAAGAATAGATTTAATGACGACCTAGATAAGAAGCCGTTGTTGAATATCTTAATGACGACTGATTAGTGTATGTCTGCGAATATTTTACTGCCAAGTTAGTTCGAATTAAATTGCATGTATAATCAAAGTTGGAGTCGTAAGTCCCTTTCAAGTCCGAAAAAAAGGGTAAGTCCACGAAATTGCTTTAAATTTCTATAAATGATTAGAAATTGTTCAAGAGGCCAGGTAAGTTCTACCATTTGAACATACCGTTAAATAAAAGGTTAAGTAGATCAATGATCAAGACCATTAATTAGCCCCAGGACCTTCAATGAAGACAATCAGATTTAAGTAACTTACCATACCTTTTCAAGGGCGATATCCCCTCATCACCACCAGAGCAAGGTCATCAATGGCGACTTAGAGCAACACCACCACCAGTGAGACTGAACAATGCAATCGACACCACTTTTCGGCCAAAAAATTTACCGTTTCCATCATCTTCTGTTGAAATCCAATTTATTGATGCAAAGATGAATACACCTAACCTGATTTTCAAACTGATTTGAAATCCTGAGCGACAAAATTGATTCACCGACCAAATATATAAACAAATAAGATATGAAATTATCAGAGAAAATAAGTAGAAACATAGGGGAAGAATTAATCTAACCTTAAATACGATAATTGGCAAATTATATTAACAAATCAAATACGATCAAAAATCGACAATCGACCTCACTCAAATCTAATAGTTAGAATTAGAAAGGTCCACACCAGAAGCACAGTTAAAACCAAAGAAAAACTCAATTGGCCGGGAAAATTAAATGTAGAAGTGTAGAACAAATTGAAAATTGTACCTGAATTATACACTGAAATCACGAATGAGAAGAAAGTAGTAGTATCTTATCGATCTACCTGAAACAAAAGTTGGAAGAGGCGATCAAAAATCAATTTGAAATCATCAAATTAGTAGGGAAGAGAGAGAGAAAGAAAATGAAAGTGATTAAAGAAGTGGGTCGGACAACGAAGAGGACGGCCAGATTGAGGGGGAGGCGTGGATTACTGTTTCACATGAGCAATTGATTTAAGGAGTATTGATATTAATTTGATTAGATAGCAAGGTAAATAAATTTCAGTATATGGCAGTTTGATTTTAGTCGAAATTTTTGTCCAAATTAGCATCACTAATTGATTTATCTAATGTTTACTGTAAGTGTTAAATACAAATTAAGAGATTTATTTCCGTTAAAACAAAAACGGAATATGTCGTTATTGTTATAAATTTTATTCCCAAAATAGTATCTTTTACTAAAATTTCCAATTAGTTGCTATCTTTCCGATGGGAAATAATTGATTAGCGCGATTATGGGGGTCAATTAAGGAAACAAAACAGATTTTTAAAAATATTTTCCTAAATGGAATTAAAAGCAGGATTAATTTTTAGGTATTAGATACAATCTACTCCCTCCGATGCAGATTAAACTTCTCGCTCTCTTTTGTGCACCTCAAAAGGAAAGCTAATAAATCATTCTAAATGATTCATTTAACAAATAAATTTAAAAGTTAGTTATAACCAACATCTTTATCTTGCCTGCATAATTATTCACTCGAAAAAAAACATAATAATTTGGAAATGGAAAAAACAAAGTCAAAGCCTTAAAAAACAGGATGAGAAGTTTAATCTGGACCAGAGGGAGTAAAAGATTTCAATATTTTTTCAGTTTATACCAAGATTTAATAGAATTATCATAAATCCGGTAGAATTTTTCCAGTTATTCGTTTTGAAGTAAAATGGAAATTAAATAGATCATTTACGAAAATCTTTATTATGTAGAATATACGAAGTGCTATTTTTACCAAGTATGAGAATATAAAGATTTGATTTCTTTCATTAAAAAAAATTACGGTTAATATTTGAATTATTGCATATTACGCGTTTTAAAATTATAATTTCTTCTTATTCAGTTTCCTTTGAAAGCTAGGAACATAATTTTTTCATGATTATTGTTTATCTTATTTTAATTTAATAATGCGAAAATTGAAAATGTGATTTGATTTAATTAGATTTGTTTCCTCTTTTTCTAGTGATTTTAGTTTATACTATTGTTATTAATTGGGATAATATTATATCCGTCAAGATTTTTTTGGCTCGGGATTGATTTTATTTGAAGGTATTTACACTAAAATATATGATTCATTCCGTTTTTAAACATCCGAGTAAATATCATGTAATAATTCATACTTTCGAAATATATTTGATTGTTTGCTATTTTATGAAAGATTTCACAGCATAAATTTGAGTGATTTATGAAAACATATTCGGAATATAATATTTAATTAAGGTAATTAACATTATTTCGAGTGATTTTTTCCCCGAAAATATTGCATGATGACATCAGCTATGACGTGTCGCTGATGTGGACGACCTAATAAACCTCGAAATGTACCGGTAATTATAATATATATATGTATATATAATTTAATTAAATATTTTTTAATTAATAACTAATAATAAAATAATCAATAAAAAAACCAATTTTTTTCATTTCTCTCCCCTCATCACCCTTACTACCCCCGCCCCACCGCCCCCACAACCACCGCCACCCACTCTGACCTCCACCATTCACCCCGACTTCACCACTACTGGGCCGCATACGGCGGCGCGAGCCTAGTAAGGTGGGTGGTTAAGGCCGAAAGCAGGCGGAAGAAGGCGAAAACATGGGTTGTGGCAAACAGATTTGGGCTCGACAACCCCGTTTTGCGCCCTCATCTGCTTATTATCGGCCTCGAAGACCACCTTACTGGGCTCGCGCCGCCATGTACGTCCCAGTGGTGGTGAATTCGAGGAGATGGGGGGTTTTCGGAGGGGCGGAGGTGGTTGTGGGGCGGTAGGGAGGGTAGGGGGTGTGGGTAAGCATGGTCGTCTGGGGATCGCAGCGCCACGTGTGTCCGATTGGTGGTGAAGGCGAGGAGGGGGAAGACGGTTTGGGTGGGCGGCGGTGGTAGTTGGGCGGTGAGTCAGGTGGCTGGGATGGGATGACAGTGGAGAGAGAGAAAAAGTGTAACAACCCGAACCACCGTCCGTTGCAACACAACCCAAGAAGATGGGTAGTCACCCCTAGACCCGAATATCCTCTCGTGGGCTCTAAAAGGTGAAGACCCGTATATCCTCTCGTGGGCTCTAAAAGGTGAATGCCTTGTTGGTAGTATGATGGTAGGAATCTATTATAAACTGATCATATGAGTCTTAGTTTCCCAATGTGGGAGAAACCAACTCTATAAACCACTTTCCAAATTCCGTAAGTGTTACAAAAATATTGGGGGTGTTGAAAATTTTTTGACATTGATCTAGTTCTTTATATTTTTGTTTGTATATGTGAAAAGAAATAAAATGAAACGTAAAAAATAGGTTACGGGTTGGTATTTTTTAGGGAGGATGAGGGGATATCATTAAGGGTAATATTAGAAGAAAAATGGAAAAAATAGGTTACACTAGTATTTTTTAGGTTATGTTTAGCAGCCCACATAATAAATGCACAGGCGATCCAAACCTAGTGTTGAAACAAATTCCACTTGAAAATAAAGGAGGGGGCTCCCAGGATTTGAATTTGAGACCTCAGGGTCAATGAGGTTCTGATACCATGATAAGATGTAATTAGGGTTGTGAAAGATAGATGTGTTGTGTTATTATTGATGATGGGTGAACCCCTATTTATATCGTTACAATAGCTTGTACGGTAAGGTGGAGATCTACTCCTATTATTCTATAATACTATTCCTACCATAAGTCTAATATTCTCTAATCATATTCCTAATCCAATATAGGAATACTTCCATAATTTCTAACAAGTATTGTGCAGACTCTTTTCAATTACACTTCTCTTAATATATGAAAGGTATAAAAACCATTGTGCGGACTCTTACCTTCCGTCTAGACGTTTGGGAGATGGTTGAGCCGGTTCTTTCACTTGGTATTGGAGTGTCATTGTCACCGAACTTAGTTTAAGTTGTTTGTGTTTGTGGACAATGTATTATCTACGCTTCTTGCTCAAGTGACAATTTGGGTTAGAGGGCGTGTCAAAGGTATAAACCCATTATGTGTGCTCTAACTTTCAGTTTTGATTGAGTTTGTTTCGTCATCTAGCAATAATTTCTTAGTTTTACATGGATCGTTAAGATCTCATAGGAAAGGAAAAAAAAAGACACTATGATAAAAGAGAGGTGTTATTCGTCGCCCATCATATTACTAACATCGCCCACCATATTTCCAAAATACCCCCTATTATTATAATAACACTATCCAACCCTATCTAATCCCATTCCCCAAATTTTCATTCCCACTCTTAAAAATCTCAAACTCTCCATTGTGAATATCATATAACCATTTTCCTTCAAGGAAAAAATCATTCAATTCGTATGCCATTCCCAAGACCACCAATTACATAAGTCCATGACAAACTTTGGTCAACAAGAGCTTAATCCTACTTTTGCAGGATTATTCATCACCATAGCCAACTACTCCCTTATTTACTTTAACATGCCGACGACTATAGCTAACATTTATAATCTCGCAAGGGCATTGAGCCAGAAATGCCAACCAACACGGCAACACCTCACATAATTTCACGTTAATGACGTTCCTAAAGGTGGTTTAATGTGTTTTTTCGGAATGATTTTAAGTATACCGTTCGTTGGAGTATCTCTGTT
This sequence comes from Spergularia bocconei, assembly GCA_963457585.1. Taxonomy (NCBI): domain Eukaryota; kingdom Viridiplantae; phylum Streptophyta; class Magnoliopsida; order Caryophyllales; family Caryophyllaceae; genus Spergularia; species Spergularia bocconei. The sequence continues at coordinate 15,287,069 of OY734952.1, forward strand.
GAGAACCCAAAAGATTTTCTCCGTCTATTATCAGGATTGTTGAGAATACGATGTTGAGAATTGACATGGTGGTGGTGGTAGCGGTGGTGGACTGGTGGTGATGTGGTGGCGGTGTCGTGGAAGTGAGGATAAGGGTGAATAATGCTTTATTATAATATATATGGAAATTGAAAATGGAAGGAAATAATGGTAATTCTAGATTATAGAAATATAAGGTTATAATTGGAAAATATTGAAAAAAGTTGGGTGATAATAGTAAAACATGGGCGACGAATAGCTCTTCACTAAGATTATGATAAAACAAGTCATTTGGATCAAATTCAGATGAGTTAAGCCGTAAATCAGTGTCTCAACTTTGCCCCAAAAATGAATTTGGTGTCTGTCAACTTTTTCACACCAAATTGGTGTCTCCATCCACTTCTGTTAAATCATGGCAAAGTTAACCCACTTTTACACGCCAAAATTTTGATCTTTGATCAAATCCACTTCAAAAAAAATCTATCAATCCAATTCGAGTCATTCAAGTCACAAATTCTCAAAAAAAACTATCAAGAACACAAAATTGCAAACTCCAAACATTGAATCTAAAAAAAAAATCCATAACTAATTCAGAAATTAAGAATGATGAACAACTACAATAAGAATAAATTCAATTAAAAAGGGGGGATTGAGAATGATAAACCCTGAAAATTCATAAAACCCAAAATTTCCCAATCAACACATCTTCGTTTTAATTCTAAAAATCAAACATCCAAATTTTGAACAATTTATTGTTATGGGTCTGACCACATCAGCCCTGTCCAGCTCAGCAGAGGTCAGTTACTTGGAGGTTGTTATAACGAAATCGGTTATAACTGAAAGTAGTTACAATAAATCCATCTGCTGTATAAATAAAGGAAAAGCTGGCATGTCAATCATCTTTGCCAAATTCATTGTAAACATTACGACTCTTTCTCTCAAATGTGTAACCTTTTGGTATTACAAGCTTTCAGCTGTAATTCCTTCAATAAGAAGTCACTTCGATTGTTTTCTTCATTCTAACAATCCTAAGCTTCTATGTAATTCTTCGATTAACATCCTAGAATTACTACTATCGTATCAGTGGTATCAGAGATTCCTTCCTCGGGAAGCTCCTGATCATCAATTTGATCACTATTATTCCGATAACTTCCGCGAGCTTTTGATAGAAGTTCTCCGCAAGCTTCTGTTATAAGTTTCTTTTTCTTCTTCTGCAAATTATCAAAAAGTTCTAATACAGCAATGGTAACCGCCAGGAACAGCAAAAACGCAGAAAATTCAATGGATGAGGTGGTGAAGAGTCAGGGTGAAGCCTAGATCAGTGTACAAGCAACAATGGAGGATGTTATCCAAAGAATGCAGCGGGATAAAGTCGAATCTCAAGCAGCAACAATGGCGCAACAACGTACTCTAGAAGACATGAATGCTAAGTTGGAGCAGATGCTGGGGCAATTTGCAGGGTACAGCAGTCGAATTGCAAACCTGGAGAGAGGAGGTCGAGGACAGAATAATCATGAGGAACCTGGTTCTCGCAGAAGCCAACATCAAACGTAGAACACTCTTAAGTATGCTCCTAAACTCGAATTTCCTAAATTTTCTGGTGAAGATGTGCAAAGTTGGTTGTATCAGTGTGAACAATTTTTCGACATTGATAGTACTTCGGAATTTATTAAAGTAAAAATGGCATCAATGCATTTGAGGGGAAAAGCAACTTTGTGGCATCAATCTATGTTGAGAACTAGACCAATTGGAAATTGGCCAAATTGGGAGGAATATAAAGGGGCTATATCTGCTAGATTTGGTGCAAAAGCTTTTGATGATCCAATTTCTGAATTAATGAAGTTGAGGCAGAGGGGTTCTGTAGAATCATACTTAGAGAAATTTGATGGGCTGTTGAATAGAACTGATCTGTCAGAAAAACAAGCTTTGAGCTGTTTTCTGAGTGGGTTAGAGGATGACATTCAAAATCCTATTAGAATGCATAAACCTGCTACTCTCACAGATGCATTTGCACTGGCAAGATTGTTGGAAGCATCAAATTCTTCTTTCCACAGGAAGAAACCTGCAATTTGGGAGAAGCCTAGTTAGAATCCCAACCAGAATCTAGCCCCAAGATTCAAACAATAACATGAACCAGGCCAACAAGAAATTTACTTCGAGAACTACCTCCACTAAATTGAGTGCAGAAGAAATCAGTAGGAGGAGGGCAAATAATCAATGTTTCACCTGTAATGAGAAGTGGAGCCCTGGTCACAGGTGTAAGGCTCAATTGCATTGCATTGAGGTGGTAACAGTTGCAGAGGACGATAGTGAGGAGAATTCAGGGAATTCTGATTGTGAAGAGGGCATTTGTCAGGCTAAACATCTACCTGAGGAGCTGCCCCCATTGATATCTTTGAAAGCAGTGACCGGCACCAGCAGGGCTTACCAGACTATGAGGGTAACTGGCGAAGTCAGGAACAATGCTATAAGCATCCTGATTGACTCAGGAAGCACTCATAACTTTTTAGATGTCAATACAGCTCAGAAATTTGGGTGTAAGGTCAAGAAAACTTGTCCTATGGCAGTGTCTGTAGCAAATGGTGAAGTTGTGACCACAACTTCAATGGTGGAAGGATTCAAGTGGCAACTTCAGGGAGTTGACATAAGTACTGATCTATTGTTAGTACCATTGGGAGGATGTGAAATGGTATTGGGCATTCAGTGGGTGTCGGAACTGGGCAAAGTGATGTGGGATTTCAGGAACCTGACAATGGAATTCAAGTTGAAAGGGAGGAAACATGTACTGAGGGGAGCAAATTCTGGCTCATTGAAATGGCTAGATGGGAGACAAATGCAGAATCTGGGAAATCAGGCCAAATCTATGCTATTAAGGATGTACCTGTGGCAGAGCTAGACAGTATGGCAGGTAAAACAGCTGAACACCCTCCAATTTTGTTTGAATTACTTGAAAATTTTGAAGACTTGTTCAAGGAACCCACTGAGCTACCTCCACATAGAGAATATGACCATAAAATCCTCCTAAAAGATGGAACCTAGCCTGTAAATGTAAGACCATATAGATACCCTGTAATCCAGAAGGATGCCATTGAGAAGATTGTAAAAGAAATGCTGGAAAATGGGGTAGTCAGAGACAGTCAAAGTCCATACTCTTCGCCTATTGTTTTGGTTAAGAAAAAAGATGGCACCTGGAGGTTGTGCATTGATTATAGAGAGCTAAATAGGGTCACAGTGAAGGACAAGTACCATATCCCTGTAATAGAGGAGCTACTGGATGAACTTAACAGGGCTACTATTTTCTCCAAAATAGGTCTGAGGGCTGGTTACTGGCAGATAAGAATGGCTCCTGAAGATGTGCCTAAGACAGCTTTTAGGACTCATGAGGGTCATTATGAATTCATGGTGATGCCATTTGGCCTTACTAATGCCCCCTCCACATTTCAGCATCTCATGAACTCCATATTCAAGCCAGATCTCAGGAAATTTATTCTGATATTCTTTGATGACATTCTGGTTTACAGTAGAGGGTTGGAAGATCATGTCAAACACCTGGAAATGACTTTTGAGATCTTAAGGAAGCATACACTGTTTGCCAAGATGTCTAAATGTACTTTTAGTGCATCTGAGATTGAATACCTAGGGCACATTGTATCTGGGAAGGGTGTAGCCACAGATCCAGCCAAGATTCAGGCAATGGTGGAATGGCTTGAGCCCAGGAATATCAAGGAGCTTAGGGGATTCTTGGGTTTGACTGGTTATTACAGGAAATTCATCAGATGGTATGGTGTTTTGAGTAAACCACTAACAAATTTGCTGAAAAAAGAAGGATTCAGTTGGTCTGAAGATGCTACCACAACATTTCTGAAGCTTAAACAAGCCATGTCATCAGCTCCTGTGCTAGCATTGCCTGACTTCACTAAGACTTTTGTCATTGAAACAGATGCATCAGATGTAGGGATGGGAGTTGTTCTATCACAGGAGGGTCATCCCATAGCCTATATAAGCAAGAGTTTCTCTCAAAGATCCAAGGCATTCTCAACCTATGAGAAGGAGTTATTTGCTGTCACCTTTGCTGTGGAGAAATGGAAACCTTACCTTATTGGTCGACATTTCATCATAAAAACTGACCATTTCAGCCTGAAGTATCTACAGGAGCAAAAAATCACCACTGCCTTTCAGAGTAAATGTTTACCCAAGCTCATGGGATTGGATTATGAGATTGTGTATAGAAAAGGGGCTGATAATGCGGCTGCAGATGCTCTGTCCAGGAGAACTGAAGTCGATAATTCGGATGAAAGAAGAGTTGATAATTCAACAGGGATGATCTCAGGGCAGGAATTAATGTCCACAGTGGTTTCTCAGATCAATACTGACTTAATGGAGCAAATTAAGGCTAGCTGGGAAGCAGATGACCAAGCACAACAGATAATCAAGCAGTTGGGTGAAGGAGATGACAAGAGACATTACACCTGGTCTTCAGGGGAACTCAGGAGGAAAGGGAAGTTACTGGTGGGAAGTAATAAGGATCTAAGGCTGAAAATTATATCCTTAATGCATGATACTCCTCTGGGAGGTCACTCTGGTGTTCAGGCTACTGTCAAAAGACTGTCATCTCTCTTTTACTGGAAGCATATGAAGAAGGAAGTGAGGGTATATGTGAGAGAATGTATGGTATGTCAGAGGAGTAAACCTATACTACAAAACCCTGCTGGATTGTTGCAGCCATTAACCATTCCTGGAGCTGTGTGGGTTGATATCTCCCTAGATTTCATTGAAGGCTTACCAAAATCCATGGGAAAAGACACTATCATGATAGTGGTGGACAAGTTGAGTAAATATGCACATTTTGTGCTGTTAACCCACCCTTTTACAGCAGCCACAGTGGCTCAAGCCTATTTTGATCAGGTCTTTAAGTTGCATGGGCTGCCCAGGACTATGATGAGTGACAGGGATAAGGTGTTCACCAGTCATTTTTGGCAAGAGTTATTCAGATTACAACACGTGGACCTCAGGATGTCAACAGCATACCATCCTCAGACTGATGGGCAGACTGAGGTTGTGAATAGGTGTTTGGAGACCTATTTGAGGTGCATGGCATGGGAGCAACCTAAGGAACGGGTAAGGTGGATTCCACTAGCTGAGTGGTGGTACAACACTTCTTTCCACAGTGCAGCTCATAAAACTCCGTATGAGGTTATGTACAGTCAGCCCCCTACCCTACATATACCTTATGTAATGGGGGACAGTCCTGTAGAAGCTGTGGACAGAAGCTTGACAGCCAGGGAAGAGTGCATTAAGATGTTAACCTTCCATCTGAAAAGAGCACAGGACAGGATGAAAAGTCAGGCAGATAGAAGAGAACTGACAAACAGTTCAATGTTGGAGACTTGGTGTATGTCAAATTACAGCCCTACAGGCAGAAGTCAGTGGCAAACAGGTAAAATGCAAAGGTATCTCCTAAGTATTTTGGACCTTTTTCTATCAAGGAAAGAGTGGGGGAAGTTGCCTACTGGCTACTGCTACCTTCACAGTCTAAAGTACACCCAGTTTTCCACATTTCTCAACTTAAATTGCATTATGGTCCTGCACCAGTGAGTACCTTCATACCTGATATTGATGAGTCCCAACTAATCAGAGCTGAACCTATCTCTATTCTGGAGAGGAAAATGGTTAAGGAGAGAAATGATGCCGTGATCTACTGATTGGTCCAATGGTCAAACACAACTCCTGAGGATGCAACATGGGAAGCAGCTGCTGATATAATGAAAAGGTTTCCGGTCTTCTCTTAGAGTTAAGGAGAATCTTATCTTAATGGGGGATGGAATGTTATGGGTCTGACCACAGACAGCAGAGGTCAGTTAGTTGGAGGTTGTTATAACAGAATCGGTTATAACTGAAAGTAGTTACAATAAATCCATGTGCTGTATAAATAAAGGAAAAGCTGGCATTTCAATCATCTTTGCCAAATTCATTGTAAACATTACAACTCTTTCTCTCAAATCTGTAACCTTTTGGTATTACAAGCTTTCAGCTGTAATTCCTTCAATAAGAAGGCACTTCGATTGTTTTCTTCATTCTAACAATCCTAAGCTTCTGTGTAATTCTTCGATTAACATTCTAGAATTACTACTATCGTATCATTTATCAAACCCAGAAAAATACCCAAATCAGCCCAGAAATTGCTCAAACTAACTTTTCAAAATTTCCCCCAAATCTGGATTTCAGAAAAAACAAATTTAAAGAAAAAAAAATTATATACATTCAATATCAAACTCAGAATCTCACCAAAAAAAAAAAATCAAACTCAGAAATATTCCTATCAAACATAGAATACCCAGAAAATCCCCAAATCAAACTCTAAAAAATCCAAAAATCAAACCCAGAAAAATAGAGAGTGGTTAAAATCTCCCTTCTTTACCGCAGGGTGATGAACAAGCGAAGTAGATAAAGAACGAGTCTTCTTACATACGTTATTATTACTTGAGGAGGAGACAAAAGAAGTTGAAGTTGATAAAGGGTTTTCAATAGCTTTCACAATAAAGGTCTCTAACCTTGAAGCTGAACACCCCATTGAACTCAAAGGTTCGAGGAGAAGTTGTTAAGTTTCAATCTTTTTCGCAAAGTTTTGATCTTTTTACTGGGTTTTGTTTCATAATGAAGATGGTGAAGGATTTGTGATGGAGAATTTGGGATGGAGATGATGAGGAAGGTAATAATAAAGAGGAATGAGGAGAGAGAAGAGCATAGGGTGAGAAGTAAAGAAGTTGATTGACGGAAGGAAACGGAGACACCAATTTGGTATCAAAAAGTGAACAGACAACAAATTTATTTTTGGGGCAAAGTTGAGATACTGATTTACGGCTTAACTCAATTCAGATTGGTAATTTTGGAGTTTGGATCCAAAAGAGACAGAAGATGCACAATACATCCAAAACTAGAAACGAAGACAACGGATAGCGCAACAACAAGAGACTCATCCTCCCAACTTACGGCATGGATTGAGAATCTATGATCCCCATTTCTCTGCCCATTTTGACAATAAAAACAAAAGACACCAACTGAATATTAACAAACTTCATCTACACACAACATAACACAACAACAGCAACAAGAGATGGGTCGGGCCTTCGTGTACGTGATAGTGGGTGGTGGAGTAGCAGCTGGTTATGCAGCTCTTGAATTCACAAAGCGTGGTGTCTCTCCTGGTGAACTCTGCATCATCTCTCAAGAATCTGTACCCTCTCTTTTCTCTCTCCTCCCTCCCCCCACCCCCCCTCCTTTTGAGAATATGATTTATATTTGATTCATTTTGTTGCGTAATCGTTGGATTTATTGCTTTGACCTCCTTGATAATTCTGAAATCGTTATTTCTGAGATGTGGGTTTTTGCCATTTTGTGTTGATTGTCATCTGGGTGCTGAATCATGCATGGTTTTATGTTGTTGTTCTTATTTCTGTGATCATTGTTTGTGGGGGTAAACTTGTCCCTACTTATTTGATGCATAAAAGAATTCACTTTTATCTCATATCCAGGAGTGAAGCTTAGGATTTGACCTTTGGGGTTGCGAAATAATGCCGAAATTTCTGAAAATCACTACTACTACTTGTTTTCTTGTCACAATAAATATTTCATACTGGTAAATTTAGGGTTAGAAAGTTTGTGTTAAGCCAATATATTTCTTTCGGGACGCTGTTGGAATTGTGGGAGCAACACTTACGAACTAGCTGATTGTGTCACTGCTCATATCTGCAAGGTTTATAGATGCTGGTTTTGGTTGGGAGTTTCGCGTTTTCGTTTGAGATGAAGTGACTCAATTTGCTGTTCTTTTGGTTTATGGGCAAAGTGGGAAGACTTTGAAAAAGGCTTGTTATTCCGTCTTCCCTTAAATTTAGTTTATTTTTCTGAAAAATCGGGGCAGTCTTTGGTTTAGCAGAGGAAACCTCTGTGTTGACAGGGCACTTAAGCCTTAACCTGCCTAAATGGAAACCTTTCTGGAGGCATTGAGGTGAGATTGTTATTGATACGGGATTTCAGGTTGATTTGTTATTCATCGAGCAGTTACAAGTATCTTAAGAAATGACCGTCATACCAGGGGGAGTTGTAGACAGGAAAATTGTTTATTAGGTATTGGCAGAACATGCTGCAGAATTTTTGGTCAACGGACTATTGGAGTACGATCAATAATTATGCGAATTCATATGTAACAATAATAGATTTGTAGGTATCTCCTTAGTACAGACACTGGACTTTGGTTGCACAATTGACATTCTTCTTATTAGGCTGAGAACGAAGCCCAAGTAGGTTCGGAATAAGAGTTACTTGTTAAAAAACAGAGTCCTTGTTAGCCGGATGTTACTATATCTTGGGCTTTTAACTGTGGCGTCTCGTTATTGTAACAAATTCGAAGTGGCATTGATGCACTCTCAGAGATAGAAACGGAAATCAAGTCAGTTAAAAGATCTAATCAGAGGTTAAGGTATACCTTAACTTATGATGATTTTGTAGTTTGGAATTTAGTTTAGTTTTGTAGTAAAGTCCGAAGCTTCGAACATAGGTAAGTAGGTATCAGGTAGGCCGAGATCAATCAATAATTAAAGAGGACCTTAACAACACGGTTACACCCCACTGATAAACCAAGCTGGATAACCTTACAAAGCCCTTTCTAAAGCTGAGTTTACTGAAGCCAGAGGAGTTTTTTTTTTTTTTTTTTTTTTGGGGGGGGGGGGGGGGTATGAGTGGGAACCCTCAGCCGCTACCCTTCGGGTGCACTCTGGTAAACTCCCGCCCTGTCACCTTAGCCGGGAAAGATCCACAAGGAGAAGGTCAGCCAACCGAACTTGACTGGCTTGACTTAGGAGGCAAGAGGGGGGGAATCTCTCCCTCCGTGTCCAACGAGCCTCTGAAGCCACCTTTTCTCGAACTTAGGCTCAAGAGAGACTAAAGAGAGAAAGGTCACTGCTTAGGCTCGAACTTTAGACCTAAAGGGTAGAGGGGAATCCTCTTAATCAACACTCACAGTTTTTTTAACATACATAATATGCCCTTTTCTTAAAACATTAGGCCATACTTATATTAGTTTAGCTCGAAAGAGTAAAAAGCTCAAAGAACTAGCCTAAGGTTACTGCAATTTTCCCATCATCAGCAGGAAACCTCTCACTGGCTACCCTAGGCAGCAGGCTGCTACTAACAACCTTTACAAGAGCTCTTACTTATTACAAAAGCCAAATGTAATCACCTACATTAAGCAAGTTGATAACCAAAATCAAGTTATTAACAAACCAGAGTTCCTAAACAAGCTAAATCCTCAGATTTGTCTCAACTGATCTTGGCTAAGTAGCTGACATCTCCATGAGCCTGAGCCACTAGAGGAGCCTCTAAGTTAATAAAAATAAGCAGCTTACTTAAGTCAATATCAGTTAGTTTTTCTTCTTAATTATTTGCATCAGGAAGAAAGGATGAGATGCACATGAACACATTTTGGTCTTCTGAGAGCATGACAGGTGCCGTTACCATTGTCAAAGAATGGTGTTTAAAGATTTCATTCTAAGCCTGCCGTTTGGTCCAATGGATTCAAGTGCTTCTTTGAGATAATAGAACTACATTACGACCAAATGTGATGCTTATATGATTTGGATGTGGTGGATTTGAGTTTAATTGTCCGACCTCAGTTGTCTGTGTTATTGCTTCTTTTGTTTCAGTAGAATTATATTGAGAAATGTTAAGTCTTAGGTGAAAATTGAGGATGCTTTCATCATGTTCTGCAGGTCGCACCTTATGAAAGACCTGCGTTAAGCAAAGGATTTTTGCTTCCTGAAGGTAGGCTTTACTTTGACAATAATTCTTGCACAATCTATTCCATCACAATTCATAATGCTTGGAATTCGAATTAATATGGCAAGAAGCAAGTATGTTTCTTGCATTTGGTTCATTCAAGCTAATGTTGAACTGTCCGACTTCTTAAGCCTTTTAAACATTGTATTTGCATGAAAATTTCTTCGAATGCGGCTGCCTCGCACGTTATTTTTAGAGGGCCCTCCTACATTTAAATTTATAGCCATCAATCTTTTTAGTGGGTACTATTACATCTTCAAACCATGAGGTGTCTTATAATGCTGTCTCAAGAAGTATGCAATTGGGTTGTGATAAATAAATCTTTCTTTTTGAAAGATTAAACATCTGTATTACCAAAATAGGAGAATTACATATACAAACCTTCCAAAGGAAGAGCAATGATCAACTAGCCACTAGCTTAGACTAATCTAAGCATTACAAAGACTATCCCTTAACTCTTATACATACATAAAACAAAATTCTCAGTACAATTCTCTCAATTGATCTTATTTTGTCTTGAAAAAGTCTACTATTTATCTCCATCCAGATTTCGTACAAGGTCGCAGTGAATGCTGCTCTAAGCATATGGTGCTTCGCCAGTTTTCCCCTTAGTTTGTGCTTAAACCAATTCAGCTTGTGCTTCAAATTCCAGGACCTTTGAGTGTACCCTAGCCATGAGAGGATATGGAGTAGGTTCTTGTCTAATATCACTTGACTTGGGACCTACGCCTGCAGTGAATTGAGCCTTAGATTTCTGTAGCAATCATAAGTTGTATATACCCATAATTTAGGAGATTGTATTCCGACTTTCTACCTGCTGCTTATTTTTCTTGCCAGTATCATGAAACCTTTGTATGTGTTCTTGCCATTCCGAATGGTAACTTGGTTGTTATGCATGCATGGCCTGCAGAACCTGCGAGGCTTCCGTCATTTCACACATGTGTTGGTACAAAAGAGGAGAGGTTGACCCCGAAATGGTATAAGGAACATGGTAACTCTTTTTCTCTGATGTGTTCGTAAATTCATGATATTGTCATGTCTGTGTTTATGTTTACTTTTCTTCTTCTTCCTTTCATTTTGGAAAGAGTATCATACATCGAGGATTGGCCATGATGTTTATGTTTACTTGAATGTTCCTTGTCGACCAGAACATAAATGTCCAGTCTAGCATACTTTGGCCGTTTGATTCCCTTTGTTGATGAAATGTGAAACTTTGCAGTTATCCGCCTTCCATTTGTAAATTTGGATTGCATTACTTGACTCTCATAACTTCAACAACTCTCGGAAATAACTGCGAGGGAAGGACATTGTGGCTTATCAATCAATTGAATAAAGCTAGAGTTCAGCTTATTAACCAAGCTATTAGTTTTATAAGTCTATCTTTGTTAACTTTTCATGTTGGGGCTTTAATGAAATTAAGGTGTTAATGGGAAAGATAGCTAGCTGGCAAAGTGGCAAAAACCTGAGAAAGGGATGGGGCAATATTGAAGATGTTGTTTGCATTTTAAATGTAGTGTTTAATTAATCGTCTATCTGTTACAAATTATCGACGAATGAGCTCTGCATCACAAACTTCACGCATCAAAAGAACTAATAGCTAGACATGAGAAGAGCAAATGAGGTTGGTACCCTGAGAATAGTTATGCCATAACCTTCATGGCCCCTTAGCAGGCTGGAAATCTGTTTCTAGTTTAGATTTCAGGACAGAATGGGTAGCTGATAAGATCATTTCTATGAAATCTTGGCGTGTGATTTATATTAGCTGTTCCTACTGAGCTGCGGAATGTTGAACCCCTTTTATGTACTGCTCTGGCTGCACTATGCTGTGATGAGCGATTACATGGATATAACAGGTAGGATCTGACAAAAAACTTGGGTGTAGTCGACGCCGTGCAAAGTATGACTTTCATGATATATGGAGTATGGAGTTGCCAACTTTATATTTGTTGCACTACAAGATATGGAGTTATGTAATCTATGGAATCGTCATTTAGACTAGAGAAGACTATGCAACATAAACTAATACAATGTTTCATCTGAATAAGCTTAAGAAGTAGAGACACAATGGATGTCGGTTTCCGATAACAACTGTGGATCTTGAATTCAGGTATTGAACTTGTTCTTGGGACTCTTGTTAAGTCTGCTGATGTGAAACGGAAAACACTGTTGACGGCAACTGGAGAGACAATAACCTACAAGATTCTCATCGTAGCCACTGGTGCCCGGGTACTGTGCTAACTTGTTCAAGGCGTAGTGTATTTGTTCTTATGAGGCTTTGCTGTTGGCACCCAAAATTTTGAGATGTTGGGGCACATTTATCCTAATAGAAGAGGCATTGTGTTTTTGCCAGCAAGTTTTTTTTTGACACATTTACACCAAACACTATTTTTGTAACGTAAAATTGAGGATTTAGTATTTAGTGTCAGATAAGATATATGAACCATGGCTTCTTAAAGCCTAAAACTTGAAGCACGTCAGTTTAGGTTCTCAATCTACTGGTTCAAAGACAATACAGTGTAAGATTCGCGAGATAGAGTGTGATCTGTGTGTCTTGTCCCATTGTACTTATTGGATTTATCTTGCATTTTTAGGCTTTGAAGCTTGAAGAATTTGGACTGAAAGGATCAAATGCTGAGAACGTGTGCTATTTACGTGATTTTGCTGATGCAAGCAAGCTTGTGAGTGCTATGCAATCTTGCAGTGGTGGAAATTCTGTTGTCATTGGCGGAGGCTACATTGGTATGGAATGTGCTGCATCCTTGGTCATAAACAAGATCAATGTAACCATGGTGTTCCCCGAGGGCCACTGCAGTAAGTATAACTGTAGATTTTCAGAATTTTCCCGTATTATATTTAACATAACAGTAGCTGTGGAGGTAAGCATTAAGGCTTGGCTCAGGAAGTGGAGACAGGTTAAGGAATAAGGTTACTTAATGAAGTTTCGCGTTGGAGCTTTGTATGCGAATCTAAACTTTAGACTATGTCAAGAGTGTGATAGTTGCTGCGCTTGAAAAGAGTGGTAACCATAGAATGAGCTTTTTCTGCCTTTGAATCACAATTTCTTATTTTTATGCTTCCATCTCTCTATATTCTACTGTGGAAGTGTGAAGTGAGTATTTCGTAGAAGCTATCTTATAGGATTTTGAGCCTCTGATTATCCATTTTTTGTTTTGCACTTATTTTTCTATTATCTGGTTAGGATTATATTTTGAAAATCCAACAAAATCTCTGCTCTGCATTTTCTCAGTGCCTCGGTTGTTTACTCCCAAAATAGCTGATTACTATGAGGAATATTACAAGGGTAAAGGAATCAAATTTGTAAAAGGAACAGTTTTGGCATCTTTTGAATTCGACTCCGATGGGAAGGTAGGCTGAACTATGCATTCACGTATGTTGGTTACTGTGTGTTGCTTTTGAGGCTTCTGTTTTAAGTATTAGTCACCTTAGAACTTCTGCTTCAAATTTTTGGTGAAGTTTGAACTTAATAATTTTGTGTACATGGAAATGCTCAGGTCACAGCTGTTAATCTTAAAGACGGGACTTGCGTACCTGCTGACTTGGTGGTTGTGGGCATTGGTATCCGCCCAAACACGAGCTTATTTGAAGGTCAACTTGCTATAGAAAAGGGTGGGATCAAAGTTAATGGCAAAATGCAAACTAGCAACAGCTCAGTCTATGCAGTGGGGGATGTAGCTGCATTTCCATTCAAATTGTATGGGGAAATCCGTAGGCTTGAACATGTCGATTCAGCAAGAAAAACAGCTAGACATGCTGTTGCTGCAATAATGGAACCTAATAAAACCGAAGACTTTGATTATCTTCCATTCTTCTATTCAAGAGTGTTTGGGCTATCATGGCAGTTTTATGGGGATAACGTCGGGGAAGTAGTTCATTTCGGGGATTACTCAGGGACACGCTTTGGCGCATATTGGGTGAAAGATGGCCAGCTTGTTGGTTCATTCCTTGAAGGTGGAGATAAAGAGGAATACGACTCTTTGGCCAGGGCCACCAGTCTTATGCCTTCCGTTGAAAACATAGCGGAGCTAGAAAAGCAAGGTTTGAGTTTTTGTATGCAAATCTGCCAGAACACACCACCACAACCACCACCGGCGCAACCTGTTATTGTTGGCAGTTCCATTTCCTTGGCGACGAAACCAGTGCATGCTTGGCATGCCACTGCAGGAGTTGTGTTTGCTGCATCAATTGCTGCTTTTGCTTACTGGTATGGGAGGAGGCGTAGAAGGTGGTGAAAACGGCGAAAACTGAAAACCTTTCATTTCCCCAGTGTAATTGATCCATGTTCAGATACAGTTTAAGTCCCCATGTTGTAAAATTTTAGGCTGTGAATTTGTAAAAACATCAATGCACTCTCCAAGTTTTTTACCACGATTGACCTTGTGCATTTCCAAGGTTAAATTTACATTTCTATTTTTGTTGTGTTTTGGGAATGATATGGTCACCTCTCTTCTTACATAGCAAATGGGTCGTACGGATTGGATCCATCTCGGATTACTAATTACTGGTTTATGTACCTGGGAGAATGAAGGATTGTAAAAAAAAATGCTTACTTAGAATAGTATTATAGATGTATCATCTAACTTTTTACTTTCTAACAAAAGAAATCATAAATTATATTATGGCGGCGTCACTGAGTGACTAACTAGTTATAATACGGAGTAACATTTTGGAGCTTGTGGCATGAATTTATCATTGCTCATCTATTTTTAGGGTGATGAACTGATGATATCGCCACGGCGTAAATGAATTGATCCACATTCTTTTGTGCCTACCAAATCATATACCCGCGTGGATCTATGACTTGTCAGACAAAAAAGAGCGTGAAAGAGTATTCACGCCGTGACATTTTACCTACCGTTTTTAGGCCAAAGAATCATTGAGGGGGAGTCCAAAGAATGTTAATCGACCTGAAATCCTCACTTTGTTTACGTTCATTTATTATATGGATATTAAGGAAAGAAAAATCGAAAAAGGGCGCCGGTCATGGAAAGCTGGCCGTCGGCTGGCTAACTGTATTAATATGCAATTAGTTTAATCAATTAACAAAGTAGCAGTTTGTAGTCATGTAATGGGCGTTTGGTCTAGTGGTATGATTCTCGCTTTGGGTGCGAGAGGTCCCGAGTTCGATTCTCGGAACGCCCCTTTTGCACTTGTTTTCTTTCTATTTTTCAGCAGTCACTCGCTTAAGTCATGGGCTCATAGCCCACAAGTCCACGACATTCTGATCCAGACCCCTCACACAACAACCTAATCCCCTGAATTACCCACAAAATTATCCAAGATAAGCAAAATACTTGTTTTTTCACCGACGAACATACCTTAAAACCTGAAAATGTACTATCATTCTAATTCTTTAATTCTAAATCTAACAAATTCATTTTTTTTGCAACGGCATCAAAGTTGCAGTAGTCATCATTTTCAAGAATGTGGTGGCAGAGCAACGCCAGTGTGACATGTAGCATTACTCGACTACAAGACTAATTTTTTCCTTTAAGAAATTGAAGATATCGTTGTTTTAAGGACCTGAAACTCTACTACTATTAAAAGTTATCTAGAGAGAGTACTTACCCAGCTACCCAAATCCGTCATTTCACAACCTCATATCCTCATCTTAAACGGCTAAACCGCAAAGAGAACATCAGCACACCACCCTTCTCGTTTAAGTTCATAACCCCTTTCACTCAAAACTCCCCTCTCCTCCTCACACACTACTCTTATCTCACCCCCATTTCTCCACACTCTCACTCTCTCTCCCTCTTATCCTATCAAATTCTCTCTCAAACAACAACAATGGCAACATCATCCCTTTCAACTCTCAACCTCCCCACCCTATCCCCTCCATCAAAACTATCCCCTTCATCCTCCATCCCCAAATCCTCCACTCTCCCCTTCTCCACCCGCTCAACCCCACTTTCTCTCTCCTCCACCTCCCACCGCGCCACCCACCTCCGTCCCCTCGCCGCCGTTGAAGCCCCTGAGAAAATCGAGTCCCTCGGCACCCAGCTCTCCTCCCTCACCCTCGAGGAGGCCCGCACCCTCGTTGACTGGCTCCAAGACAAGCTCGGTGTCTCCGCTGCCTCATTCGCACCTGCTGCTGCCGCCGCCCCCGGTGCCGCCGTTGAAGCCGCCCCCGTTGTCGAAGAGAAGACCGAATTCGATGTCTCCATCGATGCCGTCCCCTCCAATGCCAGGATTGCCGTCATCAAGGCCGTCCGCGCCTTGACCAGCTTGGGTCTCAAGGAAGCTAAGGAGCTCATTGAAGGTTTGCCCAAGAAATTGAAGGAAGGCGTCTCCAAAGAAGATGCCGAAGAAACCAAGAAACAGCTTGTAGAAGCTGGTGCTACGGTTTCCATTGTTTAGTTTTTTTCTTCATAATATTATGAATGTTATAATGTGAGTTCTCTTTTGGTAAATTATTATTATTATAGCTGGTTGTGGTTGTCTCTAATTGGGGTTGTTTTAGTGAGAGAGTTTTTGTTTTAATGTTTTAGATTATAATATAGTCCTTGTTTTCGGGGATTTTCATGTTTTGTGTCTACTATTACCAGAATTGGCAAGGCCAAGAACATGAAATTGTGAACAAATTGAGTATTTTGTGTAATCTCATCCTCATCTCCTTGTTTATCCATTGAATTGTGGACATCACGATTCATGTTAGCTGACTCCAAACCATATCGTGACTGCGGCTTTGTTGTTGTTGTTGTTGTTGTTGTTCAATTGTGATGCTGTTCTGGTGGTATTAATCTGTGCAAGTTATTGTAGTTTTGTAATGCAGGAATTACGTATACTCCATGTTCTTTGTCAATTTTTGTTCTAGGGAATTGGATGATGTTATCTTCAATTTGGATGTTAAGAAATGGAGATTTTCACTTCTTATTTCTTATTCAAATTGGGTGTGTTTATTTTTCATCTGTTAAATGGATAGGGTGGAGTTCACTAGTGTAGGATTATGAATACATTATCATCATACGAGTGTCAACATTAAACTCGGCAAATATTGCGAATTTTCACAAACTTGTCAGGATATGGCTCATCTTCATTTCGTTTAGAAGGTAATGAGGTAGTTTCTGCACCAAATTGCCTCAGACATCAGACGTGAGGGCTCAACATGACAGCGTAATTCATACACTATTATGTTACAGTATGGCTTTATAGTCGTCATTGAAACTAAAACTCTCATGAACTACTTTAACTTGAACTCTCGTGAACTAGTTTTCGTGTACTGCTCCGACTACTAGGGGGAAAAAAAGAAACCGCAAACCCACCTCACATATCCGATTGGCATACTCTTTGCTGGTGTAAGTATGGAGTAACTGTAAACTTGGGATCTCCGATTCTAATTCTTGTGAGAAATTGTTTCTACTAAACATGTCGATGAATTTATGAATAAATACACTCAGGTAGTGTTGGGAACTTGGAATTGAATTGAAATCATGGAATTTAATTCTGGGATTTGAATTCATGTTAATTCAATTCCGATTCCAATTCCAAAAATGTATTTGGTTACCTTGGAATTGAATTGAGATACATAAGTTCTTCAAACCCAGCCACCACACCGCCCTCCCGCTCACCGTCAACAACAACGCCGTCAACCCTAACATCCACCGTGACCATTAATGCCACCGCAACCCGTGGCTAAGCCGCCATCTTTACCCCCATAGCCTCCCCCCATACAATATAGATGCTCCGTACAAAACTAGTGGGGAGGGAAGAGAAGAGTAGAAGATAACAAGGCGGCAGCCGATCGTCGGATGTGGTGGTTGGTCGTACATCAGTGGACGGTTGAAGGGTAAAAAGGATATATTAATTCAAACTATCTCGAAATCAAGAGAAAAGCAAGTTAATCATGTTCGGTTTAGAATCCCCTACAAGTCGAGAAAATGATCCATAATGCCCTGCCCCTGACCAAGGTCTACTAGAACTCATAGCAAAGTCCGAAAGTGAACTGGAGTAGATTGGCTTTGAAGCCTACCTTTGGAAAGGAAGAATCGGTAGGGAGATCCTCCACAACAGAATTTGTCCAAGATATTCAGCCTGCTTTCTTTCACTAGACCCGTGACATAAAAAAAAAAAAAACAGGTCTTTTTCTTGGGTGGTGATAGAGCAAAAAAACAATTGAACAATGGCAAAAATGGACAACGGTGTAAAACAAATGTAGTTCCGAAATAGTTCGTAACAGAGATCGTTGCTCTACACAATGCACCATAAAGTACTCAAGATAACACTGACGAAGACGAAAATGTAGCTGCTCAAATTTTATAAGATCGCATTACACTAATTGAAGTGCAGCATCACTCTCGTCTCCCTAAACAACCCAAGCAACAGATCTTCGATTCGAGTTCCTCCATAAGATCTATACATTCATCTCGTGGAAAGCAAGTCTATTGACATCACAAACTCAATCAGAAACATTTACTCAATCATCCACAGGGTCTTGAGGAGTCTCCTCCGCATGCCTTTTGATTGTGATGACAGGGCATTCAGCATGCTTCACACAAAACTCACTCACGGTGCCCACAAATACCCTGCAATACATACAGCCAAAGGTGACATTTATGTATATACCCCAAGAACAGGAATACAGTGAATTACACAAGAAAACTCAATAGCACAACAAGCATAGAGTGTACTAAGTATATGATACTACATAAAGGTCCAGAAAAACAACCAACCAACTTAAAGCGTTTCCACTCTGAACCATAGAGCCTTAATCCTACCATGAGCCTAATTAGAATTGCCAGCCCAAACACAGTTCCTTGACACTGTTACAGATTAGCAATCACATTGGCTTGAGTTATGTGATTGATTCTGGTTATTTTGCATCTGGCAGCACATTGGATTGTATTGGCAACATGGAATATTTGTTTGATTTGCCGTAGAAGTATCCAACCACCATGTAGCATCCGTTTACCAAGAGTCTACTCTGGAAGTTTTTTACTAGGATCAAGGTCAGCAGAGGAAATGATGTGAAATGAAAAGTGGAGGGCTATGGTGACTCTTGCGCAAAGATACATGATATGCAGGATGGACTTGTGACCCTAGAACTCTAGGAAGTGGTCTAGCAAGCCTGTATGCAACTAGACCCAACTCTGCCTCCCATCTTGTAGGAGCCAGCGTATAATTTAGGTAACTTCTGGTTGGCCTCCTCATCTCTGAATCCTGTTCTATAGTGAAGGACCTTGATGTACACATGATTACTAATTTTTCAATCTGCTTTCTACCAGTGCTCCATGGCATGCTATCTCTGACAATTACTCAACATCTTGTTCACAACTGCAACATTGAAATTGCTACTGCCATGTAGATAGGGTAGATGAAGAGGAGGCTGATCATATGAAACCAGAACGAATACTGAGGGATGAATGGTAGGAAGTGTTGTGTTTACTTCGCGTCCTTATGGGCTAATGTTCCGGCTCTTTTAAGGATTATCCTATCACGATTCTACATCATACCACTCCGTCCCAATTTAAACTTCCCATGGAATTTGAAATCCTCTCACATATTTAAATGCCATGGGAAGTTTATTTGGGACGGAGTGGTAATTCGGGGAGCCTGTAAATTACTATTAAGCTTTGTGGAGGATTCCTTGTCCTCCACTTCTGTAACTTTCTCTTGATCATGAATACAATTAATTTCTTATCTAAAAAAAGAATGTTATGTGTTGTACCAATATTAAGCTAAGTGCAACCATTGGCCCTAGGTGACTCATGAGAGAAGGATCTCAGGTATGTACTCATGCACTTATTATAGACAACTATTTGCCCATCAGGGATGGTACAAGGAAAAGAGGAAGTGATACCGCACAAATTGAAAGATTTTTTATTAGAATTTCCTCATAAATATCACGACCCTATCTGAAACCATGCCCTGTGGCATGCCATGGCGTTTACAATCATTATCAGAAAGGCTTGGGCAACTGTTGTAGCTGTGCATGGGTGGGCTATGGCTATGAAGTGTGTGGCCTTATTCAGTCTGTCTACCACCAGCATGACCATTTCCTTGCTCATGGACATCGGTTGTCTTTTTAGTGAAATTGAGGCTGACGTCAGCCCATATCGTCCCTACTCCCTAGTATGGACAGGCGTTGCAGTTTGCCAGAGTATGCAGCTGTATCACACCCTTTAATTCCCTTATATCTGTTCTCATTCCTATCCCTAAGTAACCCCTTACCTTTGGTAGGTAGCTTCTGTGCCTGATTGCCTCCCCATGGGAGTCATGCGAGCCCTCAAAAAATTGTGCCCAAGTAGGGGTCCTATTCGGTGCTTCCTTACTTCAGCCATATAGACAAGTAAAAATTCTACAGATCATCATTGGCTGAACTTGTGTGAATCCTTGCTAGAGAATCTGCTGCTAAATTATTCTTCCCCTTGTACTCAATATTATAGTCAAACCCACATAGTTCGGTCAACCATTTTTGTCAGAAAGGAGAAGAAATCATCTGCTCTAGCAAGTATCTGAGGCTTTGGTGTTCAATAAATCTCCTATCAGCTATATTGGCACCATTTAGTGGCAGGATTCTCAATAATTATTTCTCATTATATACAGCTTGATGACAAGGAGCTAGGGTGTTACAGACTACTGCTATAGGATGTCTCACTTGCAAAAGCAGAGCCCCAGTCCTTCCTCAGATGCATCAGTTTTATACTTTGAAGGGCTCAGAAAAGTTTGGCAATGCGAGTACAGGCGCAGAGATCATGGTTGTTTTGAGTTGTGCAAAGGCTGATTGTGCTTCTTCATTCCATTTGGAGGCATTCTTTATGAGTAAACTTGTGGGGGCCCTGATGATCACCCCATATCTTTTCACAAACCGTCTAATAGCCATCGAGCCCAATAGAACCTTTTAGCTCCTTATAGTTTTCGGAAGTAGCACAGTGACCCATATAATTCGGCCAATGCATCTCCAATAATGAAGATAGAAAGTTTATCCTTCATGGTTTATTACTGCACGCCCTATTATCGAAACACAACCTCCAGCCCCCATATCTTTACTGAACTAGGACAGCTGGAGATGCATAGGGGATAATACTGTCACTCATACCACCATCGTCCATAAGCTCTCATGTCATGCTTCTGTATGTCCTCAAATTTTAAAAATATACAGAGGTTTTATAGAAAAGAAGCTTGGGGCATTTCACTAATCTTAATAAAACTATTCTCACTCTCTCGTCGTGCTCTAATAGAATCAGAGTGATATAATTATGCTTCCTTTACATGTCCACTGTCTTCATCTTTACTTACTCTTTCTTTGATGGCGTCCCAACATAGAGATTAGACAACCCACCTTAACAACTGAACCACAAAACAAGAACTGATCCTATGAAAAACCACAACCTTAGCCTAGCTCCTACCCACATTAATCTGTCACTCTCAGTTCTAAGCAAATGCCAGAGGCCGATAGCCTGCTGACTCTAACCCCTTTCTACTCAGTGGCTTAAGATATTCTTGCTTCGTGGAGTGTCTTATTTGATATGATGATCAAAAATCATATTAAGACGATGATCAAAGGACAATGGGGGAAATGGTGAAAAGGATGTAGAGTTTGGATTAAAGTTTAGATCTTTTTTTGGAAAAGGGATAGCTTCACAACTAAAAACTATTTGGCAGGTCAGACCTTCCACTACATCCAATTGCGATTCCTGGATTTATCATTATCATATATCAATCATCCTCAAAAGTCCCTTAAGAGTTATGGCTCATTCGGAAAGACAACTACCTCAAGTGACATATACGAGGAAAGAAAACACCACATAGCTAGTATCATACATTCACATAGTTAGTAATTGTATTTTTACTGTACCGTAACCCCCCTCACATGATATGCAAGCCACTAACTATTTTAATAAGCATCTATGCATCTATAAGTGGCTCTAACTTCTCCTATATCGCAATGCGTTTCCATTTAGTGATTTTAGCCATCTCCTGACCATTTCAATAGTAGGTTTCAAATTTGCTGATATGCTTTGCCAAGATCACACTATGATTCATATTAGCTAACCCCAAATGATTTTGAGAGCAATGCTTCATTGTTGTTATTGCTGTTTCTATTCTTGTTGCTCTATCAGGATCATGTCTGCTCATTCCAGCAGATTATTGATAAAGCGATTAAAAGGTTGGTGTCAGGAAGAAAAGAAGTGAGTGGTATCCCCCAAGAGAAACTGCTGTAATGAAATTGAAGGATGATTTCCGCTTCAAATTATCTGCTATACTAAAAGGGCACCCAAAGAGCTTCTCTATCAGACTCATGCACAGGTAAAACTTGGCAAGTATTTTGCATTGAATGGTAACTTGCGCAGCTCCGATGTAAACAGATCTATAACCTATTCCCAGACATGTAAAACTTAAGTGATTTATTTTTCCCCAAAGAAACATATTCTCCAGCAATGAAGATTAGGGTATAGAGACAGTGCTTTATTCACCTCCACCCTTTATTTCCTTACCATCTTAACCAAGAGCTAAAGTTTCAACTGACACCAAGAATAAAAAAACAAACCAATAAGGATGAAGAAGGAAAAAAAAACTACGGAAGCCAAGATATCAATACAAAAAGCTCCACGCTGATTGAGGTGTATACATACCTCTGGAAAGGTCCAAGCCCTCTACATCCTACAACAAGAAAATCAGGCTGAACACGCTTCACCTCATGGCAGATAATTTCCTGTGGATCACCCTTGCGAACCCATGCTTCGCAGGCAATCTGCATTAATTTCAAAATGACGTAAGAAATACTTGGACACAAGAATAAAAAATATATGATATGATCTTGCAATTCTTATACCGTACCCCCGGGGTTATATGCAGTTTCCGTAGCCCCAGAGGCATTTCGATGAGCAATTGATCTAATTTATCGAGCACACGCTAGTATTTTGATGAGCAAACATAAATTATTTTATCTAGTATAAGTCAAACACATAAAAGATCCTCTAATACCATTGGGAAAATATGATCATCAATTTATATGTTAGTGCTAACCAGAAAAAGTCATTGCTCGTCAAATTAATAGTGTTTGCTCATCAAATCTATTAGAGGGGGTACAAAAACCACGTACATCTCCGGGGGTATAATATAATTTTGCATGATCTTGAGTGATGAAGCATATAGAAGATAAGATCATGTAAAAAAAAAAAACAAATCAACCACTTTTCCAACCTCAACAAAAAAAAAAGAAAAAAAAAGGAGAGAGAGAAAAGATAGAAGAAAAACTGCAAATACCCCGATTTCATGAGATTTTTGGACAAAATACTCCAGAAGTTGGTGTCCTCTCTTCTTTTCTTTGTTCTTCATGTTCCTAAAGTCTTCAGGTGAAGCATATATGCTATCCATGTCATCAAAACCTAACAAAATGAGAGGACCAAATTAAGAGAGATAGGTTTGATTCTCCAGATGTAGAGCAAGACACAAAACAGATAAAGTAGTAGTGCTTTCGTTATGACAACAATTTCACAACATACAGATAAAGAGACGAGTGCAAAGGCATTAACTAATAATATAAGGCCAGCAGCCATGCACATAGGCCAATTCATTTCAGAGGGTGTGGTTACATGACAAGCTCAGGTTCAAATAAATTGCACACCCCAAAGAGTAATAGACAACACTGAATGGAACAGCACTACCATTTGACCTGTGATACAAGGGTGAACCCAACTCCCATCAACTTCGCGGGGCAGAAAAACTATTCAACCCCTCCCCTAACCAAAACAACTTAACAAGTTTGTTGCTTAGCCATCTTAGCTGTCGATGCAGCCCATGCAGGCTACTTTCCCCCGGTTGCCACTATCACGCCTACACCAAAATAGTAAAATACTAATATTTTCCAAGTGCCAAGCCGATAAAAGGTGATCACAGAACAAGCCAAGCACGCCCATCAGCTAGTGCTAACAGCGTCCGCGCTCCTACTACCAGACATCAAGGAGGAGAACACAGCCCTACTACACCCATTGAAGTGACCCACACACTACTTCTAGATAAAAAAATCCATCAAGTCAAAGGGAACACGATTCTGCTCTAAGCACTCAATTAGACTTCCGTTCGACACCATAACAACGATAACAACAACAAAGCCTTAGTCCCAGAATGGTTTAAGGTCGGAATTTCTAGGTTTTCGTGTAAGATTATCGAGTTTGTAATTTTGTACTCGATAGTTTGTAAGACCAAGAACGCTGATCCCACGATAATTAAAATACGAAATAAGAAATTCATAATCACAACATAAAAGTCAATTCAACTCAATCACCAATCTAATCACGAAAACCCAGAAACAGTAAAACATAAAAACATCATCATCAATAATAATATAGTATCAATTGAGAATAAAAAAGAGGAGAGAGCAAAAGGGCGGACCATCTTCGTCGGGAACTTGAACATGAAGGAAGAGGAGTTTGAAGCCAGACAAGTTGTCGCGAATGATCTTCTGAAGGGTCCATTGGAAGGCGCGAAGGGAGCTGATGGAAGCGTGTGGGTAACCCGTTATGCTTGATTCATTCACACCAATCATCACCCTCGTTACCTCCCCATTCTTGCTGCTGCTGCTGCTCCCGCTCATTTTTTTTATTTCTTTCGGTTCTCGCTTTCTCTCTCCTCCTCTGTGTTTATTTTGGTGGGGTTATGTTTTGCGTTTCTTACGACGGAAGAAGCCCAAACTAAAACAAACGTGTAGGGATCCTCTAAAGTTATTTTTCTGTGGAGTTTGTAAAGTTTACTATTGTTAGTAATAAAACAAAATAAGGTGATTACTTCAATGCATAAATAAAGTATTAAATATTTAATTCTTTCCTTACTTGGTAAACTCTACCATATATAGTTTGTTTTAAACTTTAGAGGATCTTCATCCCAAACAATTGGTGTCGCAACAAGCGTCCAGACCTTCGTTTTATGGAGAAATAGCGGTTTAGTCCGTCCCATTTTACACAAATTTCATGTAACTATTACTTTTTTAAAACCAACCTATTTTAAGTAACATGTTCTCGTTCGGTATTACTGCCGTTTTCATTTTTTTTTTTTTTTTTTTTTTTTTGCGTAAAACTTTTAGTTAAATAAGTCACAAAATTAACTTTAAATTGTTTGTTTTTAAAATAGTCATATTGAAATATGAAAACTGACAAATGAAAATTGAAAACAACTTTTTCTGTTTTTCAAAAACAGGACTTTGGTTTTCAAAAAAACAGAAAACTGAAAATAGAAAACGATACCAAACAGGCTATTAAGTAGAATTACTACCCATTTTATTGTGTGTTTTCATTTCAAACACTAGTTAGTTGTAGTAAAACTCGGTTGGTACTATTTACTATGTAGTATACTCCCTCGCTTCGATTTTAACCACCCAAACCCAAAATGACCCTGTATTGAGAAGAGTATACATATTAATCTGTTATTCAACGTTAAAAAAAAAAATTCCATTGTAAGTTAGATAAGAGGCTTAACAAAAATTTCATTATACTCGGCCACTTCGTTCGTGGAGGTGCGTTTTCGATATGGGGTGTTTAAACTCGAACGGAGGGAGTTTAAGAGTATGTGGTAAAATTCTTATTATTGTGTATCCTTAAGGTTAAGCAATATTGATCGTGTTAATTATAAAATTTTGGTAAATCTCCTTATGTATTCTAATCAATATTTTTGCAAATTTTACATCTGGTGATTTCGGATTGATTTTCTAATTGAAACGAGATTTAATTATAACGTTTATTATTCATTTAATTTATTTTAATTTTGCTTTTGGTTGAATTAATAATACGTGAGTCTAGGTGCATGCTTAAATTTTTAGGTAACAATTCAAGAAATTATTCCCTTGTAATCCACAGTTTACTTTTCTTTAAAGAAGGAATGAGCCAATCTCATCATATGTTTCCTTATCTTGTTGATCCTGCCTAATTGTGTTTTGTCCTAATACATTATGTATAGTTTTTAGCTTTTCTGTATGGATAGTTTCCTAGTTACTTTGTTAATAGCTTGTTTCCTTAGTTTGAATTGGCAATTGTACACAGAAATTCTCCTTCACTCCTCTCTTTTGGTTGTCACGCACAAGTCCTTCAGAACAATAACATGGCTTCTCAAAATACCATAATCTTTAGCGGATTAGTTATAATTAGTCTATTGTTGGTTTCTTCAGTACAAGCCAGAAACGATGCGCTGATAGACAAACTATGTGGTGAGACTCAAGCTCCAAGCGTGTGCACTGCTTGCGTCAACGAGCCAAAGCATGGTTGGTGTCGAAACCAATCTCGATGTCGTTGGGGCAATGCTGGAATGTGGAGATCGCGATGCACATTCGCTTAAAGCTAATATGGATGACATTATTGTCAACATGAATAATACACAAGATTCCGTAAGAAACGCCCTAAAACTATGTGAGACATCGCTAACATCTGTTTTTGAAAACGGAAAAGAGGCGCAGTTCGATGCCACTCATGGAAAACTTGATACCACCAGGGCGAATATTATTCTTGTTTTTGCTTCGATGCAAGACTGTAGTAGCTTTCTCAAAGGACTATCGGTACCGTCACTTGTATCGTCGGGGATGTCTGACGTACAATCTGACTACAAAATCGCCGATCAACTTATATCTTCTATCAATGCTTAGCTTATTATGAGTTACTCCGTTTGATGCATCATGCATGCATGTCTTTCATTCTCACTTCTTGTCTTGTTTTATTTTATTTCTTTTGTTAGGAAGTTTACGCTTTATTTACATGATGGAATGTAAAGAAAAAGAAAGAATTAATTAGTATAAAAGTAACTAAAAATTACCTATCTATATATCTACTTCGTATGTAAGTGTGTTTCGTATCGCTCTTTATTTGGTTTTCAATTTTCCGTTTCTTGGAAAACCCAAAGTCTCGTTTAGGAGACATAACATACGATGTACTGACCGAAAGCTTATCGAGAGTTACCTAACTTGTAGCTCACAAATGTAATAATATGCAACATAATCTAATCAATCAGACAATCAATCATCAATGGGCCGATAGTGGCGATGCAATTTTTTATCCACATGTCCCACCATATTCCAATTCCCTCTCCTCAGTCTCACCACATAAAAATACAAAACATACCCATACTACCCCTCATATATGTTTAATAATGTATATCACATATACAAATAGCCTTACTCATATTTTAAGTATAAAAGTCGTAAATTTTACATAAAAATCATACACTTAAGTATATAAATCGTATTTGTGTATTTCTACTATATAAGCTGTTGTATAAAAAACTTAAATGATTTTTTTTATATATTTTGTGAATTTAGGAAAAATATTTATATTACAAAATTAGTTGAAAAATAGAGGTAGGTGTGAAACTGCACGAATTGAAAAGTTGAGGTGGTAAATTGCTCAATTAAAAATTTGTTCAATTACACAATTGGTGAAAGTGTAGGGGGCAAATCCCCACTCTCGCTCTTTAAAAACAAATCAAAGGTCCAAGTTTGACCAACTCAACTCGGCTCAACCAAGAGTCGAATCTAATCCATGTTGCCTGTTGGGCAATTGGCCTAGCACTCATAAACTAGCTTCACTGCTATAATAACTAGGCACGGTTTATTCAGTATTATCGTCGTTTTCAGTTTTTGGGTTTTTTTTTTGCGCAAATTTTTTATTTAAATAAGTTATGAAATCAAATTTAAAATTGTTTGATTTTATAATAGTTAGGCAGAAAATGAAACTGAAAACTGAAAACCACTTTTTCTAATTTAAAAAAACGGGGCTTCTGTTTTCTAAAAAACAGAGAACTAAAAATAGAAAACAATACAAGCGCCATTAAATAAGTTTCAAAATTAACTTTTTTTTTAGGGAAAAATGCGAACCGTGTATTACATCATAGCAGATACGAAATCCGCAGCTACGATATCGAGTACATCACTAGGACCACTATTAACCCAAACACGAGTCGAATATTCTATCGGAACAAAATGGGCCGTCACTAGGACCACAAAATTAACTTTAGTTTGCTTGTTTCTATAATAGTCATATTAAGAGTGAAACCGACAACTATTATGGTTTTCTAAAACAAATGCAAACCAAAAACAAAAACCGATACCAAACAAGCCCTAAGATTTGGTTTGACTTGTTGGCTTCTCAACCAAGCTTGGGCTCGGCTCAGTCTTGCCTCCGGATCTCGAGCTCATTTCAAACGAGATAATTTAATTGCCCGTTTGGCCGTTGTGCAAGCTTTGCTAACTGAGCCCGAGAACTTGGTGAACCAAGCAAGGTTTTGCCAACGTATCTATTTTCCGTTACTCCAGATTCGCCTCAAGGCTCAAGCTCACCCGAATTTCCCCCTTTCCCCCATTGGGTATCTCACGCACACGGCACACTCAGGCCTCGTTTGGTTCAGAATCCCGGATTCAGGAATGGGTTTTGATTTGATGAAACCCATTCCAGTGTTTGTTTGCATTTTTTGGCCTCAAGAAACCGATTCCACCCGTGTCCATGAAACCCTTCCGAATCGGTTTCTGAATCAGTCGTTTCCCACTATTACAGGTATTCTTTGGTTTCCATTTTATTCGTCGAATTATTATCCAATTTCTCATGTTTTTGGTCCCCATCTTTTTATGATTCTCCCCCCAATATGATTTGTAGCTTTGATTTCATATTTAAATGGGATTTCATCGTAAAGTATGTAAGTGTGGTTTGCTAATTCATCTGTTAGTTGCACTTTTGATGTTTTTGTTAATGTTGTTCAGCGTTGATATGCTTCATATCTAGGCGTAAATTGTAAGCTGATGTCGATTCTAGCCCTTATAGTGTTACTGCTCAGGTCTTTGATTCTTTGTTATCCTCCTCGAGGCGTGCAATATAGTGATTTCATTATCATTGAATGTTGGTATGCATCAGATGCTCGAAAGTCGAAAGGAATAATTTCGAGTGTTAGTCTATGTACTTGGTGTAGAGAACGCTATTTGAGTTGTTTTTTGTGCTTATTCAGGTCCATGAGTTTGGAGTGTTAGCCTATTAGCTCAACTGAAAGAGCATTGTGCTTGGCGCAAAGATGGGGGTTTGAATCTCTCATAGGCTTAGTATACTATTGATGATCAGTGTCTTAATTTCTTGAATAAAAAATACTTGCAATCGACACATGACGTGACACACATTGTTTGGTGCATGTACTGCTTTGGTCATGTCGTTTTGTTGGACTTCGTTGTGGCGGTGGCATTTCTATGCTTTGAGAATCATTTCATAGATATTAATTGTATTATGAGTAGTATAAATCTTAACTTGATTGGTGAACCCAGATGGATGTTATAAGGGATCTCAATACGCTTGGTGTACTAAGATAGCGGGTTCTGTGTATTGTGCTCACTGCTCAGTCCTTTTAGAATTGTAGTCCAAACTCAAATATGTCTAGGGTTGAAGTGCATCCTTAATTCCTTACAGGAGTCTCTGCACTCTACGTTCTCTGCTGTTGAAAGAGCAAGGGGTGTTCCATATAAACAGAAGGTATATAGGAATGATCAAAGCAGCTGATTTAAGAACTCTTGATAACATAGCTGTAAGAGGTTCAAAGTGAACTTTCATTTTACAAACCTTACAAACCGAATATTTCAAACCTTTTTTTATAATGATGGGAAGCTTTTTTACAATGTTGCTGAAGGTATGACCACGTTAAGGAGGTAACTTATTCACCAAACTAAGGGTTATTGGCAGCTGTCCTTGTATAGCTACCATGGGAAAATGAAGCATTGCAGTTCCAATGATCAGCCTTTCCAGCCATAATTTCTAGCGAAGCTCAGCCCTTGTTTATCAGGAAATATACCATTATCAAAACAGTGAGTTTATGGTAGTTTAGTGACAAATTATAGGTAACTAAGGACTAACTAAGGAGATTAATACTTAATTAACTCTAATTAGGTATTTAAACTATTATACCATATTATCAAAGAATTAGGATTCTCTACAAACTCCACATAGCCGAACACCAAGCTGAGCAAACAAGGCAACGATTCTCCACTGAAACAGAGCATTTCAGAAGACGTGCCAGTGCGGAAATGGACTGTAGGCATATCAAATCTCATCTGATGAAGCTCTAACAGGTTTCATTGGATAGCTATCTTTCCAAACTTGAATCTGCATATAAAGTTTTCTCAGATTAGATCTCTGAGCTAGGAGATATCTCCTCTCAAAGTTGAACCATGTAAAATGTAATTTCCTGGGAACCCCTGCTGTCACTCTGTAGTAAATATTAAACTGGTACAGATCCACAAACTATTATCCCTTAATTCAAGTTTCATGATTTAGACTGATCCCTTAGCTTTCCAACTTAAATGAGTTCCGTTTGGACATTCTAAGAGGCTCTCACATGAACACTTTATTTTGATTTTGCAGCTTATGCGCCTGCATCAACGGCCCTGTAATTCAGATATACACTTTGTCTATACATGCTGTGTTCCCGATGGTAGACTCACATATACTGAAATTATTTGTACTTAAATTTCTATGGCTGTGATTCAGGAGGAAAGTGGTGGTCTCATCTTCTTCTAAAACTTGAAAGTTTGATGTCAATGTCTGGCCCATATCGCCATATGTATAATCTCGTTTATGTCTGTGTCCTCTTCTATCTGATCATGCACCTAATACTGTGACACTAATCTGATACAGGTAAGAAGAGAAGGCCAGACAGTATAGGATCCTGGTAACTGAGAGCGCCATGGCTAGCTTGAGGATTAGGAATATAAAATCTTTGCATTCAACCATTGTGGCGAAGCGTGCTTGGAGAATAATTAACAAGATAAGTGCCTTACCTTTTACTCTCCGGAATACTATGGATGATTATATCTTAGTATTGTAACTCCCATCGAATACTATGATTTTTAATTAAAAGTACTCGGAGATGGAGTGTATTGTTATTCAATTACATTGTACCAAATAAAGAAAAAGAAAACTACTTAATTAACTAATTTACCAAATAAAGAAAAAGAAAACTATAGCTCAAGCCTAGCATCATTAAGGAAACTGTACCGCTTCCCTGATTGCAAAATTGGCAAACTTGTTTATAATTTTGTCCTTTCTTTGGACTTTGAGGACTAATAATCTCCTAGATTATGCTACATACATGTACTGTGTGATGATGGGACAGAGACCATTAATTTAGAACCTGTGCTGTAGCGAGAAGAGTCTGAAATGTGGACTACTTACTACTTAGAATCAATGAGGAAGCCAATATTCAGGTTCCTTTCCATAACAAATACAAAATGCTCAGCTCAACCTGATATCACCCATACCCAAACAAACAAAACATCTAAGCGCCAAGTGATAGAATATCTCTAGAGCTAATGTTATTAATTTTCTTACTTATCCTGCTCTTAACTTCCTTTTTGACAGTCTCAACAACCCCTAAAATTTACTTGGAGCATTATCCACTCCACATTTATTCTGAACTTACCAAATATGCAATGTCAGGCTGCAGATGATAGACCCTGCAACTTTGTTTCTCAATTTAGAGCCCATTTTCTTCTTCACCCACCATCTGATAGTGTCTGTATCAGGAAATTAATCCCACTCCATCTCCCGATTAGTTCAAGGGAGCCAGTGGCACGACCAAGAGAGTGATTTTGTTCAATGGGAGTAGCAGCGGGTCGTGCACCAAGTAACCCTGTGTCGTTAACAATGTCAAGAGCGTATTTACGCTGACAAATATAAATGCCGGAAGGGTTACGGGCAACCTCTAGACCAAGAAAGTACTTCAACGGGCCCAAATCTTTCATATGAAAACATGTATGAAGGTACGTTTTGAACTTGGTTAAGGCAGCGGAATCGTTCCCAGAAATATTCATATATATCATCAACATAAATCAGGACATTGAGGTGAATAGGACCACGGAGGTAGGTAAATAGCGAATAATCAGAGATAGATTTTTGAAAACCATACTGTCGGAGAGCTGAACCGAGTTTCGCAAACCAACACCGTGGGGCTTGTTTAAGGCCATACAAAGACTTTTGGAGCTTACAGACTAGACGCGGGTCATCAGACGTAAACTCAGGGGGCAGCCGCATATAGACATCTTCATTCAAATCACCATGAAGAAAAGCGTTGTGAACATCCATTTGGTGGAGATCCCAGTTTGAATACGCTACTTTCCTAAAGGGATGCAAATCTTTTTTATCAATTTATTATATAGCCTTACCTTTAGCTTTCGTTACGGGGCATGATCAACATAATGTGTCTGCCATGTGTCATATAGAAGTGGATATAAAGAGGGGTTTGGGGAATCCTTGAGTCGGGTTTTCATTAAGCAAGATATGTCCATCAACAAGTTGCCTAAGGAATTTATTGCCAAGACTATGACATGGGTGAGTCTCCGTTTGCATATTCTGAAACTAAATTGCTCTAAATAAGGCTCTTTTAAACATCGACGGAGTTCTAACTAGGTAACTTTTGACCGCTCGCTTAAATAATTTAAAGCCAAATTATACAGAAAGCACATGCAAGCGAGGGTAATGTACAACTTTTGAAACGTGCAGAGATTACTAGGACATAATTTAGTAGTCACGGACTTAGTTTTTATTTACGACGTCTTGTTTGACAATTTGACACAACAAGACGGAATAAATATGAACATCAAAATCATATCAGTGACAAATACAACTACAAGAAACAAGACGTTAACTAACCAAAAAAATTAAATCGCTTCAACTAAGCATTTAACTTTATATAAATACGATACCGTTTGATCAGCTAGTAAAATCAGTCTATGAGAACTCTCACCTTACCGTGTGTTTATCATATCCAAATATTTACCTGAAAAGGACATCTAAAAATTAAACAAAAAAGTAACTAACATAGTATAATTTAGTTCCATTTTAAGGACGTTAATTAAATGACTCAACAAAAGATACTAATTAAGATTATTCGAGGATTTCTTATGTGAAAAACTAATCAAAATCGTAAACATATCAAATTTTAAAATTGAGGTCTTATTTTGGCAATGTTTTTGTATCATATAAAAAAGAACAGTTTTTGTGTTGAGACATCGTAAGCTATATATTTTAGCTATACATTTTAAGGCTTTCTTATATTATAATTATTGAACTTTATTTGTTTCAATCTAAATGTCTAGTATGATATGTGTCAATAGAGTATGGAACTGAGTTTTCTTACTATACTTCGGGATCTACCGCTGTCAAGAATTTGTTATCAAAGTTAATTCAAACCTAAATTAAATGGTTTGTCACCCTTTCACAACCTATACTTCCAATGTCAATTCCAAAATGATATTAAAAGACAAACTTTTATTTGAGAACTAGTTGGAAGCAAAGTTCTTGAAACATAGTGTTAACTTCAATCAACCATATATCGCATTGAGAAGTAGAGTTTTCCCTTGATTATTGCACACAATTAAACAAATAATAGTCTTAAATTTCACCAATAACTGGTAACATTTTTGCAGATTCATAGTTTTGAAAGTTTTTAACACCCTTTGATACACTGATGATATAATAAGTAAGCTTAACACAAGAATGAGAAGTTTGATAGACTTCAATTCATGTATTGGAAATATTAACCTAGAAGAAATTCAATGTGAGGGAGGAGCTTGATTTTACTCCAAAAAGCAAGCAATAGGGGATAGATAGAACATGTTCAATACTTGACAGAGCCTTTTCCAATAAGGATTGATACTTTCATCCTCAGACTCCCTAATACCAATTTGCCTACATTTCCGACCGAACAAGTATCACTGTTAATGTTCTTAATGCTGTGGATATGAAATGTACCTTTCAATTTTTAAACTGCGAGATTGAACACCTTCATTATAGGACTTTGGCTAAAGAAGTTTTGAAAAAACTTTTTTTATGGTACCCACATTTTCAAGCTACTCCATCACCCTTAAAGAGAGAAGAAATACTTTAAAATTTTAAATAATTTTCATATATCTAACTTCACATGCAAGGTAAATCAGTGCTAAGAAGAGCATGAATCATGTCTAGAGGATTTCCTACTAAAGTCAATGAACTAGATGTTACACACCAGAGAGGATGAGTTGTAGATACAAGTATATATTGTACCCTTAAGAAGGTTGAACTCATTATACTCAACTAGATAGTCAAGATAACTCATACCAAGGAAGTAGATTTCAACACCCTCATTATAGGACTTTGGCTAAAGAAGTTTCGAAAAAACCTTTTTATGGTACTGACAAGTTAGAAAGTCGTTATTCCTAGTCAAATTAACATTATTCCTACTAAATTAGCAAGGGTAAGTGCGTATCGTATCCACGAAGAAGAGGGAAGTCTAACATGTAATTAAAGTGCGAAAAAAGCTAAAACGAAATAAATAAAACAATTAAATGGGGGTTTTTGGTTTGAAAGTTGGATTAAAGCGAAATAAACGAGATATCAAGTTGATTTAAGCCGACCCTCGGTGATAATCTCTTCTAACACCCTAGTATAGTAAGTTTTACCTCTCTCTAATATTACCGGTTCATTAACAGTCTCGGTTTCAACTAATTAATCCTCTTTTATGGGGTATTTGAGCAACCGCTACCAAATTCCCCTCCTTTTAGTCTTAATTTGTCTGTCACCACTCAAACAAATCACAACCAAACTCATGAAGAGCAAGGACTAATAAAAGATTAAGATCAACCCAAATTAGTATCTAATTAGCTGCAACCGCGACACTAATCAAATCTAATCTATTAGTTGTCTAATTAATTCTCCAATCACAAGTTAGTCATAACCATACACTAAACATGTGAAAATTGCTTCCTTTTAGGCTAATAATCAATGACCACCAATTATCAACCAAGCATATGAAATACCCAATTCAATCCAAACAACCAATTAGATAAAACAAGGACAAATCATGCATTAAAGAACAAGGAATTAGTTAGAATCAAATTAAAGGCAAAATAGAGAGAAAAGTACTTACGAATACATAGGATGAAGAATTGATTACACCAAGAGTGTAGGAGGGGGATTAGCCTCCCATACTAATTTTTACAATAATTTTTGAGATTGAAATCATAATAAAAATATTAGTTCTCCTTGAGTTTCTCTCTCTAAAATGAAAACTAGATCAAGAATAATATTATGAAATGTGATAATTACTAGGGAGGGGTTACATGCCCATTTTATTTAGGATAAGTACAAAAGAAACTATAAGACGAAATAGATATTTCTTAAGCAAAAAGAAACCGTCACTAGCTCCTCGGAACTTCCCGGAAAATAACATTCTCGACTCGAGGAGAGAAATCCTCGAGTCGAGAGACGGCATTCTCGATTCGAGAAAGCACTTTCTCGAGTCGAGCGAGATAATTCTTGACTCAAGAATAGTGTTTCTCGAGTTGAGCGTGTGAATCCTCGACTCGAGAGTCGAGGAAGCACCTCTCGAGTCGAGGAATTCGTATTCCTCATCTTCTTCTCTGCTTCTACTCTCGAGCTAAAGTGTGAATCCGCTCTGCAATCGAGCCGTCTTCTCCATGAATCACGATCCAAATCAAGGCTCGGTACTCCAATCTCGTCCACGGCCTACCAAAAAGTGCGGAGCAGTAAAATCCTCGTAAAACCCACGTATAACCTCCAAAACTACTATTAATGGTGTGGTCCACGAATCATGATAAAACAATGCTCAAACACACCCCAGAACGCCTAACACAAGCGGATTAACGCACCATCATCACACCACATCAATAACTCATACCAACGAAGTACATTTCAACACTAAAGACGTTCAATATAGGATTAATTTGAAAACCGTACAATTATCATCGGAAGCATTCAGGATACAAATGGTTATCCTTTCATAAATCAGTTTAGGATTTGGTAACGTTCAAACCTATTATAAAGATCTAATTAAACGAAAATAATAAGAATGTAAATGGATATAAGGCTATTTCAGCGAAGTATTGTGCATGAGAATTTGAGTAAATTTCTTGGAGGATGGAAAAATCAATAAGGAGAAAATTAAAATTGCCTTGGTTAGCGTAGAATCCAACAAATGTCTACGTCTAGATAATATTTCTACTGATTTTTGTGAAGAGTTCATGGTCAGTTATTGGGGAAGATTATTTTTGTCAGGTTGTGTTGATTTTTTCAAAAAACAAAACAAAAGCAAAAGCATATGTGCTCCTCACTTATCACCTCTGTTAGTTAAAACGCGTTTAAAACGCGTTCCCGTTTAAAATGAAAAAAACGCGTCAGCTTCGTTTAATAAGGCCTGTACCGTTTAAAACGGTTAAAAACGGCATGTTCCCGAAAAAAAACGTTTTAAATTTTTAAAAAACGTTATTAAAAAAAAACTGAAATAAGTTAAAACACTCCCTCTACCTCGTTCTTATCGACCAAATGATACGCACAACATACAACTGATCACCACACATCTTCCTAATAGAGCAAGCAGTCGGGTATGAAACATCCATGAAAACAATATAGAGTAACGACACATCACTTACTCAGATCCGACCACTATGCCGGTCAAACGGTCGGATTCAGATCCGGCGAGTTTGTTTTACCTACTCATGTTTTGTATTGCAGATCTACCCTATTTTATTCGTGGTGGTGGGGACGGTGAGTTATAAGGTGGATGGCGGCGGTGAGCTATAAGATGGGTGGTGTTGAACGGTGGTGTTAGCTAGGGTGGGTTGAGTGGTTGATCGGGTAGGTGGGAGATGAGAGGAAATATGGGTTTTGTTATGAGAGACGACATTTAGTCTCTGCTTCTACTGGTTAGATTTGATTTTTAAATAAAATTCTAATGGTTTAGATTTTGATAGCCCTCTAAATGCCTGATAACTAGTATTGAAACTGAATAAAGTGGTGAAATGGGGCCTTTTCATTATAACCAAATGCGTATTTTTAATTTGAATTTTTGAAAATGAAAACGTATTAAACACGTATACGTATATAACCGTTTTTTAAAGGTTAACGTTTTCATAGACGAATATTTTGAATATTTTTGCCGTTTAAAACTTGCCGTATTAAATTCCGATTAATACCCGTTCCGTTTTTAACTAACAGAGCTTATCACTCTAATTTCGAAAAGGTCTCCACAGTTTATGAGGTCACACCAATTTCATGTTGTATTACAATGTCCAAAACTACGAAATATCATTACAATAGGTAGAAAAAAGTCATTCCTTCACATTTGGTATGAATACGTTACTTTCCTAAAGGGATGCAGGTTTTTTTTATCTATTTATTATATAGCCTTACCTTTAGCTTTCGTTCCAGGGCATGATCAACATAATGTGTCTGATAGGTGTCTTATAGAGGTAAATATAAAGAGGGGTTTGGGGAATCCTTGAGTCAGGTTTTCATTAAGCAATATCTATCCATCAACAGGTTGCCTAAGGAGTTTCTTGCCAAGAATATGACATGGGCGAGTCTCCCTTTGTATACGTTGAAACTAAATGGCTCTAAACAAGGCTCTTTTCAACAACGACGGAGTTCTAACTAGGTAACTTTTGAGCGCTCGCTTAAATAATTTAAAGCCAAATTATACAGAAAGGACATGCAAGTGAGGGTAATGTAGAACTTTTGAAACCTGCAGAGATTACCTAGGACATACCTTTAGTGGTCAAGGACCTAGTTTTTATTTACGACGTCTTG
This sequence comes from Spergularia bocconei, assembly GCA_963457585.1. Lineage (NCBI taxonomy): Eukaryota > Viridiplantae > Streptophyta > Magnoliopsida > Caryophyllales > Caryophyllaceae > Spergularia > Spergularia bocconei. The sequence goes on from OY734952.1 coordinate 15,324,469, forward strand.
TTTGACACAACAAGACGGAATAAATATGAACATCAAAATCATATCAGTGACAAATACAACTACAAGAAACAAACACTAGAAGAAAATCTCCATTTAGAGACGGATCTTGTAGTTCTGTCTCTAAGTTAGAGATGGAAAATTAGATTCCGTCTCAAATTTTCATCAGAGACGGAAGTTAAATGTCATCTCTACTTAGAGATGACCCTTAATATTCCGTCTCACATTTGAGACGGTTTGTAGTTTCGTCTCTAAATTAAAAATGGACAATTATTATCCATCCCTAACTTGGCAGAGATATTTATTTTTTGAAGGTTAGAGGTACTCGTCTCGTTCTGACTCCCTATTGCCTTCTCTATTTTTCTTTCTCTCTTCCGGGATTCATTTTTCCATCTCCATCTCTTTCTCTCACTCCTTTGAGAATCTTCTCTACTAGCAATTTCATCTCTGATCCAAAATCTCCATCTCAATCGGTCTACTCCCAGTGAATCCCGCTTTTTTGGTCTCTTCCTTTCTCATCTCGAACCCAAAAATTTCTTACCTCCGTTCATGATCTCAGATCTGCCAAGGAAGTCAAGTCTTAGATCCACCTTTCGGAATTTCGAGATTAGTTGCAGTCCCTCTAGAAGAAATTTTTCTCTCTCCTCCACTTTTTGTTTCATTTGTAAAAATTTGGGGGTTTTATTTTTTTAAGGTTTTGGTTTTTTCTGGGTTTCTTTGTTCCCATTGTACTCCGTATCAATTTTTGATTTTTTATCATAGGGGTTAATTTATTTCTGGGTTTTTTTATTGAAGGTTTGAGAGGGGTTTTAAGGGCAAGCCAATGGCACTCAGGAAGCTTCGGAAAAAGCTGTAAGCATTACTTTTGTTTTACTCTATCTTTGAAGAATTCTGTGATTCATATTTCAATAATTCTTGTTTTCTTCGATTTGATTTTAAGTTTCGTTGACTCGTTGAGACTTGTATTGGCTTGTGTAAATGTTATTGATTGGTCACATGAGATTATTGTGTTTTTGATGGCATCAGATTCCCATTTCTAAGATTGTTACTCCTGTAAAACTGTAAGAAATCGTTGTTGATTACAAGTAAATAGTTGATTTATTGATGTGCAAAATTGGTTGTGGTGAGGTGATATGTTGTTCACCTACTTTCTTTAGATGATATATTACATGATGATGCAGCTACTTGGTTAATTTAGTCTACAATAGTTGCTGCAAAGTGGAACTTAATATTGTTGTTAAAGACCAAACCCTCTCGTATAGGTTTTCTCAAGGATTGTGCTTAACTGATGCGCATGCATATGTTTCGCGAACTAGTTCCTTCATTATATTGACATTGCTCCCTCGACTAGCCCATGCATTATATCGACACTATTCCGAACACTGGTCCATGAATCACATTGACATTGTTCCCTTGACGGGTCCATGCATCATGACCCTTCTTATAACATAGGCTCACATGCTCCTTATTTAGTAACCCTATTTTTACTTTAGGACATAATCTCTTATTTCATTCTCTAAATTAGGTAATTAATAAGTCCTTAAACCATTCCTTAGCTTATTCACTCAAATCTGGCTCTTAAATTTGAACGCAAAACAAGAGTTCCTAGCTTCTTGCACTTGTATCACTTCTCTTATATCCTTTTATAATGCTTGACAGCTTGAATATATATGTTCATAGTTTTGGTGTTCTGTATGAGTTTGTATGTCCTACAATCCTAGTGTATGTGTTCAAGAACAGGAACGTCCTTAAAACTTTAGCACAACCATATCTATGTTAACATATTTTTGAGCAATGATTGGGTTTTCATAGTCTCCTGGTCAGAGAACTCTCTAACTAGCTATAGGTGTGACTTGTAAGTGTTCCATCGTTAAACTTCAAGTATAAAGCTCTCCTTTATCTTTTTTTCTTTCTTTCTATTTTCGTCTTGTTCTCGTGAATTTTAATGGTTATCTTGTCTGTCGTACATATTTACTACCTCGCAGATTTTGATGTGTGTGAGAATTATGTTTTACCTTCTACCATAGAGGACACTCTTGTCTTCAATAAGCAAATGAAACAGGAAATTTCAACACAAATGCAAAGACTTTGAACAACAATGATTTTTTTTATACGAGAGTATGAAAATGAAAAGAGGATATATCTCCCCTGCTGCTTGTGAAAAGTGTTGTTCTCCAGGATATGAGAATCAGGCTAAAATGTTGGAGCACAACTCTTGATCTAAACTATCCATCTTTGTATTTAATGTAAGCATTTAAAACTTGCTTTGTGTAATTTCTCTCTTAGCGCTATGTAAAGTTGATGACTATGGTCCTGAAAACAAGAGTGCTGTATTGGAGTTGATTACTTACAAAGTTACAACTATGGGGTCACGTAGCATGAGAAGGGAAATGCTTATGCACAGGTAAGATCGTTCCTCGGCTGTCTTCTACAAGTTATAAACATGTTGATGTGATTAGGAATCTTGGACATTCAGAAGATGTTTTTCATGTCACCCCACTCCTCACACTACTCCAAAACCGACTATAGACGTCACTTGATAGACATGGGATATTCATAAAACCGATGCCTATAAGGAGCCGCTAGCATTTTTGCAATTTTGGGCAAATAATAGACATGGGCCTTTTTCAAAAATCTCATGTCTAATTAATAGACATCGGATTTTTAAAAAAAACCCCATGTGTACTATCGTTATATAGACACCGGTTTTATTGGAAAACCCATGTCTATTTGTGTCCAAAAAAATCTCAAAACCACAAACGTACATTTTGAACCGACTCTAAAATGAAATCCCATCTCTTTTGATCTTCTAATTTCTAACCCTAAACTCCATAACTTTTTCATCTTCCTTTATTATCTTATCTCATATACTTCTCCAAATCTTTCACCCTCTTTCATCTTCTTTTCTTATTCTCTCTCCTCATTGTCATCCACTCATAGTTTCATCCTATTCAACCACCACACTGTTATCTTCGTGCGTGCACCACCCCATTGTTGATGCGCCATTTCAACAATAAGGCCACAAGAGCATTGAGAATTTCGAACCAAAGTATGGTTTCAAGATGATTGTATGAGTGGATCTCACTTTCTTCTCTCTCTTTCATATGGTTAAGGTATGGATTCAATAATCAAAGATTTTCTTTGTTCCCTTTTTTTGTTTTGCTTGATGGTTTATGTAACATCCCAAACCACCGTCCGTCGCAACACAACCCAATAAGATGGGTAGTCACCTCCTAGGCCCGTAAATTTCTCTCGTGGGCTCTAAAAGGTGAAGACCTTGTTGGTAGTATGATGGTAGGAATCTATTACAAACTGATCATATGAGCCTTAATTTCCCAATGTGGGACAAACAAACTCCATAAATCACTTTCCAAATTCCGTAGTGTTACAGTTTATGTTTCTTAATTATTTGAGGAATTTGATTTTCAATTATCCGTAATATTGCTGTAATTTTTTTTTTGTGTGTTCTTTTTTTGGAGACATGCGAATTTAAGTATTTCTTTTGCGAAATTTCAATTTTTCTTCCTCTTCGATTTGTGATGTGTTTTTTTTTTCTTTTTTTTTTGTAAGAAAGGTAATTTTAGTCATCCAAGTTTTGGGAATAAAATGAGATCTTACAAAAAAATAAAACCCTTTAAAGTACAAACTCCTCTAACTTATAGGCTATCTAATATATCCTATCTAATATATCCTGATGTATGTTATCACCTTTCCAAGCATAAATTCTAACACAAACTAGAAAATGAATATGGTTTACTATGCTTTCCATACTATGAGCTCTATCACTGAAAATTCTCGAGTTTCTTTCCAACCAAATCAGTGGCATTTAGGCTAGCTCTTCCCCATCTAGCTTTCCAATGCCTGCTGTCCGATCCCCTGCTGAACCTTATAAGTTCCCTTTGCAATCCCAATCTCTTCTTTTGATTCCTAGCCAATTCTTAATCTCATGCCATATTGCTCTTGTGAATTTGCATTTGAAAAAAAGATGTTTATGGCTTTCTTCATCTTCCTTGCAGAGGATACATCTATTGACTATGGGAATTCCCCTCCTCTTCATATTGTCTACTTTGCTTAGACAATTTTGCAATGAAGCTGTGCTTTGGCATGCTCACCCTGTCCCAAACTGCCTTATGCCACCTTGCTAAACTTTGTCCTGAAACTCTCATAAGCTGTTGATGCTCTAAATTTGCCATTCTTTTCCCAGCTAAGCACTATATCAACAGCTTTCCCCTTATCTCCTGCAGCCTGTAAGATGATGACCCTGACCTCAAGGACGCCTTTCCAACTTTCAGAGTCAGTTGGTTTCTTTCTAACTTCCCAGCAGTCGTGCCCTTTTAAGATATAAGCTCTAACCCACTTACTCCATATGCTGTTCATTATCAATTTCCAGAGCCATTTAGCAAGCATGGTTTTGTTCCAAGACAAAACTTCCTTTATTAATCCCTGCTTCTTCTCTAGGACTACATAAGCTTAGCCAGCTTTTGAAAGTCATTTTTCTCTCACCATCTGTAATACCCCACAGGAAATCCTTATATATCTTGTTGATTCTCTTTAGAATGCCCTTTAGAATCAACAGACTTGCACTCCGAAAATTTTCAAGGCCAAATACCATTGAGTTAATCAGTTGCATTTTCCCTGCAAATGACAGAAACTGAGTGGACCAATGATTTATTGTTGTCTCAAGCTTGCTTATCAGCATCTTATACATGTCCTTTCTCCATTTCTTGGCATGAAGTGGGATCCCCAAGTATCTAATAGGGAAAGTCCCTTTAGTGAAGCTTGTTTCCTTTAGAATGCCCTGCTTTACCTCCTTTGATACACCTCCACAGTATATATCAGTCTTGGATGGATTTGCAACTAAACCTAAAACCTCTGCAAACTCATTTAAGCACCTCATCACAATTTTTACAAATGGAATATCCCCTTTTGTATAGATCATAAGGTCATCTGCGAAAGTCAGGTGAGTAAGCCTGAGTTTAGAACATTTCGGGTGTAGGGAGAAATCCTTGTGAGGATTTCTACATGTGTTGACAAAAAGCTAAGTTATATTTGTTTGTTGATGTTTTTCCCTTTCCAGATCTAGACCATTGTTGCTTGAAGCCAACATTAAAGAATGAAGACAACATTTTTGGTGAAGCCTTTTTTTTCGGATGTGGACACTACTTTTCCAGATTCCTAGCTCTTCACTTTTTTTTTGGGTAAATTTTAGTTATGTGGTAATTTAAAAAGTTTCATCTATAAAAAAATAATTGTATCGATGAATTTGAGAAATTTCAATGAAAGTTACCTCTTTCATCTGCTCAATCTCTAATCCATGTAGCAAATGTCATTTACCCAAATATTATTTTGGGTATCAATTTTTTTTTTAATATTTCGTTATTGAATACACATGGGATTTTTCGAAAAGGCTGATGTGTAAGGTTCGTATACACATGGGTTTTCCATAAAATTCCGATGTCTCTATAGTGTATAAACATGGGTTTTCCATAAAAATTCGATGTCTATATAGTGTATAGACATGAGTTTTTTTGGAAAAAGCCCATGTCTATAATTTTGAAGCACGTCGAACTAAAAACCGACGTCTATCCCATATGGATAGATGTCACTCAACTTAACGTCGCGAGTAAAACCGATGTGTATGTGTTAAAAAGTCCGATGTCTATACGCCTTTTTGTAGTAGTGTCGGGTCAATTTTTTGTTTACTATGTTGTTGTAACTGTAATCTTCATATATGATGGGGTGCTAAAGTGTGTTTTCTAAGTGAGTCTTGACTAAAGATGGGTACTTGCCAATAAGGAAATCAAGCTATAAGGAATTTTTATGTTTTATACTTTTTCATAGTTACTATATATATTGTTGAGGTTGTGATTCTTTAGAGGCAATTAGCTAAAAGGTGGAAGAGCATGTGCATATGCACAAAGACGTGGGTTCGAATCCCATATGACCTATGCCTATGAAACAAAGATTTTGTGATATTTGTACGTAGTGAACGTAATATGTAATTAGTTAAAATGTAATATCAATCTTCTAGTTTGAGATTAGCACGTCTCTAATTTGAGACAGAATTAGTTGATCGTCTCAAGAAATTGAGACGAAAAGTGATTTATTCCATCTCTAATTTGACATGGACTTGAAATCCATCAAAAATATATTAAAGACGGATTAATGAAGTCCGTCTCTAATATATTTGAGACGGACTAGAAATCCGTCTCTAATATATTTGAGACGGACTTGAAATCCGTCTCAAATTAGAGACGGATTTCACGTCCATCTCAATTAGACACGGAAAAAATTAGAGAAGAGTTGTTTAGAGACGGATTCGTCTCTAATAGAAGTTTGAGACGGATTTCTTTCACAAATTTCCATCTCTATTTAGCTTATTTCTTGTAGTGAAAACGGGGCCATATATAAGGGTCTCTTGAATCATTTTATTGTATTAAATTAAAGACATATTATGATTACCCCTCCATTTTACCGTTTCTTTTGTATTTCTTTATAAAGTTTATGTCGAACTTATCTAGACATTAACTAACCAAAAAAATTAGAACGCTTTAACTAAGCATTTCACTTTATATAAATACGATACCGCTTGAGCAACTAGTAAAATCAGTCTATGGCAACTCCCACCTTACAGTGTGTTTATCATATCCAAATATCTACCTGAAAAGGACATCTAAAAATTAAACAAAAAAGTAACTAACATAGTATAATTTTGTTCCATTTTAAGGACGTTAATTAAATTACGCAACAAAAAATACTAATTAAGATTGATAGAGGATTTCATATGTGAAAAACTAATCAAAATCGTAAACATATCAAATTTTAAAATTGAGGTCTTATTTTGGCAATGTTTTTGTATCATATAAAAAAGAATAGTTTTTGTGTTGAGACATCATAAGCTATATATTTTATCTATACATTTTAAGGCTTTCCTATATTTTAATTATTTTGAACTTTATTTGTTTCAATCTAAATGTCTAGTATGATACTAGTATGTGTCAATAAAGTATGGAGCTGAGTCTTCTTACTATACTTCGTGATCTACCATTGTCAAGAATTTTTTGTCAAAGTTGATTCAAATCTAAATTAAATGGTTTGTCACCATTTCACAACCTAGTTACTTCCAATGTCAATTCCAAAATGATATTAAAAGACAAAATTTTATTTGAGAACTAGTTTTTTTTTTTGTGGAAATGTAAGTAATTTTATAGCTAAAAAAAACTCGGCAAAAAGCCTTACAATTTCACGGTTACGAGTAAACTCAAGAAGAGATCATGAGTTTAGACTCTCTAACCATACTCTGTCCTTTTCTTTTAGATTACATTCTACTTTCCTAGCCTTTATAGATATACAAACAATTGCATTACTAGCTATTTTCTCAGGTATACCCATAGTATCCTCTAATCTGCATCTATTTCTTTCTCACCAAATGTGGTAAATCAGGCTGTAAATACAGGATGCTGTCACCTGTTTCTGAAACTTAGTCTTGCCTCTTCTTATCGAGCTCCATTCCATTACATTTCTGCTTGGTATTCTGATTCTCATTCTCTTTTCTACTGCCTCCTTGCATCTCTGACTATAAGGACACTCAAAAAACAAATGAGTGTGAGTCTCTTTCTGCTGCATACACAGAATACACAAGTCATCTCCACTTATGCCCAATCTATGCAGCTTCTCCTTTACCAGTAAACTTTCTGTAACACCCCACAATTTTGGGACTTTAATTAATTAGGGTGTTACGTTTATTAATCATTTTGAGAGAATTAATAAGAGTCATTTTGGGAATTTGGTGAATTATAGACTATGTTATTAATTGGGTAATTCTATTTTTGGGAAGTTCTATAATTGGGTTATTGGACTTGGATCGAGTTTATGGATCACTCTTCTCACCCGATTAATAAAACCCGAACCCGAGACTAATCCCTTATCCATTGACATAAACAAAATAAGAAACCCTACCTTCCCCTCAATTTATTCGGCCTCCCTTTATCTCCTCTCTCTCCTTTTCGTTTTCCTCCACCCGCAGAACATCTCAGCAGGACAACATCAACTTCAAACACACATAATTCTCTCATAAAATCTCTGATTAGAGCGTGGTTGGTGAAGTTAGAACCATGCTTTTGATACGAATCCGGGAATATGTAAATCGTGCCAAGATTCTATAGGATGCCACTTGTGGAGGTGTTTTAGTGGAGCTGTGTCTATTTACTCGAGAATCTGTTCCGCCCCTCGGTGTTTTAAGGATTCCCGTCGACCCCTAAGGAATTCGAGGACGATATTTTGTGGAGATGTCCCTTACTCTATCATTAACAATATATCTAAAATTGGTAAGGCCTAGACTTATGTATCAAAAGTTACATTGGTTTTCATAAGTAAACCCTAATTGTCTTTCGTGGTTCATTGTGAAGTTGATTCCCGTCGATCCGTTTGGAGTTTGTGGACGAAATTTTGAGGAGAGGTTTCTGACATACCCCTCTACAACACACTAAAATTTGGTGTTCATCCAATATCGGAGGTAGACGTTATTTGTGTTTCTTTACCACTATCCTTTTGTGGATCTTTCATATTAGTGATAGTTGTGAGTTGTAAGACTTATGGTTACATCTTTTTGATTAGGAAATTGTGGATTGAGTTTATAATTGGATGATTAAGGATTAGCGTTGTAAGGTAAGAACGTTGATCTACCACTTGAACTTGTATACTATCATGTCTTGTTGATTACCCGTTTCATATCCTTTGATTCCATACTTCTCCTTTGGTCTATCTATTAATCTTATTTCCAAGTAACCATTGCTCATAAATTGCACGTACCGATTGTTCAATTATTCTTGTGCCTATCATTGCTCGAAAATAACCCTTGCAGGCACAAGCCATTCGGCTCATTACCCGGCCCTTCGGCCTCCTTGATTTGCGGGCCGACGGCCTCTCGGCCGGCTCGGTTGTTCTCGGCCACTCGACCGAGTGTGTCTCTGTTGTTATTCTTGTGATCCATTGATATAATTTCGTATGCTTATATTGTGTTGTTGAATGTTTAATGTATTGTTATTGTTTTATTTAATGCGCGCGTAAAGTATATATTAATAATTGTATGATGATGAAAACCACCTAGAGTAAGGTGACGCGACCAGGACCGGTCACCTCTATACCTCTGATCAAGGTAGTTTAAGGTCGGGCTAGCCACCGGCCTCCTAATTGACTTTCCTCCTAGGGGTACGCATCCTACTGGATCCCTAGCGAGGGGTGTGCACACTTTAAGTTGTTAGGGGCGTGTTTGTACTGCTCTAGCTCGCGCTGGTTCGAGATTGTGGTGGCTGTGGGGTAGGAGCCCAGCCTTGATTAAACGTATGTAGCAAGACCGTCGGATCTTGTAGCGATATGGGGATTATCGCGCTGTATTATCGTTGTAACGATTGTCTATTATAACGTTTGTCTATTATTTGTTAGCTACGCGCCTCAAGGCGCGTATCTTTTGTTCACTTGTATTCTTGTGTTTCTTACTCAGCCTGTATGCTGACGTTCTTACTCTGGTTTGTTCCCTACCATGTTCTGGGGCCTATGTCATTCTTCGATGGCATAGTTGACAGGTCTTGCTGAATTTGGATGCTTGCTTGAGGGGCGTTGGCATACTGGGGTCTCTTAGACATTCATTGAACTTTATTTCGTTCGTTTATTGTAATCAAATTTCTAGCCTAGCAATTGACTTGGTAGTCAGTTGCGGCGTGACAATTCTAAATTATTTTTATTTATAGTTCAGTCAAAATTTAGGGTTGTTACAGTTGGTATCAGAGCAATAGGTTCTGATTCGTCGAGTCTACAAAAGTTTTCAAAACTTGTTTTAAGAAATTTACAAACTGGGAACGGGATGGGTGCATTCATACGCATGCTGATTGCTAAGTGCTATGTGTTTCCCTACATTTAGTACAGAGTTTTAGAGCCGACTTTTGAGACTTGATTTGAGACCGAATGTCACTATTGGGAAGTATCTCATTGTAGGTTTTCATTGATATTGATAGAAAGTATGATTCTTTGAGTTATAACTCCAAGGGTAATTGGTTCAGCATATTGCGCTTATTTATTACGAGGAGTGTGATAAGTAGTAAGGGCGACTAGAGGTTATGTTAGAAGGACTCGAAGCTATTTTAAGTTATATAACGACGTGAAAAGTATTTGGGATATATTGAGGATGAGTGTGATGATGGTTTAGGCATTGCTTACTTAATGCCACTGTTGTCAAATTCTTTGGTCCTTGAAGATGAGTTACGATTTGGATCATGATATTGGATTGGTTTGAGTGAGATAATGTTAAACCACAAATTTCAAAACACCCATTTGGTTCTTCTTTTCTAGTCCACGATACCCTATTCATGTTAATGAGAAAATTGGGAGAAAACAATTGACAAATTAAAACTTATGTTTATCCCTTTTAGAATACCCCGTGCCACTCCATCTAACTTGATCACATGGCAATAGGTGAGAAATCTTGACTACTTGAGGTGAAATGTGAAAAGTCGAAGAAAGGACTAGTAAGGGTGAGTCTATAAGGGAGTTAAGCATGAGAAATTTAAGGGCTTCATGTATATTGTTCAATTTATTATTTGGGTTAGATGAAAAGAATCATATGCATGCTAGTACCCTACTTTGAGTATTGAAATTTGGGAATGAATAAGACGAATCGATATATTAAAGTGTCAATGAAGTATTAGTATGGACGATGAGGTTGATAGCATATTAGGCTCTATATATCTTTGATCATAGTCTCGTTTGTTGAAATATTGAGGATCCCTCTTCTAGTGGATGATTATTGAGGGTGTGATTGGTTTATTATCCTTTTAATTATTTGAACTTATGGCATGATAAGTCAAATTTGAAGATTGTATGTTTTATCAACTTAATTTTAGTTGGTGTCTTGTCAATGTATACGTCTAAGTGATGGGGACAATACCCCAATACTATTACAACATTATGACTATTCATTAAGATTGATGTGATTTAAATGCTATTTGAAGTTCTAATGTGTGTTGATTGTTGTTATGCTCGAATTTTTCGTTCGTCCGTTGCTACTGATCCTGGTGCGACTCGTGCTACAGTGAACACGAGTCGTGTTTCCCGATAAAAAAAAAAAATCGAAAATCTCCGATAAGTTAAACTCGGACGAGACGAATAGACGAATGCTGATTATCATGTGTTTATATTTCAGAGATGAATTCTTGACATGATTCACTGATTATGCGATTTATTGTTCGTTTATGGATTGAAATATATTGATTTATGCTTACATATGTCAAGACCTAGTACGAAATCTAATTGAATTGGTTACAACCGATTCAAACGTTATTGCTTTATAGACAATGGTGCGAAACAACGGTCCTGATTTGACAGCTATCCTGGCTCAAATGGCACAACATCAGGAAGTAATGGTTCAGGCTGTGACCCACATGGCCAACGCAGCGCAGAACAACGCTGATAATAATGGGGGCAATGGAAACAACAATGGCTCGGAAAATAATAATGTTGGTAATGGAGAAAATGATAGGCTTTTGAACCTTGCTACATAATCTTGTTTTGAGGGTCACATGATCAAGTGTTGGACGTTTGATATACGAGGGGCGATGCTTGAATACATCTTGAATAATTATAGGTATAGAGGATTTAACCCCAATGAAAACGGTGGACTCACTAGAGGAAGATCCAGTTCCAAGAGATGATATGCATTTTCTCGTAAGTACTTAGCCTGGTTGTAGTGTGAGGAAGGTAAAAGGAAAATATATTTAAGGGTTTCTCGGTCAAATATATTTAAGGGTTTCTCGGTCATATACGTTGCCCAAGGAAACTTACCCAATCATGGATAAGAAGAAAATAACCATCCACTATGCTGTAACAATGAAATAAGAACAAGCACAACTATGTACAAAAATCGATCAGAGCAGAAACTGTACATAGTAAATTATCCAAATGATGAGAAACTTTAATAGGAGAATGGAGATAAACTACACTATACCTGTTCAAACAGCCCTTCACGTACGTAATCATTGAATCCCCGTCCCTCCCATACACGTCTACACACAAACACATTGCAAAGGAAGATAACTACATTCAAAGGAATTGATACCAATTCAGACGCATTAACACATGACATAACAAAGGACTGTTTTGCCACTCTTAACAGGTCTAAGTTCCTGAGTTACCATTTTCGCTTTGGTCTTTATAAGTTCCATAGATTTGGCAACCTGTACATGAATGAACAAAAAGAAAACAGATACATACCAGAATCAAACAAGAACAATTGTCATCCTTGGAAGTGACTTGTAATCTCTAGGGCGACTCATCGTCATCCTTGGAAAGTCTTGTAATAGTTTTTCCAACCCAATATGGATGAGTAAAACTAGCTGTCTCTTTCAAAAAAAATATGTGCAAAAGCTAGGGAGCCACACATTCAACACTAACTTCATCCTATAATATGATGGCAAGACATGATTAGTTATCAATCCATATTGTGCAGTTGTGCTTATATGGGGAATGCATACCTAAGCGGCTAAGCTGATAATCAGACACCTAGCGATTTACACTAGTAATTTTAAGAGCATAACTCAGACTGCTCAGTATCTGTCACTAAGACAATAGAAGATGGCACGATTCAGAGGATCATTGAATCTATATAAAACATGTATGCATATATATATATATATATATATATATATATATATATATATATATATATATATATATATATATATATATATATATATATAGGGGCCGCATCCGGTCAGAAGTAAACTTATGTCAGAAGGTAAGAAGTAATCCGAGCCACACATTTAATCCTAAATCAATGGTCAAGATTAAATCAAATAAACAAAAACAAAAAACAAAAACCCACTCCCCTTCCTTTTTCTCTCTCCTCCCTCAACCCCCCTCCCCCCACCAACCCGAGACCACCCCAGTCCCGCCGGTGGCCGTCGTCGATCACCACCAACACCGGACCCGACCCCGCCAGCATGGTCGGCCGGCCACCCCGACCTAACCTCCGTCGTTCCCCCAAGTCCCCGCCCCTTCCTTCTCCCCCATTTCGTCCCTTTTCCACTTCGAAACTTGGGGGAGGGGCGGCAAACGTCGAGGGAGGGGCGAGGAACGTCGGGAAGGGGCGGCTAATATCGGGGAGGCGCACGGGATCATCGGGAAGGGGCGGCGAATCATCCAAGAAGGCGGAATTCGGGTGGTTAGAGAAGAGTTTGAAGAGAGAGAATGGGTCGATTGGGGGCGGTGGCGTGGTCGACGGGGGGCGTGAGAACCGCCGCAGGGTCGCCTGAGCAGCGCCTATTGAATGGTGGTGATTGCGTCAAGTGGGGTGGTGGTCGGCGCATGGGGGAGGTGGTGGTCAGGTGGTACGTGGGGTGGTTGTGGGTGGGGGAGGAGGAGAGAGAAAAAAAATGGGGTTTATTTTTCTGGTTTATTTTTGTTTTTTTTAAAGTTACGTGTTTTAGTGTGTAAAGTTATTAGAGTTATTAGAGTTATTGAAGTTATCGGAGTTAAGTTACTGGAGTTATCAAAGTTATTGGAGTTAAGTCGGGGTTACGTGTTTTAAAGTTATTGGAGTTATTAAAGTTTCGGAGTTAAGTCGAGTTACGTGTTTCCGTTATCGGAGTTAAGTCGAGTTACGTGTTTCCGTTATCGGAGTTAAGTCGTAGTTACATATTTTAGTTAATATTTTTAAGTTAGAGTTGTAAAGTTATCGGAGTTATGTGCTACAGTTACTGGAGTTACGGAGCAACTAAAGTTATGAGAGTTAGTGGAGATCAAGATGTGTGGCTCAGATTACTTCTGACCTTCTGACATAACTTTACTTCTGACCTGATTCAATTCCTATATATATATATATATATATATATATATATATATATATATAAAAGACAACTTACAATGTACACCATCGCATATGTGCAAAAAAAATTAAAACAAGAGGAGAATACATTATTAGTTAAGCACCACCCCTAACCGGATATACAACAATAAATTGTCAATACCAGCTAAGAGTACCAGAAAGCAAATACCACCCCTTAGCCAATCACCTCAAGATACAACAGAAGTTATGATTTCTGAACCCCTCCGTACGCTGGTACCAAACTCGTTCTAGGGTCATCTTGGGACAGCACTCAAGTCAACAATGTCCCCATCAGACAAATAACCTCTATATGGCGTCCACAATATCAATAACTTAAAAGTAAATTTCAATTAGAGAAAAAATAAAAACAAACCCAAATCAATAACAGACCTCGTGCACGGAGAATTCTATAACCAACTTTCAAATTGTAACATCGTAACTGAACGGATAATTACCACTAAATCACACAACAAAGAAAAAACTCATTCCCTACAAATTAATACTGAAGAGCACTGAAATGTGATCCTCCGGTGACTATTTGGTAACAAAAAATGAACAACTATCGAAAGTAGATGAACAATATATCTCTCAACCGCAACCAATTCTCCAAAAGTGCAAAACAATAAATCATAGATTTACTCATAATCAATAACGATTTCTTATTTCTAAGTTTTTACAACAGTAAATTCTTAGAAATGGGGATTTGATGTCATCAAAATCCCAGTAATCTCATGTGACCAAACAATAAATACGGAAAATTCACGTGGTGACCCTGAGTTTTGCAAAATTGCACGTGGTGACCCAAATTTTAAGTTTCTGCACACGGTAACCCTGAACTATGCATTTTGTGCACGCGGTAACCCTATATTTTAACACCGTTAGAATTCCGTTAAGTTACGCCATAATTAAGTTCTAATCTACAATCTTTTAACAAAAAAGTTCAATTAATTGAAGTTAACTATATGTTTATACGATATTAAATTAATGTTGGATGAGGTGTAGATAACTAATTGCTACCTCCAAAAGATGATATTAGAGCTTAATTTGACAAAAACTTAACGGACTTCTAACAACGTTAACATATAGGGCCACCATGTGCACAAAATGCATAGTTCAGGGTCACCGGGTGCAGAAACTTAAAATTTGGGTCACCACGTGCAATCTTGCAAGCACGTGAATTTTCCGCAATAAATATCTACACATGCCAATACAAGTTTCAATCAAACTTAATCTCAAACTTAAAAAACAAGAATTACACATATTCAAAGAACAAAATTCAACAAACATAGAGTGAATCAGAAGGAAAGCTTACAGCTTTCGGAAGCTTTCTTATTGATGAGTGCCATTCGCTTGTGCGTCAAACCCTTCTCAAACTTTCAATCAACAAAACCCAAGTAATATAATTAAAACCCAAAAAAAAAAAATTAAACCCTATAATCACAAATCAGAAATTTATACAAAAATAAAGAAACCCAGAAAAATCGAGAACCCTAGAAACATAAAAATCACAGATGTTTACAAACGAAACAAAAACAGGAGAGAGGAGAGAGAGAAATACCTTCTACAACCAATCTCAATTTTCCGATCGATGGATCTGAGACACGATTTCCTCGTCGTCTACCATGGTGAACTGAGATCGAAAACGGAGGAGAGAGAAGATGATTAGGATTTTGAGATGAGGAATATAGTTGAGAAAAATGGAAAATTGAGATTGGGCTCTTCGTAATATGAGAGGTTCCTAGAGTGAAGATACTCAGAAAGATCAAAGTTTGAGAGATGGAAAGCTGGGCTGAGAAGCAGATAAGGAACGAGAAAGAAAGGAGTGAAAAAAAAAAAACAGTATCTCATGCTTTGAGAAAGGAGACCAAAGTATTTGATGTGTTACTATACAGGTTAGATACGGTTGTTTAAGTCCGTTTCTAAATTCAGAGACGGATAACAATCGACCGTCTCTATTTAGAGATGAATTAAAAATCCATCTCAAATTTGAGACGGCATAATGAGATCCGTCTCTAATTAGAGATGGTGTTATAACATCCGTCTCTGAGGAAAGTTTGAGACGGAATATAACTATTCCATATCTAACTTAGAGATGGAACTTAAAAATCCGTCTCCAAATTGAGAATTTCTTGTAGTGTTTTATTGTTATTCTTATTACTTGATTTCTTGTTTCTCGCCATGGCAGAGAAGCTCGAAATCTTTCCGTACAGATATTTTAGCTAGCTTGAGGGAGAATGTTTCTCTCACTTCTTTCTCTCTCTAACATCTTGTTTTTTTATTATTGGATCCAAAGTTTACAACAATGCGATTGACCACTAGTTGGAAGCAAAGTTCTTGAAACATAGTCTTAACTTCAATCAACCATACATCTGTAAATTCCACGGATGGTCTCTATCGCGACGGACGCGCGAATCGTGCGATGATTGCACTAGGATAGGAGTCGCCACCAAACAATTCTTGGGTGTTTGGAAACCATGCAACGCGATCTTGTTCCTTGTTACCAAGGGACTACGTAAACGCTAGGTGATGAGTCAGTACCCATTGAGCATAAACATTTGGAGAAGCGAGTCATGCCAAGTACAAAACACGTTTGCGAGTCGTTTACCGAAAGGGACAAAACCGAGGGACGTAAGGAACAAGATGCACGTTGTGCCCTACGCCAATGTGCAACCCAAGGACCGCAAGACTGGGTTCCGGGTTGACGATACGTGTTGGGAATCCATAAGACACCCAACCCCGCCCACATATAGCGGCCTCTACTAGTTGAATTATCGTTTACAAGTCGTCGAGAAGTTAAGCCATGAAAATTACAATCATTTACAAGTTATATACAATCTAGTAAATTAGCTATGTCAGTTATTTAGCACATAAACTAGATCTTAAGTCGCAACATCGTTAAGATTGATTAACGGTCCCTAGCTACCAATTTGTCCAAGTGCTTTGCGCTATGTGGGTTAGGCGTGATTCATGTAATTCGTTTTAGATCTAATCTTGGTTAGGCAAAATATAAATCTAGGGCGAAAGCAATAAATTGCGCACGTAAATAAGGGGTAGGAGATGAGAATAAAGTAAAAGATGAGTTTAAAAAAGAGGGGGTGCCCTCAGGACTTACGTTTGTCCGCGATACCACTACTTGCTCTACTATGCTTCGAGATCGTTGTGTTCATCCTTAATATGCGTCGTAGGGGCTACATGTGTTCTTGAAGCGTTGCGTTGCTCTTCGAACGTGGTGTTTAAGAGGGGCTTTACTTGAGTTGTGTTTAGGGGTGTCCTAGAGGTGTAGGGGTGCTATTAGGGTTTTGGTGTTGTAGTTCGTTGCTAGGGTATTTGTATTGTAGTTAGGGTTTTTTATGAGTAAATTGTAGTGAGGGAGGAGCAGAGTTTCGGGTTGGAAATGATGTGTGAAGGTGTGTCAAATGGGGTGGAAAGATGGTGTATTTATAGGTGTTGTCGTGGGCTAGGGTTAGTCGGCCACTAGGGCAGCTGCGCATGGCGCGGGTGGTTCGCGCATGGCGCAGGTTAGGTCGCGCATGGCGCACGTTGGCTCGCGCATGGCGTGGCCTGGGTCGCGCATGGCGCAGGTAATGTCGCGCATGACGAACGCGCGGGTGCGCCAAGGCCTCTGTGCGCGCGCAAAGGTGCGCCTGGACCCCTTGCCACACCATACAAATTTGCATTTCTGGCTTTCTTATGACATGGGTAATGTACATGTGAATTTGGGTGGGCAAATGACGTACAAAAATATGTTTTGTTGATGATTATTGGCGGTTTAGGCACGCGGGTCATTCTTGAGTAAGGTCAGGTGTAAAGTGGTTGTTTTTGGCCTTGTTCTAGGTAAAGACGCATTTGCTAACGGATTAACGACAACGGTGGTTCACATAGTAGAGCAAATAGACGCAGTTCACTGTAAAATGTCCTTTCATCATCGGGCATTTGGGTAGGGAACAATGCAGGTGTCTTCAGAACCCCCCACTTTGACTGAGGCTTGGACGAGTCGAAAGTCAAAGTATGTAAATCGTGCAAAAGGGATGCGAATGAGCGTGGAGGGTCGTTTAAGGTCCAGTAGACCGCCGGTGCGTATTTAGAGGTTTGCCAACCAATAAGAAGATATACCTGATGTTTATAGTCAGTGCGACTGCGGATGATGTTTAAGGTCGGAGCGACCGTTGGATAGGATTGTGTAACTTGCTGATTGTACTTGTAGTGATTTTTGAATGTCGGAAGTGGGTCCGAGTTACTTGGTGATTATGTCAATGCTTAAGGTCAGTGCGACCGCTGATTGCTAGTAGTGATTGTTTCTACTTATATCGGAGGTGGGTCAGATGTTGCTTGATAATGGTGGAGTTAGGTCCACTACTGTTGATGGTATTTGGCTTGAGATGTTGAAAGTGGGTCTGACGTTGCTTGTTCATGGTGGAGTTAGGTCCACTGTTGTTGATGGTATTTCGCTTGATATGTCGAAAATGGGTCCGACTTTGCTTGATCGTAACGGAGTTCGGTCCGTTGGTGTTGAATATAGAGTTTTGCTAGATGCCCGAGTTTAAAGTCGGTGCGACTGTTACATGACTGGAAGGTGTGTGATCTTTCTCGATCTTTGACGGATTGACATTGTCGAAAGAAGCCACCACGTTTGCATGAGTGGGGGGATCATGGAGCAATTGTATGTGGCTTGAACCTTTGTCAAGTTGATTATGCATGGTGAAAATTCTTGTTGTATGTACTATGTCTCACTCTTGTGCGAGCAAGAAGATTGTGGCGCAGAGGTGTGTTCTTTTAACCTCGTCGTGCTAATGTTGGTAGAGTAGTGGTGATGGACGCACGATTGCATCTTGTCCTGAGGGTGGCGAGTGCTGCCTAGTTCTCATGCAAAGGTTTATGCAAGTAGTGTGCAAATATATGTCATGTGATGAAAAGCAAGTGATGCCTAGTGCTTGTGTAAAGGATTGTGTAGGTGGTGTGCAAGTGTAACTGACTCGATGTAATGCAATGTTATGAAATGCAATGCAATGATGTTGTGCACTTAGAGTAATGCAACCTAGACTCGAGGCACATGCAGATGTAAAATGCGAAAAAATGCAGGGTGGTACCCCGACTTCCCCCAAAAGGAAAAAGGATGAAAAAGATGCTAAGTTTCATGGAATAAAACTAAGAGTACCAAATAGAAATTGGTGAGGAGAACAAAAACGTGTAGGAGTAAGTTTGAGGTTTCCCCCAAAAGAAAAAAAGGATGAAAATGGTAGATATTTGAGGTTTCCCCCAAAAGAAAAAAAAAGGATGAAAATGGTAGATATTTGAGGTTTCCCCCAAAAGAAAAATGATGAACAAGGTGAGCAAAAGTAAAAGATGAGTTGAGAAAAGAGGGGGTGCCCTCAGGACTTACGTTTGTCCGCGATACCACTACTTGCTATACTATGCTTCGAGATCGTTGCGTTGATCCTTAGTATGCGTCGTATGGGCTAGATGTGTTCTTGAAACGTTGCGTTGCTCTTCGAACGTGGTGTTTAAGAGGGGCTTTACTTGAGTTGTGTTTGATTGTGTTGTGTTTAGGGGTGCCCTAAAGGTGTAGGGGTGCTATTAGGGTTTTGGTGTTGTAGTTGCTAGCGTATTTCTATTATAGTTAGGGTTTTTTATGAGAGAATTGTAGGGAGGGAGGAGCAGAGTTTCGGCTTGGAAATGATGTGTGAAGGTGTGTCAAATGGGGTGGAAAGATGGTTTATTTTTTGGTGTTGTCGTGGGCTAGGGTTAGCCGGCCACTAGGGCAGCTGCGCATGGCGCGGGTGGTTCGGCATGGCGCAGGTTGGCTTGCGCATGGCGCGACCTGGGTCGCGCATGGCGCAGGTAATGTCGCGCATGGCGAACGCGCGGGTGCGCCAAGGCCTCTGGGCGCGCGCAAAGGTGCGCCTGGTTCCCTTGCCACACCATACAAAATTGCATTTCTGGCTTTCTTATGACATGGGTAATGTACATGTGAATTTGGGTGGGCAAATGACGTACAAAAACAAGTTTTGTTGATGATTTTTGGGGGTATAGGCATGCAGGTCATTCCTGAGTTAGCACTACAAGGAACACTTTCATTTGCGACAGAGCAAACTCGTCGCAAATCAACCAAAACTCGTCGTAAATGGTCTTTTACGACGAGAATTTCGTCCGGCCGTGAGTTTACTGTACCCGTTTGTAATAAGATTTTTTGCACGAGATGTTTTTCTTGTCGTAAAAGCTCTTTTGCGACGACTTTTTCTCATCATAATTTTTTTTCCGACAACACATAATTACACAATTTAATCTTTTTTCCCTCACGTGGACCGGTAGTATTTCGTTCTCCCGCAATTCGATCTCTCTCGTGAGTATCTTAGTTAGGTTCCCAGAAGGTCACCCATCCTAAGACTACTCTCCATTAAGCACGCTTAATTTTGGAGTTCTTAGCACATGAGTTTCCTACATGGAAAGCCAACTTTATTTGTATGATTAGTACAATCAATTTATTTAAACACTCATAGGAATCTTTAATCTCTTAAAAATCCTCAATATATACAGTTTCGATTATTACACGATCATTTATGACCCTGAAGCTTACTGTGATTTTTTTTATATTTTGACTTTATATCGCGCAACTGTCTATCAACTATTACATAGTGGTTTCAAATAGTTCAAGAAATAAGATCGAAACTATTAAAATCACTGCACTCAGTTAAATTATAAATTGTTTAAAATAATTCTTGTTTATTTTCTCTACATCTTAACTCTAATTTTAAGTTTTTGTAAATTTTATTTTTCCCTTTTCGACGAGAATTTTGTGTCATCATAAATAACTTGATTATCTTCATTGAGAAACAAATTCTCGTCGCAACTAATTTATTATCTACGGCGAGAAACAGATTCTTATCATAGCTAATTAATTATCTACGTCGAGAAACCAAATCTCGTCGTAACTAATCTATTATCTACGATGAGAAACTAAATCTCGCCGTAGCAAATTTATTATCTACGACGAGAAACCAAATCTCGTCATAGCTAATCTATTATTTATGACGAGAAAACGAATCTCGTCGTAGCTAATCTATTATTTACGACGAGAAACCGAATCTCGTCGTAGCTAATCTATTATTTACAACGAGAAATCGAATCTCGTCGTAGCTAATTTATTATCTACGACGAGAAACTGAATCTCGTCGTAATATATATTTTTTGCAACGAGAAATTTGACCTTCGTAGATAATATTATTTTTTACGACGAGATCAAAAATCTCGTTGTAAAAGATACATCTTTTGCGACGAGAATCCATTCCGGTCGTAATTTTGGTCGCAAATGAACGTTTTTCTTGTAGTGTAGGTCAGGTGTAAAGTGGTTGTTTTTGGCCTTGTTCTAGGTAAAGACGCATTTGCTAACTGATTCACGACAACGGTGGTTCACATAGTAGAGCAAATAGACGCAGTTCACGTAAAATGTTCTTTCATCATCAGGCATTTGGGTAGGGACCAATGCAGGTGTCTACAACATCCCATTGAGAAGTAGAGTTTTCCCTTTATTGCACACAATTCAACAAATAATACTCTTATATTTTCACCAATAACTGATAACATTTTTGCAGATTGATAGTTTTGAAAGATTTTAACACCCTTTGAGAGACACTAATGATATTAACTAAGCTTAACACAAGAGTGAGAGATTTGATAGACTTCAATTCATGTATTGCAAATTTTAACCTAGAAGAAATTCAATGTGAGGGAGGAGCTTGATTTTACTCTAAAAAGCAAGCAACGGGGGATAGATAGAACATGTTCAATACATGACAGAGCCTTTACCAATAAGGATTGATACTTCAATCCTCAGACTCCCTAATACCAATTTGCCTACATTTCCGACCGAACAAGTATCATTGTTAATGTTCTTAATGTTGTGGGTATAACTTGGACCTTTCAATTTTTAAACTGAGAGATTGAACACCCTCATTATAGGAATTTGGCTAAAGAATTTTCGACAAAACATTTTTATGGTACCCACATTTTCAATCTACTCCATCCTCCTTAAAGAGAGAAGAAAGACTGCCCTGGTTAGCGTAGAATCCAACAAATGTCTACGTCTAGATGTATGATATTTCTACTGAATTTTGTTAAGATTTCATGGTCTGTTATTGGGGAAGATTATTTTTGTCGGGCCGTTTTGATTTTTTTCAAAAACAAAACAAAAGCAAAAGCATATGTGCTCCTCATTTATCACTTGAATTCCCAAAAAGGTCTCCACAGTTTATGAGGTCACACAATGTTCATGTTGTATTCCAATGTGCAAAACTCCGAAATATCATTACAATAGGCTGAAAAAAGTCATTATTCCTTCACATTTGGTATGAATACGCTACTTTCCTTAAGGGAAGCAGATCTTTTTTATCTATTTATTATATAGCCTTACCTTTAGCTTTCGTTACAGGGCATGATCAACATAATGTGTCTTGCTAGTTGTCTTATAGAGGTGGATATAAAGAGGGGTTTGGGGAATCCTTGAGTTGGGTTTTCATTAAGCAAGATATGTCCATCAACAAGTTGCCTAAGGAATTTATAGCCAAGACTATGACATGGGCGAGTTTCCCTTTCCATACTTTGAAACTAAATGGCTCTAAAAAAGGCTCTTTTCGACATCGACGGAGTTCTAACTAGGTACCTTTTGAGATCTTGCTTAAATAATTTAAAGCCAAATTATAAAGACAGGACATGCAAGTGAGGGTAATGTAGAACTTTTGAAACCTGCATAGATTACTAGGACATACCTTTAGTGGTCAAGGACCTGATTTTATTTACGACGTCTCGTTTGACACAACAAAACGGAATAAATATGAACATCAAAGTCATATCAGTGACAAATACAACAACAAAAAACAAAATGGGGCCATATATAAGGGTCTCTTGAATATTTCATTTTATTGTATTAAGTTAAAGACATATTATGATTACCCCGCCATTTTACAGTTTCTTTTGTATTTCTTTATAAAGTGTATGTAGAACTTATATAGACATTAACTAACCAAATAAATTAGATCGCTTCAAATAAGCATTTAACTCTATATAAATACGATACCGCTTGATTAGCTAGCAAAATCAGTCTATGCCAACTCTCACCTTACTGTGTGTTTATCATATCCAAATATCTACCTGAAATGGACATCTAAAATTTAAACAAAAAAGTAACTAACATAGTATAATTTTGTTCCATTTTAAGGACGTTAATTAAATTACTCAACAAAAGATACTAATTAAGATTAATAGAGGATTCTTATGTGAAAAACTAATCAAAATCGTAAACATATCAAATTTTAAAATTGAGGTCTTATTTTGGCAATGTTTTTGTATCATATAAAAACGAACAGTTTTTGTGTTGAGACATCATAAGCTATATATTTTAGCTATACATTTTAAGGCTTTCCTATATTTTAATTATTTTGAACTTTATTTGTTTCAATGTAAACGTCTAGTATGATATGTGTCAATATAGTATGAAACTGAGTCTTTTTATTATACTTTGAGATCTACCATTGTCAAGAATTTGTTATCAAAGTTAATTCAAACCTAAATTAAATGGTTTGTCACCTTTTCACAACCTAATTACTTCCAATGTCAATTCCAAAAAGATATTAAAAGACAAACTTTTATTTGAGAAATAGTTGGAAACAAACTTCTTGAAACATAATTTAAACTTCAATCAACCATACATCCCATTGAGAAGTAGAGTTTTCCCTTGATTGCACACAATTAAACAAATAATAGTCTTAACTTTTCACCAATAACGGGTAACATTTTCGCAAATTGATAGTTTTAAAAGATTTTAACACCCTTTGAGACACTGATGATATAATAAGTAAGCTTAACACAAGAGTGAGGTTTGATAGACTTCCATTCCTGTATTGCAAATTCTAACCTAGAAGAAATTCAATGTGAGGGAGGAGCTTGATTTTACTCTAAAAATCAAGCAACAGGGGATAGATAGAACATGTTCAATACTTGACAGAGCCTTTACCAATAAGGATTGATTCTTGAATCTTCAGACTCGCTAATAGCAATTTGCCTACATTTCCTGTAACACCCCGTATATTTTGGGAATTTATTTAATTTAGTTGTTACTAATGATATTTATTTTAAGTTAATTTTCGTAAATGGTTAAATGATTTTCGTATTTATAAAATTATTGTATTTATTTTTATAAACCAAAAAGAAAACTAAACTAAACTTATTTAAACTAAAATTCTATTTAAAAATCCCTAAATAGCAAATCACCCTCTTACCCCTCATTATTAATTAAACCTAATCCCCACTAAAACCCACAAACCATTTCTATCTTACGCACAACTATCACCATGCTCGAATAACATCATCATCATCGTCATCTTCGCTTTCGATCGCCGTCAACATTCAATCGCTCGCCGCCATCAATTTTCAGCCCGATTTTGGACGAAACTAGTAGCGTTGCTCCTATTTTTCTCTCCTCTACACAACGGTATGAATTTCTCAAAGTTTTATTAAAGTTGTACCGACATTGTCGTTCATAGTTTTGTTCATTAACTTTGATGTGTGAAATTTACTTGGTTTTAATCCTTGTTTTAGTGTTACTCATCATTGAATCGGATTTTAATTCGTTTTTATAAATGTTTTTGAGTTGGACTTTTTCTTTGAGAAGGGTCGTGTTGTTGTCGTTGCTGTTGGTTTTGTCGTCGGTGTAATTAGTGTTGTTGGTGTAGCCGTAGGTGTTGTCGCACGGCTCTGTTTCGAGTTGCTGATCATTGGCCGTTGAGGTGCATGTGTGGTTATGCGAGAGCGGATGTGCGAAGGCCCGTGGAGGAGTGTGCGTGTGATTTGTATCAAGGGGCTGCTTGTTGTTGTACTGTATGCGCAAATAGATGAAGCTATTGAATGTTGATTTTTGGGTATTGGCATTAAGGTGGCATTTAGGTAGTAATCGTTGTTAGTGTGTTAGCCATGAAGTTGTCGTGATGTTATTGTTGGTTCGTGGCTAGTATGAATTTAAGTAGTGTTAACAATTGTGGGCATTTGAAGATTTATTTATTTGGGTTTAAGTTATATAAACGATAGATAATTTGGGTCTTTTAGTGATTATCGTTTGGGGTTATGTTTATATATATATGTTAGGTCTTTGGTTTACGTACTTCGTTAGTAATGTGGGTTATGTTTCATAGTCGTTCGTCTATTAATTTTAGTTATCATTTTATGGTATATAGCTTGCGGTATTAAAGAGGTTCGATTTGACGACTTTGAGAGGATTAATTAAGGGGAAGTTTAGCGCTATCGGTAAGAACGCCAACTCTTGAGCTTGAGCATGTTTTATTATCTTATAATGTGATCAATTCTTGTTTCATATATATATTGGCTTCTATACTTTTATCGATTGATCACAATATCTCTTGTTTGGTTTGGAATTGGTTATACATCAAATAAAATATCTAATCATGGTTTGAACTTGGGTTATGGTTAATGGGATTTTCTTCTATAAACACTCTAGAGTTCGAGTTAACTCCTGCGGGGGTGCTCGATTACGAATGATTTATTATACCTCTGATCAAGGTAACTCTTAACTGGATTAGCTACCAGTTACCTATTAGAACCTCCTCCTTGACCGGTTACATCCTACTGGCCCTCATGTGAGGGGTGTGCACACTCGGGTTCTCTTAGGGTGGTTTGGTTGGCCTCTAGAGTTGTTCCTGGTTTGGGGTAGGACCCTTACCCAAGATGGGTTACTAATGCGGAGTGCCCATTCCTGTATATTTGGCTTTTCTCTCTGAAATTCGTATAATGATTCTTGGTTCATATATCTCTCTTATCACCTTGGCTAATCCTTTGGTTGTAAGCGTTACTTGTTCAGCTACGCGCCTCATAGGCGCGTATCTTACTTTCCTTGTTTTGCTTTGAGTTCTTACTCAGCCAGTTTTGCTGACGTTCTTTTGTTTGGGTTTGTCCCTACCCTATTCTGGGGCCTGTGTCATTTTCGTATGGCGCAGTTGACAGGTGTGTTTGATGGTGATATGTTGAGCTTGCGGACGTCTGCATTCACGGGGTCTTTTCATTTAGACAATTAATAAACCTTTATTAGTTTCATTTGGATTTCGGATTTGGAATTTGTAAAATTTGACTAAGTCTTCCGCTGTCGTACTATTAATTATTTACATTTTGGATTTATTAATTTGGTTTTAGCCTTGCAATTAACTTGGTTAGTTAATTGTGGCATAATAATCTTAGGTTTTCATTTATTTAATTTGGTCGAAAATTTAGGGTGTTCAATTTTTAAACTGGGAGATTGAACACCCTCATTATAGAACTTTGGCTAAAGAAGTTTCGAAATAACCTTTTTATGCTACCCACATCTTCAAGCTACTTCATCAGCCTTAAAGAGAGAAGGTAGACTTTAAAACTTTAAATAATTTTCATATATCTAACTTCACATGCTAGGTAAATCAGTGTTAAGAAAAGCATGAATCATGTCTAGAGGATTTCCTGCTAAAGTCTATGAACTAGATGTTACACAGAAGAGAGAATGAGTTGCAGGTACAAGTATTGTACCATTAAGAAGGTATAACTCATTATACTCAACCATAAAGCCAAGATAACTCATACCGAGGAAGTAGATTTCAACACTAAAGACGTTCACTATAGGATTAATGTAAAAACCGTACAATTATCATCGGAAGCATTCAGGATACATATGGTTATCTTTTCATAAATCAGAAAAGGATTTGGTAACGTTGAAACCTATTATAAAGATGTAATTAAACGAAAATAATAAGAATGGAAAAATCAATAAGGGACCTAGTTTTTATTTACGACGTCTCGTTTGACACAACAAAAGTGAATAAATATGAACATCAAAATCATATCAGTGACAAATACAACTACAAGAAACAAAACGGGGCCATATATAAGGGTCTCTTGAATATTTCATTTTATTGTATTAAGTTAAAGACATATTATATTGTTGTTCACCCTCATTATAGGACTTTAGCTAAAGAAGTTTCGAAATAAACTTTTTATGCTACCCACATCTTCAAGCTACTTCATCAGCCTTAAAGAGAGAAGGTAGATTTTAATATTTTAAATAATTTTCATATATCTAACTTCACATGCTAGGTAAATCAGTGCTAAGAAGAGCATGAATCATGTCTAGAGGATTTCCTACTTAAATCTATGAACTAGATGCTACATTGAAGAGAGAATGAGTTGCAGGTACAAGTATTGTACCACTAAGAAGGTTGAACTCATTATACTCAACCAGATAGCCATGATAACTCATACCAAGGAAGTAGATTTCAACACTAAAGACGTTCACTATAGGATTAATGTTAAAACCGTACAATTATCATCGGAAGCATTCGGGATAGAAATGGTTATCTTTTCATAAATCAAAAAAGGATTTGATAACGTTGAAACCTATTATAAAGATTTAATTAAACGAACATAATAAGAATGTAAAGGATAAAGGCTATTTCAGCGAAGTATTGTGTATGCGAATTAGAGTAAATTTCTTAGAGGATCGAAAAAGCAATAAGGAGAAAATTAAAATTGCCTTGGTTAGCGTAGAATCCAACAAATGTCTACGTCTAGGTGTATGATATTTCTACTGATTTTTGTGAAGATTTCATGGTCTGTTATTGGGGAAGATTATTTATGTCAGGCCGTGTTCTTTTTTTTAAAAAACAAAACAAAAGCAAAAGCATATGTGCTCCTCACTTATCACTCGAATTCCTAAAAAGGTCTCCACAGTTTATGAGATCCCACCAATTTCATGTTGAATTCCAATGACCAAAACTCCGAAATATCATTACAATAGGCTGAAAAAAAGTCATTCCTTCACATTTGGTATGAATACGCTACTTTCCTAAAGGGAAGCAGATTTTTTTTATCTATTTATTATATAGCCTTACCTTTAGCTTTCGTTACAGGGCATGATAACCATAATGTGTCTGCTAGGTGTCTTATAGAGGTGGATATAAAGAGGGGTTTGGGGAATCCTTGAGTTGGGTCTTCATTCAGCAAGATCTGTCCATCAACAAGTTGCCTACGGAATTTATAGCCAAGACAATGACATGGGCGAGTCTCCCTTTGCATACTTTGAAACTAAATGGCTCTAAAAAAGGCTATTTTCAACATCGACGGAGTTCTAACTAGGTACCTTTTGAGAGCTTGCTTCAATAATTTAAAACCAAATTATACAGAGAGGACATGCAAGTGAGGGTAATGTAGAACTTTTGAAACCTGCAGAGATTACTAGGACATACCTTTAGTGGGGTCAAGGGACCTAGTTTTTATTTACGACGTCTCGTTTGACACAACAAAAGTGAATAAATATGAACATCAAAATCATATCAGTGACAAATACAACTACAAGAAACAAAACGGGGCCATATATAAGGGTCTCTTGAATATTTCATTTTATTGTATTAAGTTAAAGACATATTATGATTACCCCGCCATTTTACAGTTTCTTTTGTATTTATTTATAAAATTTATGTAGAACTTATATAGACATTAACTAACCAAATAAATTAGATCTCTTCAAATAAGCATTTAACTCTATATAAATACGATACCACTTGATTAGCTAGCAAAAATAGTCTATGCCAACTCTCACCTTACTGTGTGTTTATCATATCCAAATATCTACCTAAAATGGACATCTAATATTTAAAAAAAAAAGTAACTTACATAGTATAATTTTGTTCCATTTTAAGGACGTTAATTAAATTACTTAACAAAAGATACTAATTAAGATTAATAGAGGATTCTTGTGTGAAAAACTAATCAAAATCGTAAACATTTCAAATTTTAAAATTTGGGCTTTATTTTGGCAATGTTTTTGTATCATATAAAAAAGAACAGTTTTTATGTTGAGACATCATAAGCTATATATTTTAGCTATACATTTTAAGGCTTTCCTATATTTTAATTATTTTGAACTTTATTTGTTTCAATGCAAACGTCTAGTATGATATGTGTCAATAGAGTATGGAACTGAGTCTTCTTATTATACTTTGAGATCTACCATAGTCAAGAATTTGTTATCAAAGTTAATTCAAAACTAAATTAAATGGTTTGTCACCTTTTCAAAACCTTGTTACTTCCAATGTCAATTCCAAAATGATATTAAAAGACAAACTTTTATTTGAGAACTAGGAGGAAGCAAAGTTCTTGAAACATAGGAAGCAAAGTTCTTGAAACATAGGAAGCAAAGTTCTTGAAACATAGGAAGCAAAGTTCTTGAACTAGGAGGATTTCCTGCTAAAGTCTATGAACTAGATGTTACACAGAAGAGAGGATAAGTTGCAGGTACAAGTATTGTACCCTTAAGAAGGTTGAACTCACTATACTCAACCACATAGCCAAGATAACTCATACCAAGGAAGTAGATTTGAACACTAAAGATGTTCACAATAGGATTAATGTAAAAACCGTACAATTGTCATCGGAAGCATTCAGGATACAAATGGCTATCTTTTCATAAATCAGAAAAGGATTTGGTAACGTTGAAACCTATTATAAAGATCTAATTAAACGAAAATATTAATAATGTAAAGGATAAAGGCTTTTTAGTGAAGTATTGTGCATGCGAATTAGAGTAAGTTTCTTAGAGGATGGAAAAATCAATAAGTTGAAAATTAAAATTGCCTTGGTTAGCGTAGAATCCAACAAATGTCTACGTCTAGATGTATGATATTTCTACTAATTTTTGTGAAGATTATTTTTGTGAAGATTATTTTTGTAAAGATTATTTTTGTCAGGCCGTGTTGTTTTTTTTTAAAAAACAAAACAAAAGCAAAAGCATGCTTCTCACTTATCACTTGAATTCCTAAAAAGGTCTCCACAGTTTATGAGATCACACCAATTTCATGTTGTATTCCAATGTCCAAACCTCCGAAATATCATTACAATAGGCTGAAAAAAAGTCATTCCTTCACATTTGGTATGAATACGCTAGTTTCCTAAAGGGAAGCAGATCATTTTTATCTATTTATTATATAGCCTTACCTTTAGCTTTCGTTACTGGGCATGATCAACATAATGTGTCTGCTAGGTGTGTTATAGAGGTGGATATAAAAAGGGGTTTGGGGAATCCTTGAGTTGGGTTTTCATTAAGCAAGATCTGTCCATCAACAAGTTGCCTAAGGAATTTATAGCCTAGACTATGACATAGGCGAATCTCCCTTTGCATACTTTGAAACTAAATGGCTCTAAACAAGGCTCTTTTCAACATCGACGGAGTTCTAACAAGGTACCTTTTGAGGCTTGCTTAAATAAATTTTGAACTTTTGAAAATTATACAAAGAGGACATGCAAGTGAGGGTAATGTAGAACTTTTGAAACCTGCAGAGATTACTAGGACATACCTTTAGTGGTCAAGGACCTAGTTTTTATTTACGACGTCTCGTTTGACACAACAAGACGAAATAAATATGAATATCAAAATCATATCAGTGACAAATACAACTATAAGAAACAAAACGGGGCTATATATAAAGGTCTCTTGAATATTTCATTTTATTGTATTAAGTTAAACACATATTATGAATACCCCTCCTTTTTACAGTTTCTTTTGTATTTCTTTATAGAGTTTATGTAGAACTTATATAGACATTAACTAACCCAAAAATTAGATCGTTTCAAATAAACATTTAACTTTATATAAATACGATACCACTTGATTAGCTAGTAAAATCAGTCTATGGCAACTCTCACCTTACTGTGTGTATCATATCCAAATATCTACCTGAAATGGACATCTAAAATTTAAACAAAAAAGTAACTTATGTAGTATAATTTTGTTCCATTTTAAGGACGTTAATTAAATTACTCTATAAAAGATACTAATTAAGATTAATAGAGGATTCTTATGTGAAAAACTAATCAAAATCGTAAACATATCAAATTTTAAAATTGAGGTCTTATTTTGGCAATGTTTTTGTATCATATAAAAAAGAACAATTTTTGTGTTGAGGCATCATAAGCTATATATTTTAGCTATACATTTTCAGGTTTCCTATAATTTAATTATTTTGAACTTTATTTGTTTCAATGTAAACGTCTAGTATGATATGTGTCAATAGAGTATGGAACTGAGTCTTCTTACTATAATTCGAGATCTACCATTGCCAAGAATTTGTTATCAAAGTTAATTCAAACCTAAATTAAACGGTTTGTCACCTTTTCACAACCTTGTTACTTCCAATGTCAATTCCAAAACGATATTAAAAGACAAACTTTTATTTGAGAACTAGTTGGAAGCAAAGTTCTTGAAACATAGTGTTAACTTCAATCAACCATACATCCCATTGAGAAGTAGAGTTTTCCCTTGATTGCACACAATTAAACAAATAATAGTCTTAAATTTTCACCAATAACGGGTAACATTTTTGCAGATTGATATATTTGAAAGATTTTAACACCCTTTGAGACACTAATGATATAATAAGTAAGCTTAACACAAGAGTGAGGTTTGATAGACTTTCATTCTTGTATTGCAAATTTTAACCTAGAAGAAATTCAATGTGAGGGACGGATAGATAGAACATGTTCAATACTTGACAGAGCTTTTACCAATAAGGATTGATACTTCAATCCTCAGACTCCCTAATACCAATTTGCCTACATTTCCGACCGAACAAGTATCACAGTTAATGTTCTTAATGTTGTGGATATAAAGTGGACCTTTCAATTTTTCAACTGCGAGATTGAACACCCTCATTTTAGGACTTTAGCTAAAGAAGTTTCGAAATAAACTTTTTATGCTACCCACATCTTCAAGCTACTTCATCAGCCTTAAGAGAGAAGATAGTGTTTAAAATTTTAAATAATTTTCATATATCTAACTTCTTATGCTAGGTAAATTAAATTAGTGCTAAGAAGTGCATGAATCATATCTTGAGGATTTCCTGCTAAAGTCTATGAACTAGATGTTACACAGAAGAGAGGATGAGTTGCAGGTACAAGTATAGTACCCTTAATAAGGTTGAAATCACTATACTCAAACAAATTGCCAAGATAACTTATACCAAGCAAGTAGATTTCAACACTAAAGAAGTTCACTATAGGATTAATGTAAAAACCGAACAATTGTCATCGGGAGCATTTAGGATACAAATGGCTATCTTTTCATAAATCAGAAAAGGATTTGGTAACGTTGAAACCTACTATAAAGATCTAATTAAACGAAAATAATAAGAATGTAAAGGATAAAGGCTATTTCAGTGAAGTATTGTGCATGCGAATTAGCGTAAATTTCTTAGAGCATGGAAAAATCAATAAGGAGAAAATTAAAATTGCCTTGGTTAGCATAGAATCCAACAAATGTCTACGTCTAGATGTATGATATTTCTACTGATTTTTGTGAAGATTTCATGGTCACTTATAGGGGAATATTATTTTTGTCACGATGTGCTATTTAAAAAAAAAAACAAAACAAAAGCAAAAGCATATGTGCTCCTCACTTATCACTTGAATTCCTAAAAACGTCTCCACAGTTTATGAGGTCACACCAATTTCATGTTGTATTCCAATGTCCAAAACTTCGAAATATCATTACATTAGGCTAAAAAAAAGTCATTCCTTCACATTTGGTATGAATACGCTACTTTCCTAAAGGGAAGCAGATCATTTTTATCTATTTATTATATGGCCTTACCTTTAACTTTCGTTACAGGGCATGATCAACATAATGTGTCTGCAAGGTGTCTTATAGAGGTGGATATAAAGAGGGGTTTGGAGAATTCTTGAGTTGGGTTTTCATTAAGCATGATCTGTCCATCAACAAGTTGCCTATGGAATTTATAGCCTAGACTATGACATGGGCAAGTCTCCCTTTGCATACTTTGAAACTAAATGGCTCTAAACAAGGCTCTTTTCAACAACGACGGAGTTCTAATTAGGTAGCTTTTGAGCGCTTGCTTATATAATTTTAAGCCAAATTATACAAAGAGGACATGCAAGTGAGGGTAATGTAGAACTTTTGAAACCTGCAGAGATTACTAGGACATACCTTTAGTGGTCGAGGATCTAGTTTTTATTTACGACGTCTCGTTTGACACAACAAGACGGAATAAATATGAACATCAAAATCATATCAGTGACAAATAGAACTACAAGAAACAAAACGGGGCCATATATAAGGGTCTCTTGAATATTTCATTTTATTGTATTAAGTTAAAGACATATTATGATAACCCCTCCTTTTTACAGTTTCTTTTGTATTTCTTTATATAGTTTATGTAGAACTTATATAGACATTAACTAACCAAAAAAATTAGATCGCTTCAATTAAGCATTTAACTTTATATAAATACGATACCACTTGATTAGCTAGTAAAATCAGTCTATGGCAACTCTCACCTTACTGTGTGTTTATCATATCCAAATATCTACCTGAATTGGACATCTAAAATTTAAACAAAAAAGTAACTAACATAGTATAATTTTGTTCCATTTTAGGGATGTTAATTAAATTACTCTAAAAAAGATACTAATTAAGATTAATAGAGGATTCTTATGTGAAAAAATAATTAAAATCGTAAACATATCAAATGTTAAAATTGACGTCTTATTTTGGCAATGTGTTAATATCATATAAAAAAGAACAGTTTTTGTGTTGAGACATCATTAGCTATATATTTTAGCTATACATTTTAAGGTTTCCTATATTTTAATTATTTTGAACTTTATTTGTTTCAATGTAAACGTCTAGTATGATATGTGTCAATAGAGTATGGAACTGAGTATTCTTACTATACTTCGAGATCTACCATTGTCAAGAATTTGTTATCAAAGTTAATTCAAACCTAAATTAAATGGTTTGTCACCTTTTCTTAACCTAGTTACTTCCAATGTCAATTCCAAAATGATATTATCAGACAAACTTTTATTTCAGAACTAGTTGGAAGCAAAGTTCTTGAAACATAGTGTTAATTTGAATCAACCATACATCCCATTGAGAAGTAGTGTTTTCCCTTGATTGTACACAATTAAACAAATAATAGTCTTAAATTTTCACCAATAACGGGTAACATTTTTGCAGATTGATATATTTGAAAGAATTTAACACCCTTTGAGACACTGATGATATAATAAGTAAGCTTAACACAAGAGTGAGGTTTGATAGACTTCCATTCTTGTATTGCAAATTTTAATCTAGAATAAATTCAATGTGAGGGACGAGCTTGATTTTACTCTAAAAAGTAAGCAACAGGGGGATAGATAGAACATGTTCAATACTTGACAGAGCCTTTACCAATAAGGATTGATACTTCAATCCTCAGACTCACTAATACCAATTTGCCTACATTTCCGATCGAACAAGTATCACAGTTAATGTTCTTAATGTTATGGATATAAAATGGACCTTTCAATTTTTAAACTGCGAGAAGTTTCGAAATAATCTAGTTTACTAGGACATACCTTTAGTGGTTAAGGACCTAGTTTTTATTTACGACGTCTCGTTTGACACAACAAGATGGAATAAATATGAACATCAAAATCATATCAGTGACAAATACAACTACAAGAAACAAAACGGGGCCATATATAAGAGTCTCTTGAATATTTCATTTTATTGTATTAACTTAAAGACATATTATGATTACCCCTCCTTTTTACAGTTTCTTTTGTATTTCTTTATAAAGTTTATGTAGAACTTATATAGACATTAACTAACCAAAAAAATTAGATCGCTTCAATTAAGCATTTAACTTTATATAAATACGATACCACTTGATTAACTAGTAAAATCAGTCTATGGCAACTCTCACCTTACTGTGTGTTTATCACATCCAAATATCTACCTGAAATGGACATCTAAAATTTAAACAAAAAAGCAACTAACATAGTATAATTTGTTCCATTTTAAGGACGTTAATTAAATTACTCAACAAATTATACTAATTAAGATTAATAGAGGATTCTTATGTGAAAAACTAATCAAAATCGTAAACATATCAAATTTTAAAATTGAGGTTTTATTTTGGCAATGTTTTTGTATCATATAAAAAAGAACAGTTTTTGTGTTGAGACATCAGAAGTTATATATTTTAGCTATACATTTTATGGTTTCCTATATTTTTATTATTTTGAACTTTATTAGGAGGGAGTGCACATGCATTCCATAATTAGCTCGATCAACTTGTGAGGAAATTTCAGGGCCTCAAGCATTTCTTTCACAAAACCCCATTCTACAGCATCATAGGCTTTCCTCAAGTCTATCTTTAATAGACATCCAGGGGATATCACTTTCCTATTATATTTTCTCACCAAATCCTGGCAGACCATAATATTCTCAACAATATCTCTACCTTGTACAAAAGCTCCTTTGTTTTCACTGATAATTTCAGGTAAACACTCCCCTATTCTGCTGCACAGCACTTTAGAAATGCATTTGTAGATAGTGTTGCAACAAGCTATAGGTCTAAACTCCATTACACTTACTGAATGTGTCACTTTAGGAATCAAAGTTAAGATGGTATTGTTCAGCTGCTTAAGCATCTTCCCACTTTCAAAAAATTCCAAGACAGCTTCACTAATATCATCTGCTATGAGATGCCAAGTATTCTTATAAAACTGACTGGTGAACCCATCTGGCCCTGGGCTTTTATCACCAGGGATATCAAACATTATTCTCCTTATTTCCTCCTTTGTCACTGGCCTCATCATTCTCTTCCCCATCTCTTCTGTGATTATCTTTCCTTTTCGGACACTAGGAATGTGAACTTTGATGCATTCTGTATCTTGCCCCAAAAGATGGTTGTAGAATTCTAAAAAGGCATGCTGGATCCCTTTCTCTTCATTTCTCACATTTCCGGCCATATCCTGAATTTGTGTGACTGAATTCCTATTCCTTCTTGCTTTAATATTGCAGTGAGAGTAAGAGGTATTATCATCTCCATCCTTTAACCATGTTGCTTTGCTTTTCTGCTTCAGGAAGCTTTCCTTAGCTTTGAACAAGTACTTGTATTGCTGTGCTGTTTGGGATTCCTTTGCTCTGATATCATCATTAGTAGGATTCTCCTGTAACTTCTTTTGCAACTCCATCAGCTCATAGTAAACTTTTGCTTCCTGTTTCTCAACATTTGACAGCTTTTCTCTGTTGAGGGCTTTAAGTGGAGCTTTTAGATGTTTCTGTTTCTTCACCACTTTATACATTAGGGAGCCTTTTATATCCATCCTCCAACTTCCCATGACAATTTCCTCAAAACCCTGAATCTTACTCCACATGTTGAAATACTTAAAGCTCCTTATTCCCATTTTCTTTTCATTTTGTATTGAAATAACACAGGGACTATGATCATATAATCCTTCAGGGTAGAAGTAAGCATTGCTATCAGGATACATCAAAAACCATTCATCATTCCCCATGGCTCTGTCAATTTTACAAAATACCCTCTTCTCATGCTCTTGTTTATTGTTCCAAGTATAAAAGCAACAATTAAACTTTAGGTCATTAAGTCCACATCCCTGAACACAATTCTGAAACTGTTTAATCTCTGCATTTGTAATCGGGGCTCCAATTCTCTCATTAGTAAACAGTACATTGTTAAAGTCTCCCCCAATGATCCAAGCTCTATTAACCTTTTGTTGAATCTGAGAAAGCTGAGACCACAAGATTTCCCTATCTTTTGGATCATTCATACCATAGATCATAGAGACTTCAAAGCTAGTTTGCATTCCACTATCTTCTGCTCTACCATGAATTATCTGACTGGTAACCATACTAATATGAAAGTTATACTTATTAGGATTCCACATAAGCCAAATCCTACCACTTGGATGTACACTATTGTTAGTACATAGGCTTTATCCATCACAAAAACTAGGGTGAATTCTATTACTAGATTTCACCTTCGTTTCTAGGAGTCCAAATAGTCCTACATTGTGTTTCTCCATAAATCTCTTGACCTCAATTTGCTTTGTAGGACTATTTAGACCCCTAACATTCCAGAATCCTAGGCTAACCATGGTCAACAAGACCATGACACTCATTACCATTTCCAATTACACTTCTACTTTCTCCTCTCACAACTGCAGCAAAAGAAATCCCCTGCACCACATTGGTCCCCTGATTACTTGTTTGTTGAGATGTGAGAATCAATTGCCTATTTGCATGACTGGCCACCATAGACTCTGGTCTGATTATAGTAACTTGATTTGGGGGAGTAACAAAAGCTTGAGAGGGATGAGTTGCTACTGTTTGTTCCACATGTGGTTGCTGAACAGGTCTCCATACTTGTTTTATGCGTGGCCTGTCCCTTCTCTCAATGTTGACTCTAGTTCTCTCCTCCTTCCTAGGCCCCGGTTTCCTTCTACACTGCTCCCCAATATGCCCAATTCTCTTACAGACAGTGCATTGGGTTGGCTTCCATTCATATTCCACTACTTGTTCCACAATCCATCCAGTTTCATCCTCAAATCGGATCATAGTAGGAAAATCCTAATTGATGTCAACTTCAACCAGCACTCTCGTATATCCAAGTCTAGCCTTTTACTCTGTGGCTTGTGTTTAAGTCTCTAGAGTTATGTGTTTAAGTCTCTAGAGTTATGTGTTTAAGTCTCTGGAGTTATGTGTTTAAGTCTTTAGAGTTATGTGTTTCAGTCTATTGAGTTATGTGTTTAAGTCTCTAGTGTTATGTGTCTAAGTCTCTAGACTTATGTGTTTAAGTCTTTAGAGTTATGTGTTTCAGTCTCTAGAGTTATGGGTTTAAGTCTTTTAGAGTTATGTGTCTAAGTCTTTAGAGTTATTTGTTTCAGTCTATTAAGTTATGTGTTTCAGTCTATTGAGTTATGTGTTTCAGTCTCTAGAGTTATGGGTTTAAGTCTTTTAGAGTTATGTGTCTAAATCTTTGGAGTTATGTGTTTAAGTCTCTAGAGTTATGTGTTTACGTCTCTAGTGTTATGTGTTTAAGTCTTTTAGAGTTATGTGTTTAAGTCTCTAGAGTTATGTGTCTAAACTTATTGTCATATTCACTACAGGAAACTATGGATCGCAATGGAGCAACGTCAGATGAAGTTCCAATTAATACTCCAGTGATTAATACTCGGTCTACTTCAGGAATAACTCCAGGACGGACTGAAGAATGGTTTACAAATGTTGACAATCATTTGATGCCTTTCATTGGTCAAACATTTCCGGCACTAGAAACTGGTGAACAGTTCTACGAACGTTATGATGCAGCTTGTGGATTTGATGTGAGGAAGTCGACATTAAATAAAGCTAGAGATAGAACATCTTGCATTCGGTACATGTTTTGCAACAGAGAAGGATATAGAGAGAAACCTACTAAGAATTACAAGGTACAACAGAAAACTGGAGTGGACCAGCATCTTAACCCAAGCAAGCAACATGCCAAGATCAATAAGGTACGTAGAATAACTAGAATTGGTTTTAAAGTAATGATGGGTTTGAAGTATGATGCTGGGGAGTATATAGTCTACAAATTCAAAGAAGGCCACAACCATGGTATGGTATCCCCTAGATTCGATAGGTTCCAAAAGATTAATCGAAATCTTGGGATGTATCACAAAAGGATGTTGATACAAAATGCTAGAGTTAATGTTGGGACTGCCAAAACATTCAAGGCCTTAAAAGAGCAAAGTCAGGGGTATGAAAATGTTGGTGCCACACTTGTTGATTGTTATAACTTCAATAGAGATATGAGATGTTTCATTGGAGAAAGGGATGGACAACTATTTCTGGACAAGTTGGGAAGAGAGAAAAAGAAAAATGAGACTTTTTATTATGCCTATGAAGCAGATGAGGAAGGGCGTTTGATGAGAGTGCTTTGGGCAGACTCAACATGTACGAGAAATTATAGGTTGTTTGGTGACTGTATGTCATATGATCCTACATATTCTACAAACAAGTACCGCATGTTGTTTACGCCTTTTACAAGGATTGACCAACACAAAAGATGCGTCACTTTTGCTGTGGCTTTAATTGCAAAGGAAGATACAGAGTCTTTTGAATGGGTATTTGAGAAGTTTTTGGATTGCATGGATAACTCCAGTCTGCATTGGATAATAACCGATCAATGCCCTGCAATGAAGATAGCTGTTCCTAAAGTATTCAAAGATATAGGGCACAAATTCTGTGCATGGCATATTATGGACAAAGTTACGGAGAAAGTGGGGCATGGAATAGCCAATGACACAACTGACTTTCTTGCTAGATTAACTGCTGCAGTATGGGGTAAGGACATTGAACCCTCGGAATTTGAAAGAGACTGGGGAAATATCCTTACTGATTATGAGCTGACCGAGCATCCATGGCTATCTGATATCTTTGCGATAAGAGATAGATGGGTCCCTTGTTATTTCAGGGACACCCATCTAGGAGGAATTCTAAGAAGTACCCAAAGATCAGAAAGCGAAAACAGTTTTTTCAAAAGTTTCCTTGGTCCGACATCAAGTTTGGTATGTAGAGCTCTGGATGAGATATGAAAGTGCAATAGATCAACAGAGGGATGCAAATGAAAAACTCAATTCCGAGTCGTCAAATTCAAGTGTTGTGCTGGCAACACCTTTACCTTTGGAGGTACACTCATCGAAAGTATACACACACACCCTTTTCTATATCTTACAAGAAGAGTTAGTAGCGGCTTTGACGTGTGGGGTTGCTGGATTCAGCAAGTCAGATGATATTGAGACAACGTTGGTACATGATACTGTGAAAAAAAACCAGGTAATTTCTGTTTTTTAAGCTTTATAGCATATATATATATGAATCACGTCAGGTTACTACTTTTGTCTGAAACCAGAATCTTTGTATGAACAGGTTGAACTGTTGTTCAACACATCAACCAATGAGATAGAATGCTCCTGCAAGTTGTTCAAAAGAACGGATTGCTCTGTAGACATGCCTTGTGGTTTTTATCTGGGAAGGGGTGGAAAACAATTCCTAATAGATACATTCTCGAGAGGTGGACAAAAGACTCTTACCGAAAGCCTGTATACGACTCAAAAGGTAATTTGCGTCTTTGAATAAGCATGACTCTTTATTGTTGAGAAAATGAGCCTGCTAAATATAAATGACTTAATGACGCTGCTTTGACTGTCAGGTAATCTTCTTCAAGATCACACAAAGACAGATAGTGACAAGAAAGCACATTCTGCATTGTGGAATGAGATTTACAAAGTCATGGATGGTATTGAAGGCAGTGAAGAGGACGTTGTTAGTTTAACAAATACAATAAAAGAATTTAGGCAGAGACTTTTGGATTGTAATACCAATGCACCAAAGACCAAGACACAGCAGCTGGAACAACTTTTGGATGTCAGCTCAACAACTGAGTTGACGGTATTCTGTCCAAAACAGTCCAACAACAAAGGTACGGGCAAGAGGATGATTTCTTCGAAAGAAACTAAAATAGGCAGGAGTAAAAATAAGATGCGTACCTGCTCAATTTGCAACAAAAAAGAGAAACACAATGCCCGCACATGTCCAATGAAGGGGAAACAAAAGGTATGTAGAGCAACTTAGTTCTCATCGTTCTTGCAGTTGTCCCTTTACTACTCTTGGAGTTATGTGTTTAAGTTTCTGGAGTTATGTGTCAAAGTTTCTAGAGTTATGTGTTAAATTTCTGGAGTTATGTGTTTAAGTCTCTGGAGTTATGTGTCTAAGTTTCTAGAGTTATGTGTTTAAGTCTCTAGAGTTATGTGTTTAAGTCTTTAGAGTTATGTTTTTACGTCTCTAGAGTTATGTATTTTAACTTCTGGACTTATGTGTTTCGGTCTCTAGAGTTATGTTTTTACGTCTCTAGAGTTATGTGTTTCCGTTTCTAGAGTTATGTGTTGCCGTTTCTAGAGTTATGTGTTTAGGTCTCTGGAGTTCTGTATTTTAACTTCTGGAGTTATGTGTTTTGGTCTCTAGAGTTATGTGTTTCTGTTGTTACAGTTAGAACAATGAAGAATCAGATTCACTTTTCGATCTTATCTAATTTTATTGCCATACAATCACAGGCCCCTGAAGAAGACGAAGAGGATGAGGAAGACGAAGAAGACGATACTTAGAAGGATAGAAGAAGAAATGAAGTTGTTAATTTGGAAATAATTTTGGATTTGATACTTTTGGAAACATTCAACTATATAACGATTCAATACATATACCAAATGCATTGTAATTTTTTGATTTCCTTATAATTTCTACATTTATCGCAGTTCTGTTGAGTTAAGCAGCAGTATAGGTAAGGAGTTCAGTTTTTCAATTTATTCTTGAATTTTAGTTATGCAATTGCGTCAATAAAGTAAGGCGATTTAAAGAGGTGGAGTTGATGAGATTCAAAAAAGACTAGAGTTAGCGAAAAACACATAATTGTTGGAGTTTTTTAATATTAGTGTGAAATTAAAGTTTGCGAATTTTGTGTTCAGATTTAATCACATTCGAAAGTCGATTTAATCACAGAGTTAGCCAAAACAGTTTCCGAAGTTATATTTTTAATTATTTGGAGTTATGTGTTTTGGTCTTTGGAGTTATGTCTTTTAGTCTTTGGAGTTAGTCTCTTTAACATCAAGTGTCAACGAGCAAACTTTAGCACACAATTAAGAGGGAATAAACTTCAACAAACACATAAATTACGAGAACGATTTTTTAATATTGGCGAAAACAATCACTAGAGTTACCGAAAAAACAGTTTATGGAGTTAAGAGATTTAGGAGGTGGAGTTAATGAGATTCAAAAGAGACTAGTAATTAAACATTTGTACTTTAAGCCATACATTCAGCAAATAACCCCACTGAAAACGCTAAAACCATTCCACAGTTTGGAAAAAAAGAAAACGTTAAAAACAACTACGGGACACTACAAATAAACCTAAAAACTAAAAAAGATCACTTAATTTCTTGTACTTTTTCTCCGAGGCAGGAGCAGCTCCAGTTATCAAATTTTTAATCCTCCTGCACAAACAGAAAAAGACCAAACAAAAAAAAGGATTAAAACTCCAAAAAGACTCAGATGCATAACTCAAAAAATTTAAAGACCTATAATTCCAGTAACTTCAATGATGAAAGGAAACCAACTTACTTCGACGTTGGAGGTAATGGTGCTGCGTCAGCAGAAGATGCAGTTTTCATTTTAATCTTCAGTTTGGGCATCACGATGTCGGACACAGAAGTCGCTTTACTTGCTTTTGATGGCGCAACAACCTCCTCATTTGCCGCATTAGCAGCTGGTACACCATCAATCTTTGAAGAAACAGCAGCCTCCTGGGATTCCTTCCTGGTCTCAATAGCTCTACGACTACACTCACCAGCATTAGCTCCCTTCTTCTTTTTATCCCTCTTACGTTCCAACAACGTGTTCTTTATACCACTTATATCAAACTCATTATTAACCCAAGATAGCAAATCTTCTCTGTGCAAATTTTTGTCACTAAGCACAAGTGAAGCACATATCTCAGCACGCATC
Organism: Spergularia bocconei; assembly: GCA_963457585.1. Taxonomy (NCBI): domain Eukaryota; kingdom Viridiplantae; phylum Streptophyta; class Magnoliopsida; order Caryophyllales; family Caryophyllaceae; genus Spergularia; species Spergularia bocconei. Next base: position 15,366,765 of record OY734952.1, read on the forward strand.
ATCTTTCGGTCATTTGCTCTTTGAAGGTGAGCCTCAAATTCCTCACCGTCATAATTAAGACAGTGAATCATCAGATAAACCCCAGAATCATCATTTTCAGATTTGCTCTGCCAGGGCAAACTAACATCATTGTACTTGAATTTAGTGAATGCAGTTGCGTGTGGGTGATTATGATGCAGCAGAAATTGTTGAAACCCATTTATCTACAAGAATCGAAAATACAATCACCATTACAAAAGATTGACCAATAAGAATATATTGCACAAATCAAAGCATTTTCAAGACCCAAAAAGATTACCAGAATTTCCGCAATTTTCTTGCAAGAACTGCTCGTCTTCTTATTGTCCAACATATCTATTGTTTTACCCTTGAAATTCACAACGATCAGAGAATAGTGTTCCTCAAATTCCATCGGAATGAAGATCTAAAAAAACAGCACGATAAAAAAAGTCAAATAACTTCACATATTTGATTGCATAACTAGAGCTAGACATAACACATAACTAGTGCTGCTCGCCTTTCTCCTCAGTTTTGTAAGTGAACAAAAGGCCTACACACATATCTCTCGAAAAACTCTCAACAAATAACTCCATGGCTTACAAAATATCTCTAGACACCAACATAATGTATTGAAAAGCTAACTGTAGAACTTACAAGATCTGTATCATTTAACTTAGCAGATTTTGGTTGAAATTCCAACCAAAAATTCCAGAAATCGAACATCTTCTTTTCAGGAGACGTATCACTGTCAACTGGGTAAAGGACATCATGGACAACATCCTATTAAAAAAAAAAGAGAAAAAAGTAAAACAATTTCATCATTAGATAACTGACCAAAAATAACAGATTAAAAAACAAGAAATGGTTAGCAAAATAGAGAATAACTAACCATATGGCCTAGTCCAAAGACAAAACGTGAAGGCTCTGTCTTATCCTTGGACTCCAATTCATTAATAAGCAAACACAACCACTCCACGACCATGTTCCCAACCATCTTGTCGCTACCTAATGTTAGAAGATCTTCTCTTAACAACCGGAAACTAGACCCATAATGAAGAAGTTCCTCGCTAAAACAAAAAGCAAAGAACAAATAAAAAAAAAAAAAGAAACTTGTAACACATAACTCTAAAGAATCTAACACATAACTCCAGAAACTTGTAACATGTAACTCTAAAAAAAAACTTGTAACACATAACTCTAGAAACTTAGACACATAACTCCAGAAACTAACACATAACTTTAGAAACTTAGACACATAACTCCAGAGACTTAAACACATAACTCTAGAAATTAAACACATAACTCTAAAAGACTTAAACACATAACTCTAGAAACTAAAATACATAACTCTTGAAACTTAGACACATAACTCTACAGACTGAACCACGTAACTCTAATAACTCTATAACATAACTCTAATAACTCTATAACATAACTCTAAAGACTGAAACACATAACTCCAGAACTAACACATAACTCTAAAAAAACTTCTAACACATAACTCTAACAACTGCATAAATAATTCCAGCAAAAATTCTAAAGCTGATGGACAAAAATATTTAAAAGAAAAAACTTACGTTTTATCGAGCAAATCGTCTGCATCAACGAAAGACTAATCACAAACCCGCTTTCGGCAAGTTGGCATGTACATCAGCACCTTGTAATATTTTCGCATGAACTCTGAAGCAACAACTTGTTTATCATCGAAATGATCCATAACTAACAGACTTGCCACCTCGGGAAGGCCGAGAACCAGATATAAGAGGACTACAGTTAATACGTGGGGAAAGAGGTGGCGACTTATCAATGCTAGAGCCTCCATGCCCAGGTACACTATCATTGACATCTCCTCCTCCTCCCATCTCAGCAGTGCGGGATGTCCCCACAACACTTTCTTTGCTACGTTCAACCGCAACAGCACTTTCTTTGCTATATTCAACCAAACTACGATCCACCCCTGTCGTATTCCCAACTATTTTATCATAAACAAAGTTATCTACAGTCTCCTGACACAATATTTTATCCAAGGCATCTACTCCCTCAGATAAATCAGTATCCAAAGGCCCGTCATTCATCATATCACCAAACAGATTCGAATGTGAACTAGAATCACTCTTAGTAGGGGATACTATTTCAAACGTAGGCATCTCCTCAGCTGCCTGCCTGAATAACTGAAACCTCTTACAAACATCATCAAAAATGGCCAAAATCTCATCTTTGTGCACGTTAAACCATTGAGAGTCAGACATTTGATAAGGGTCAGCATTAACATCCTCTTGAACGGAATCACAAGTAGCTGCCTCGTTCCCCTTGTCGCTGCTTTCACCAACCTTTTGTGTCTGCCCAACGACATGACCCTGACCTGGTTCTTCAAGTTGACTCAAGAAGGCATTTCTTGTGTCTGACAATTGGGACATATAATACCTGTGAACAACGTCCATATCCCTCTTATAGAACGTCACGACCTTCTGGAAATTCTGTTGTCGTCAAAAAAGATCAGAATTTAGAAACACATAAACTATGTATACAATTTCTAACTCTAATGTCATAATAAGTTAACTTTACTACCATAAAAAAAAAAACAGAAACTTACATTAACAGACATTCCATTAATTTCTTCATCTGTTTTCACTCCTGGAGGTAATATAAATGTAATTGTTCTCATATCTGTAGATGAACCAGCAGCACTTGGTCCTGGCAAAGGAGGTTCACTTGTTCCAGTTAAAGTAGGGGCACTAGATCGACTGACACCATCACCTAGCCTCTTCTTCAAACACACGGGATATGTGTCCATGTCCAAAGGCCCATTTCCAACTCCCCCACTCTTCACCTCATCTATTATCCTACGCTCAAACTTCTCTGATGTCCAATGTTGGGCTAGTGGCAATGTAGTAAGTTGATTCTCACCCTTAAACTGAAGCCGGTGGAAGTACACTAAGTGCAGAAAAAACAAACAACCCTTAACATTCGAAGTTCTATTCTTCACATGCTCAGCTATGCCTTCCCCTAGTCTCTTCAACACATATCCGCACCAATTCCATTTTGGGATCCTACTTGCATCATCAACAGCATTCAACAGCTTTAAATCAACTGTAATGTTGGAAGTTGGGGCCAAAAACATAGAGAAGACATACAACACAAACAACTGCTTGAACTCATCACCATGCCCGGACTTCTTTATCATATCCGGAACTAGGGCTAATGGGATCAATACATTGCCTTCTAACCCAAACACAGCCCTCCACTTTTTCTTTAGAGCAACATCCACATCAGACGCATTTGGGCCAGTTTCCGTCTCAACAATTACATCCCCATTCATAGGCAGCATAAAACAATCATACACATCTTCCTTTGACACTAAAAATTCTTTACCATTTCCAAAATTAAAATAGTAACTTGCCCCATTAAAAGCCCGAATTAGAGATGCCACCAAGTTCAGTGGAAAAGATTTATTACCCACATAAAACAACCCCCCGAATCCAATAGCCCTCACAACGTCCTTCTGTTCATCAGACAGCCCATGAAGAAAAGTATGCAATGTTGCTGGTCGGCATCGACTTGATGGCACAATAACACTATAACCAGAAAAGAACAAACCCCAATTAAATTTGATTAACTCCATAAACTCTAACACCTAACTCCAGGAATTGAATTACATAACTCCACAAATTGCTTAAACAGATAACTGCACTAGATGAAATCTATAACTCTTATCAATAACTATAGTAACTCTTACACATAACTCAACCTCTTAAATCGCCTAACTCCATAAACTGTTTTCGCTAACTGTAGTCCGTTTGACTCTCATTAACTCAATTACCGGCATGACATAACTCTAACAATTATCTCCAGGAATTGAATTACATAAGTCCACAAATTGCTTTAACAGATAACTGCACTAGCTGAAATCTACAACTCTTACCAATAACTCCAACAACTAAATGACCTAACTCTAGTAACTTTAACACATAACTCAGACAACTGAGTTAGATAAATATAGTAACTCTAACACATAACTCCACCTCTTAAATCTCCTAACTCTATAAACTATTTTCGGTGACTATAATCCCTTTGACTCTCATTAACTCCAACAATTTATTAACGTAACTCCATTACCGGCATGACATAACTCCAACAATTATCTCCGCTAATTCAACACGTATAACATGCAATAACCCCAACACATAACTACATAACTAAAATGACTTAACTCCAGTAAATCAAACACAAAATAACATTCACGGGATCATGTAAAACACAAAAAAATTCAAAAAACACACACAAAAAATTTTAAATTACGAGATCGGATAGAGTAACGCACAAGGATTCAGCCATCTTAGCTTTCTTGGTTAGTCTATTCGGAGCACGACGTCTTCGAACCTTGACTTCATCGAGGTCGGACGTGAAGTGAGATGTGGAAGATGGCGCAACACCTGCGAGATCACGAACAACCGCATTTATCTTCCAATTAATTTCTTCACTAGCGCCAGGCTCTTTCCGTTTCGACATTTCTGCGCACTAAACATTAAAATGTTAACACAAAAACTCCAAAACCCTAATTTTAACATCAAAATATCAACAAAACTCTAACAATTGTATTTAATTAATCAACAACAAATTAAATCGGCAGCAAATCAACATGAATAGAAGAATTAATCAAGAACAAATTGAATCGATCCAGAACAAATTGAATCGATCGAAAACAAATTGAATCTATCAAAAACAAATTGAATCTATCGAAAACAAATTGAATCTACAGAAAACAAATTGAATCGATCAAAGAACAAATTGAATCGATCAAAGAACAAATTGAATCGATAAAAAACAAATCGAAAATTTAGAAAATGTGTTTGCTATTTACCTTTTGAAAGCTTCTCTGATAAGAATGAATGATTTACCTTGTGAAAAGCTTCGCTGATAAGAATTAATTTGCTTTTATTTTTAGGGAAAAACAGCCGGAAAATTTTGATGAAATGATTTGGGAGAGAGTAAGAGTCGCGTTTTAGAGAGAGAAAGAAATTTGGGGGAAATTTTGATGAATTAATGAAAATGGATCAGAACCCCTAGGTTCCCTCTCATAGCAAAAAGACAATTTTGACCCTCTGCTATTGAATTCTCGCGTGTGATTGTGACCGTCGATGGGGGTCGATCTAGCGGTCCAGATCACTTCTCACTTCTCACGAAATCTTTACTTCTCATTTGATAGAAATCATATATATATATATATATATATATATATATATATATATATATATATATATATATATATATATATATATATATATACAGGGGCCGCCTCCGGTCAGAAGTAAATTTATGTCAGAAGGTCAGAAGTTATCTGAGCCACACGTTTAATTCTAAATCAATGGCCAAGATTATCTCAAATAAAAAAAAAACAAAAACCCACTCCCCTTTCCTTTCCTCTCCCCTCCCCCAATCCCCCCACCCTCCCCCCCGAACACCCAAGCCCCACCGGAGGCCGTCGACAGCCACCACCATTGACGCCGGCGACACTGCCAACGTGAGCGCCCGGATATCGCGACCACCCCTCCGCTCCTACGCGACGCTACCGGAGCTTCCTTCTCTCCTATTTTCCCCTTCACCAACTTTTCGATCTTCCTTATCATCCTTATTTGCGGCGATTATGGTGGTGAATGTGGTCGGCGGCATAGGGCAAGGGTTGGGGGACGGTTTTTGGGCGGCGAAGATTGATGATAGGGGCTGGGGAAGGGAGTGAGAGTAGAGAGAGAAAATGAGAAAAAAATGAACGTGGAGGATGCTGGAGGCGATAGCGCGAGCTCAGGGATCCCGCCGTGGGGTCGCCTGAGCAGCGCGCGTTGGTGGACGACGCATGGGGGCGGCGGTGGTCAGGTGGTGCGTGGTGGTGGTTGTGGGTGGGTGGAGGAGGAGAGAGAAAAAAAATGGGGTTCATTTTTCTGATTTTTTTTTTTTTAAAAATTTTTTTAATGAAGTTACATATTTTAGTGGGTAAAGTTATCAAAATTATTGGAGTTAAGTCGGGGTTACATGTTTTATAGTTATTGGAGTTATTATAGTTACGTGTTGTAGTTAATGGAGTTATATCAAAAGACGTATTGTAGTTATTGGAGTTAAATTGAAGTTACATATTTTAGTCAAATATTGTTAAGTTAGAGTGGTAAAGTTATTGGAGTTATGTTGTATAGTTACTGGAGTTACGGAGCAACTAAAGTTATGAGAGTTAGTGGATTATCAAGATGTGTGGCTGAGATTACTTCTGACCTTCTGACATAACTTTACTTCTGACCTGATACAATTCCTATATATATATAGGGGCACGATCCGGTAGAAAGTTATATATGGTGAGAAGAAGGAAGTAACTACAGCCGTCGATCTCGATCGCTCGATCTAACGGCCCAGATTTCTCGCGTGAGTTGTTCAGCCAAATCCCTCATTCACAAGCTTTACGTGTTCTCTCTCTTCTTTTCTCTCTCTTCTTTTCTTCTCATCCTTCCTCTACACTCAAACCAATTTTTTTATATCTTACGCCATTAAAACAGCAAGGGGAGCTCAAAATACAATCGCGAACAAGAAATCGGACGTCAATTGAAGGCGACTACGAAGAATAATTCAAGGTATTTTTTTTTATCGAAAAATTTATCTTTCGATTTTGATATCGCTCATGTCTACTTCCGATTTGAGATTGATCATAATACTCAACTCAAAAGTCTGCAATTTCAATCATTAATTTAGTTTGCAAAATTAGGTTTAGGAGCTGCGAAAATTAGATTCAATAATATACTCGATTTTTATTGGCAAAATTAGGTTTAGGAGCTGCGAAAATTTGGGGATTTCATATTACTTAGGGTTTTTTCGTATCATTAATTTAAACAACGCCATAAAATATCGATTTAACATCACAAGTTCATCAAGTGCATTTTGTTTTTGGACCGAATGCATTTTGTTATAGTTGAAGTGCATTTTTTTCTAGTTGAAGTGCATCTAATTGTAGTATAAGTGCATCTTATTGTAGTATAAGTGCATCTTGTTCTACTAAAAATGTAGTTAACTTCAACTCTTCATTATGTACATCAAGTGCATTTTGTAAGTCGAGGTGCATTTTGTACGTTGAGGTGCATTTTGTATGTGTTTCAGAAAGTGGTTTAAAGTTTTGAAGTTTACATTCTGATGCTAGTTTTAACTTGTAAATTGGAGGTAGAATATGGATGATCAATTGACTCAGTTAGTGAATACGGGATTAGAAGAGAGTTCATTACCTGTGTCTGAAAGCCCCTTGACTGTAAGTAATCCGACTGTGCTAAAACAAATGACTCCAGGGGGTACTGAGAGGTGGACTGGTGTTGTGCCGGATGAGTTTAAGCCAAAAATAGGACAAATGTTTAATAGCTTCAAAGAAGCAAAAGAATTCTACAGGACATATGCTATATTTTGTGGATTTGACACACGTATGGCCACAAGGGCCAAAGCGAGTGATGGGACTACACTCATAAGGTATATTGTTTGCAATCGCCAAGGTTACAAGAGGGAGAAGGAAATAAGGCGAATAGAACTGAGCCCAGGGAGTTCATCTCAATCCACACCTACCATTATTAGGAGAAGAAGAATAATTAGGGTGGGGTGTAAAGCAATGATTGGATTCAAATTCAACTGTGGCTTATATGAGGTCTACTTGTTCGAAGAGAGCCACAATCACAACCTAATAGCCCCCAAGCACAGGAAGTTTCAAAAGTTGAATAGGAGACTGTCTAGCTATCACAAGAGAATGATTGTGAACAACTCAAAGGTGAACGTGAGTGCCTCTAAGACTTACAGACTGTGTAAGAAGCTAAATGAAGGGGTAGAATATGTCGGGGCAGTAGCTACTGATTTCAGGAATTACTCTAGGGATGTGAAAAATTTATTGCATAACGAGACTCCTAACTGTTTACTGACAATTTGATGAGACAATCAAAGCTTTGTAAAGCATTCTATTTTAGATATGAGGTTGATAGTGATGTCTGTCTTACGAAAGCTTTTTGGGCTGACCCTACATCAAGAAGAAACTATGTTTTGTTTGGAGATGTACTCTCATATGATCCGACGTACTCAACCAACAAGTACAGTCTGGTTTTCACACTTCACACCCTTCACAGGTTTTGATAACCATAAGAAGTGTGTCACTTTTGCTGCTGCACTGTTACCAAAAGAAGATAAGGAATCGTTTGTTTGGGCTTTCGAGAGGTTCTTGGAATGTATGGGGGTAAAGCACCAGTGTGGGTGATAACTGACCAATGCCCAGCCATAAAAAAAGTTGTCCCTAGGGTCTTCCCAAATGCCAAACACAGGTTCTGTTGTTGGCACATTATGACTAAAGTCTCTGATCATCTAGGACCGCAACTAACCACAAAGACGGATGTCTTGGACAAGATCAACTATTGTGTGTGGAATGATAATGTAGTACCTGAGGATTTCGAATTACTATGGACTAGGTTGGTAGAAGAGTTTGAACTTGAAAGCAATTCATGGTTGAGCCACATGTATTCGATACGAGATCAATGGGTTCCAGCATTCTTTAGGGATACTTATTTAGGAGGCATAACGAGAAGTACCCAGGCATCGGAGAGTGAGAACAGTTTCTTCAAAAACTTTGTCAACAAGCACGCAAGTCTCGTAGAGTTTTGGTTGAAATTCTAAGCTGCTATTTGTCAACAACGAGATGGACAGGAAGAGGAAACAAACTACTGTGAGAACAGTCTGCCACCACTAGAGACTAATTTGCCATTAGAGTTGGATGCATCAAACATTTACACTCATACAATGTTTTATGATATACAAGCAGAGCTTAAGGCATCTTGTGTGAGTGTTGGTATAGCTGGGTTTCACGCAACAGATGAGGTTGAAGTAACACTTGTGATGGACAATGAGATTCGCAAGAAATTCGAAGTTACTTACCACTTAGGTTTAAGTGATGTGAATTGTTCATGCAATCTTTTTTTGAGGAAGGGATACCTGTGCAGGCATTCAGTGTGGGTGCTAAATGGGAAGGGTGTAAAAAGGATTCCCCCGAAGTACATTATTGATAGATGGAGTAGAGAAGCGCCTAAGAAACCAATTTATGATTTCGAGGGTAATCTATTGGAGGAGTACTACATGGTTGATAAGTGGTCAGAAACATATGACATTGTGGATATGGTAGAATACAAAGAAGAGTTGATTGATAAGTTTGCTGATATTTTAAAAAGCTTTAGGAGTGATCTGGAAAGCGAAGAGATTGGGCAAAAGAAAACCAAAGTTCAAGGGATTGAGTCACTTCTGGGATGTGGTAGCTCCACTGGTGAAGTGACAGTCAACCCTCCAAAGCAATCGAACAACAAAGGGACAGAGAAACGACTTATTTCTCAAAAGGAAGTTCAAAGCAAGAAAGCAAAAATGGATGGAAGAACATTGAGGAGTACAAAAGTACATGTGCCTGGACAAGAACAAGTGGACAAGGAAAGGCAATGCAAGTACTGCCATTTAAAACCTGCTACTCATGACTTCCGAAACTATCCTAAGAGAAAAAGTGATCAAATGCTCAAGCAAAATAGAGGTAAAAATGTGTAATCAAATTCTATTCTTCAACTTCTTGGCTTTGGAACTCTTGACATATTATGTGTTTTTGTGGTTAACAGCTACCAGAAGTACAAGTACAAATGAATCTTGCCAATCACAAGCAGAGTCGTAACTCAAAAGCAAGTAAGTGACTTGGTCATTGGAAAGCAGAGATGTGGTCGTATGTGGTCGTTTTGCTCGATTGTATCATTGTGTAGCTCTCGATTGAAGATAAGAAGAAAAAAAAAAGTCTTATCTATTTGTTATTGTTTATATTGCCAGGTGAGACGGACTTGTTTAAACGGAGGAGGAAAAACGCACTCAAGAGTAGATAACACAAAGATACTCCAGAGTTATAATATTGGACTTCTATTTTTATTTTTCATTTTAAAAGTGTAATATTGCCACATGTGGCTAAGCCGTTACTATTTTTTTGACTTATTGGAACATGTATAAACAACCACGATGCATTTGCACGTTAAGAAGTGCATTTAAACAGGTTCAAGGGTGTGTCGAATTTCTTCCTTGACGCAAATTCTTATATTGCAACCAAGTGCACTTCAAATGGGCAAAAAAAAGGCACTTTAAATGTCAAAATGCACTTTATACGTCTAAAAAGCACATGACCACGATGAAAAATGCACTTCAGTGCCTAAAATGCACTTCCTAAAACTAAAAAAGCACTTCATTGCTATAACCGCACTTCCTACAACTAAAAAGCATATGACCGCGTATAAAAATGCACTACAGTGCCTAAAATGCACTTCTTAAAACTAAAAAAGCAATTCATCGCTATAACCGCACTTCCTACATCTAAAAAGCACATGACCGCGTATAAAAATGCACTTCAGTGCCTAAAATGCACTTCCTAAAACTAAAAAAACACTTCATCGCTATAACCGCACTTCCTACATCTAAAAAGCACATGACCACGTATAAAAATGCACTTCCTAAAACTAAAAAAACACTTCATCGTTATACCCGCACTTCCTACATCTAAAAAACACATGACCACGTATAAAAATGCACTTCAGTGCCTAAAATGCACTTCCTAAATTTAGAAAGGCACTTCATCGCTATTTAGGCACTTCCTAAAACTAGAAAAGCACTTCATCGCTATATCCGCACTTCCTACATCTAAAAAGCACATCATACGTTTACAACACACTTCCTACACATAAAAGTGCATTTTCACGAGATAAAACACACTTCTTATATAAAAAGTGCACTTTTCATTTCATGATTCGGTGAAATGCAAAAAATGTATACAGAGACATTATTTTCCAACAGGAACGATAAGAACTGTACAGGACATATCAGTACATAACCAAAACCCACAGAGGTGCATTATCCGGGGACTGTTTCACTAGAACTACAAAGATATCAAACCATCACTGCCTTAACACATCGATTTCTTTGCTCTCACTTTTGGATAAAAGCTCAGATTTCGTTGCTAGCACTTTTGGATAAAAGCTCAACTTGATCCCTCACATAATTACGCTCATTGACGATGATTTGATAGCAGTAATCAGCCCTTTGAGCATTGAGTACAACAGCACCCTATTAAAAAGAAACATGAAACAACAAAAATTTCTTAGCATAGACAAGCACAAAAAAATTAAAGGTTTTCAACAAAGAAGCATAAAATGAGTAAAAAGAAAAAGAAAAGAACTAGAAACAAAGAAACGAACATACATTAGTTTTGGCAAAATCATTTGTGTCCCAGTTTTTTTTACCCTCATACTTCTCCATATTGCGCATCGCATAGACACCCAATTTTTCATTAGGGATGCTATCTTTAAGCCACGGCATTTGCGCCACTTCAACATTGAATTTCGAGATCTCTGGCATGGCAGAAACCAGAATCTTCAGATTTTCATGCACAAATATGTCGAATGCCAGACCCTGCAAAAAAAAAAGCAGAACCATTCAGCTTTTATTATAAAGGGGATCAACAGTTTCAATACCGCTACCTTAACCGTCTGAATCGAGAACCTCTAGTTAAAGCGCTCAAAATCCTCTCCAATTGAGGCTCATGGCAAGCATGAGAATCGAGAGGTGATCTAGCTGTGCCTAGTTGGTGTGACAATAAGGCTGAGGTGGAAGCACATGAATGTGACATAGATATTGGCTTATAAACCCCAATAATAATTGTGAGCCACTAACTACTGATTATTCCAATTGAGGCAAAGAAGAAGCACAAGAAATCAGATTCTATATGCCACATGGCAATCCATTAGCCAATTGGAAACCAAAGTGATCTATCGTACTAGATAAGCTCATAGTCCTTATTGTATCCCCTTAACATCCCCCCTTACTTTGGTGCAATCATAACACATAACACAAGCTTTGCTAAGCCAACTTTGAAAAAACAAACAAGTATAGAGAGCAAAACACACAGAGTATTTAAAATGGCTTCTGTTTGTGCTTCCTCAGCCACTACTGCTGTTTCCATCAGGCAAGTCATCTTGTATCATTAGTTTCCGCGCAATGCTTTAATCTAGGTTACGTTACATTAACCTTAAACATTGGACTGCATACAACTGATGCATGAGATGAGAGTATGAGACAGACAAAACAAATAAAGTGAATGAATGAAAAATAAAATAAAGTAAAAAAAGCAAAGAGATGGACACCAAAGAAGTTGGGTCACCCCATTCTAAATAGGGGAGTATTTATCAGTGGGTGTGTAAGATTGTTACTGATTTGTCTCTAACATACAGACTACTAGGGTGTCCATGCAATATCACACACCACTGAATCGTTTTTCGTCTCTCATCACTCAAGACAACCCCAAAGTTGCCAATACTAACAGACTAACACAGACGAGTTTCAAATCGAGTAACAAATACCATATGAATCGAGAAACAAATACCAAAAAGGCATACTTAAAGAACCGAAGTTATAAGACATACCAGCAGTTTTGGAGCATTCCCATGTAGTCTTTTGGACGACTTGGCCTTGGTTATCATTATGTTGTCAAGTATAAGGATCGATTTTGCTAACATGTCAATGCACACGACAAAGATAGCATTTCCTTGGCAAACAGGGAAGAAGACCTACATAAAAAAAAATAATAAATTTTATTGGGAACGATACATGCCAATATCGGCAGACGCTACAAAGGCGGGGGGATGTGCGTTGCATAGCTGAGGTGGCGAGCTATTTGACAAAAATGTCGTTAGTAATTCCGACCAGATTCTAAGATTTGAGTTCTGGTTTTCGGTGGTTAATAGAAAATGAAACAACAGACTTACAAGCTCAATGGAAGCGATGTCGTCAAGGTATTTACAGACTTTCAATTCATTTTGAAGAATTTTGTTGAACTTGCCCATTGATTGACTGTCAATCGAAATGCGACTGTCCACTGACACCGGAGCAATTACATCCTACATAGAAAAATTGACACACAAGAATAGAAGTTAAGATGCACATCTGCATATGTAAAATCATATAATCGGTTTACCATACAAAAATGCTGAAATACTTACCTAAGCCAGGTGGCTGAAATACAACCTCTTCCACTCATCTGTATGCCGACGAAGCTCCCTATCATTCAGTATCATAGCCCAAGTGTCTACGACACACATATGTAAAGGGGCATCACCAGACAGTGTAACGAAAGACTCACGCGTAATCCTGTACCCACCATCTCGATCCAGGTACAGTATATCACTAGAAAAAACCAAAAATATGTTATTATACGACGTGAAAAAATGAGAGATGCCATTCATGCCTCATCAATTTGGATTCACTTTGTCAAACTGACTGCTCAACAAGCTCACACCCTAAATGTACCGTTTTCTAAAGAAAGACTGCCAGTCAAAATGAGAGATGCCATTCATGCCTCATCAATTTGGATTCTCACGTGTATATGTATGTCCAAATGTGTGTTGTTTGAATGTAAATGAATTTGGTTCATTATGCACTTCAAGCTATTACACTTGAAAAAACAAGTGTATGACAAAAAGGAGGCTCGAAAAAAGTGTGTGACAAAAAAGGGGGTTCAAAAAGAAAGAAGAACATACGTTATATCTTTATTGGAATTGAAAGCATAGTCTGATATTCGTTGTTCTCTTCGGCCAACTGTAGTCCTCAAACGTGTGTGCCTTTGCCAAAAGGGGGACCTGCCAGGCACACAGAAATAATTTAGAAAAAGGATGTCAAAAAATGTAATCACAAACCCACAAAAAATGTTTCTTCAGCTTCTTTTGACGCAACTTCTTCGGCTTTTTCTGATGTGGCTTTTGAAGGTTCTGACCCACTAGTTTTCCGAGCTGAAGATGAAAAGACTTCTTTTGATGCGGCTTTTGATGGTGTTGACCCAATAGACTTACTAGGTGAGGGTGAGGGGATTTCTTTTGATACGGATTTGGATGGTATTGACCCACCAGCCTTCCCTGCTTTGGGTGAGGGACTTGGTACTGTCGAATCTGCAAGCTTTGATGATGTCGCCTTTGCTTCATGTTTGGACATGAATTTATCGAAGCGTTCATTCAACTCCTGGTCATTCATGTTGCATGGAGGATTCGGAGATGGTGCCTGAATTGTTTCTTCAACATGTGCTTCATCCGTGTGCATATTGTCATTACCTGTCAAGACGTTATTTAATTAAAAGATCAAAAAGCACTTCAGAAACGATAGAAATGCAATTCACAAAGGAAAACACACAATTAAAAATGCACTTCAGGGGTAGAATGCACTTCTTTACGTCTAAAAAATGCCAAAAAAAGGCTAAAATACACTTCAGGGGTAGAATGCACTTCATCACGTCTAAAAAATGCCAAAAAGGCTAAAATACACTTCAGGTCATTTAATAATGCACCCCTGACGATAAAAAGGCACTTCTTACAACTAAATGAACTTCCTAAGACTAAAACCTTCCCAACTAAAAAATCCCCTCAAGAAGGCTAAAAATAAACTCCATCACAAAAAATAAAATGCACTTAGAAAAGGATAAAAAAGAAGTTCGTTAAAAATAATATGCCCTTCCTAAGTATAGATGCATCTCATCCAAAAAAAAAACAAAACAGAAAAAAGCCTGGCAAGAAATAGTAAGATGATCACACCTTTGATGTTTGACGGTAAATGTATATCGGAGGCACTTGTTGATGGGAATTCAATTGGTTCTCTTCTCTCCAATCCATACCGAGACCTGACAAAATGATTGCAAAATGTGTTTACTTTTTTTGAAAATATAAAATAATCGCAAATTTAAGTGGCCATGGAGAGTATGACAGAGTGTAGATGAAAATGGAAATGCACTCAAAGTATATCTTAAAATGCACTTACTCATTTATTACATCTCCTCTCTTCTTTTGCAATGGAGGAGAGAGGTTGAGGACTTGGGATATTGAATAACTTTTTAGCATTGGCAACTGCCCCAGCTAAGTCAAACAATGCCAAATCAGCATCAAACTTTTGTTGATCACGTGAAGAAAATGTAGGAAAAGAAGACTTAATTGGAGGAGGGGTTTTATCAAGAGGTTGATGAGTAGTAGTATTAACTGGAGGACGAGTTTGATCAGGAGGTGGAGGTGGGGGTGGAGAAAAAGGATGTGGAGAGGGAGGAATTTGATCGGGATGTGGAGGTGGAGAAGAGTGTTGTGGAGGAGGAGTTTGACCTGGATGTGGAGGTGGAGAAGAATGATCTGGAGTAGGAGGAGTTTCATCTAGAGGATTAGGTTGGCTTTGGCTTTCGCTAAAGGCTCGGGATGTTTCAGATACAGATGATCGAAGATTTTTAATAGGTTTACTGGAAAGTGGGAAATCTCGTTCCACTTTGTTAATTACCCTTGCAAACAATGCTAGAGAATCGATCACGCCATAGGTTACCCCTGACAATTCTTCAAAAGCAGCACTATCTATGACCTATTAAGACACCAAAACATAAAATGCATTTGCGCGTTAAAACAAAAACAAAAAATGCATTTGCATGGTAAAATAAAAACAGAAAATGCATTTGCACGTTAACAAGTACATTTTGTTTGCAACCAAGTGCACTTTATTAACCGAATAAAAAAAAGCACTTGAATGGAATAAAATGCACTTCGAATAAAATGCACATAAACCAATAAAAAAAGCACTTGAATGGAATAAAATGCACTTCGACTCAGAAAGTGCACTTCCTACGTCTAAAAATGCACTCAAGAAATATAAAATGCACTTCCTGTCTAAAAAACACGTCCTAGAGTAAAAACGCAAATTAAGTGAGTAATATGCACTTCAATGGAATAAAAAAGTGCACTTCGACGCAGTTACCCGTAGCTTAGAGCCTTTTTCACCAACTTGATGTTGCTCTTGACAAGGTTGGGTGTCACTAATATTTTGATTCTTTGAACCGCGTAGAACATAACTTCCATGTCCACAACACCCTAATTTCTCCTCCATATCCATCCTCTTGTCCATCTCTTCTTTACTCCAGAAACAAATAGTAGGGGGGACGTTGTTATAGCATGTGCCATCAAGGTGAACTTTATCAAAGTAACAAAGCTGCAAAAAAAAAAAAAATAATATGAATTGAAGGCAAGGAAGCTAGCAAGAACATTCGATATACTAAGACGAATGGTATGGCAATCTTATAAGCGACAAGATTCATCGTCAACTAATATGAATTGAAGGCATTTCCGAGTTCTGATGTCCACCGTCTAGTAATGAGTTAAAAGCTGCAAAATCAGATATGTATACTAAAGCATCAAGCCTCCTATTGCGGAGATTAAGGTGACGCCTTACTGCCATCAGCTAAAAGACTAATTTTTACACTAATCTCAACCTAAAAGTAAGTGGTGACACAACATATAAACCCTTATTGAACAGAGCCTCAATCAGCGGGAAAGAGAAAAAAAAAAGTCAAGTGTGTAAGTCCACCGTATAAAAAGAAGCTAGCTAAAACATTTGAAAATTTGCACCACACCACCAGACCACCATTCCTAACAACATAAATCTATTTTTCATTTTGACCAGTTTCAAAAGCATCCTTATTCACAAACGTCGAATTAATATTAAAAAACAAAGAAAAAAGAAACAGGAGAAGTAGAAAGTATTCCATACCACGAGAAAAAGTAGAGGACCGTTAAATTTTGTTGGATTCTTCTTCAATGAAGTTGAACAATCAATTAAACTATCAAATGCATATTTACACCAATTCAAATCCTTGATTTTTGTGGTGTCTTGCAACGCATATAGTATCTTGTAATTGCAATTGCCATTTTTTAATCCCTTTAATCAATAAAGAGACTACAAATATGACAAAACTCCTCTTAAAGTCATCACCATGACCCATCTTTAATATATTGGGGCCTATACTACTTGCAGCGACACTGCCATGCTCAATACCCCACAAACTACGCCAATGTTTCAACTGATCTGCAAATTGAGCATCACAATTGTCAGACGGTGCTTCTTGAACTTTAGAACCACATGAAGGTAGACCATTCCTTGATATCTTCTTCACAGATGTCCACAATGTCGCCGTTTAACAATGTGATCTGACGATCCCCAGGGCTAAAATTCTGTAATAACCAGAAACAGAAACCTCCAGGCAGCTCTTTGATTTTCAAATCCAACACAGAACCGAAACCTATGTCTCGAATTGCAGACTTTTGCTCCTCAGTCATACTTGGATTAGTAACCATTTCAAAGAGCCCTTTAGGTGACATCTTGTGAGATAGAAATTGGACGGGTTCACCAGTTTTCTTTTGGCCTCTACAAGAAACCCTCAAAACAATCTCCTTCTTCTCCTCAGAAACCACAATTGATTTCCCAGTATCATGCTTTCTTGTACGAAGATTCCTATCACCAACCTTTTGATGCTCATCAAAAACAACTACTGTGGAATCCTTGTCCACCTCCAACTCGTTCACAAATGAAAGAGCCTTTCCCTTCTCAACTTTCCTTCTTTGTCTAGGAAGTTCAGCTACACAATCAGTAGCCATATTTGAACTAGAATCGACCGGATTCTCCTCAACTACATCCCCACCAACTACAGATTCGACAGGATTCTTCTCAACTACATCCCTAACTACTTTCTCAACAACATACTGAACTACATCAGTTGGTGTAGGAGGGTGCCTTTTGCAATCTGTCTCAACTGCACAAGCGTGAATATCAACCACCTTATCATGCTCAGATACACGATCAATAGCCATAGGTTCCATATCTGAACTAGAATCATTTACACTTGGATGAGACACACCAACTACAGATTTGACGGGAGCCTCCTCAACTACTTCCCCAACTACAGCCTTACCTACATCCTGACCTACATCTACTTCCCCAACTACAGCCTCACCTACATCCTGACCTACATCCTCAACTTTATCAGTTGGTGTAGGAGAGTGCCCTTGGGAATCTGTCTCAACTGCACCAACTACATCCTGAACAACGACCTCATCAGTCACGTCTACTTCACCAATCGAGCTAACACTGCCGGGTTTTGGAGGTGATATGGCCGTCTTAACACCTGACTTGGTTACCCTGATTTTTAAATTGGGACCAGGTTTTTTAGACAACAAAGGGAGCTTAATAGGTATATAGAATGGTCTTGTAGGTAACCTAACAGGACCATAAACGGATTATGTCCGTTTGCGCTTCGCTGAAGGGGTGTAGATGCTTAGAGGGGTGGCATCTGTGCAAATAGAGCCCTGTGGAGAGTCAATGGGAAGGGCTATAGAGGCGTGGGGAGAATTTGGGGTGGTTGTAAGAGCCTTAGAGTCAATCATTTCTGCCTTCCTTTTCCTCACTATAGCACGACCCCCTCCACGGGATACCATAACTTTAATACGCGATTTTGGAGGAGCTGGAAGTTCAGGTGGTTCACTAGGGACTGATTTTGGTTCCTCCGAAGCCATTGACCTTCTTGTTCAACTGTATAAGATGAGTGCAGGGTAATAAAAACCAGAAAAGCAAAAACACGTTTAGTATTAAATGACAACAAAGCATATGAGTGTATTTTATGAAATAGCAAATTGCACTTTGACATAGTAAAAATGCACTTCCTACAACTAAAATGAACTATGACACAATAAAACGCACTTCCTACAGCTAAAATGCACTTCATACGTATAAACACTTCAACTCGGCAAAAATGCACTGTGAAAACAGTAAAATGCATTTCATACATCTAAAATGCACTTTGACACAATAAAACGCACTTCCTACAGCTAAAATGCACTTCATACGTCTAAAGACACTTCAACTCGGCAAAATGCACTGTGAAAACAGTAAAATGCATTTCATACATCTAAAATGCACTTTGACACAATAAAACGCACTTCCTACAGCTAAAATGCACTTCATACGTCTAAAGACACTTCAACTCGGCAAAATGCACTGTGAAAACAGTAAAATGCATTTCATACATCTAAAATGCACTTTGACACAATAAAACGCACTTCCTACAGCTAAAATGCACTTCATACGTCTAAAGAGACTTCACCAAGGCAAAATGCACTGTGAAAA
Organism: Spergularia bocconei; assembly: GCA_963457585.1. Classification (NCBI taxonomy): domain Eukaryota; kingdom Viridiplantae; phylum Streptophyta; class Magnoliopsida; order Caryophyllales; family Caryophyllaceae; genus Spergularia; species Spergularia bocconei. The sequence continues at coordinate 15,385,794 of OY734952.1, forward strand.
CAGTAAAATGCATTTCATACATCTAAAATGCACTTTGACACAATAAAACGCACTTCCTACAGCTAAAATGCACTTCATACGTCTAAAGACACTTCAACTCGGCAAAATGCACTGTGAAACAGTAAAATGCATTTCATACATCTAAAATGCACTTCATACGTCTAAAACACACTTCCCACACAAAATGCACTTTGACTCGACAAAAAAACACTTTATGTCTAATTTGAGTTAAAATGCACTTTGACTGGACAAAGTCCACTTTGACTCAGGAAAGTGCACTTTGAATCGGCGAAAATGCACTTTGACGCAACAAAACGCACTTCCTACAGCTAAAATGCACTGTCAAACAGAAAAATGCATTTGATACATCTAAAATGCACTTCATACGTCTAAACACACTTCCCACACACAAAATGCACTTTGACTCGACAAAAAAGCACTTTGTGTCTAAGTTGAGTTCAAAATGCACTTTGACTGGACAAAGTGCACTTTGCCTCGACAAAAAAGCACTTTGGTCTAATTTGAGTTCAAAATGCACTTTGACTGGACAAAGTGCACTTTGACTCAGGAAAGTTCACTTTGAATCGGCGAAAATGCACTTTGATTCAGGAAAGTGCATTTTGAGTGAAATTTTTTCCAGAAATCATGAAAACGACTCGCAAACAAAACTAAACATACGGATATCAAAATTTGAACTCAAATTAGACACAGATCTGACGATTTCAGAAACAATATGTGTCGAAAACTAAAGAAATCTCAAAAAAAATTAGAACGAAGACTATTAACACCGAAATCCCCAATAGAACTCCGACTTAAGCTCGCAATGAAGATAAGAACAAAATTTAGAGTACAAACCTAAAATTCTTGAACGGCGAAGTGCATATAAATCCAACCTACACAGAGCTGACGTTTTTGCGAACTTGAAATCGTCGCTCCAATATTAAGCTTAAACTGCAGTAGATTAAGACATAAAACTGATGAAAAATAACGATTTAAATGCAAAAGTTCATGTCGCGAAAAACTGATGAAATTAACGAGTTTAAGCCACTAAACAAGACATACAAAATGAGGATTGAGAAAATACCTGAGTATTTCAGACGCAACATAACGGTTTTTACTTCGAAAAAGTGAAACTGAAATTAATTTGGGGAAGATCTGTAGAGAAGAGAGAGAAGAAAATGTGAAATTGAAATTAATTTGGGGAAGAAACGGAGAGAAGAGAGAGAAGAAAGAGGAGAGAGAAAATGCTTGGCATCAAAATGAGGGAAATGTAATGACCCCTTATCTTGACGTCTAGTTGTACAGAATGTCGAAAATACCCTCACATGAATCAATCAAGGCCATTAATTGAAAAAACCGGGTGAGATCTGAGCCGTTTATCTATTTGGATGGACGGCTCTCATCACTTCCTACTTCTTACCATAAGGACACTTCTTATGGGAACAAGTGCCTATATATATATATATTGAACGAAGAGTATTGAATGAAAAGTAATTAATAAAGAACGTTGATCAGGAAAGAAAGCTAATAAATTAAACATACAAAATAGAATGACTTTTTAAAGGTTAGGATATCGATCCAGTCAAAATTTCCCCAAGTATTAATAGAGTGACTCTATTTTGTGATACATCTACAATTAATGTTTGGAGTATGAGTCACTCTATTTTGTATGTTTAATATTAGCTTTCTTTCCTCACCAAGTTTCTTTATTACTCTTCTTTCAATACTCTTCGTTCAATATATATATATATATATAGCTAGTTAAGGTCCCCATCAACACCATGTATATTTTATTACCTTCTTATTTTCGATCTTTTGAAATTTTAATAATGGCAAGTCATTCCTCTTCGAGTAAAACAATTTCCAAGAGTTCAACTTGTTCTTCAAATGATCTCCCAAAAGAACTCAAGCGACCTAGAAACCAACCTTCAAATGTAAACAATTCCATATTTTCACGTTCGAAGAGCGAAGAATCAGATCATGTCTATGCATGTCGTAACTGCCCTAAAATATTCAATACGCATTCAAGGTTTATGTGGCCATCAAAATGCCCATAGAGGACACAACTCTTCGAAATAAAGCCTCCTGCAAGTAAGGCAAACGACCATAGTGTCGATCTCGATGACCCAAAAGGTGAGAAAAAACATCAAATTTCTGACCAACATCATCCCCACCATGCTCATTATTGTCGTCATAATATCGAGTTTAAGGTTGTTGAAGATGATATACATGTGGCCGGAGACATTGGCATCAAAGGAAAGATAAAACTGAATCAATACGTCATTGAGCCTAACAATCTCGATCATCTTAAGTTTAACGTGCATGATTATGATGACAATCTTGATCTAAAAATTGACAATTCTACCAACAAGACTATTGATACTCCATTGCTTAGAGCTACCACATCCCACCTCAAAATAAAGCTCCTAGAAACCCTCATGTTGGGGCTCATAGTCCTGTGAAAAATTTGGTCACACCACTTCATCATAATACGTCACCTGCTTTGAACTTGTTCCCCATGAGTCCTTCAATCCAACACCCACCTTCTCATCCAGCCTATGTGTCACCAATTGAGAATTATCATCCTAATCAACGTGCATACTCAAACCAAATGACTAGGGTTTCGAACGCCATGAATACAAATTCATGAGGAAGACGGAAGGAGGTTACGTCCCATTCCATGTCCATATCCCTCTAAGTTATGTAAGTCATTCTCATGGATTTCATCCGAACATGGTCTCACATAGACAAAATGCACCAGGGTTCAAAACTTTGCACTTGAGCAGGGAAATACAAGGATTCAACAACAAGATCTTGACCTGGAGTTGAAGATGTAGAGCAAATTCTAATTCACAAGAACGAGTTAAAACTTATGTACTTCTTTTATACCAACATTAGGTTTCCCAAAAAACTGAGAGAGTTGTATCATAAATAATGTTTGCAATCTAGTTTAAGGTTAATGCCCAAAATTCGGTGAAGATCATCTTATAGTGAGTAGTTTTAATGCCTGGTAGAGTAATTAAAGTTTGGGTGAAATTTTAACTTGGAGTTCTAAGTTAAAAGAAAGCTCAACTAGAATTTTAGATGTTTCACCAAGTTTTATTTTGGCAGTAGGCCTATTCATGAGGTAACATTGTTGTGTACACTGAAGTAATTTTCTTAAATTGTTTACTTGATTCCATTTGGTTTTACTTCGATTTATATCAAGTTTTTTTTTTTTTTTTTTGCTCGCTTCAATATATTTTTATCTTAGGATTTTGCTGCAACATTTTTGCATGCTTATTTATGTCATCTTTGCCTATGAAAAAAATTAAATGTCAATATATAAGGTTATATTTTGCAAATTATTTTACTCTAATCTTTCGGTGATCATAATTTCATAACTTGATTTTCTTAAGTAATAAAGCTGTTGATTATCAATTTGTAGCCACCGAAAATCATAAAATTTATTTCACAAATCAATGTTATATTTTTTGCAAGCAAAAATCAGTATTTTATTCATCCAAAAAAGGGAATAAAAATTTAAAGCTTACAAAAAATAAACCCCCTAAAAATTAAGCATTGAGAAAGTCTAAATATTCCTCACTACCTAGCCCCTTCATCCAATTAAACACCGTAACACAAACATAAAACTTAATTTTAGCCACTAACCACTCTATATTATGCTCAACCTCCCTAAAGACTACATATAACCCACTTAGTCTTCCGATGCTTCTTCTTCTGTTGATCAGCCACTTCAGAAGCCCCTTGAGGCTTGTAGTGTTACTGTGCCGATGCAACATCATTTAATCCTCTTCCACACCTCACCTAAATAATTGTAATTGAAAATGAGGTGGATGTGATTCTTGGCATTCTCCTTGCACAGGTAGCACCTGTTAACAATAGTCATGCCTCTCCTCGTGATGTTATCAGTGGTGACCAGCTTGCCCTGAGCATCAAGATTGGAGATAAAACTGTGTATCGGAGAGTTTACAACATCCCATATGATCCTGTAGCCAAGGGTTTTCCTTCTCTTCTCCCTGAAATAGTCATAAGCTTTCCTTACACTGAAACAATCCAGCAGGCTCCAGGACATCAGCAGATTACTAGCCTCATTTGCAGAACTTGTCTTTCCTATCAGCTCATCTCTTATATGCAACACACTTCTCCAAATCTCATAGTCTTTTGGTATTACCCTGACAGTCTAGATGGATCCTCCTTTTAGTACATAAGTTCTATTCCATTCACTCCAAATACTCATCTTACCATTTTGAAATCAAGGCTTTGTTCCAACTAAGAACCTCTTTAATATGAAAACCCCCTTCATTTCTCAGAGAGCAGGAACTGGACCAGATTTTAAAAGCCATTTTCTTTTGATTTCCCTTAATACCCCACATGAAATCCCTACACATTCTGTTTATCCTCTTCACCACCTCTTTTGGGAGAAGAATACTAGAACACCAAATAATTCTGATGCCAAAGATCACTAAATTAATCAGAAGACTTTTACCATAGTGCATCATTTTTGCCTTGATTTTTAGCAGCAACGAATTGTACATTACATAAACAAGCCTGACATTATTCAAAGGCACTCCCAAATCTCTGAAGGGAAATTTGCCCTCAGCAAAGCCTTACTCATCTAGAATCTGACCCTTCAGAATGTCATCTACTCCATCAAAGTAGATTTCTGTTTTTGATGGATTTACGACTAAACCAAAAAACTCCGCAAATTTCCTGAGGCTATCCACAACAACATTCACAGATGGGACATCCCCCCTTGAGAAAATCATCAGATCATTTGCAAATGTAAGATGAGTGAGCTTCAATTTACCACATTTTGGATGGTAAGTGAAATTAGGATAGTTGGTCAAATTTCTAAGCATACGAGCCAGGATTTCCATGCTCATAACAAAGATGTACGGGGAAATGGGATACCCTTGTCTAACCCCACTCTTTCCTGGAAGAAACCCCTTTGTTGCACCATTAATCTTAAGAGAGAACTAGCTAGTGGTGATGCAAGCTATGATCAGCATTTCCTTTATGAAATTCCAGTTGAGGGAGTCAAATGCTTTTCTTATATCAACCTTAATCAGACTCCTCTTGGAGATATACTTTTGGGAGTAACCCTTAATAAGGGCTTGGGACAAAGCTACATTTTGGAACAAATTCCTGCCTTGTGTGAAGACAACTTGCTCTTCTCCCACAATATATGGAAGCACCAACTTAATCCTTGTAGCTAGCATCTTACTTATAGTCTTATAGACAGTGGTGCAGCAGGAGACGGGCCTGTAGTCCATGACTGTTGAACCATTCATCCTCTTCGGGATCAGTGTAATAAGAGTTGAGTTTAACTGCTTAGTCACTTTACCAGTTCTGAAAAAGTTCTGGATTGCCTTGCAGAAATAAACCTCTATAATTCCCCAAGCTTCCTTAAAGAAACCAGCAGAAAACCCATATGGACCAGGGCTTTTGTTGGAATCAATAATGAAAAGAGCTCTCTTTATGTCCATACTAGCTTAGCAAAAGGAGCATCTAGCATATTTCTCTGTGCCTCTATAAGCTTTGGACCCGTCATATTGTACACATCCATGCCCTGAACTTCCTTTTCCACCCCTAGCAAGTTTTTATAATAGGAGATGAAAGCATTTGAGATATTATCCTCTCCTTTATGTTCTACCCCATGTTCATCTCTTATGCTTCCAATGTTGCTATAATGAACCCTTTCAGCAATTTTTGAGTAGAAATACCTAAAGCTGCAATCAGCATCTTTCATGTGGCCATGGGTGACTTTTGCTCTCAGGTACAACATACTCAACTCAACTTTCCTCAGTTTGCAGTATTCATCTCTAAGAATATTTTCCTCCTCAATCATGTCATTCTGATAAGGGTGAGCTTGTATAATCCTCTTACACTCCAACAACTTCTCTTTACTCTCCTGGACCCTTTTGGAAAGACTATTGACTGCCTTTTATTCAGATCTTTCACATAAATCTTAACATTTTTCAGCTTGGCAAAAAGTCTTTACTTCGCGGTACCTGACACTTTTTTATTCCAAGCCTCATGAACAATGCTATGAAAATCAGTGTGTTGGGCCCATCAGTTCAGGTACTTAAAGCTCCTATGAATGCTCCTATGCTCCACAATAATCACTTGGATTGGACTGTGATCTGAAACCCCTGGTTCTAGAACTTCAGCATAAGAGATAAGGAAAAGATTTATCCAGACAAAGTGTATTAAACTCTATCCAACTTCGACCAAACCCTATCTGCAGCCTCTTGATGATTATTCCAAGTAAAATCACCTCCCTGATGCCTTATATCCTCTAATCCACAAGTGGTAAGACAATCATTAAATTCCTGCATTTGTCCAGCTCCTGTTGCATGATCAATAATTCTTTCCTCGTGATTTCTGATGACATTAAAATCCCCTGTCACCACCCATGGATCATTATGATTTACTGCTAAACCACACAAATTATCCCATAATTCCAATCTTTCCTGCCTTGAATTACTAGTTTACTACCATAAACTACTGTCAGATATTATACTATCTATGATTGAAGCTGTTCAACTCTACAATTGATGAATTGAGATGGAACCTTTAGAATATCCACATGAACACTACTATCCTTCCACATAATCCAGATTCTCCCATTATAATGATGAGAGTAGTTATTTACTACTTATAATTTCTAAATCTTCTACTAACAATGGCTTGGAAATTCTTCTCTTTAACTCTAGTTTCCAAAACCCCCATAGTGTCAATATTATTCTTCAGCATGAGATCCCTAATCTCACACTGTATGAGGACTTCATTTAGTCCTCTAATGTTCCAACTGGAAATCTTCATGTATACACCTCATCAGGCCTGACCATATCCCAATACCTTCCATCCCCAACTCTACAAAAGCATTGTTCAGAACTGTTGGAGGGATCAAAAGATTTAGCATGTTCGTATATTTCCCTCCCACTGTCATTTCTGCATTGGAACTTTTCCTGCTCTGCCTTCTTTGTGACTTACTAAGAAACACCTTAAATCCTCCCTCATCAGCATTTTCTACTGAATGAGGTGGTGTTGTTTGGTTCTGCCCAGGAGAATCAGGCTCAACCTGCGTTTTTTTTTTGCTACAGGCTAAAACCAGACCCTCCATATTCTTCTCTACCTTGTCCCTGACATCCTGCTCCAACCCACCATCATCCTTACTTTTCTCAGGAATTTTGGGCCTGTAAACTTTCATTACATGTTTAGTAGGGACCTTCTCTTCAGCAGGTTTTTTTATCCAATCTACATGTGTAGCTCAGGTGTCCTTACTTCCCACAAGTATGACAATAGTAAGGCACACATTCATACTCCACCCTCTGCACAATTTGACCACATAAAGGGGAGTTTATAGTGATATACTCAGGTAACTCCTTTGATACATCAACTTTGATCATTACCCTCGCAAAGTCCAGTCTAGTTTGTGATGTGGTAGTATGATCAGCATACATAGGCATGCCTATTAAACTGATTAATTTGCTCAATGCCTCCTTAGACGAGTAACAAGGATCAAGATCAGGGAATAATACCCACACAGGAATGCAGGATATTTTGTCAATCCTGAACAAAAATTAAGTTACCTTATTGAGCACAAGGAGGTAATTAAAGTACAAAGTTTAAGTTAATTCAGTGTACACAACAATGTTACCTCATGAATAGACCTATCGCCAAAACAAAACTTGGTGAAACATGTAAAATTCTAGTTGAGCTTTCTTTTAACTTCGAACGCCAAGTTAAAATTTCACCCAAACTTTAATTACTCTACCAGGCATTAAAACTACTCAATATTAGATGATCTTCACCGAATTTAGGGCATTAACCTTAAATTAGATTGCAAGCATTAGTTATGATACAACTCTCTCAGCTTTTTGGGAAACCTAATGCTGGTATAAAGGAAGTACATAAGTTTTAACTCGTTCTTGTGAATTACAATTTGCTCTGCATCTTCAACTCCAGATCAAGATCTTGTTGTTGAATCCTTGTATTTCCCTACTCAAGTGCAAAGTTTTGAACCCATGGTGCATTTTGTCTATGTTGGACCATGTTCGGATGAATTCCATGAGAATGACTTACATAACTTAGAGGGATATCGACATGGAATGGGATGTAACCTCCTTTCGTCTTCCTCATGAAATTTGTATTCATGGCGTTTGAAACCCTAGTCATTTGGTTTGAGTATGCACGTTGATTAGAATGATAGTTCCCAATTGGTGACACATAGGCTGGATGAGAAGGTGGGTGTTGGATTGAAGGACTCGTAGGGAACAAGTTCAAAGCAGGTAACTAGATGAAAAATAATATGAAAGTTGATAATAACTATGAAGAGGTTCATGCCCCTTTATTCAAGATAAGTACAAAAGATATTACAAGACAAAAGCAAAAGAATCCAAGACAAAAGCAGCCGCCAAAAGCCACCCGGAAGTTTCGTGGAAATCACCTTTCTCGGACCGAAAGAAGAATTCCTTCGAGTCAAGAAAGGGTTGTCTCGAGTCGAGATGGTCGCTCTCGAGTCGATGAGAGGAGTCCTCGAGTCGAAGGACTGCGCGCAGCGCAATTTTCGAACAGGCATAACTCTCACCTCCGAACTTCATTTTGAGCTCATAATATATGGTTGGAAATCTAAGACGGTGAACTTTCCAATTCAATTGGAAATTCTGCAAAATATCTTCTGGTTAGAGAGTTGTGATCCAGTGAAGTTGGAAGTGATGGTGTTGCTATCTTCTCCTCAAATCTTGCTCCAACTTGTAGCTTGATCCCCTACTATTGTCCTAGATTCACCAAAAAGGTCTAAGGCCACCAAAAACTCGTAAAACCAATGAATAATCTCCAAAAATACTCCGAGTGTTGTGGTCTACGACTCACGATAAAACCATGCCTAAATAGACACTAAGGCGCCTAAATCAACCGAATTAACACACCACATTTATGCCACATCAAACTCCCTCATGCTTAGACTATTACTCGTCCTCGAGTTATCTAATTCACCACGCTTAACGCCTAGGTCTCTCTGATAGCACGGGGTGAGTCACAACCTTCAAACTTCTCAAAAACAAAGAATCACAAGCCATCAAAACACTCAAAAGGTGCTAGTTAGAATTGGAGTGGATGAAATGCTCAACACCCCAACTCTAACCATTTTATCTTCCCTTCTCACACACTCTAAGTTAGGGGAAACTAACGCGCACCATGTTTCCCCCATGCTTGGCTCAACGACTCCCTCAAAGTCATGCTTGAAATGAAGCTATCGAGCACAACTCGCCTCATATCAATTCACCGACGCCCCTATCATCACAATGTAAGAGGATTTCTAACCTAGGACCACAAATTCCTATCACCGAACCTCCTTATAACTCCCGTAGTGATCCTAACCCGTCACGTCCCAACTCCTCTTCTTATGTCGCCCGCCATGGATTACCATTTTTTTTCTTGCAAACGGAAAAGAACATCACACCTATATTACAAACAAAGTGACAAATGCCAAACCGAATTACAATATCATGCCAAGCGTCTCCCCCATGCTTGAACCTCGTCGTTGCCCACAATGACAACCAACACCAACCAAAAGATTGGCAACAACGGGTTAGGTAGGGGGAGTATCATCAACTCATCCACTCACCATCTCATACAATTAGGAACAAAGAACAAATGTTCTTAACTCATCAAATAAGGAAATGACGGACTCTCGGGCCAAGAGACACCAACTCTACCTCACTCCCCTATCTTCCTCGAAAATAAATCCATCCCTCGTCTCACTACTCCATCTCCCTTATGAATGATATCAACAACGCGTCATCCTCCAATAACAACAAACCATGCAAAAACAACTCAACCAAAATGAACCAAACAAGGCTATTTTATTGGTTTAAGGGGTAAAATGGGGAGGGTAGAACAAGAATAACGGGGGGAGCAAACGCGGCGGGGCACAAAGACAGATGGTATAGAAACAAGCTAGTGAAACGGGTGGGGGTGGTTAGAATCATGAGAAGGATAAAAGTTAAGGGGAAAGAAAACATACCTTGTGTGAACTCCATTTCCCTCGATTACCGTCAAAACAAGTGGCTTATGGTCAAAAGACCGGTAGAAGAGCCACGCTCTCATCTCACAACCCCCGTATTCCTCAAAATATGTCGCCTCCTATCACCTTAAGAAACTTCCATCTCTCTCTTGTGTTTGTCGGAGCATAATGACCCCACTACAATAGTTGTCCAAATAACCAAAACAAAAATAGGCCATTTTGTAATAAATTTGTGAGTTTGGGGCCAAAATGTAGATGGTTCGGGTTAAACAAGCATGTGGAACAAACAGGTGGGGAAATATGAAGATAGATGGTATAAAACATGGAACAAAACGGGGTGAAGGAGCGACTTGGTTAGAAATTAGATGGCGGAAAAGTGTAAGGAAGAGTGGTACATTCATACCTTGGCATTCATCATGGATGACAAGTGTCACAAACTAAGAAAATGAAGAAAACAAACACACCAAAAACAAACAAAACCAAATAAAATAATAAGCAAGCTTGGGTTGCCTCCCAAGTAGCGCCTTTGTTTAATGTCGTTGGCACGACTCATGTTAGGGAATCACCCTAGAATTACCCACACCAAAAATTAAGAGCGGAACAATTCGACGCACTTAGAAGCTTGTCGAATGATATGGAATACATCTCAAAAGAGTGACAATAGAAAACATTAGCAAACAACAATGCATAAACAATAAAGGCAAAATCATGAAGAAAAGGATTTTTCGGACCTCTATGCTCATAGTTAACTTCTAAGTCATCATCTTTAGGCTTATGATTAGACAAGTTTGGAACATGAGGTAAAGAAGAATGATGGTAATTAATCCAAAGGGGTTTGGGGTCTAAGCATATGCATTTGGTCAATATCTCTCTACTCCCATTCTTCTTTAAAAGTACAAGACTCTCCGACTCCTCTAATGTGTTGTTCAAAGAAATATTAAAAGATATATCAACATTTAAATCATGAGTCAATGTGAGATCATCAAAAAATTTCCAATGGTACAATCTCAAGATCAATGGACAAAGTCGGTACAATCAAAGAAGAAGAAGAAGAAGACTCATTGCAATCCACATAATTATCATCATCTTCGCAAAAGACAAGCTCCTCTCTCAATTGAATAACATCATGCTCACTCTTAAAAGAGGGAATGTGCGGGTCAAAAACTCCTTTAGACTCAAAATTGACAAAAATATTTTCCTCCGCCTCCTTAAACTCATCATTGCTCATCAAATAAGTGGGTGGGGGAGCATTCACATCCATCTCAAAACATTGAAAGGCCATGAATTTAAAGAAACCAAAACACTCATCAATTTGCATTTGTGAAAGTCTTTCATTAATCATATACAGTGCCAAATTTCAAGTTGCATGATTCATACCCTTTTTGACCATATCACATAGTTCAAAATCAGAATAAAGTTCACCACGACAACCAAGATAATCACGAAAAGTTTCTAATCTCGAAAAATACTCATGAAAGGGTTCATCATTAAATTGAGACCAATTGAAATCTTGGGTATCATGTAGAGAACTTTGTACTTGCTATCGGATTTCTAAATCCGCAACTTGTGAACATTGATAAGCCATGAAGTGCCAAAAATCTCAAATGTCACAAGAATCCATGTCATAAAGTTTTCCATTACTCATATAATCGGCCAAATCTCGGGTTTCAAAATTTATACCATTCAAAATAATCCAATTTAAGTCCAGCCCGCAGAAAACACTAGAAGTTTTATCAAGTTCCTCACGTCGAGAAAGATGGATATGAAAAGGTTCATCATACAATTGAGCAAAATAGTAATTATCCATAAATCACCAATAAATAAATAAATAAATAAATAAGAAAAATAAAATAAAATAAAAATATTTACAAAAACACAAGAACAAAAAAAAACCACATGGGACTAGACCACATATGATGGTCTATACAAACATAGACTATAACGGCAAAAAAACATACAAAAATTACAAAAACAAAAACAAATAAGTACAAAAACCTCACAAAAATAGCAAAAAGACTAAAAACACCTCTTCCCCGACAACGACGCCAAATTTGACAAGCTAGAAAGTCGTTATTCCTAGTCAAATTACCACTATTCCTACTAAACTAGCAAGGGTAAGTGGGTATCGTATCCACAAGGAAGAGGGAAAATCTAAAATGCGAATTCTATGCGGAAAAACAAAAACAAAGTAAATAAAGCAATTAAATGGGGGGTTTTTGGTTTGAAAGTTGAATTAAAAAGAAACAAACGATTTATCAAATTGATTAAAGCGACTCTCGGTGATAATCTATTCTAACACCCAAATATAGCAAGTTTTACCTCTCTCTAATATTACCAATTCATTAATAATCCCGCTTTTAACCAATTAATCCTCTTTTATGGGGAAGTTGAGCAACCGCTACCAAATTCCCCTCCTTTAAGTCTTAATTTGTCTAGTGACCACTCAAACAAATCACAACCAAAGGCATAAAGGGCAAGGATTAATAGAGGATTAAGAACAACCCAAATTAGTATCTAATTAGCCGCAACCGCGACACTAATCAAATCTAATCTATCTATTAGTTGCCTAATTAATTCTCCAATCACAAGTTAGTCATAACCATACACTAATCATGTGAAAGTTGCTTCCTTTAGGGTAAATAATCAATGACCACCAATTATCAACCAAGCATAAAAAATACCCAATTCAATCTAATCAACCAATTAGAGAAAACAAAGGTAAAACAAGCAGTTCAAGAACAAGGATTAATTATAATGAAATTAAAGGCAAATTAGAGAGAAAAATACTTACTAATACATAGGATGAAAAATTTGATTACACCAAGAGTCTAGGAGGGGGATTAGCCTCCCATACTAATTATTACAATAATATTTGAGATTGAAATCATAATAAAAATACGTATTCTCCTTGAGTTTCTCTCTCTAAAATGAAAACTAGATGAAAAATAATATGAAAGGTGATAATAACTATGGAGGGGTTCATGCCCCTTCATTCAAGATAAGTACAAAAGATATTACAAGACAAAAACAAAATAATCCAAGACAAAAGCAACCGCCCAAAAGCCACCCGGAAGCTTCGTGGAAATCGCCTTTCTCGGACCGAGGAGGAGTCGTCTTGGACCGAGAAAGGACTTTTCTCGAGTCGAGAAAGGGTTGTCTCGAGCCGAGATGGTTGCTCTCGAGTCGAGGAGAGAAGTCCTCGAGTCGAGGGACTGCGCGCATCGCAATTTTCGAACGGGTATAACTCTCACCTCCGAACTTCATTTTGAGCTCAAAATATATCGTTGGAAAGCTAAGACGATGAACTTCCACTCCAATTGGAATTTATGCAAAATATCTTCTGGTTAGAGAGTTGTGATCCAGTGAAGTTGGAAGTGATGGTGTGTGGTTTTCGGAGTGTGGTCAAGCTATCTTCTCCTCGATTCTTGCTCCAACTTAGACCGCTCGAGGGGGATGAGACGTCGACTGCCAAGAGGGCGGATGTCGGTGCCTCGAGTTCGGTGGCCATGCCTCACGTTCCCAAGACTTCGAAGGCAGCCGAGGTACCCTATGAGCTGGCTCGCAACATGCCTCGTTCTGAAGACTGGGCTCGACAAGCTGTGACCCTTATGCTTCAGGTATGTCTGGATCGCTTCGTTTCTTTTCATGTTGCTTCGGTGGATGCTAATATTTTTCTTACAGGTCGATGTGCTTGTATGGCAAGGGGAGATACGTGGCTCGGAGCACGCCGAGGGAGGAACTTGGAAAGAGAAATGTCTGTCCACCGAGGCGAAACTGAAAGAGGTCGAGACTGCTCGGGAGGCGCTCGAGCAGGAGCTGGCTGAGGCAAAGAGGAATGTCACCGACTGTCACGCGCAGAATGAGAAGGCAGTTGCTGCTATGTCTGAAGCGGACGCGAAGGCTACCTCGCTGGCGGCAGAGCTGGACAAGGCTAAGGCAGACGCTGATCAGTTAAGCCTCAAGCTGGTCAATGCCTCGAGCCATGCGACTCTCTGGGTGAAGCGTGCCTGTTCGGCCGCGTTTCCTCCTTCCTCACTTCGAAGGGCTGTGCCTATCTGAGCGACCTTACCAAACCCTCTTCTAAGCAAGACGGCATTGAGTTGGTTTTTCGACTCGGGTGGATGGCTCTTGAGAAGTGCCACGAGGGTCGGGTTAACTTCGAGCTGGACCAGGAGTAGTTCGAATCCGCCTTCCGAGGTGAATTGGACAAGCATAACCAGGAGGAAAGTGGGGAAGCACTCGAGGGAGGAGAAGCCGAGGAAGACATCGAGGCACTCGAGGCAGCAGCAGCGACGGAGGAGGCAGCTGCGAAGAAGGAGATGTACGATCTGCCTGCGTCCTTCGACTTCACCCAGCCAGCTGAGGACCCTGCGACCAACACAGGACAGTAATCATTATTCCAACAGTGTGCCATGTAAGACAATACATTTCCTTTTTTTATATCTTGTTTGACCGCCGTTTCGAGGGTGTTTGGTCTTTCGACTCTGTCTGTCGAAGCCGCCCATTTTTCAGGTGTTTGGCTTCGACTAATTTATTTTAACTAATACGTTGCATCATCGAGTGCTTTTTTACTGCCGTCGTATTTGTACAACTCTCTTTCAGTCATCCGTAGGTAGTCTTGCCCTCGAGACGAATAACATTCCGGGATAGGAGTTTCGCGACCCGTTTTCTCGAAATTATTCGACTCATCGCGAGGGATGACTGTTTGATGCGATATTTCGATCGCTATCGACTCGAATGGTATTTTGTCTCAATCCCGCCTTTTCGAAGGGATTTGTAAAATTGTTCCCAACCCTTGAAGGGGTTGCGTCTTGTTAGCTGTTCCTCGTGGTGCCTCGGTTCTACCGTGGGTCGCGGTATACTTGCGAGGAGCGTTGATGATTTTAAGTACTTGGTCGAAGCTCATCAGTTGATGGAGCCATTCGAGGGGAGACTTCCCATTGGCCTCCCTTTTTCCAAGTTAAAGTTTTAATGAGCTACGGGAATTTATCCTTCCTAGGCGAATTTGTTCGTGTCTGAACTTTTATTCGACGCGAGCCCTAGTTGGGAACGCGTGTCGCTACTAAGGTGGGGCAACTTCTTACCCGCTCCGGGCGATTGTTATTTGCAACAACGCCTTTGACCTTAGTAGGGCAATTTATAGACTCTTGTCTTGGCGGAAATGCCTCGAGTGGCTCCCCGCTTGGGCAATTGCAGTTTGCTCTACTCTAAAGAGGGGCGTTAGGCGTACCGTTGTACGCCTCGAGCGACTTCCCATTTGGGTTATTGCACTCATTCACTTGAAAGTGATTATTGTGCGTACCCTTATACGCTTTGAGTGGCTCCCCTTTCGGGTGATTGCACTCGGCTCGTTTTTCAAGGAGGAAGTTGAGCGTTGATCTGCATCGTGCTCGATTCGTCGACATCTTCGTCGACTTTGGGAGGGGGTAGGGTTGGGGGATTTAACACCATTAAGTACTGCATAACATCGCGGCCCTCGACCTTTCATTACTTGAAAACAAAAAGATTACATACTATGGCTCGTGACCACAAAACTTGTTCGAAAACATTACAAACTACGGCTCGCAACTGCCAGCTTTGATTGGGACAACAAAGATAAAAGTTGCTGGATTTGTAACTAGGCATAATACTTCTTGAGGTTGTAGAGGTTCCACGGCCTCTGTACCTTTTCACCACCCAAGGTACTGAGTCGGTATGTTCCTTCCTTGACCTGCTCGACCACTAGGTATGGCCATTTCCATTTCTCCTTCAGCTTTCCTCCACGAAGCTTATTTCCTGTGGCTTTGGCATTTCTTAGAACCATGTCTCCCACTTCTAGCTTCCTGGGGCGGACCATTCGATTGAATGCCTTAGCCATCTGTTGCTTTTGCTTTTCAGGTTTCAGAAGCGCATTTCCTCGGCACTCGGGGAAAAGGTCGAGTGTTGCTCGCAACTCAACTTCGTTCTCCTCGGTCTCATAGGTACTGATGCGAACAGATTTTGCTTCCCATTTAATTGGCAGGACAGCATATGAACCGTACACAAGCTAGAAAGGGGTCTCTCCCGTTGCTCTCTTTGTCGTGGTTCGAAGGGCCCATAGGACTCCGAGCAGTTCCTCGACCCATTTCCCTTTGGCTCCTTCAACCATGGTCCTCAACCCGTGCAAGACTATCTTGTTCGACGATTCGACCTGTACATTTCCCTGGGGGTAGGCCACCGAGGTGTAGCAAGTGTCAACGTCGTACTGGGCACAATACTCCTTGAACTAGTTATTGTCGAATTGGGTCCCATTGTCGAACGTGAACATTCGGGGGACCCCAAACTTGGTTATTATATTTCTCCAGATAAAGTGGGTGATATCTCGGTCGGTGATTCTCTCCAATGGTTCGGCCTTGACCCACTTTGTGAAGTAGTCAACGGCCACAATTATGAACTTCTTGCAGGAAAAAATCTTCGGAAATGATCCGAGGACGTCCAAGCCCCACCTTGCAAAAGAGACAGGGGTGGAGATCGGCTTAAGCTGAGTGGGAGGCCTCTTGCTGATCGGCCTGAACCGTTGGCACTTATCGCAGTGTTTGATCAGTTCGGCCGCGTCAGCCTGCATGGTCGGCCAGAAGAAGCATGCTCGCAAGGCTTTCGAGGCCGACGCCCGAGCTCCTATGTGTCCACCGCATTCTCCGAAGTCAATCTCTTTCAGAATGTAATTACCTTCCACTAGATCGACGCATTTGAGGAACGACTGCGAATACCCCTTCTTGGGTTGCTTCGGATCCCTCCGGAGTTCTCCATCTTTAAGGTAAGCTATTAATGGCCTCATCCACTCGAGGCTTCGATCTAGGACCAAGATGCGAGCCGTCGGATCGATGCTTCGAAACGGCAGCGGCTCCCACTTGACAACCCTTGGGCTGTCTTTGGCGGAGGAGCTGGTCAGTCGAGCTAGAGCATCTGCATACTGATTATCTGATCAGGGGATTTGTTCAATTTGAAAATGTGTGAGCTTTTTGGTGAGGCCTCAAACCTTGTCCCTGTACTGAGCCATCTGATCTTTTGCTTCGAATTTATCGTTTATTTGGTTCACGACGATGGCTGAATCAGAAAATGCTTTTACGTTCGTGGCTCCCGCCGCCAGGCACATATGAATTCCTGCGATGAGGGCTTCGTGTTCTGCCTCGTTGTTGGTCGCCTCGAACCCGAAACGAAGCGCATACTCCATCCTTTCCCCTCCGGGAAGAATGACGATCATGCCCGCTCCGGTTCCGGCCGAATTTGACGAACCATCAACATACAGCGTCCACTGCTCTTTCATGGGCCCCTCCGGCTCGTTGAAGGCCGCCTCGACCACGAAGTCGGACAAGGCTTGCCCCGCAAGGCGGCGTCTCGGCTCGTATTCGATGCCATGGCTTTTCAGCTCCCATGCCCATCGAGGCAGTCTTCCATTTCCATCCAAGTTGTATTTTCTCCAATGGATAATTGGTTCGTACAACGACTTTGGGACTTTGAAAATATGGTCGGAGGCGTCGACTCGAGATAAGCAATGCCAGAGCGAGCTTCTCGAGCGAGGGTACCGCAACTCAGCCCCTGCGAGAGCGTGACTTAATACACATGGCTGACAAGTACAAGTATAAGTCCTCCTTTTCTCGAGGCATAGATATCTTTGGGATTTTGACTAGGTATTCCTTCCATTCTTGGAATGACTTCTCCGCCTGCTCGTCCCATTCAAAAAATTTCTTCTTTTTGAGGGCGGCGAAGAATGGGAGGCAGCGGTCGGCCGACTTCGCGATGAAACGTCCTAGGGCAGCATCCTAACGTTCTTGGGGAAAGGCATTTCCAAAATAGCCTTGATTTTCTCGGGGTTCGCATCAATTCCCATTTGGCTCACGAGGAAACCGAGGCATTTCACAGTCGTCACCCCAAATGCGCACTTCTTTGGGTTCAGCTTCATTCCATATTTTCTCAGTGTTTCGAATGTCTCTGTCAAATCCTTCTGGTGAGCACCGGCTCGAACACTCTTGACAATCAAGTCGTCAACATATTCCTCCATGTTCCTCTCAATCTGTTCCTTGAACAGTTGGTTTACCAGCCTCTGAAACGTGGCTCCGGCATTCTTCAAGCCGAACGGCATCACTCGGTACATATATACTCCCAATGGTGTAATGAAAGTAGTTTTTGGTCTATCTTCCTCCTCCATCGGGACCTGATGGTACCCGTTATATGCGTCCATGAAGCTCAGCAGCTCGTGCCCCGAGGTGGAGTCCACCAACCGATCAATTCGAGGCAGAGGCTGACCGTCTTTGGGACAAGCCTTGTTCAGATTTTAGATGTCGACGCACATCCTCCATGACCCATTCGGCTTCTTCACCAGCACCACATTAGATAGCCAAACTGGGTATGTGCATTTTTTGATGTATTGAGCCTCAAGCAATCGATCGACTTCCTCCTTGATCGCGTTGGCTCGCTCTGTCCCGAAATGACGTTGCTTCTGATGGACTGGTTTCTTAGAGGGATCAGCGTTCAGCTTGTGAGTGATGACCGAGGGGTCGAGCCCCGGCATCTCCTCCACTGCGAACGCGAACACATCTTTGAATTCTCTCAGCAATGATATAAGGGGGGCCTTAACCTTTGGTTCAAGGGACTTGCCCACTCGAATGGTTCGGTCGGCTCTCTCTTCTTCCATTTCTTCAGTCTCCTCGAATGGCTGGGCGGGCCCTTCGAGGCCATGTCTTGCATCAATTGTTTCCAAACAAAAAGTTTCAATTGCGGGCTTCGCTGGGCTTGCCTCCATCTTTCTCTTCTTCGAGGGAGATTTCTCGCTTGGTGCCTTGCTAGGGTTTACCATGGGAGGCCCGGGTCCAGCGTGATAGCATTCGTGAGCAACCTTTTGGTCTGCTCGGATTATCGCGGCTCGGCCATCGTCTGTGACGTACAACATCAGCAGACCCAAGGGAAAAACTAGTCCCACAATATCATTCAACAATGGTCTTCCAATAACGATGTTATAAGCGCATGGTATGTCAATAATTACAAACTCGATATCGGCTCCCCTCATATTGGCTCCTGTGCCGACGGCTTCCGGAAGATGGATCGTTCCCATTGGGTAGATCGTCTACCCACCGAAGGCAACTATTGGTTCCCGGAGCGGAGTAATGTCCTTCGTGGTATACTTCAATTTTTGGAGGCATTCGAATGTCATTATATCCACAGACGAGCCCGTATCCACCAACGATCTTCTTACCAACTTGTTGGCCACCTGCATGGTGATTACCACCGGATCATCATGAGGCGTCCTAACGTTCTTAATGTCCGACTGTTGGACTGTCATTTTGGGAATCAATATTTCAGGGAGCGCCGTGGCGACCGAGTTGACAAAGTGTCTCATGTTGGACTTGCGTCCTCGATGACTCGGCCCCCCGCTCGCGAGGCCCCCTGATATGGTGTTGATCACTCCGGGGCTTCGAGCCCTTGCGCCATTTCCTGCCTGGCCGCCACCTCAAGGGCCTCTTTGGTTATTGTTGTTTTGTCGGTATCGATCTCTTTGCCCTTTCAGGCGTTTAAGGTATCTGTTCAGCATTCCATTATCCGCCAACTTATCGAGTACCTCTTCGAGGTCTTTGCAGCTCGCAGGGCCATGGTCGTTCTCCATGTGATATTCACTGAAAATAGGCTCATGTTTCTCCGATCGTCCTGTGTCATGGGTTGGGGAGGCCTTAACAGGAACGTCTCTTTGATCGCCATGAACACAGTCCTGAGCGAAGTATTGAACCGGTATGGCTTCTTGTTCTGAACAACGGGTGGTCCGAGGCGATCTTGGAGTTTAGCTCGAGCGGTACAGGCTTCCTTATGTCCTGACCTATTTACCAAGGAGGCATTGATGTGAGCGGCGGCTCGCTTGTACGCCTGTTCGAGCGTTTTGGCCTCACGCTTCGCCAGATCGTACTTACACTTCCCCTCGGCCATTCCCTGTACCAATGCGCTGTGCGTGGCGGTCGAACGAAACCTTTGGATATAGTCGTCTAGGGACTCATTATCTCCTTGTTTTACTGCTAACAAGTGGATTGATGTTTTCTTCCTCGTTTTACTGGTGACGAAGTGTCCGGTGACTTTCTTCTTCAATTCGGACCACGAACGAATGCTTCCCGGTGGCAATTTGTCGAACCACCGCTGAGCAATTCCTGTTAGCGTGGTCGGGAACAACCGGCACACTGTAGCCTCATCTTCTGTCATGTATCCAATATTGTGCATGTATGATGATAGGTGATCAAAGGGGTCATCGACTCCATCGTACTCCCTCATTTTGGGCTTCTTCACTCCAGGGATCCTTTCAGATTCGAGAATCCACCTAGTAAAAGGTGATTCGGAAGTGAAGGTCCTTCTGGTTCGGTGTGAACGGTGAGAGTGATGCCTCGAACTCGCTTCGCTTTCCGAAGCAGACTCTGAGTCCTCGCTCGTAGAGTCCGAGCTGACCTCGCGAGTCGCGCTTCTAGAAGGCTTAGACGTTCGAGGTGGAGACTTTGACGGTCTGGACGTCTTTCGAAGTGAGTGTGACCTTCTTCCACCTCGGGATTGGCTTATGTGAGACTTGGGTCACCCCCGGGTATGCTCCTCTTCAACTAGGATGCTTTACCCTTGTCCCTTGCCTCATTCACCGAGTGCTTCCGGTGTGAAGCTTGGGTTGCCTCTCTCCTCTCTCTTCCTTTTCAGGGCATTAATAGTATCTCTCAACTCCGTAGGAAAGTTCTTGTCGTAAATTGCCTTGATTTTTTGGACGGCGGCCGCTGTTCGCTGAGATGGAGTCTTTCGAGGGCCCCGCTTGTGCTTGCTCTTGGCGGGGACCCCCACGACAATTGGAGCCTTGGTTTGGGAAGCAACTCGCTTTTCCAGCTCCGCCATTCGTTCGCTCATCTGGCGCTGAAGGTCAGCCTGTACCTCAAGCCTCGCACGCGCTTCGGCCAGCTTCTTCATCAAGGCGGCATCTCGAGGACGCGGCTCAATCTCCGTCTCCTCATCGTCTGTCGGCTCGTACTCCTCCTCGAGATCCACTTGCTCCTCTATATTCTCCTCGGAGACATGCTGTGCTCCCCCCCCCCCTTGGGCGCTGACCGCTCGGCCTCGAGCGCTCTCGACGAACCCTCACCGTGGTTGTCGAGGCGCGAGGAATTTGGGTCAGCGGGACCGAGGATGGGGTTATCGATTGCTACCGCTCCCTTGGATCGCGCGGGCCTTCCTCTTGGGGCCATCTTCTGAAGCGTTTGGGTATTCTCGATTGGCTTCCTTTCAAACTGATCCCCACAGACGGCGCCACTTGTTTGAATGAGTTTCTTCGAAAGACAGTTGATCGAGGCGTCTCGCTGAATACCTGCAAAAAGGGAGTCTGGCTTTCACCAGGCTTCGCCCCTCCGACGCTCAAGTCAGTAAGATGGCTCGGGGAGAGATGGCAAGTAAAAGACAAAAGATGTCTTTGATGCGCAAATCTAGGGAATAATCGAAAAAATAAAGAATGTCAGAATTTGTGTGTCAGAAAAAACCTGATTTTGATGGGTCATAAAGGGGGTATTTATACCAAATGATGGGGGTCCTGGGAATAATCCTAGTTTCCTCAATCAATCTTGACCCTTTATTCACCTTCCATCCAAGGGCTGTCTTTATTTGGGTTTCCTTGCATCATATGGGTCTTTACTAAGGTACACTACCCTTAAGGGCTGTGGCCCAACACGAAGTGGTACCAACAAATAGAAGTAGTTTACCTTATAAACTCGACAAAACGATCTCCAATCGCTAATAAATAGTCTCACAAAATCAACCACGAAAAACCAAAATAGAAACTTAGTAACAAAGAACGATCATCGGATAATTCAGAAAATTTGAAAACTTAATTAAGAGAATTGAAAACGAATTGAACTTACAAAGCTGAAAAGAAGAGTCGGCCTAATTGATGATGAGATAATACTATAAGATGCTAATGTCGATACATAGAAGCAATTATGTACATCTTAAAGATTGATGATTATCAATTTAGAAGAATTAGGAGTAAGTTAATAAGATGTTAAGGAATGGAACATGGCTGCCAAGTGGGGTTAAAAGGGCAAGAAAACATATAGGTGGTGAACTAGGTTTACGAGGGAAACAAGCAAGTACACCACTAGAACTTTCTTTCTCTTAATTAGTTTTTTTCTTTTAAACTAACATTAATTAAAAAAAAAAGAGGATATAGAAATATAATAAATTCTTTAAAAAAAAATAAGTAAAACATCTCTAAAAATCTGGTGTATTACAGGAAGTAACTAACAAGGCTTCTGATTTCTAGTTGAACCGTTTGACCGGCCGGC
Source organism: Spergularia bocconei (assembly GCA_963457585.1). Lineage (NCBI taxonomy): Eukaryota > Viridiplantae > Streptophyta > Magnoliopsida > Caryophyllales > Caryophyllaceae > Spergularia > Spergularia bocconei. The sequence goes on from OY734952.1 coordinate 15,408,129, forward strand.
CCGTTCCGATTTCCAAAACACTGCATGTAACGACCCAAATTCCCGTAAACGGGGGTTAGATGCTAAGCCCGATTTACAAAGAATTAGAACTCGTTACCGTCATATAGGCTATGTTCACCTAGGTTAAGAAACAACCGCCACCTAGGGGAAGATAGACTACACAAGGCTTCATGGATCTTCACCTAAAAACATTGTATAATATATATACTTTTAAAACCATCAAAGCTTTAGAGGAACGCTTCCTTGGACTCGGGTATTTAAACCGCAAAATTTTAATTAGTATTACAAGTATTTCAAAGAATTTGTATAATATGAATCAAATTCAATTACATATAGTCATATATCGACAACTCCTCTTATTACAAAACATCTCACATTTTAGCACCTCATTGCTAAGATCTCTCGCAGTTCCACCTATCGCAAACTCTCCTGTAACCTGTAAAACATTTAATATTGATCGGGTGAGTCGAATGACCCAGTAAGCTCTTATCTCTTCCCTTTGTTTCACAAATTTTAGCCTCACCATTGTTCTTTCACAAAGGTTCTCCACATCACCACATACACATGCTCCAATCACAACTTAGGTGCCATGATCATCACTTTGACATGAACAACTAACACTACGTCAAAAACAGGCTAAGAGAATGGTTCCTCTAAAGCTAAGCAGAACGGTTCCACAACCGTTCTCTAGACGACTGTACTTAACGGCTAAGAGAACGGTTGCAACCGTTCTAAATGTCTATAAGAACGGTTTTGAGGAAAACTGTTCTCAAAGACCTTTTAAAACGGTTCTGGTCAAACCGTCCTCCTATCACGCGTGAGTTAAGAAAACGGTTGTTTCAACAACCGTTCTAATTGCTCCAGTGATTTAAAAAAAATGAATGGCGTTGCTCTGAATTCCAGATTCAATTTGCACTACGATTGAATAAACGACATCAACAAGAAAAACATCAATCAAACAAACGATCAAATTTTATTGTTACAACGTATTCCAAATTCGAGATTATGTAAATCTCAAATATTACAAAGCAAACGAAAACAAATCTCATTGTTGATTCACTTATAATGTAAACATCAGGAGAGTATGTAAGTCTTAATAATTACAAAAAAATCAAACCCAAATTATACAAAAAAAAAAAAAAAACTAGCGAAATTTGTACATCTAACCTAATAACCCCTATTTTTTTGTTCATCTACCCAATTCGCAGGTACTTCTTACCTTTCATCCATGTACTGCTTCTTTCACTATCTCAAGTCGCCGTCGATGACCATATTCACCGTTGCCGATGTCGGATCTCTCTCTGGCTTCCTCATCCTTAGATCTTCAACTCTCATCATCATCCTATTTAAAAAAAAATTGAAGGAATAAGGTTAGATAAAACAATGAAAAAAATCAATCAAATAAATTACAAACGAAATTTTGTAACAATCATAAGTACAAACATGATGATCTAATGTCAATAACAAACATGATGATCTAATGTCAATAACAAACAGATCTAAGTGAAATAAAAATAAATTAGAAACAATAAAAGTAGATCTAAAACTTCAGAAAGTAGATAAGAAAATAATCAAACCTCATCTAATGTCGTTGTCGCCTTCGCCATCGAGACACATCGCCGATGCCGTTGCCGTCCCATCATCGCCGCCGATTCCGCTGTCGTCGTTCTCGTTTTCGCTCCCATTCTTCACAAAATTCGTTTCTGTTTTTGTAATTTGTGTATATAGGAACAAAAAACTTAGAAATAAAAAGAAAAAGGAAGAAACTGAGGAAAAGAAGAAAGAAATTAATAGAGGAAAAGGAGAGAAATGAATGGAGGAAAAGAAAGGAAAATGGGGAAGGAAGGGGAAGTTGTGGCGGATATGACGAGCGAAAGTGGGAGGAAGAGAGAGGAGAATATACTGTGTTTTTTTTTTAATTAGGTTAATATTATTCTCTTTTTACTGTAGAATTTACTAGTACGGTTGCAAAGGAAAACAGTTCTCTTTGGTCACTTTTTAAGAACGGTTTTTACGATAACCGTTCTAAAAGATATGGTTCCCAAATCTGACTGTCCTTTTAGAACGGTTTTCGCAATAACTGTTTTTAAAAGTATTTAATATATATTTTCCGTTTAATTAAAATTGCATTTAAGAACGGTTGTTAATGGACCCATTCTCATATATATAAGAGATCGGTTTTACAAAAATCCGTTCTCTTAAGCTGGTTCTCGAAGCCCAAATTTGACGTAGTGTAACTATATATATCACACTTTCAATTGTCTCATATGCATATACACCAGCATACCTCTATCACTTCACAACACTAAATCCATAAGCTAGCACACATAGTTTCTATGTACATTTCATTAGGTCTTATCTTATCATAACATTGTTCGATGAACGAACACAAAGATGATATGCACATCGCTTTTTCATACATAAATAGGGTTATATGATCTAGCACAAGTAGTGTCAATGATCAATCTATCACATCATAGTATAACAAAGTTCATGTTCAAGTGACGAACATATTAATGCTATAAGCATATCACTTTATCAACTAAAACAGGTTTACTTTATTTCTAATGTATAACAAAGTTCGTGTTCAAACTATTTTATGCAAGATAAAGTTCCTCATATGCAATGAATTCAAAACAATACATTGCTTCTCATATCAACGGGTTCAAACTCTATGTCTACAATGGAGTGCGACGACGACAGTGACAACAACACGGGATCGTGGAATCGGGCCGAGGTCTTTCTAATTTAGACCTCCCCCTCACAAGACAGGGCTTGATACGCCCAAAGTTCTATGTTGTCCTTTGTGTTCCACACACATGACCATTTCTTTTCCTTCTCTTTTCTTTTCTAAGGTGTGCTGGAAACCCACACCGTCAGTGTTTGCACCCGTAGGCAAACACCCACTATGTTTTAGGTCAAGTACTCCACATGTACTTGCCGATCCTTGGTACGTCTCAACCACTCCAGACACAAAACAACTTCTAACTTTGTCGTCACTCCATTTAGACCTCTACACACTTGACCATCTCAGATATGGACAGCCAGTCATCTCAATTTCAACAACCCGACTTACCCATAAGGGTATTGTCGGTCTACTAATTACTAGTAGACAATCAATCCAAACATGTTATAACCGTATAATTCGGTTTCTTATGCAATTGTATCAACATATACTTAACACAAACAATGTCTGCTTATGCCCCACATCATTCTCTAATCACAAGCATAGACAATCTTTCAATTGTCAAAACACAGAAGAACGTGTATCTTCTTGTATACATGCTTTAATCACGTAAAGGCATCCCATCATAAGGATGACTAATCACACCACAAACTATCACACTTGTAAGTCATAACCTTAGGATAGACTACAAGGTTCAATACATTCAACTAAACCATTGAGAAACAATCATGTCATGGTTATAGCACACTTTGGGTATAAAAGTACGTCACAAGAATGACATCAGTCACAACTGAACCATTCGATTTTCAGATGCAAGAAGTACATGAGGAAGAGTAACATACTTATAGAACTCAAAACTTGACCACTTGGTCTATATTTGGTTACCTGATCTACATCAGACTTGTAGTTTAGGTATTTCGACCCTTTTATGAACTAGAACGTCAAACTCATTCATTATGTGACCCTTTACCTCTAATCATTCTTTATCATTTAACTTTTGTGGTTGTTCAGTTAAAATCTATCAGACGGTGATAATCAACTAGTTGTTCGTTGAACACCTTTGAAATCACCAAATTTAGACAATTATACCTTGCTCAAATTCACTAGTAAATTGACCCAGTCTCACGATTCTAGTCATAAATCCATACTTACTTATTTTTTTGTAAATCCGTAAATTTCTGGTGAAACTAGACTTCTGTACGATTCTAACAATATATTATACAACATCAAACTCTTTGTCATTTGTTCATGTTTAAGACCCTGCGTGCAGCCCTTAATTCCGGACAGCTTGTAGACTTTAGGCAACTTCTCCAAATTTTCACTTTCATTTGACACAACATAAACTGACCCTCATTAAAGGGACATACGACCACATCTTTGGAAAATTAGAAACTTCATTAATTTTTCATTAGGCACCAACTAAACACACTAAGAAGTTATTATCACGTCGATACACTTCTATCTAAGCCATCTCTTGCACTTAACGGGTTATCTTACCACTTTTGATCATAATTAATCAACACAACTCATACACAAAGACTCATAGGGCTCCTGAGGTCTAGGACACTTATAGATGTTATGGTTTTCATTTTGTGGATATCTCTCAAAGATTAAGATATCCAATTTCATCTTAAACAATTCACTAACGCACTCATGGCGCTACACTTTGATCAAATGAGCATAACTCGCTCAATTCTTAACACAATTCAACATATCACCACATCAATTCATGGTATAAATCATAGGGAATCCAATGATACAATAATACCCATACTCAGAGTTCATTTTCTAACTCAAACGGATCACTTTCCGAGAGATAGTGGCTGTCACAAGCCCAGAAATCAGGTTCAGTATGATGACATCATATCTTCATCAATTTCTAATCAAATACAACATAAAAGTACACCATCATGTACGAAATATTCCTACGATTCCAAGCATATAAGGATATCAAATTTTGGGGGTCATTTAGTTTCCCAAACATATCAATTACGAACTACTGTCCCTTCCCGTATTCAGGAAACACCACCACAAAGAACACATCATAACTCACTCATTTCTACTTCGATTTCAACAAGTGAGCACACTATTTCACACAAAATTTCATGAGGATTCCAAATATCTAATTTTTTTCCACATACAGAGAGATCCACTCATCAAAAAACCCAGTTTCGAAACAGGTCAATTAATCATACTCATCTTTCTCAAGCGGATAAACATTTTATTGATTCCTAAGGCTCCATGTGAATTGTAAGGTGATGAAATCAATCCACCTACATGTCTAAATTCATTTACTTTGAGCCTTTCATCTATTTATAGGAAGAAGGTAGAGCTTACCTATTTTAGGTACATTTCGATCCTCCAAAATGTAAGCTCCTAGCTACTCGACCATATCATAAACTTTATGCTACCACGGACGGTTCCATATTGGAAATCAAGCGTCCAACACGTTCCGTAGTCATAGTACATCATAAAACTATATGTTAGCATTCTAATTACCAAAAATCACCCGAAGAACACGAGTAAAGCTTGTTACAACCGAGTATGGTACTGAGGCTGCAAACCCTTAGGTTTCAGAAAACATGACTCGCGTTTTTGAGATCATTTGGTCATGAATTAGATAATATCTATGAATATAACAAACTTTTTATTATCACACAATGTCTTAGGAGTATTTAGAATCACAAAACTCATAGTTTCATCAAGTATTTAAGTATATGTGCAACAAATACCCAAACTGGTCCAAAACAGGGGGCTGCGTGAGCACTCATATTGCACAGCTCATGAAGGGTTCATTATGACAGGGTTTTGTGTACTTCAAAAGCCTAAAATCAATAGGTTTAAATGAAGTTTAGGATTTTGTTTTGATCAAATACATGACCAAATGAGGATTTTATGATCAAATTACGAAGACCCTATACGCATGATACTCACAGGAAGAACAACGAAACAAGGGTTCACTTTAACAGCTTATTTGGAAAACGAAATAATAATGAAAATACAATTAACAACATTTGTTTGTTCCCATATATCTTAGGAGTAAACAGAACCAAGAATTGAGGATTGAGCTTACCAAATGAATGAATTATGACCAATATACCAAAACTGGTCCAGAACAGAACCCAGCAGGACACCTTTGATACAACTAGGAATTTGATGAAGTAAATGATAATATATGAGCTTGATTCCTTATAAAACAATGTAGAGGACAAAGAGTTGTTGAAGGTTGGCTTTTGTTTCACCTCAAAAGAGTTCGTCACGAAGAAGAAATGACAGATGCAAGTTAGAGGAGCTGGGTGCCTCGTTTTAGCGGCAAGCAAGTAGGTTACTTGCTCAAGACACGGTCCAATAACATCAAGTCGTGTCTTAGGCTTATCTCAAGATTTCTTTCAGGTCTTGATAACTCGGGTTTTAACGTTGTAACTTGGTTTGTAATCCCGCTATCTCAAAACATTCGTAAAAACTACACACGACTACCTCAGCACCGCGTACGGTCACCAAGGTTAGTCATATATATTGAGAGGTTAAGAGACCCTCTATGTACACACGACCCAAACTTGATAAAAATTTTAAATTTATACGCAAAATTACGTTAATCTCGTAATTAATTAACCATAAGCAGACACGAAAATTCGGGGCCTTACACTCACTACTACAAAAGGCTGCATAAACGTCAGAGATATTCTGTCATAGACGCCAGATATGCTTTAGACGTGCAGTCGTGTGACGTCTAATAATTATGCATAGACATCAGATTTTAGTCTGACGTCCTTTCATTTTATGGACGTCAGCTTTCTATAAAAGTCTGACGTCTATAGCCTAAATAGACATCCGTTTTATGTAAAAGTCTGATGTGTATGTTTCATATACACATCAGTTTTTTGTTACAACTCATGTCTATTATATCCTATAGACAACAGATTTATGTAAAACTCATGTCGTTTCCGAAGAATAGACATCATACCTAATAAATAAATCTGACGTCTAAAAATTCTCTTTTTTTTTTAAAAACACAGATGTTGTCTCTCTAGCTAGGACACCACAGTCCACCATAATGTTACGCAAACCTACTCAAAATTTCCCAACATAAACAATCCAACATCCAATCATCTACTCCATAACCAATCATCCAATTCACGAACAAGATTCATTGCATAGTTATCTCAAGTACTAAGCACGCTCCTATCAGTAAAAAAAAAAAAAAAAAAAAAAAAAAACGACGAAACTAACACTTTTAATTGTAGTAGCCCCTAATCAATGTGAAGTACACATTAAGAAAATAGTTCGCCCATAGATCTCGAACCTCATCAATGTCCTCTTGTGGGTATGGCATATTGTCTTGAAAATGCTGCAAATTCACAACATCAAGTAAGAATAGATAATGTGGCGGTTTTTAAAGTGACTACAATCTAAAGAAAAAAAATCTTAAGAATAAAGCAAGTGTTCTTCCAAATATCAATAGGAGGTGTGTACTCAGGAAAGGAGAGTACATGTAAAATTAGAGAAGAACAACATAGCCTTAGCCCCAAAATGATATGGAACGAACATGATAAAATCACATGAAGATTCCATTGACAAGCAAACTGTTCAAATTGCCCACATGGTTGCATGAGTCAATACTTAGTGTACTAATCTAAGTTACTATGACACTCCATAAACCCAGACCTATCTGACATGACACTTATCAAACACGAGCCTAACGCCTGCACACATCCGTCACAGCAATTACACACAAAATTCTCAAAATAGCCACGTTTGGCACACCTGCTTTCGACAATGCTCCTAAGAAAACTTAAAAAGACGTCCTCCAACTATATTAGGCCACACTGCCACACTGGATCTTTAGTAAAATATTTTCAACGAACTTTGCTAACTTCCAGGTCAGTGTTTAATCTAGTTTTGCAATAGTCAACTTCAAAATCCAACAGAAAAGTAACTAGATGTACCTTTCCATTGAAATAAACGGAGACACTAAATGGAAGCACGCAACAGATAAGCAATTGAACTAATGGTCCAAGCCTACTACCTAAGTGACATCAGAATCCCACGTCAAAAAGTTGGGCATGCAAAACACAATTTAGCAGTAGTTATAACTTATTTCAAAATGGCAGAACATCATTGCCTCCCTTATACCCTCCTACTTCTTTCTGGATCTTCTCCTCATTACGATACGCTTAAGTCAAAAAGTCACAGCCTAATGAAACCTTGTGATGGTTTATCTATTAATACAAACCAGATCAAAGAGAAACTGTATTCGATCACTCTTCATTTCTATTAAATATTTGAAGCAGCACTGCGTCCATGGAGTCCTACCTTGTTAGTCTTTGTCTCCCTCGACTCATTTATCACATTTCTCATACGACCCCCCCCCCCCCCCCGAAAATTGATCTATACCTCCATTATTCATCTCTCTAATTCATTTCCAGATGCTGACACAATATGTATCAGCAGCCAAATGTATACGCTATAGGAATAACAAAGAAGTATACTTCTGTACTTTTCAGATTTTGAACACAGCCTTTTGAACACGTTTGTACATGGAGTGTGGTTTACTTAAGACAGAAGTAAAAAAGAACCAATTAACTCATTATGCATGTATTATAAGTCAAATCACAAGTTTAAGATTGCAAGCCACAAGGGTTACTTAGAATTAAAGCTGTAGAAATTGTAGAAATTTAAGCGAACTAACCGTTAACAACGACAGGCAAAGTTGTAGAAATTTTAGTCGTTAAGAAGTTTATAAGATGCTCCCAGCACACAACCTTGTTCGCAGGTGTCTTCGACAGGCAGTTCACATAATGCAACGAGGAGAAAATTTCATAGATTAGAGAACAAAAGCAGCAACACCGTTTTTTTAATCAACCGTTGCTTCAAATTAAATCATGCCCCAATATAGAAACAGCCGCCAAAAGACATACACCGTACAAGCATAACAATATAAGATTAATTAGATAGATAAAAATAAGCTAATCAGATTAGAACATTCCCAGCCAGATTAGAACATGCTGGCAGCAATAATATAGCACGTAATCAGGCTTTTTCAGTTAAACTGTGAGCTGGTGTACTTGTTGATTTGGCAGTATTTGGCATATACATGATCTTGTTACTCCTACTCTACTGAAATTAAGTACTCCTAAATCCCAACAAAAGAATGGAAGCTACTCCTAATAACTAGCACACTGATTACTAATATCTGTACACAAACACAGAAAAAAAAAAGGATAACTTAGCCTGCCACTAGCTAAACAAGAAGCAGCATATGAACTTTACGCTTTTATCAAGAATACATAACCAAATAGCAGGAAGTTATATAGATTGTTCATTGATTGATACAAGAAAAAAATAATACCCCGTCTTTGTCAACTGAAGTAAGAAACAAAGACATAGGCGATTAAACTTAATCATTACTACACACACAAAATGACCAATCGCAACTTAAATAAATGAAGATGAATAAGGGTATATCAAACTTACCAAACGAAATGAGGAACGCAGCCCTGTTACTGATCTATACTGCTGATTTTGAGCTACCTACAAAAGAAAATGAAATGGAAAAAGAAGGGATAAAACAAAGATAAAGGAATTTTTGGAATCTAGACAGGACACGAGTACCACAACAAAGATTAGACAAGTATTATGATGTTCATCACAACTTCACTTAATTATGATGGTCAAGAGAAATCCACTCAGAAATTCAGAATTACTTATTATGAATTAGACATGGGTCAGTAATTAAACAAATCACTTAGTTATTAATTAAGAATGTGAACTTTAGTCTCAAAACGGATATTTCATTTCCCAAACCAGTCTTCATCAGATCACATCTAAAATGATTGTACCACTAAACTCTATATTGAACAGTTACATCAGAGTAGCTGACCTGACATCCTTGACAGAATTCTTATCGAGAGTCGCCAACAAACACAAAATAGATGGTAAAGTAAAAAAGCACAACTTTAGCCTAAATATTGCAGGTTTTTAAGTAACTTTATAAGGTTTTTGAAAATAAATTTTATTTCACAACCAAACATAAACATAACAGAAAGCCACTACCCAACGCACAAGGATCAGATTATTAAGAAAAATGACTTAGTAACAAAAAAAGTCAAAAATCTTACCCCATTCCTCCATATTGAGCTCTTGTTCCAAAAAAGAATTGCCTTCAAAGAACGCAGCTGCAACTAATCAGCACACAATCTGCAATGACAGAAAAAGAGTAACATACACTACTACTTTAGTGCAGGTTCGCAAGTCCATGGCCAAACCTAGCAAGATTATCAACCAGGTATCCACATAAGTGCATCCAACAAAGTTCAAGGTCTAAGTTTTTTGGAAACCAAGCAAGCCCTAAGCTTCCAATCAATTCAACAGAAATTGGGATCCGTATTCTGCTCTAAAAGAGATCACTTATACAATACTTTTACCTAGAGAGAGACCAGAAATAGCACAAGTACAAAACTACCACACTCACTTTAGTAGATGCAAGACACTGTATTTACAAAGATAGGAAAATATATTGCAAAAAGCAAGGCCAAGAGGCCAGGACGGAGACAGCTGAATGCAAAGCAGAAATACCAAATAGAGATTTTTACACACAAAGAGTACACATCGAAAAATTGTTGAAGTAAAGCAAACGTACAAATCATTTCTTAGCTATCAGCCGGACTATTCCTATTCTCAGGATTAAAACTGGAAGCAAGCATAAACAGCAAATGCAAATGGCTAACTCAGCTTTAATCTGCAGCAACCAACTCTTTTTAAACAAGCATTGAAACTAGAAACAGGTATATACCAAATCAGACTCGTAATGCAGCATAGACAAGTATATAAGTATATTACAGCCCACTAACTCAGCAACCTAATACAAGTACACAAAATTCTAGCACAAAAAATCGAATATATATCTCAAAATAAGATGGCATGAGAATTTCAAATTAACCACCGTGACTTAAACTTAATCCACCACGGACACGTGTTTGATTTATGCTCAAGGACGAGTCCAGATTCAAACATCCACTATTCAACTTCTACTCATCAACCATACTGCATTAGATGCAGCAATCGCTATGAGATCTCCTATTTTACGCATAAAAAAACATGACACACATTCATCACATTAATTAAGAATCTAAATTATCTAATCTTAGCAAATTGGAACCAAACACATTCATCACTACATAGAATAACATAAAAAGTCAGAAAAAGACATCGAAAAATTACAAATTGAATTATTGTTCATTAATTGAATTTCTCTAATTATTGTTCATCAATTGAATTCCTCTAATTATTCTAGGGTTTGACTTTTCAATTGAATTCCCCAACCTAATTTCTTTATTTTGCCTCAACTTCCCTACCAAAATTATTCTAGGGTTTGACTTTTCAATTGAATTTCTCAAAAGTTGTTGACAATTCGTTGAACAATTTGTTGAACAATTTAATTTTCCTAATTGAGAACATACCTGCTCGAAAAATTGAAGAAGACGAGAGCAGTTGGAGGCAACGAGAAGAAGAGAGATGTCGGAGAAGATGAGAGAGCAGCGCACGAGAGCGGTCGGAGAAGAGAGCAGTGTGTGTGTAGCCGTCGCCTAAGAGTAGCCGTACCGTCGCCTGAGAAGAGAGTCCCCCCCCTTTTTTTGTGTGAAATGTGAATAAGCTAAGTGAATTGTGAACAAGCAAGTGTTCGAAATGTGAAAGCAAGGTACATATTTACACATCAGTTGTCAAATAAACATGATGTCTATTATTTTTATATAAAAAGAAAAATGTAAAACAAAGGTAGGAAAAGTCCAGTTTTGGTATGTAAACTAATAGACATCAATTTTACTTAAACAACTGATGTGTATATGTCATTTATAGACATCAGGCTTTGTAAAAAGTTGGACGTCCATATATAGACGACAAATATTAAAATAAAACTGATGTCTTTTGTTTGCTCATATTTACGAATATACCACCGGTTCTACTATAGACGTCGGATTTCAATATACCCGATGTCTAATAACTGATGTCTATGCAGCTTTTTGTAGTAGTGACTGCATAAATCTGGGGTATTACTTTCTTTGTCAACATTAGCCGTAGGAATTGTATCTTTATGGGGAAGTCGTAAGATGTAGCTTGATTATTATACGTTGCTGCCACCATAGGGTGTCCCTCCCTAGCTCTCTCATTATCATGATTTTTTTTTGGTTTTACAGTTGCTTCAAGTGCGCCATAACTAAACTTGTTGATCATGCATTTAGCTGTTTCAAATATGAAATTTTGACATCTAGTCAACATATCCGTAGAAGCATTAGACATTTGTCCATGTGTAAGATTCGATGTCTGGCCAAAACGTCCAATGTGGCAGGCAAACGATAAAGGAAGTGTCTGCAATTTTGAAGGTTTATAACTTTATTTCATCAAGGGCGGCATCGTAATTGTCTCGACTATTAGATGAAACTTCTTTATTCTCAAGCACTTGATGTATTGGGGACTTGCTAAAGTAATCCCATGAGGATTTGATGATTTTTTTCTACCGTCCCAAATTTATAAACATTAGTGTTGGTAATTGTGGTAATGTTTTGCTAATTGTAGTGGTGGTGGTGTGAGCAATGGTGGAAATTGAACTTTTATGACGTACAACTTATAGTTTGTTTGACGAAGAAAAATTGGACGGAAAGAATCGAAAAGCAAGATAAAGGAAAGGAAAGGAAAATAAAAGAGAAAGGAAGGGAACTATTGTTTCCCTTGTTTGATTTACATAATAGAGATTTGAAGGATTTTGAGAAAAAATGAGACTTTTTATATTGTAATTTGTCTTTCCGTTCAATCCCGTCTGTTTTCGAAGGAGAAAATGGCAAGTTAATGAATGATTATTTCCTTTCATTGTCTTTCATTTCCTTCCACTTCCCATGCATCCATTCTTACAAACCAAACGCTGAAAAGTCATAAAATCTAATCCTTTCTTTTCCTTTCCATACAACTACTCCCTACCGAATAAGCTGTTAGGGAATGAAAGATTGTGTGTAAAGGAAGATTGTGCATGCAATTTATGAAAATAAGGGTATAAATGAAAAAAAGTGAAATAATGTCGGACGATATTAATAAAGCATGGGCGACAAATAGCTCTTCAAGTGGCGAAGGAAAATTGTCTTAGCGTAAATTGAGCACGCAAACTAGCAAACTAGTAACTGCCAAACATGTCGGATTAACCCGGCCCACGTGGCTTGACATATAATCGGGTTGGATATCGTCTGACCCAATAGTGTTAAGAACTTGCAATCTGAACCTGACCTACCTTATAAAATGGTGACCAATATCCAACCTGTCAACCAATTTAGATAGGTTTGTAAACGGGTCAAATGCAGATCCGAGTCGACAACCCCTTAAACCCCCCAAATTGACCTAATCAGGTGGATTCTTCTTTTGTCTTCTTCCTTTTTTTCTTTCGCAGGTAAACTAGTCAACATAGTTTGGACCGACATATTTTGACATGTTTGTATTATCTGAGTTATCATTAGGTTGAAAGTTCTATCCTAAACCCGATCTATTCATCTATACATGTCGGGTAGACCAACCTAATTAGTTCATTGAGTTAGAAAATATTGAATCAAACCTAAGCTAAACGGGTAATTTATAGTCGGATTGACGGTTCGGGTTGATTTTTGCATGCTTCAGTAGGAAACGTAGAAGGTAGAACCCAAAAACTTTTTTGTACCTTTCTAACTTAATTTATTACTTTTGATTCAGCTCCCTGTCCGCACTTCCTAGTGGACGTCGATGCCATCGTCACTTCTTTTTGTGCCACTTTAACTTAAAAAATGACCAACAAAGATTAAAGGAAAAAGTCGAAGACGACAAAACAACTTACACACTGGACTTTTTTGTTTACAGCAAAAGTCACCCCTTTCTCATTTTCCCATTTAATGACGACGATGATGTCTTTCTTCCCAGTCTTTGCCTCTTCCAATAAGCAAACGCCGTGACCTCTTTCCCTTCCCCTTCATATTTCTTGTCAACAAAGATATCTCTTTCTTCTTCTTCAAGTTTATATGATTATTTATATTATTACAATTACAATACAATAAGATCACTATTAGCAGTACCCAATTTTTACAGTGTGTAGCAAAAAATCAGTCGGAAAAATGCATCTTTACAACGCATGGCTTCCGCCGCCATTGGTGGAGGAAACCAAGAAAGAGAAGGATTCGTTTGCAAGGGTGGTCAGTTCGGTCAAGGAATCTTATCTGCCCGAAGATCCTGATTCTGTTTACTCCACTCTCAGATGGGTTTCAGTTATCGACCTGTTAGTATTCTCTTTTACTTTAGTTAGTTGGATTCTGATTCATTTTCTGATGAATTTCGAAGTGATTTTTATTATATGTTAATTGATGAATATTCTTGATGAATCCAATTGATTTTATGATTATGATGGTGTGACATTTTTGATTCAAAGTATGTGGAATTAGGAATCGTATTCCAGAAGATGTTTTAAAGTGGGGGGAAACTGACTGATATGATTCTAAGGAGAAAGTATCTTACTTGAGAAATTGTGCACTCTTTTGAGTGCCTTTGCCTTTATTTTGTTTAGTACGACGGCCGTAATTTTATTCCTGGAATTGTAATATATCTATTGATAAGTAATAGTAGGTGCAGTCATTTAGACTCAGTTTCTTAGTTATGTCAAATTAGGGTCCCTATAGTTCAGGGGAAAACGAGATATGATTCACAATGAGACGGTCTTTGAAAGTAGCGACCATCTTTTCTTATGAGATTCATGAAAATTTTCTACTCCAATGGGAGTCTTCTCTTAAAAATTACTCTCCTAGTATAGTAGTATGTGAGACTCATAGAAAATTAATAAGACTCCCATTGAAATTGAAAATGATTTTCTAGAGAAGAGATGGGTTTCCATGAAGAGACCATCACGAGGTCTCAAAGTGGGGTTACCATTTTCTACGAAAATTGAGTTTGTGGTGTGATTGACAATGAGAAGTATGAGACCATCGCTTCATAAGTGACCCATGGAATTTCTCTTCAGTATGGTGTCTCTCTTAACATACCTTCTCCCTCTTATGTGTAACCCATTCTAAGCCCCGGTCCCCGTATAATGAGACTGGTTTTCCATGGAGAGACCATCTCAAGGGTTCAAAGTGGGATTGTGAATATGCAAATATTAAGATTTTTGTTTGCCCAAAATTTCGGTGAACTAAACGTCTAAACTATAGTCGGCACAAAAAATTTCGCAAAGAAAGATGTTGAGGCCAAGTAGAGTGATATCTTAAGCCACAAGTGGTGTTCGTAGTGCCTATTTAGGTCTTAAAAATTGATGAAAGATGTAAGCGTGGTGTTGAAATATTCTTAAAACTCATATTTAGTTTCAATAATATACATGGTCTTAGAAGAGCTGCAAAACAACCTTCTCACCATAATTGTATGATTTGGACTTTCAACTATAGTTTGCTGAATAATCGCTAAATATTTAGGAATCAAATTTTTTTTTTCGTAGTGCTTATCCAATCCAAGGCAAGCATTCTTTTGCGTTGCTCTATGTGAATGCAGCTAGCAGTCTCATCCGTCCATTTTGATCAAAATTAGTGACCATAGTTTTGGTTCTACTGATTTAAATGTCAGTTCTAATAAATTACTCTTTAAAGTAACTTTGTCCATTGCTGAGATAATATGGAAATTTATGTTCATGAAGATCATTCAGTTAACTCAAGTAGCATTCTGGGCCTCATATGTTAAACCTTGAAATGGTCTCCCGACTAGGGTAATTAGTTTCATACTTTCATCAATAGGAAGGTTATGTACTTCTGACTGTATCATCCATCTTCTGCTGTTAATGGGTCAACTCTGCTAACTTTATCTGGTTAGTTCGTGTGAACTAACAAACAAGGACTTACTTTTAGTTGTCCAATCTATAGTGATTAATGTTATTATTAAGAGCCTGTTCGGAAAGAGGTATTTGGGAGGGAAGGGTGTGGGATGGAGAGGGAGGGATGTAGGCACCTTTGCTTGGAGGAGGGAAGGGAATGAGATGAAGGGATAATGAAAGCTCACTCTTTCGTTCCCCTACCTTTTTGCCCCTCTCCTCAAATTTGTGAATCCAAGCAATCTGTAAGAAGGTAGATGAAATCGACGCTCCTTAGTTTCTAATTCACGAACATATGTGATATCTGGTTTGCAGAAGCTAATTGCCCGAGTAAGTTTTATAAGATGACTTTTCTGATCTGATAAGCATAAGGATTTAACAGTGTGACTAAGTCACACTCTAAAGTAAGGATTAATTAGTGATGCTTTCTTTATAACACTGTGTCTAGGCTTCAGAATGTGTTTTCTTGTAGCTCTTATTTAAAATCCTGACTTTGGAGCTTCATTTGATAATGTGTTTCGTGAATTCCATCTTGCAGTTTTATAAAGGCCAAAAGCGAGTTGTGTTTAGAGGATGTGGGGGCTCTTGTTGCATTGGGACTGGAAATTTTTCATGCGTCCTCTCTCAAACTCTATGCACAGGTGAAGTCGTATTTCTGCATGATTATCTTTTTTTTTTTTTTTTTTTGACAAATGACAAATTGAATACTCTAACTTAACCAAATAATAAGAGAAAATCTTTCAAAGATTCAAGCTACCCAGCTATCGTAGTTGAGCTCTGCATGATTATCTTCTGGTGACTCTTTAACTTGAGTATTGAACCTCCCTTCTTCTGATTAGGTTAGGTGGGGAAACATACTTGTTAAAATCCTGAACAAGTTCAGAAAGAAGCTGTTCTTGACAGTTCCATGGCGCCCTCTTTATGACACCTTGGCCAGTACACATTTTTCGAGGTAAGAATTTGGTTATTTTCTACGTTTCACAACTACTGCCCATATAGGAAAGGGGGCTAATTTTGAATTCATTATCAGCAGGAGTGTCTACCTTGGCCAGTACACTTTTCTTTACCTTGTGTTCACAGTTCAAAGGTTTTTTCAATATTTGTCGTTTTTATTTATTTTGATGACTTTCTAAAGTTTCTTTTGAAAATGTTTCAATATTCCTAAATGGTTTACAACGTTTTTGAAATTTTATGGCGTACAACAAGACGGTTACTGGATGACGATTCATGTTAGCCGACCCCAAATTATTTTGGGAATAAGGCTTGGTTGTTGTTGTTGTATCAGCAGGAGTATTTATTTTATATCGTTCTATATTCTATGTTTTTGCTGCTCCGATGGCTGTGATTTCAAGTTGCCATGGTATTGGTGAGAATTTAGGAGTCACAATGCATGTATTTCAAATGGTCTATTGATGCTTCTGGCATTTAACAGTGATAATAGTTAAGCTGCGACAGGCACAGTCTTCTGTATTTTCAGTTTTTGGTGTTTTCTGTGACCATTGTACGTCACACTTTTGTAATTCCTGTGGTATTGCTCTATATGGATCTTTTGATTCTTGTTTTATAAAATTTCTGAAAGACTTCTTAAGTAGACAGGCATCCCTTCAGGCTTTAGGTGTTTTCTCATGTAAAATTAATGAACAACCCTATGATATAGCTGCCGTGAGCACAGAACATGATACTGAATACTAGTATGTTAATTTTTTTTGTTTTTCTATATTCTTGTCCACTGTTAAAGTGTTAATTAGATATTAAAAGTTCCTTTAATATTAGATATAAAAGATAAATTAAGTTGCTAAAGTTGTGTCATGGTTTAGCTCATCTTTGTCTGAAACAACTGCATTGTTTTGTTTGTCTGAATGAAGAAGTCAATGGTCGTCCTCTTTGTTAGACAAGTGTGCATCAGTAGGACGTTGGAATGTTCTCCATTATTGGTGGAGTTCTTAAACTCAAGAATCTGTGCAGAAGCAAAGTTGGAAGTTTAATGTTGAAGTGCAAAATTCTGGCTAGGTTGTCGTTCCTGCCCTTTTGCAGGGAAATTTTGGTACTTGTTATATTTTAGGCGGAGCTTTTCTACCATCTGTGTGAGGAAAAGCTGAGGTGCTTTTAGGGTTTATTGTTTATGCACTTATTTTTCTTTTCGGGGCTTCAACAAAATGATGTTTTTAATCTATTTTTTCCGTTCATCTTGTGCTCTAATTTTTTTTATTATAAATTTAGTTTATGGTCTTTGAAAAGAATGAACAATAATATTTTCGTCTAGTCGTCTACATCTTCATTTTTGAAAGTTCATTGCTTAAAGTTGGAAATATCTTGTTCGTAGGAGTACAGGCCCAGAAGGGTGGAGAGTAAAACAGAGACACTTTGAGACTGTCACTTCTCTTGTTAGAGCTTGTCGGAGGTTTTTCCCACAGGGTTCTGCTTCAGAAGTATGGTCTGAGTTTGGGTAATTGGTTCAAACTCGCTCCTATTGTCCTGTGCAGTTTGTGCTTGAGCTAAGCTAAATATCTGGGAGTCTGATATTGTGTTCCAGTCTAACCTTCTGTAATGGTTTGAACTTGTAGCCCTCTTTTGGAAAATCCTTGGCATAATTCCTCCTTCGAAGGTGCTGGCTTGGTCAAGCTTTTTCTTCCAACAAATTCAGACAACAAGGGATTCTTCTCTCAGTAAGGATATCGATGCTCTCCAATTTTGTAGTCTTGTTGTTTGTGCAGCTTCACGAAAGTCAAGTCTCCTGGATGATGATCAAATTTTGTCTGTCTTGCAGAGCTTGGATTGAAAGATCTATTGAAATATGGAACTCGATTCCAAATTGTCCTTTTTGGAACAGTCAGTGGGCTGCTGTTCATGCTCGTGTTATAAAGAACTATGGCTCTATAGCCTGGGAGCCTTTCTTACCCATTCTGTTTGCTAAATATTTGAACATGTTTGAGGTGAGGCTTTGATTTGCAACTTCAAACACCATATTTCCTGGAACTCATACATTTATACTTCATTAGTTAATTGAGAAACTATATCACTGGACTGAGAAACTAGTCACTTTATATAACTGACCTCGATATTGCTGGACGCATCATCAGCTTATCACTGTGTTCATCTGATTGCTTCTACAGACAAATTTGCTTTAATGAGTGGCGAGTGCTCCAGCAATAGATAATTAGCAAACCTTGGATAACAGATGGTATTTCAAAGTTCCTCTTAGGATCCTGCTTGCTTTGCTTAATGCAAATGTCTTCACTCACTGTGTGCTCTTTCCCTCTTTCTTGGGACCTCTAAGCGTCTACATTAGTGCATGAGCAATATTTGCTGCCTCTTTCACCACTGACTCCTACACACATGGGATTATGGGAATATAAAGGGTTTTGATTTCTTTCCTTTCCCCCTACCATAACAAAACGGCCGCTAAGTGTTCTCTGTAGCTATCTTTTCGATTTGTATGTGAACCAAAGTCTCAGTTTCTAATAATGTTCCCCTATCATGACTCTGAAGAGCCTCATTTTTTTTTGGTTATTGTGGGGTTGAGAGAACATATGGCGTTAGTGAGGGTGGAGTGAAGAGAAGGAATCCGTGCAACGGAAGGGGTTTGTCTTTGCTTTTGCTTTTGTGTTTCTTTTTCTTTTGTTTGATCCTAAGATCTTGATTTTTAATTTTTTGTATATCCACTCTTCTCTATTTTTCTCAATGCCTTCATTGCTTTCTCCCGAGATTTTTCTTCAAAAGTTTTTTCGACAAATCCTTTTGTTTAATCCTCATTCTTGTTAATATCGTGTTCTCGCTACTCTCTACATTTTCTTTGCTCTCACTGTCTCACACTAAACGGTTTTATAAGCCATGATGGAAGACCCTAAATCACTTTGGGATGAAATTTTTGTAGTTGTAATTTCTCAAGATCATAACATTGTCTTGGTTTTTACTTTCATTGTCATGCATGCAAATAATATCGTTTTGGTAATTCCAGGTTCCTGTGGCAAATGGTGGTAGTTCATACCCGTACTCTGTTTTTGTTCCCAGAAACACAAGGTTCTTGTTTTCAAACAAGACATCTACTCCATCTAAGGCCATTGCGAAATCAATTGTAAGAGCAGTTATATCATGTTTGTCTCCGATAGTCAGTGTTAATCAGTGCCTTGTATGTTTATCTGACTGGGATATGTTTTTTCTTGATGCAGGTGTATTTACTCAGACCTGGAAGTCCATCTCAAGGGCACTTTGATAATTTGATCAATCTGTTGGAACAGTATGTTACTTAGATTATCACTGTGTGCTGTTTAATCTCAATTGTGAATGCCATTGTCTGATGTTTACATATATGTTAGATATTATCATCCTTCTAATGGTGGTCGTTGGACATATGCTCTGGATCGTTTTCTGCTGTACCTGGTAATCATGTTCCAGAAACGCGTACAACATGAGCAGACGTAAGAACTTCATTATCAATTAGACAGCTGTACAATCAAGGGTTCTTGTTGATTTTTTCCGGCTTTGCTTCAACTCTCTTCCTGTCTTGTTGATTTTTTCCGGCTTTGCTTCAACTCTCTTCCTGCAGGACATCCAACGCAAGTGAATGCCCGGAGCTCTTTTTAGGAAAATCGGAGCGTTTGGCATTCGTGAGTAATGTTTTAAAGCTGATTGATCGTGGGCAATACAGTAAAAATGAACATTTGTCAGAAACAGTTGCTACAACAACTTCAATCCTTTCATATGTGGAGCCGTCTCTTGTCCTTCCATTTGTCGCTACTCGATTTCATATGGCCTTGGAGACGGTTAGTATTCTCCACATTTTCACCAGATTATGGAAATGCTTACAAAGTTTTGGATGACTATAGCATAACTACATTCATTTATGATCTTTTTAGATGACAGCAACCCACCAGCTTAAAACGGCTGTCACATCGGTAGCCTATACTGGTCGGCCTTTATTCTTCAGCTATTTATCGTCATTGGCAGAAAATTCTGATGATTCTGATGGTCCGAGCTCTTTCATTGACCTTTTGGTCATCTCGTTATCAAGTGCCTTGCTAGGATTGGATGCTAATGACCCCCCTAAGACTCTGGCCACGATGCAATTGATTGGCTCTATATTCTCCAATGTGAGTTTTGTTGTTAGAGTTCACCAATGTACTTTTTTATATATATATGTTGACCTCCTTAAGACTTTGGCAAGAATGCAATTAATTGGCTCTATATTTTTCAATGTTAATTCTGTGGTTAGATGCAACTAATGCTTTTTATATATTGAGTGATTATTTTGTTCTTGTTCTGGTAGTTGGCTGTTCTGGAAGATAGTCCTGATAATGTGCTGCCGATTTCTGCAATTCGTTTCTCAGAGTGGCTTGATGAGTTCCTATGTCGCCTCTTTTCGTTACTTTTACACCTGGAGCCTAATAGTGTGACGTAAGAATTGCATCATTATTTCTCAAATTCTTTATTGCATCCTCTCCTTATAGTAAACTTTGTGCCTTCAAAAATGCAGAAGGCATATTCTTGATCCTTTGTTACTCAAATGGATAATATTTTTGTGCAAGTTGATGTGACGGGGGGTGTAATTTGATTTGTGATATATAGCTCTAACATTACAAGTTTTGATTCCTTTTTGTTCCGTCTAGGCTCATGTATCTGAAATATTGCTGTCTTTGTTCAGGAATGAAGGTGTTAACTCCATGGCTACATCTGGAACTTTTCTTGTTGAAGATGGTCCGTATTACTTCTGCATGCTGGAAATCGTGCTGGGTAGATTGTCAAAGTCACTGTTCACTCAGGTTTGCATTGTTAGACCTGTTCAGCTCAGTAGCTGTAAATGGAGACTCTAAGCTTTCTTTTTGTTGCAGGCCCTGAAGAAAATCTCCAAGTTTGTTCAAAGCAATATTCTTCCAGGGGCTGTTGCAGAGGTTGGGCTACTTTGCTGTGCATGTGTGCACTCAAATCCTGAAGAAGCTGTTGTTCATCTCGTTGAACCAATCTTATCATCTGTTATATCGTCTATGAATGTTACACCTAGGACGGGATTTGTGGGGGGAACTTTTGATCTCTCGGTCAAGGTATACTCCCCGATTCAGCTGCTTGTCTTTCTGATTTATTTAATTCAACCTTTCAACTTCACTCAATAAGCTTTATAATGCAGGCAAAGCCTTCAATTTCTCCAGCCCTTGAAACTGCAATTGACTATCAGTTGAAGATATTG
This sequence comes from Spergularia bocconei, assembly GCA_963457585.1. Classification (NCBI taxonomy): domain Eukaryota; kingdom Viridiplantae; phylum Streptophyta; class Magnoliopsida; order Caryophyllales; family Caryophyllaceae; genus Spergularia; species Spergularia bocconei. Next base: position 15,429,849 of record OY734952.1, read on the forward strand.
TCTGTTTGTATAAGTTATGGGGGTCCTCATCTAATGCGGTGCAAGAATCAATTTAAAGAAGCCATTAACCTTGCCTTTGAATCCCCATCATGGAAGGTGAGTGTATAATTCTGGAACTATAATCTCGTTTATTTCATGAGTAAGCATGCTGCATGCCTCTGTATGTTCTAGATCCTATTCAGTTGGTGATTTAAGGAGCTTCTTTTTTTTTGTACATGTGATGTGATATAGGTCAACGGAGGTGGGGATCATGTTCTTCGATCCCTCCTTGGAAGCTTGGTGCTTTATTACCCAATTGACCAGTACAGGTATTTCTATGCCTTACAGTTCCGCATTCATATGTTTATTCTCACAGATACATTCGTACTTTATTATTGGATTACCTTTCTGACAACTTGGTTCCATAGATGTGTTTTGCATCATCCTGATGCCCTTTCCATGGAGAAATGGATCAGCACAAAAGATACGCTAGATGACAAATCACTTGGTCCGAAGTGGCATGATCCAGTTGAAGAGGAAATGTCATTTGCAAACGAGCTTATGTCACTTCATTTTGAAGCAGCATTAGATGAACTACTGAAAATTTGTCAAGATAAAATTCATACTGATACAGGTGATTGGTTTTTCCAAATTGAAGTAAAGCATTTAAATTTTAAATGCCTGTTTGACCGAGGTTTCTTGACTGCTCATTACCTGTTTATCTTTTAATGAATATCTGTTGTGCTTGTTTATCTAAATTTACATAGTTGGGTCGCAGGATGTAGGATTAGCATGTCTTGTTAATGCTATCAAGGAAGTGTTCTACGGAAAGCTTTTTTTGAGGCGGGAGATATTGTCATTTTCACTTTTGGAGAAAGTATACTCTCTAAAGATCTAAAGAGCAAAATTTAACAATGAAGTTTTGGCTGCTTTGCCCAAAATAGTTATTATGCTTCAATTAGTGGTATAAGCAACATCTCCGACGGGCTTTTTAGGTCTGTGGTCTTAGGCTTATTAGTATATCACCATTTCATATAAGATTATCACAGAAGTATTGTCACACACTCAAGAGTGGATGTACTCCCTCCGTCCCAAATTAAACTTCCTGCTTTCCTTTTTAGGCCGTCCCAATTTATTCTTCCTAGTCTTATTTTGGCAAGTTTTTATTTTTTTTATTTCTTCAATAATTATTAACCTGATTAACTCAAATCTAATTTCAACACTTATAACACCCTACCCCCTAACCCATTACCGTCAACCACTCTATCTCCTCCCCTCCCACAACTCCATCCACCCATGTACCACCTTACCGCCACCACACTCCCCGCGCATGTCACTAACCATGTCTCACCGTTGATGAGGCCTCCTCCCTGCGCATGCTGCTACTCGCTTCTACCGCTCATCCTGTATTTTATCAGATCTAGCCACATATACCACGTCATTCATGCCGACATTCAGCATTGTTGTCGCCGATTCACCGCTGGTTGATGCAGCCTCCTCCCTCCTACGTTGTTATTGCCGATTCGCGGCTTGATGCTTCAGTAGAGGAGAGAGAAATGAGGTAGAGAAGGAGATAAACGAGGGGGAAGGCGAAGGTGGGGGTCTGACTTCCGGTGAAGGGTGGTGGTGACTGATGTGTTGACGGAGAAGAATGGTGGTGTCCGGCCGGCGCATGGGCGGGAAAATGGGTGGGGATGGGAGGGGAGGAGAGAGAAAATGGGGATGGTTAGTTATAATTGGTGGGTTGATTATTTGCTTTAAGTAAATCTGTTGGAATTACTTTAACATTATTTAATTATTTTTCTTAAAATTTGTGCCTAACCCAACTAGGAAGTTTAATTTGGGATGGAGGGAGTAACACATATATCCCTCCCCTAGAGCGCTAGATTTAGCTTTGTTGACAAATGAGTAGTTCACGAAGCAAGAGGGAAACCTCCTGCTTACCTGCAGGCATAGTCTTTTAGCTGGATTTGAACAAGGCATATGACCGTGTTGATTGGCAATTGCTAGATAATTCTTGCTAAGAAGGGTTTTGGACGGTGCAGGCGGAAGTGGATTCATGCCTTCATGGTCTTTTCTCTAATGCTTATTTCTCAGTGTGACTGAATTGTGCAACTAGAAATTGATTTACCTCATTTAGAGACATTGGTGAAGTGGAAAACTGTAAGTGCAAGCTCTTCCTGGCCCGTCCTGGGATGATTGATTCATATAGTGACATTTGTGAAGTGGAAATTTTTTAAAATGGGAGCTCATGGGGTTCAAGTTCACCTTCAGAGTATACTGTTGATACTATGCTGTTCCTTGATGCTGAGAATGTATTGCAAAATATTGAGTTGATTCCATATATGGAAGTTAACTTGGCCAAATGTGATATCACAAAATCATTATGGAGTAAGGTCTTTTGCACACATTTGCTAATAGGTTCAGATTGACCCCTTACATATACCACTAGGAGGTAATCCTTGTTTCAATGTCTTTGAGAGCTTGCTTCCAGCATTGCGAAAGGATTGATCGGTGGAAAGGAGCCTATGATTTGCGTCATTCATTATGGTCGGAGTTTATTTGGGTTTTGAGCATTAGTTATGGCTTCGTTCGGTGATTGACCTTCTGCTATAATTTTCAAGTTTTGGGTAACACCATTGAAAGGAATTTTTTATGGATGTCTTTGGTCTTTAGCTACCTTTCGGTTTATTTGGTTGGTATGAGATTGACCTTTTTTTTTTTAGGAAAAGCTCACATTTGGTATGGGGAAACTTTTTCTAGCTTCTTTGTCTCCTCAAGTCAGGGTTACTTTCAAGGGTATTCAGTTATTTCCATTTGATAGAATTCGAGTTCTTGGCAATTATTTTTCTCTCTTCAGAAACAAGTAGTTATATATAGCCTGGAGACAGTCTTGCAAATTACTAAATAGCATCTCTTATTCTTCATTTTTAACAACTAGCTTTTATGTTTTTCCAACACAGAATTACTTTTTAAGATACCTTTTCCCTGAAACTACCTTAATTCATTCGGTGGCCTTAAAGTAAAAATTCTGGTTGCTGAGCTTGAGTATCTGGCTAAAACGTAAACACCTGATCGCACTCTTAGCTATAAATATTTCTTGCTATAAATGCTTGATTTCTTTCCAGTTATCTCCAATTAACTTTCAATAGGGAATAACTAAGTGTTAAATGAAAACTGTAATCATCATATTATTCAGGGGTGTAAAAAGTAGAAATTTGGGGAAACCGTATTTTTGGCAAGCGAAAGAGGAATCTCTGCAAAAATCGATAGTGATTTTGGATCTTCCGTGGAAATTCAAGTGGAGAAGTGATATCGTCGTCCACGAATCTTGGTGTCGGTCAACCATTAGAACGTTAACATCTTTTAAAATTGAAAAGTTTTTCTACAAGATCGTGTTTTGTTTGACAGTTTGTGAAAGGTAGTTATCTTAGAAAAAAGAATGCTTTCTGGTAACTTTTGTAATTTGGTAAGTTGACTTGCAAAATTATTAACCGATAAGAGGAAATAAAAGATAAGATACAAAAGGAAATTTTAGCTATTCACTTATTCTGTTCTTGTTTTCCCATTCTATTATTGGCTCGTGGCTTACTTCTTAAGTACTTATGCTGCCTATGATAGCCGCTATAGCCTTATTCTCCGTTATCAGGTCTATGTTTCATAAATTGCTTGCCATGACATCACTGTGCCACACTGTTGCCCATTCAATGACCAGGTCGTGCTTCAACCTTCTTTTTCTTTTCAGTTGTATTTTCTTACCTTGTCTTTTGATCTGGTTTCGTAACATGAAGAATACCGAGGCGACTGTGGGAGGAGGGTATGACAGTCTATGCGTGCGGGTGTTAAATCTTTTTTGAAGAAAATGTAGTATGTAGTTATTGATTTTTGTGATTCTAATCTGTCACTGTTGGAGAATGTTTTGGATTGTAGTCATGTTGGGGATTTTGTTTTGTTGAAGTGGCTCTTTTAATTACAGATGCCTCTCTCTCTCTCTCTCTCCCCCCCCCCCTATCCTTTTTAATTTGTGATAAATTTTGCTTTTAGCTGTTCTTGGCAGAGGTATATAGTTGATATTGTCTAGTTTCGCTCTTAAACCTGACAAGCGACTTGACTTTATTTCATGTAGGAATTGAGAAAGAACACTTGAAGGTGACCCTGCTACGGATTGACTCGTCTCTGCAAGGAATCTTGTCTTGCTTGCCAGATTTCATCCCGTCCTTGACAAATGAAAATGCTGAAGATTCAGTTCAAAACTTGTTTTTGGTGGCTGGTGCAGCAGGTGCTAGAGTTGGTAGCTCTGAAATGCGGGTGAGAGCTGCTGTTATCATACATGAAGCCTCTAGGTAAGGTTTACGTATAATCTGTTATTCGAACTGATTCACTTTATATGCTTTTCTTTCCCCTCTTGCTTTCTAAAAAAGCGTGGAATAGAAAGTGCGAAAATATCTCGTGGTGGTTGATGAGACCAGTGGTCTCTGCCCTAGCTTATGGAAGCTTCTGTTATGGCTACATGCCTCTGGTCGGATAAGAGCTACCATCTAGTTCACGTGGCTTTCATCTATCTTTGTATCTCTGTAATAAAAATAAACGAATTGGAAAAAACCAATCAAAATAAAAAACAGATGGATATAATGTGAGTTTTGTGCTAAGCTTTATTAATTGTATTGTCCAGATATGTGCTGGAGGAAAAATCAGATGACAGCATCTTGTTAATCCTCATTATTCGTATCATGGACGCTCTTTTGAATCATGGTAAGATTGCAGATTTGATTAAGAAATCCCCCACCCCCTTTCCCCAGACGAGTTTGTGTATTAATTTAGTGCTTGTTTTGTATATGCAGGAAGTCTTGAGTATGATGAATGGTCAAATCATAGGCAGGCTTGGAAACTGGAATCTGCTGCAATCGTGGAACCACCGATTAACTTCATCACATCCTCCCATTCTCTTGGCAAAAAAAGGTAGTTAGAATTTGTAATTTTCCCTTGTCCAGGCAATGCACGATCTTTTGTCTTATATTTATTGTATTATAATTCTGATTCAGGCCATCGTGGGCTCTTGTTGATAAGGCATACATGCACAACACATGGAGAGCGTCTCAATCATCCTTTCATTTCTTTCGTACCAGTAGAGATGTCTGCCCATCAAGTCATGCGATTCTTCTGTTGCAAGATCTTCTAAGTCTAGCTTTGCATAGATATGAAACTGTTCGTGCGTAAGTTCTGCTGTCCTTCTCTTTTATCCTTTCGTGCGCGTAACTTCATTTGAGTGTGTGCAAATTAGCAGCTTTGTCTTATTTGATGACTTTTCCTCTCTCCGGATTATCTTTTTCTACATGCCAATATCATATAAGAAGGGTACTCATGTCGCTAGGGACTATCTTTTCTGCTGAATAAATTAGAATCCTTCATCGTGATTATGCTTCCATTCTCCATTGCAGTTGTGTGATGGCAAAACAAAGTTATGGCCCTTATGGGTCCACATAAATAGACCTTGTATGCAGTGTTTAATAGATGGCATACTATTAGATGTTCTTTCGATATTATTTAAGCCAGGTATCTTATATTGATTCGAAGTGGCATGTTACTCTACATTTCAGAGAACGCTCTCTCTTTTCTTTTCCTCCTTCCTTTTGGCGAAGGATTATTATGTAGATATTATTGTGACATACTGTAAACGTCTCTCAGTTCAAGTGTGGCATACCCATACACTATTTCTCTTACCACCTTCCAGCCAAACGCTATACAATAAAAAGCTTGTAGTGGGTGCTGGTGCCTGGTGGGCCAAAAATTAGAGAGAGAAACTGATTGACCAATTAGAAGGGTAATATTAGGTGCTGGTGGGCCAATGAAATTTGACAAAAATAGAAAGGGAAGATGTTTAGAACTGGCCTAAATTAGAAGTGGTAAGAACAAACTGGAACGGAGGGGAGGGAGTATTAATTTGTGAAAGGAGTGTATTATTACAACAACAACAACCAAGCCTTAGTCCCAAAATGATTAGGGGTCGGTTAACATTAAATCGCCATCTGGTAACATCAATTTTAATTAATAGAAAAATTAAAAATAATAATAATAAAGTAAAACAAGTGAAAAACATATGAACTTTGAACACATAGTAAGAAAAAGTTTTGGGAGAAAATGCAATGGTCGACAAAAAAAAAAAAAAAAGAAAGAAATCGGATGAAAGTCCTCCACATGGATAGAGTCTCTCTACACTGCCCTATCCAACACCATACTCTCTTCAAGCCCGAGGACGCTCATGTCACTTCTAATCACTCTCATCCAAGTCATCTAGGTCTTCCTCGACCCCTAAGAATATTATCATTTCCCCGACCCCTAAGAATATTATGTTCTAACTATCATGTCACTAGGTCTCCTTCTCACATTGGCCATACCACCTCAGTTGGTTAAAAAAAAGGGAAATAGGTAGTAGAATGTATTTGAACAACCATAAATGAGCTGATTTAGAGTGTATTCTTGTCTAGGTTCCTTAGATTAATTTAGTTGGAAAATTATCTAATTCACAGTTTTTTATTTTTTATGAGATTGGATGGAGGTTGATACTAAGATCAAAAAGTATTTTTTTTGTGTATGTAAATGTGTTGCCTTGTTCTTTTGTAGTGTTATGGTTTAATATGGTTTTTTTTTTTTTTGGTTACATATGGACGATATGGTTTTATATGATTAATGAGTCTTAGTCCCCTTTACCTGTTCTGCTATGATTTCAGTTTGAAAGTAGTGAACGTGTGCAAGCTTGCCTGTAATTGATAGAGAGGCTGTTCACAAATCTATCTAGATCTAGTTTGCGTGCCCGGCCCGCGCCCTGGGCTACATATTTATATTGTTATACTCGTTTTATATTACATTATATTTAAATTTTACTTTTACACCACCCGTTATATTATCTCATATTCATTCCACTATCCTATCACCTGTTATATCACATTATTATATCCAAAATTATTACCATAAATTTTTCTTACCACCAATATCACCATAAATTATGCTGTATTATTTTCCATAATTAGCTAATAATTACCATGTTGTACGATTACTTAGTGCTATCCAGTCAATAAGTGCCAAGTGTCCTAGTAAAGACTTGGTTTCAGGTTTATATATATAGTATTAGATAGTCGCTGTTTGTACATTTGAAGCTTAAAGTTGGCTTATTTAAATACATTCTTAACTCGAGCATAATTTTATTTGGTTATGGCCAAATGACCCTTTTGGGATCCAAGATAAAAAAAAATACTCTAATGTGACCTAAAAACACTGGACTGGTGATCAGGCTTGCTGGGAAGAGTCTCTTGAAGATGTTAAAGAGATGGCCGTCTATGATTTCGAGCTGTATGGTTACCCTGACTGATAATTTGGCAAATCCAGCTGCACCTGAGTATGCTGTGCTTGGATCCTGCACCATTCTTTCAACGCAAACAGTACTCAAGCATTTGACAAAGGTAGCATTGGTATTATGATAGTATCTTTTGTGTTGAGAACATCACAAGATCCTGAAAATCTTTGTTGCGATATCTATTCAGGATGCGAAGGCATTCACTTCCTTCATCGTCAGTGTTCTGAAAAGGTAGTTTTCTTATGCATAGGACTAGACAGGAATTTTGATGCGCTTTTGTAGTCTGCTCCTTAGCTAATCTGCCTTTTGTTGTGAAGCTCGCATCATGAATCACTGAAAGCTCAAAAGGCAATAACTGAGGTACTTCTAGTGAATTGAATTACCTTCCGCGTATACCCTTGAACACATTCCTGTATTAATTCACTGTTACTTTTTTCCCCATTTGGTCGCAGCTTTTTGTTAAATTCAACATTCAATTTTCTGGAGTTCCTGAAAACATCTTCAAGACATCAGTCAGCGACTTGGATAGGCCCATTTTTTCAGAGTTGATATCTCAGATAGGTTCTGTGGGCTTTGATACAAATGGATTTCACTGGAGGTAGGTATTCTAACAATATTGATAGAAGTTCAGTTCTTGAGTTGTGACTCTACTGTGTGCATTTGTCTAAGAGCTGGATATGTAATTATACAATGCCTCTGATGAAGGACGTTTTATCCATATATTTCAGGTACAATTTGATGGCTAACAGGGTTTTGCTCTTGGTGGTGATGGCATCTAGGAGTGACCCACGTTCCTCTGCAACAATTTTAAGCGAGACGGCTGGTGAGTTGTTTTAGCCAAAAAAATTTCAATGCCAAGCAGACGCACACATTGAATCCTTAATTCACCATATTATTTTCCCCTTAAATCCATGAGCCATACCTTGATTACATAGAAGTTTTATTTAATTATTTTTTGAGGGGATTGATAACATAGAAGTTGGAGGGACTTTCTTCACTAGAACCATCTTCTTTTGATTTTATGCCCTGTGGCACCACGTCTGCTTTCAGTTCTCCATCTCGTTGGGTTGTAGATCTCAAATATACCAAAAGGCATTCACAAAATGAGCAAATTAAATAGAATAAAAAAAAAAACCATTGGTTGATATTGCATATTTAATTGTACAGAAGCCGGCTAGTATGTCCCAATGTTAATGTAACCATGTTGGCCTTAACTATACATTTATGTGAAGGTAAGATCCTTTCCCAGGTTGTGAATATGCTGGTGTGATCACTATGGGATTAGTTGGATCTGTGGAATCAACATTTAACAGGCGAATTGTGCCAATTATATTTCTGTTCAGGTCACTTCTTGAAGAATCTAAGAAGCCAACTTCCCCAAACGAGAATTCTTGCAATCTCAGCTCTCAACACACTGTTGAAAGAATCCCCTTATAAGACGTCAGTTGAATCTTCAACAGAAACTGGTGCGGTCGCTGCTAAATCATCTATAGAAGGAGCTTTAGCTGAAATTTTCAATGAAGAGGGATTCTTTAATGAGACTTTTGACAGCCTGTCAAATGTTCACATTATTAGTGACACTGAAAACTCATCTTCTAGGAGGAATTCTTCGTTTCAGAGTGTAGCAGACAAATCAATCACCTTTTTCTACTTCGACTTTACAGCTTCTTGGCCACGAACTCCTAGCTGGATCTCCTTATTAGGAAGTGATACTTTTTACTCAAATTTTGCTCGGATTTTCAAGCGACTGATGCAAGAATGTGGGATTTCTGTTTTACAAGCCCTGAAGGGTGCTATAGATGAATTTGCAAAATCTCAGGAAAGATCCAAGCAATGTGTTGCCGCTGAAGCGTTTGCTGGGCTGTTACATTCTGATGTTGATGGTCTTCTTGATGCATGGGACGATTGGTTAATGACAAAGCTTCAGGAGATTATATTGGCACCATCGTTGGAATCTGTGCCTGAGTGGGCATCTTGCATAAGGTTTGCGGTGACTGGGAAAGGGAAGTATGGAACTCGGGCTCCTCTTCTTAGGCCAAAAATAATGGAGTGTCTGCTTCAACCGTTACCTCATACAGTGAATACTACTGTTGTTGCGAAACGATACGCTTTTCTAGCAGCTACTTTGATTGAAGTATCACCTCCAAAAATGCTACAAGCGGAATTAATTCTGCATAAGAGACTTCTGAAGGAGTTGCTGGCGAACATGATCCATTCATCTGCACAAGTATGTTTTCCATTTCTCACGCTAGCTTCTTCTTGTTTGCACTCATATACTTCATCTCTTGCCTTTTATCTGCTTTACCATGACGACTATAAGTATACAGTTCTTATGGGGAGTGCTATGTGTTCTGGCGTGATAGATATTAGGCTAAGATGTGTTCCATTGTGTTCTGAATAACTACTAGCCTGTGAGTCCAAATGTCCAATGGTGTTAACTGTCATTTTGTAATCTGTACCCCAATTTCTGCTGTGTCATGCTGGCATCCAACAGTTGTGGTTTCTTTTTTTGTTTTTTTGGAAGCAATTTTTTTAATATTTTTTTTATGATGGATGAACAGAATACTGATCGTCTAAGTGAGCTTCCGTAGGATCCATGTGGGGGATGGAGTTTGACCTTTTTTTGTTCCTTTGTTTTGCGAATGGTCTTCTACTCTTCTAGTGATTTGAGCAATCACCTTGTCCAGGCAATGAGAATGAGCTACCGCACTACTGAATGACATTATTGATTTGACTTGTAGTACCTACGGGTGAGTAATATCCGCTCTTCCCACTGCGAGTCAGATCAATGATGTCACTCAGTAGTGAGGGAGCTATGATCATTCTCGAGCACTTGATTAGTGGAGGTTCCCCATAGCCAAGCTCGTGTAAATATCAAGGATCGAAGTCCCATGTGGGGATGCTTGGCTCTCTAATTGAAACCTGAGCTTCAGACTCTCAAATAGAATTGTTCTCCTGCTATTCCAAAAAAGCTGCTGTTGCAGATAATCTTTTGTTAACAGAGAAGATTAGGTTGGGTATTGTTTTTCACGGAAAGTTATACCATACCCCGGGTAAATATTGCATTTTGGTAACCGTTCATATAGAATTGATGAGCAATGAGTGTTATTTGATCAGCAATGACATTTGTTGTTGAGCACCAACATATAAATTAATCAGCATATTTTTTCAACGTTATTTAATGGTTTTTAATGTATTTGACTTATACCTTATGTTTGCTCATCGAAATATTAGCCGGTGCTCATCAAACTCTTGTCAATTGCTCATGATAATGACCTGGGGGGGGGGGAGGGTACAAAAACGACATATACCCCCGGGGGTATGTTATCAATTCTTATACCGTAACCCCGGGGGTATATGCAGTTTTCGAACCCCCGGAATATTTTGATGAGCAATTCACGAAAATTCGATTGGCATTTGCTGATATTTTAATGAGCAAACATGAATATGCCCATCATTTATCGATATGAGTAAAAAACAATAGAAATCACCCAACAACATCGTAAAATAAGTTGATTGATGTATATATGGATGGTCAAAGAAAGTTGTGGTTGCTCATCAAATTGCACTCATTGCTCATCATTTCTATTAGAGGGGGTACAGAAACTCAATATACCCCCGGGGGTACAATATAAGTTTCCTCCAAGGTAATGAAGTGACCGGCACTGTTGGAACCGTCCCATAAGACTTTCAAGCGACTGTCTCCAAGGAACACAGTGAACCATTCTAGGCGTCCTTTCTTAGAGAAAAAGGATTTTAGTTCCTTTGCTGCCCTTTTGATTTCATTGATCCCTGGGAAAATTTCAACCTTACCATAATGCTTAACTTCTGGCGCCTTGAGATAATTCCATGAATGACAAAATTTCGAACTGGAGTTCCTTAGTAGCAACTAACACACCTTTTATCATTTTGAGGGTACCGATGGGAAAGAAAAGGATAAACGCAAAACAGTCATAGAGAAGCTCCATTTATTGTGATGTTCAGCAGTCTATTGTTCTTCTTTATATGTGAAAGTATAGTGTTGGTTGTGTTTCTTGCTCTATTTTTTACTTGAAAACTTAAGATGGCTGAATCTTATAACTAAAAACTACAAATTTTTTGAGGGGTTAGCTTTTCATTTTTGGATGGCTCTACTGTATCCCTGTTTTGTGTTCTCCTCTTTTGCCAGTTGGATGTCTGGTGAAGAGTTGGAAATTTATTGTTCTGACCCTGGTATTGAAGACCTTTTTAAACCCTTGCAATAGGGAAAACGAACTGATTATTGTTTTGTTTGGTAAAAGTATCATGCGTCTGTATTGGGCCTTGGTCTTTCTTTGCCAGTATAACATCGGGGAGGAATTCTTGTTGACAGGTTCGAGAAGCTGTTGGAGTTACCCTTTGTGTGCTGTGTTCAAATGTTGAACTCCATAGGTCATTTGATAATTCTCATTCAGATGGAAAAGGAAGCAGTTGCATGGGTGATGAGGATGAAGGAAACTGGAGTGAGCTTCTATTGGAGCAAGCTGCTGAGCGTGTCACTCGAATTCAGAGATCAACTCACTTTGACCATACCGAATCACTAGAAGTTGTAGCTCCAGCTCTTGAAAATGGAACAACAAGTGATTCAGATGATGTAAAATGGCTGGAAACGGTAAAGCAGTACCTCAAAATTGATGTGATTAGTTCATACTTTGTTTGTTTAGTTTTCTAAAAGATTGTCATTTTCTGAACTTGCAGCTATTACATTTTGTTGTTGCGGCGCTGAAGTCTGGTAGATCCTTGTATTTGGTAGAGACACTTGTCGGCATTCTTTACCCGGTGATATCATTACAGGTGTGTTTCTTGTGACTCTTTATTTTTTTAATTTATTTATTGAGGAAGGGTCCTCTTCATTTTTGAACAATGTCATTAGGTCAGGTTAGGATGATACTGCTGATAGTTGTAGGAAGACCAAAAATGATACAATACTTTTGAAGACTAAAATTATATTGTGACATATTAAGCATTTCAGATATGTATTAACATTTTTTTGGATTATTTTATCATCTTGCTTCTGAAGGACTCGCCAAATAAAGATTTGTCGACATTAGCAAAGGCTGCTTTTGAGTTACTAAAGTGGAACATTTTTAGAGCACCATACCTCGGAAAAATTGTTGGTGTTGTTCTTTCATCAGCGAATGATCCAAATTGGAGGATCAGATCTGCAACTTTGACTTATCTTCGAACTTTTATGTACAGGTACTGAAAATTCATATGCACTTGATTTTGTCTGATTTTTCAAAATTTTGTGAGGGTGTCATTTCATATCTGCGTTTTCTTTTATGTCAGGCATAGTTTTGTGCTTCCACAAGATGAGAAACTTCAAATATGGAAAACTGTGGAGAATTTACTGACAGACAGTCAAGTAGAGGCAAGTTACTATTTACTTTATGTATGGCTAATCATATCATGTTGTTTCTTATAAGACCTATTGGTTTTCAAGGTTGACTAGCACTTTTTAAAGATAAAGTATGGCACTATAAAATAATACTCCGTATGTTATTTGACAATTCGGAGATTTGATCTCAACTTACATACATATCTTGATGATCGATATCAGTTGGTTTCATAATAGGACCTCCCCCCCATCCTTTTCTTGTATCGTAACTATCATAAGCCAAGATTTACTTTCTTAGGAGTCTAAAGATTCATTGTCCCTTACTGAGATGAATTGAAAGGGGTGCTTTGTGGACTCGGAAATGTGGGCAATATTTACCAAAGGTTGTATAGGAGTTTTTTGACATCATGGTGCGTAAAGAATTTTTTTTGATAGTGTGCTCCTCCGCTACTCTCTGTTATTGCATGATTGACAGGACGGTACATTTTGAGGAACTGAATCAAGTTTTAAATCTTCTATTGCCTAGGGAATGTGTCTTTCTGGGGGTATTTGATTTGACTTTTATCGTTGATACTAATTCTCTTCAAAAGTATATCAGGTTGCTAATCCAAGTAGAATATCTGTGATTCTTTTACCCTTTTCCTTTTTTTTTGGTTGTGTGTGTTTCCATTAAGAATGTGTGCATATTAAGAAAATTTCAGGAAACTAATGAACGAAGAAAAGTTCAGGGAAATAATGGATTTCGTGATTGAAATTTGAAAACGTAGATCCTTTACAAATAACATTACTGTACAAACTACAAAGGCAAAAAGACTAGAGAATTAATAGATCTGGCCTATTTGTTTAACTGGTTCCCCGCTAGTCATTGTCTTCTGACTGTTTATCAAGGTACCTATTCACTTGATGACTATTTACTTGAGTTGCCAATTAAAAAAGGTAAACCCAAGCACCTCGCATGGCCTCTTGTTCTTTCTCATTTCTGAATAATCGAATAAAACAACTTCAAAAGAAAACGTAAATATGAAGTTTTATCCTCAGTGGAAACAGAACTGTTGAATTTTAGTTCTTAAAGCCTATTTGCCTTTTTATAGGTACGTGAGCATGCAGCAGCAGTCCTGGCTGGTTTAATGAAGGGTATGGAGGACTTAATTGCTGAAGGATTCCGGAGTAGGGCACTTAAAGATGCGAATGTTGTTCTCAAAAAGAGAAGACAAAGGTTTGGTGTTTTACAGTCTTTGATATCGTCAATTATCCACTGTACTTTCTTCAATAAACCTCTCCTCTGTTGAAAGCATGTTTGTGATGTGTGCATCATTGGTGACTGCTATTTGGCGAGTTCTTTGATTGGGACTTTTCCATCATGGTAATGTTGCCTTTTGAAGTAGCAAAGAATCATCCCGATTTTAATTAAGGGTCAATTTAAATCTCCTCTTCGTTATTTTGGATAGCTTCATGTGACCTACCCCCCACCCCTACCCACTTAATACAGAAGCCTCCTTGGGCATTGGTGATGATGATGATTTGAAGTCATCTTTTGGCCTTCAACCCTATGTGCTGTTAATTGTGTATGATGTAGATTCGTGTCTTGTTTTCGTACTCCTGCTTGTTTGCCTGTGTAAGAAGGTTGTGGACTAGCTCCATGGAGTTTGCTGTCGATTATCATTGGCATTGATTCTGTTGTGTTGGCAAATCTGATCGGGCTGTGTTTAAGAAGGGTGTTGACGTGCTACTTGGAGTTCACTAGTCAATTATAGTTGCCATTGATTATGTTCGTTGCGCTTTAGATCATTACCTTCACTTGCTGTTCTCTGTTGTCCTCCAAAGAGGCTTTGGCAATCAAAATTAACATAAGATTCTCTAGAAGTGTGGCCACCTTTTGGTAGGAAAGAAATTCCTGGATCTGTTGGACTTTTATCGCCCTCTTGATTACCTTTGGCGACGTATTCATCTTTTTGACTTTCTTCATTTTGTATTTCTTTGTGGTCATTATCATTTGTGACCTCACTTCTTTATGTACTTCCACTTTCCGTCAACTCTTACGAGCTACCAACAAAAAAGTGCATAGTGACACTGGAACATCATATCAGATCGGCAGGCGTATATCTAATGCTAGTCTTCTTCTGAGTCTTGTGTGAACGTGCTGGTAATTATTTTAGATTATCATCAAATGTTGTATATCGGCATTGGTTACTTTTGTGACTGTAGTGTAGTGTTTGATTATAAGGATTTTGTTAAATCCGAATTTGACCCATATCCCTTGTTTGGGAGCTTGAATATATATGGATTTGCATTCATTCTTTTCATGCAAATTTTAACATGAGTGAACAAAACACCACCCCTACCCCCTCTTTTACAAATCCAATCACTCTCTCCTCCCCTCCCCCCACGACAACTGCACATCACTACCTCCTCCAATGGCCAATCAATGAAGAAGTGAAGAGGCATGGTGGTTATGGAGAGAGAGTGGAAGAGAAGGTTGTGGCAGGGAGAAGAAAGAGGAAATGATGGAAGAGGGAGGGGGCATCGTGGGGGTGAGGGGATGGCTCGTTGGCCAGCCTGATTACTGGGGTTGGCAGGGTGGGGGTTGAGCTTCGGTGAGTAAGGGTGGGGTTTGGGAGAGGGAGTGTGTGTGTGGGGGGGGGGTGAGAGAGAGAGAAGAGAATTAGGTTTTCCTGTTTATTAATTCATTTATTATAAGCCATTTGATACATTAGATGAAAACCTAGGATTATTTCCTTTTCTTATATTAAGTGTTCCTTATATTTGATTCCAAACTATATTATTCGGCCAGACTATTTATTCCAATCAATAGATTCAAAATTGAATTACATGAACTCAAATGATAGATTTGAAATAATAACTTTGATTTCAATTCCTTGTTCCCAAAGAGGCTGAGACTATCTTAGTGGATTTCTTATCGTGATGAACTTCGGATTCTTTCAGTCAAGTAGTAGCAGTTATGTGTTTACTGTTATAAGTGTTGCCTCAATGCATTCTAACATCTTGCTCTTTGTGATATTGCAGCAGAGCTAGTTGTTCTGTAGCTTCTATTCACGGTGCGGTGCTTGCACTCACAGCTTGTGTCTTATCTGTACCTTATGATATGCCAAGGTAAGGTGTAAAGTTCCGAAGTGATTTGTTGTCGATGCAGTTATATAGTGTAGTTCCGTTTATATGCCGATGGAGATGCTCCACCAATATTGAGGCATTTGTTTTTGTATTGCTTGAACTCTCTCAAATCTGAGTTAGAGATTTCATTCAAGTGGAAGCCTCTGTTCTTTTTGCTTGGGATTGGGCTTCATGTAACGCCCTGGGATCTTCCCTTTTTGATTGGGATTTTCAAATTTAGCCTCTTGGTCAGTGCACACAGTTGAGAAGCCTACTTTGTTTCCAATTTTATGCCCACCAGGTTTATATTTGAAAATTTCGCTACATTTGTAATGTGCAGTAAGTGGTTTTTGCTTCATTTGTAGTGTGCAGTAAGTGGTTTCGCTTCATTTTGTAATGTACGGTAAGCGGTATGATGGGAACTGTTACGTCCCTGGGGATGTATATGTACAATTAATATCGATGGTCTGCTATTATGTTTTAGTTCCTGTTGGTATGGTTAATGCTTTCATTTCGCTGACTCTTGGACGCGGTGCCTTGATTCTGCGTGGCTTGTATATGTGTTAGATCCTAAACGATGATTTTTTTGTTACAGTTGGTTGCCCGAGCATGTCACCTTATTGGCTCGTTTTGTTGGTGAACCATCGCCTGTAAGGTCCACTGTCACTAAAGCTGTTGCAGAGTTTCGGAGAACCCATGCAGACACATGGAATGTTCAGAAAGAAAAATTCACTGAGGAGCAGCTAGAGGTACTTCAGTTTAAATCTTTTAACTTCGATTTTGACAACTATCTGTGGTTCATTTTCATATTTTCATGTATCTTTCTATTAACTCTTGGGCATTTTGCAGGTCCTTGCTGATACATCTTCTTCATCATCTTATTTTGCTTGAAGTCTCAGTCAAAGGAAGATTTAGAGATTGAAATTGGTAAATCCATCATAGATCCATATTATTTACAGTTGTAAAACTCAAATCAAGGTTTATGAAGTCCATTATTTATCATAAATTAGCTACCTATCCATCTGTTATTGTTCTTCATTTTCCTGCATAATTGTTATACGATTGGGTTCATCAGTTCATCTGTTGGTAAATCCCACAGAACACAATCGGTATTGAATATGCTGGTTCCATTTCTAATCTCCTTCACAGCTTCAGATTCTTCGCCATTGTCATCTTCCAGTTTCAAATGACCAAGTTGATCTCCTGCAGTAGACGTGCTTCCAGTGCACATGCTTTGGCTCCATGGTGAGCCATTATCTTCACTGCCAAGAGGTGGAGCATACTGAAACGTGTTAAACGTGTTACAGGCTCCATTGGTATGGGTTGATGGTGCTCCGTTGGATCCCCAAGGTTGGCTCATTATCATGTCCGGTTGTTGTATAGCTCTGGATAGTCCAAGCTTGATTCTCTCTACTGTGTCCTCCTTTGCGTCTGACTTGTTGATAACATAGTGTGGATTATTATTGCCTTGTGAATTCGTGGGTTGAACTTGGAAGTCAATGCGCTTCTTGGTAAGTAGATGGAGCATCTCGTCCTTGAAGCAGCCCAGGGCTGCTTCTGACAGGTTTGCAACCTGTGGAGGTCCTAATGTAGTTGCAATCTCTGCCATTAGGTGAGAGAAAGACTTGTGCGTGACTGGATCGATTCCCATCCCTGTTAGCTTCTTCTTTAGCTTAGTATTCCAGTGGTTCTTGACGTCATTATCAGTGCGGCCAGGAAGCTGAGCTGCAATGAGTGACCATCTGCGTAAAGTGACATACTGTTTTTCAGTATCACAGTTATTGCATAGGTGACTGCATCACTAGACAGGAAGGACACCCACCTGTTGCCAACGACTGCGTGTAGCTTCATGATAGTTTCTTCTTCTGCTGTGGAGAATTGGCCGTGCTTAAGATCAGGTCTAAGATAGTTGGTCCATCGCAACCTACAACTCTTTCCACATCTTTGGAGACCTAAAGATGCATTGTGACAATATTAAATTGAGCACTCATATGTAGTTATATACACACTATCTGTGTCAGATTTCGTAGAGAGGCAATGCAGGTGAAAGAACTGTTAAAACTAACCAGCATTCTTCGGGATAAGTCGCCAATTGCGAGTACCGTGTTGAGCAATGTAGGAAGAGAGCTTGTTATCCTCCTCAGGTGTCCATTGTCCTCTCTTGACATTCTCCTTTTCGCAGCAAGGAATCCTTCCCATTCTATCTTGTTTTCTGACACCTCCTTCCCTAGTGTGTAACCCTTGCTTGTTGAAGAAGTCCTTGTAATACTTAATCAGTAATACCAGTAAGTATGAAATATATGAAGTGACAATGTATTTAACTTAGGAAAGTTTAGTAAAACTGTAAAAAATACACACTTGAGGGAAGAAAATAAAGATGGGTGGTATTAATATAAGATGGAAGATTAAAAAGGGTGAGTTTTATAGCAAAGAGTTAAAAAATGATAAGGAAGAAGTCATGCACACAACAAAATGAAGGGAAGAAGAAGAGAAGGAAATATGCATGATTTGATTAAAGAATTCAACGCCGTTGAGAGCGTGTGTGAGAAGAGTCTGGTAGCTCACCCACAAGACACCTGGTCAAAACATCACACCTTGATCATCTCTCCCTCTCCTTCTCTCTCCCGCTCTCTTTTTCTTCTCTTTTAATTTGATTGCTTGTGATTGCTGCACGAGTGTGTTGTTTGTTATTCAGATCTCTTATTTTGGTACAAATCTGTGGCCTTCTTAATTGGTGAAAGGACACGCATTGATGATAACTCTGTTTATTATAAAAGTCGGCATTTTTTGATTCAATGTCTAGCCCATTCGATATCTAAGTACGTGCATTCAATTAATTATGAAACTATAAGAATGGTGAGTCAGAATACGAAAATGGACAAGATTTATACATGTGACTATCAATTAGTCACATGAGTTCGACAAATTAATTACGAATCTTCATGCAAAAGAGAGCAGATTTGTTTTTGTGTGTGTGTGGATTGATGGTATTGATGGTTTTACCGATAGAAAGTTGGGTTCTGCGGTTAACAGTGGTGTGATATTGGTGAGTTTGGGTGTCGTATGATCAGAGCATGCCGCGCGTGTGGGTATGATGGTGGTTGCAGGTAAAATTGTCGAGGAGTGATGGCATCACCACGGTGCTCACGTACGCATTGCAGCCTTGCGAAGGTGGTGGTCTAGAAGAGGCTGGCAGTGCATAGTAATCACCTCCGCACAATCAGAAGTACTTCCTCCCGTCTAAGCAAACTGTAAAGATAGTCCCAATAAGAAAAATAAAATGTAAAGATAGTAATTTATTTTAGCCTGTCTGCACTCTTCAAGTCTCCTACAAGACTCTTTTTTTTTCATTCAATAAATTTGATAACATTCACTATGTTCATTCCAATTCAAATTTAAATACATTTCAATATCAAGGTCAATGAAATAACTACAAGAAACTGCAGATTACATGAACAAAACTGATAGGCCAAACATCCAATAATGCTATCTCGGAGCTATGAAGTTCATACTAATCGCCAGTTTCAGAGATTCTTTCTGGAGGATGAACAGGTTATTAACATACTGGAACTTCCGGTTAGGATCACCTTCACTAGATGTAATTGTTGCTCATCTTCCAGTGAAAAGACCGGAAGCTTATTTGGCCAACTTCGCAGTTATGAGGCCTTCAATTGAACCAGACAAGGCAAAAAGAGCAGCTGCCAGACATATCAAGGTGAAGGCCTTGAGAGCAATCCACCATTTTGTCCAGGTACGGATATTTTTCTGCATCAAGTACATCTCAACAGGGAAATATATCGACAGAGGCCAGAAGATGAGCGCCCCAATAACCCCTAATACTTGGTTGAAGTAAGGTAAGGCCAATGCTATGGCTGTAGTTGATGCAACATAAAGGGTTCGGAAACACAGCCTGAAAAGGTTCACTTTGAGAGATGGCACTGGCAGGAGCGGGATCTCCAAATTGTGCGAACTATGCACAAATTCATTATCAGGGAATCTTTGAGCAAACCATCTGTCAACAGCTCCAAATAATGGCTGGCTGAATACCTGCGGTAATCAAAATGCAACAATTAGATGACAGAAGTGTACACAATATGTAGCAATCAAATTCCGGTGTCTTTTCCTTTGTTCTACGTTGAAGCCTGAGCAAGTACTTTTTAGGATATGGCAATCAATAAGCTGCATATAGTAAATATACCTGATATCCACCAACAAGATGAATAACAATGCACGCATTGGCAATGTCAATCAGCCAATAGGGCTCATAGAGGCCATTCATGAGATTTCCGGGAGTAGCAACTCCAAAAGCAGCATATCCAAATCCTCCACAAAGAAGATAGAATAGGGTAGTTATCATGATGGATATAGTTGAAGCCTTCTTCATTGTCACAGTTTCTGATGGCGGTGCCTTCAGAGTATCCTTCATTGTAGGCAAAAAATTAAGATATTAGCTCTAATTCAAAAATTCCTGAGCTACAAATCAATTTCACATTCCAGAAAAACAATCCCAGACCTGTATTTCTATCAAGATTAAGGAGTATGGAAAGGCAAAAGCAATATCTCCTAGTCCTTGCGCTACCAGCCACACTTTCTCCATGACAGTTTTAGTCGGTGCTCCTCCAATGCTGCCCTTAATTACACCATGTTCTGAAACCAAAGTGAAGAAGATGATACTGAATGTTAGAACACAAGCTTGGAAACACAAAGTTGCTCTCCGCCTACTATCAATGTGCAGACTAAGAAAAAGAATCTCAGCATTACCAACGTCAGCTGGAATCTGGTGTGTTACATACCTACAACATTTGATATTCCCAGTCCCAGCACAATAAAGGAATATGTCAGAGACATGACTGCAGCCACCACTGAAAGCCATTTTATATCGTGCATATTTGGTATTTGGGACATAAAAAGCTGAACAACTCCAAAAATCAGCATGAAATAAGTATAGTCATAGCTGCATGCGGCCTGATGCCCTTTCTCGTGATAACAGTTGCTCTCTTGTATTGCCCTGCCAAGACGACACATTTACTACCATGAGAACACGAATCTAGATAAAATTCATTTAGGAAAACAGCATTACTGAAAACAATAAGACTCGGAGACTATTAAGGTATAAAGTACTACCAGCTTCACAAAATCTATGAGCAGTTAATAGGCGAGTACCTCATACTTATAGCAGAAGTGATAGTATAAGCAATGCCTATGCCATATAAATTAATATACACAAAGAAGCCGCATAGCCAAGCCCTCTTCTCTCCTGAAATTGAAGTTGTTAGGCAACAAATATAAAAAAAAATATGCCCCCTCATTGTCCTAGTAGTATAGTTGAAAACAATTCCACAACAACATGCATTGCAGTGAGTTCATCTTTTAGAACACGAATATTATCTAGTTGGTCAGAGTAAGAAATTAAGTATATCCAGCAATGCAAGAACTGAACATAACATACACTTACCTAAATTCAGGTTAACCGCGTCAAGGTATGAAGCATTTCTGAATGGGCCATGCTCAGGGTCAGGAGATCTGTAGCAGTTACAGAGGAGATAAGCTGAGATGAGAGTTATTAAAGCAAAGATGATCATGGCGGAAGGACCTGCAACCCATCCAAGCTGTGCCAAACTCCATGACAAGGACAGCACTCCCGACCCTATCACTCCAGTTATTATGTGTGCGACTGCTGACCACAATGTTCCTAAAAGATTTAACAACCCGGCATTTCAGCAAATAAACAATTTTCTCCTAATGTATCAATTTAATAAGATCACAGAGAGAAAATATATTGCAGATAGTGGTTTAAGGCTTGGTAATTTGGTGAGTGGATGAGGTTCACACTGAAAGCGACCTTATACAACATCTTATGAGTTTTTACCTGAAGTGCACTTGATGCTGAGCAGTATGAACAAACATATCTAGTTTGTTTGTTTTTTTTTTTTTTTTTTTTTTTGGTTTTGTGGACAAAGCAACAACCATATCTCCTTCGTAAGATTCAGAGTCATTATATATTAAAACCAACCTCAAAAACCATTATTTCACTTGGATTCAGAAAGGTTGGCCAGAGTTAACATGGCCTCAGAAAGGCTGGCCAGAGTTAACAAGTTTCAGAATGATTTTCTCATCTGTTTGAACACTACGGCCAAGCGAATAATGATCCTTAGGATAACAGTTTTACAACATAAACTAATGTTTTGTTTAGTTTCGGTTCACACTTGAAGTACAGGCATGTAGGGTAGCAGAAGAAGCTGATGTTACAATTAAGATGAGTTAGCTCCAAGGGGCATAGGTCCTATTGCTAGATTAGATATAGGATGAAACTTCAAGATGTTTCCATCGATTTGAAAGAGGACTGGTCATAATGCCCATCGTACGGTTACACAGTTCGGAGTCAAAACATTTGGATCATGAAGAAAACAACTTGAAGTCTGTAATTAATGTAACTGAACAGACTAAGGGACAGATTAGCAAGCAACAATTTATGCAATCTTAATTTGCTTGTATGTTTACTAGAATTTATACAATCCTTACTTGTATGTTTACTATTAGTCACATGTTATGATCCTATGAACATGATCACAACTAAGATGAGTTCTTATCATTTGTGAGATTGGTAAAAAAAATTTTTTTTTAAGTTCTACAACTCCAAGATGTAAGAGAGGAACCCCTTGCAGTAGGGAAAATGCTCTCTGTGTTGCAAAACCGCAGTGAGTAGTATTCGATTCTGCATTATGTTGCTGTATCTTACGCAACAGAGTCACTTCACAATAAGAATGAAATAAGCTGGACGAAATGATTGAGAGTCAAAATATGGAGCAACCAAGGAAACAAGTTGAAGCACATGCTGATCAAGCAAACTGAAGCTAGTCACTAAAAGATCTTTTAAGCTTATAGATTTCACATTTACACTAGTATGCTTTATTTTCTGACCAAGTAAATCATCCTTAATACTTTAGCCAAATCTGATATTCTGACTCCAATCTTCTGAAGTTATCTTAGAAGAGTAGTTCAGTCTTGCTGAACTGAACTTTGCTAACCACCTGCTCTTTCTGATTTCCTTCATTCTATAGCCTACTTTATCGCACAATACATATTTATATAGAGGTCATTTTTGTAACCCTTTCCCGTCCTGTTGATACTTTCGCAATGGCAGTTCAGAACACAGATGAGCAGAGGTAAACCCCTTCTGTTTCTGTCTGTTTTTCACAAAGTTTGAGTTCTGACTATTAAAGATTAACCAGAGCTAGAGTTTTGTTATCAAAAGCCGATCTATTATCAACTTCTGTGTACCTTCGACCATCCTGAAGACTAGAGCAAGAGGAGACCAAGTTCTTATTAGCAACAGCAGCCAGAGAACAGACTGCTGTGATGCTTACCAACAGTTGCAACACGGTGGAACAGAATGACTGATGCAAGACTTGGTACAAATGCCAGTTCTCTTGGTGATCTATCTAAGACAGAGGTAACAAGTTTGCGAAAACTCTGATCCCTTCCTACTGTTCTAATGCATTGTTTTATCATCCCTCTTCTCTGATTTAATTGGAAAAAAAAAAAAAAAAGGAAAAAAATGCGTGGTGGTTGGCCGGGGTGTGGGGAGGGATTCCTCAATTGTCATTAAGGGTAAATCGGAAAACAGCCTCTTCAAGGATGCGAACTCTTAAACCCCTTGACCACAACAACAACATTTGTAACCCGAGTGCCTTAAAGGCTCCTGCCATAAGGCGGGGTAGGGGTAGGGGGGTCCGATGTAAGCAAGCCTTATCCCTATTGAAACATAGAGATTTGACCCCCTCGGTAAAAACGGAGCTTATATAAAAGCACCAAGTCAAATTGAATGTAAGATGTAAACACAACATTCACAAACTCCCTCATTCAGGCATCAATGTTAGCATTTTTTACAATCAAGACATCAAAAATATCCAGAAATCATGAGTAGTAAAGCAAATACAAATACCACGTACTGTATACACCGTATCATGATAATGTACTGTAATTAAAATCACAAGAGTGTGGACTGTGGAGTATTTGTTATTGGTGTGCACTTTATCACTGATGCATTAAATAACTTACTGTATGTCAATTATACATTTTTCACTCCCAAGACTAGTAAAAGAAATGCAAGTCACATAATGAACTTAATTTGGCACCATAACATCAATATTATTCAGAAATATTGACACCAACACAAATAATGCGATTTAATCCAGATTGGAACCGAGTCCATGATATTGTAACACTGTTGCATTCCCGTGCCCAGCAAAAATAGCGTTAATTGCCCATTGGCCATTGTACGCCACACAATGGCAAATCACATATTCATATACACAGTTGATTAAAACAATTCACAAATATTGAGAAAGAGTAAGAATGAATAAAACAAAAACCTGTTCTCTCCTGATCAGGTGGACAAAGTGATGACGATTGAAGAAGAGGGGTACCCCCGTAATCTTCTTCACCCATTTCTACAACTTCCTTCTCCTTCTTCTTCCCAAATCAATCAACTTATACCAGAGAAAGATTTGATAAAAATGTATTTTGTTTTGATTATTTTTGTATAACAATAATAATAATATATACTAGTATGACGTGCAGAATAAGAACACCAACAACAACTAATCAGGTGATAAGTGATGAGTGATGAATTATTATTAAATAAAAATGCCAGCAAATGAGTAGTTGACCAATGAAAAGTGTTGTTTTATAGGAGAGAGAAAGGTGAGACAAGTTCATTCCAATCAGGATTACTGTGAGAGGCGTTTTTATAGGAGAGAGTCATGTGTCCAATATCTGAGTGATACGTATTCTTGGTGGGTCGTTGTTACAACTTACAATCATGAGTTGTGCCTTTCTTTATTTGTTAACAGCCAGATTTTTTGGAGAATTTGGGAGGACAATGCGAATATCGCCACGACGTCTCTCTACAACAAATACTCCCTCCCTTCATTCATTTTTTTTTTTAAGTTGGTCTGGGTTCTGTGAGAGGAATCGAGACCCAACGTAAAGAAAAGAATGAAATGAAGGGAGTATTATTTCTCTCGGCGTTTTTTTTTTTTGCCGTTTCTTTTGGGGTTAACATTTCATTGAGGCGTTATATGATATTCAATTAGTTTAAATAGGTATCAGGTATGCTAGGTTCAGGCACCAAGGATATGGTAGAGTACAAAGTAGAAACGTATCATTGGCTTTGTTAGCATTTTGAGAAGGGATATTATCTATGGTAATCCTGAGATTTGGGTCGTTATCTGTGGTACCCGCCTATAATTCTGAACATATCCATGGCACCTAAAGGTGACCACGGGCTAGCACTAGCACTAGCCCTACACACCCGGGCTAGTCGCAGGGCTCGATTTCCTGGGCACTAGCACAAGGCCGCCAGTGCTTGACCGGGCTAGGGACAGGGCAGGCCAGTGCTTGGGGACTACCTCGGCCGAAAAAAAAGCTTGCTCATACTTATCATAATTTTATCATTATTTGATAAACTTAGGGCTCGTTTGGGAAGTCGGTTGGGATAAGATGGTGGGATAAGAGGTGGGATTAGAGGTGGGATTAGAGTGAGATAATTTTAATCCCTTGTTTGGATTGACATGGGATATCCTTGGGATTATATAATCCCATGTTTGTTATGTGGGATTAAAATGGGGTTATCTATCAAGTTACAATTGTACCCCCTACATACATATTTATCATGAAAAACAAGTCTGCCGAACTTGGTTTCTTAAATAAATCTACTATCGTTGCAAATAAAAGCATAAAAATATTTAAGTCCCACCTAAACAAAACAAGAATCTTGCTACAAAGAAATACAAGTTCACAAAAAATAGTTTAATACGGAGTAGTTAACATCACTTCTGCTTAGTAACATACTTCCGCCCATCAATCTCATGTTCAGCAAACATGACTTTGAAATCATCAAAGCTCCAATTTTGTTGAATCTTGACCAACACAACGAGTAGCTTCCACAACATGTTCATTAGTAAGTACTGGAAGGTTGCTCATAACTTGAAATAGTTGCTTTCTTTGCTCACTAGCTTGCTCGTGCACTTGAACTTCGTGCATAAAGGCTTTCTTGATATCATTCATCGCCAAAACACTCTCCTTTTCCATCTCTAACAAACTTTAAATTGACTTTGACAATTGAAGAAAATTTGTTTCAAAAGGATCAACTTTCATAACTATCCTCTTTTTTTTATTGTTTAGAAGTAGTAGGAGTAGTATTAGTATCTTGTGTTCGAGAGCCAAATTCATCAACAAGCTGGGTAGTCACTTGCGTTGCCTCTGAGGTACATTGGTATTCAGCATCCTCAGGTGCTTTCGCTCTAGTTCCTTTTACTAAGTCATTGGCATATATCTCACACAACTTGTCATACAAAAAGAATGGCGTCATGTATGAAACAAAAGCCCCCTCACAACTCTGATAATGTTAAAACAAGC
Organism: Spergularia bocconei; assembly: GCA_963457585.1. Lineage (NCBI taxonomy): Eukaryota > Viridiplantae > Streptophyta > Magnoliopsida > Caryophyllales > Caryophyllaceae > Spergularia > Spergularia bocconei. The sequence goes on from OY734952.1 coordinate 15,456,065, forward strand.
GGGTGTTTATATTAAGACAGAAAATGGCTAAAATAAATTTGCATAAGAAAAAAAAAACATACCTTTGGCCAATCCATTAATATTTCTCTATTTCCAATGACCATATTATTCTCTTCGTCCCAACCAAAACCGCTGCCTTTTTGTTGGAGATCCAAAACATATGAGAGTCGTTTCTTAAGAACCTTCACTTTCGACTTAATGTGTGGATCAGCTTTTAGCTCGGCTTTGGGCAGTGTCTTTGCTAGTTCCTTTTCAATGTGGCTCAAATAACCTGACTTGTATCCGGTGTCAACTTTCCAGCCAGATCCACTCATTTCATAAAGAATATCGACAAGTACAAGCTCCTCCTCAGCAGTCCAAACTCTTCTTTTCTTCGACTTTCCATCATTTAACCTGTCATTCTATTTCGGACACAAACACAAAAAAATATAATACTCCGTTTAAGTAAATGAAGGTAAATAAAAAAATATGTTCCACAATTTTGATCGTACTAAACGTTCATACACGTCACAATACGTAACACATATAAACAAACAAACTAAGTAAGACACAAAATGACCTCGAACAAGTAATCAAGACACAAAGAAAGATAACATTCTTTCCATAATACAACATTTAAGTACTATTTCGTCTTGACCTCCAAGCATTCCACATTTCTTGTGCTAAGTCATCTCTAAATTGGTTCCAGTATTGTGATGTTTTAGTGCAATCAATTACATCTACATCAGTGTTTTGTTCTTGCTCTTGCTCTTGCTCTTGCTGCTCCATATAATCATCTAAGAGGAGTTCACATGGGTCAATGCTCATTTGTTGCCGTATAAGATTATGAATATAGCAACATGCTAAGATTATATCAATATGAGTTTGCATTGGATAACGGGAGGGTTTTTGAAGTATATTCCAACGTAACTTAAGCAACCCAAATGTCCTCTCAATGACATTTCTAGCTGAAGAATGTCTCATGTTAAATAATTCTTCTTTCTTAGTTGGAGGATTAGACCATTCTTGAAGATGATATCGTAAACCCCTGTATGGGGCAAGAAATCCTTCACAATTCTTGTATCCTGCATCCACGAGGTAATAACAACCTAAAACAAAGAGTAAACAATTTGATAAGAGATACGATATTAAAGTGCACAGTCTAATCTATTAGTTCAATTAACATACACAACTAAATCACAATCACAATCATCTCTCCCTCTCCTTCTCTCTCCCGCTCTCTTTTTCTTCTCTTTTGATTTGATTGCATGTGATTGCTGCACGAGTGTGTTGTTTGTTAATCAGATCTCTTATTTTGGTACAAATCTGTGGCCTTCTTAATTGGTGAAAGGACACGCATTGATGATAACTCTGTTTATTATAAGAGTCGGCATTTTTTTTATTCCATGTCTAGCCTATTCGATATCTAAGTACGTGCATTCAATTAATTATGAAACTATAAGAATGGTGAGTCAGAATACGAAAATGGACAAGATTTATACATGTGACTATCAATTAGTCACATGAGTTCGCCAAATAATTACGAATGTTCATGCAAAAGAGAGCAGATTTGTTTTTGTGTGTGTGTGTGTGTGTGTGTGGATTGATGGTTTTACTGATAGAAAGTTGGGTTCTGCGGTTAACAGTGGTGTGATATTGGTGAGTTTGGGTGTCGTATGATCAGAGCATGCCGCGCGTGTGGGTATGATGGTGGTGGCATGTAAAATTTTCGAGGAGTGATGGCATCACTGCGGTGCTCACGTACACTAGTATGCTTTATTGTAAATGGTTTTTTTACAGGTAAAGTAGGCTTAGAGTAACGGGCACAAAAAAGCATAGATACAAACAATTGTGCAGAGAACATCAATTGCCATTTAAGAGATTTTGTCTTGATAAACCACCAAGGTGGAGTTCCACCTACACCATGCTAGGTGCTGCAATCAGGTATAAACAAGTTATTACTACTTTGTATAATGAACATCATTCTACCGATCCAAATGCACAACTTCTCGATGATGTTACTTGGGAACTTGCCGAACCTATTTATGATATTTTGAAATCTTATTTATGATGCTACAAAAATTTTTTCGCTAGTATATGAACCAAATGTTCATTTGGTGATTTTACAATGCATTAAAATAGTTTTTACAATTCATTTCGCTAGTACAATGCACTAAATCACAATCATTATTGTTACCTCGGGGAATCTTAATTTATTTGATCTTGACATAGCATCTCGAAAGACTCTCTCGTCAGCAGCGGCAGACCCTTCCCATCCGGCTAATACATATACAAATTGTATGTCTGCAGGTGTACAAACTCCAAGAACATTTGTAGATATGTCGTTCTTTCTTGACCGATAACGTCACTTCTCAGTTGAAGGCACATTAACTTTCACATAAGTGCCATCCGTTGCACCAAAGCAACCCTATAATATAAAAAATAATTATTACAAAGATATATTATAATTTTTTTTTAAATATACAGATATAAAGAGTATGAATTTAAATTATGTACCTTGAACCACTTCCACCTCGGATTTATAGAGTCATCTAGGATTGGTTGAGGGGTTTTTAGTAACACCCTCCAAAGCTTTGAAACCGCTTTTAAAACATTCTTAAAATGGATATTTATAGTCTCTTGCGATCGATGAAAACCAAACTTTATTTCTCAATTATTCTCATCATATGCAAGTATGTGTAGAAAAATGGCAACCATCTCATCTACGCTCACATTCCTAGTATCTTTTAAACCCCCAATATTTCGCACCAAATAACACAAAACACTAAACAATTCCTATCCATCCGAAGTTGCTCAAGACACATCTTATCGCTTCTATCTATCATATCATATAAATGCCTCGCTCGAATTACTGGATCATACTAACAAGGCTCTCTCAAAATCCTATTTCTACGCCTTTTTATCAGATTAAGCAACATAAACATAAGAGTAAACAATAGTATCAATGATTTTAGCCTACGCTGTCTCATTGAATGCCACAAGATTAGGAACTCTGATCTCTTGGTTGGTCGACGGGCCATGACATACTCTGAATGAAATTCAAAAGATTTATCATTGAATAAAACATAGTATCATCGCATAATTAGTGTAAATCAAACATCTATGAAAACATTAGACACATCAATATACCAAAAGGCATTCTCACTCACACATCATAACATAAATTATTGGATTTTGCAATTCGAAGTTCTTATAAACTAAAAGAAATGAAGTTATACCTCATCTATAGCGATATCTTGAACCGCTTCAGAGCTTCTTGTATTACTACTAACACCAAACTTATGACCAGGCTGGATATATATGCCAAGGTAGCTATTTGACTTTACGAACTTCAACATTTGCATAGTCGAATGATTATCATGAAGTTGGTCTATACCATTTTCAATATCGAAACCAGGGATACTGTAGAAGAGTTTGTCACCCTCACTAAATCCTACATTTTTTGCCATGCCTACCATCTCAAAGTATGACATTTGATCAACATCACAATTTCGGAAGATGGATTCTTTACCTCCAATGTCTCTTAGTATACCTTCATTTGAAAAAAACCCCCCATGGTGTAATCTCATATGAAAAAAAACTTTTCCCATTCTGTATAGGCCAGCCATTTAACCATCTTAATATAGTTATCGATATACCACACATGCAACACAACAATTTTTTCATATGAATAATTGTAACAACCTATTAAGTATTAACGATGTCAGATCTAACATATATAATGATACCTCTATAAAGCAAACAATCATACTAATAGCCAAACAAGAGAGAAAATTAACTTGAAAATTGCAAAAATCATGTTAACAAAAACAAAATCAGATCATGATCAACTAAGCAAACATACATGTAAACATATATAATAAAGAAAAGATATAAGTACCTGCTATGCTGCTACTTGATGCGACGATACATATGCTATTGCAAGAGGCAACAATGAAGAAGAAAGTCCGAATTCGAGGTGTTAATTTGGGTAAAGTAGCTAAACAGTCTTTTTTCAAGGGGGTAATATTGTCTTTTAGTTCTATTTAAGTTATCTCATTCCTAATACCTGCCCCCCAGGTATTATTTTGGTGGGATAACTTATCCCAACCATCTCCATCCCTCATTAATCTCATCCCCTAATCCCCTTTGCCAAACATAGGATTGGGGTTCATTGGGATAAATGATCTCATCCCACCCCCTTATCCCACAAAAAAAAACGAGTCGTTAGAATAATTAGGATGTCTACATATCTCGAAAGAATCAAAGCCCGCGTAGTTCTTCACTTACCTTGCTTACCTTCGCTTGATTATTTGATCGGTTCATTCTTAGATGTTCTCATTGGTGGTTGATGCTCCCAATTCCGATGTAGTATCCATTGTCATGAATTGATCATCTTCTTCGTCATCATCATCGTCATCTTTCATTCCTTGTTTTCTTTTTAATGCTTGATCCCAATTTTTTTTCCATACACATACTTTCAGGGATTCGGGAGCGCCAAGCTTGATCATCCAATACTCTTTTACCTGGCATGCACTAAAAGCGGACTCCGAAACAACTGTCAAAGCTGGAACTACAAGAACATCCTTTGCAATTGGGTTAAAATCGGATTTCGGTGGCTATGTTTACGCCACCAATTAAGAATGCTAAAATCACTATTATCGGTAGTATCATGAACAAGTGTTAAATAATCATTGACAAAAGATGTAGTATCGTCTAAAATAGTTTCTTGTTTTTTAAAAATAATTTTATGACAATCACCAAATCTACTTTGTTTAAATTTAGATGACATGGAAGAAGAAGAAGAACTAGCTTGTCCATCACTATTACTACGTGTATCATACAAATCATGTAATTTAGTAAGAATAGAAACACATTTGTTCCTAGCTTGAACATGGCGCATGCTTTACTGGCATCATAGTCTTGTTCTAATGTTGAATAATAAAATTCTAACATGTTTGTCAATCCCGCGGATTAATACTGGGATCAAGAATACATGCAATGCCATATATAATAGGAAATTCAGAATAATGCAACCATTTCGCACGCATTGAAGAAACAACTTGCTTTAAACTATTGTAAATAGAAGCATCAACATTAGACATAGCAAAAACTATTTTAATGCATTGTAAGATCACCAAATGAACATTTGGTTCATCTACTAGCGAAAAAAATTTGTAGCATCATAAATAAGATTTCAAAAGATCATAAATAGGTTCGGCAAGTTCCCAAGTAACATCATCGAGAAGTTGTGCATTTGGATCGGTAGAATGATGTTCATTATACAAAGTAGTAATAACTTGTTTATACCTGATTGCAGCACCTAACATGGTGTAGGTGGAACTCCACCTTGTTGGTGTATCAAGACAAAATCTCTTAAATGGCAATTGATGTTCCCTGCACAATTGTTTGTATCTACGCTTTTTTGTGCCCGTTACTCTAAGCCACTTAACAACTTTTCTAATAATATGCCTTGAAATAGGAGAAATATAAACAATTCCTTCTTCAGCGGACAAAATAATAATATGTGCACAACATCTAACATGTAAAAAAAACATACCATCTAATAATAAAGTTGAAATATTACTCTTGATATGACTAATACAATTAGTATTAGCCGTAGCATTATCAAATGAAATAGTAAACAAATTATCAAACAATTTAAACTCACCACAAGTACCATGGATACGAGAATATATGTTAAAGCCAGTATGCGACTCTTCCATAACATTAAAAGTAATAATACGTTTTTGTAATTTAAAATCATTATCAATCCAACGAGCGGTAATGCATTTATAAGGTTCACCTTGTCTTGAATTGCATGTATCACTAGTTAGGCAAACACGCCCACTAAATGGACGAAAATATTCAATTAGCTCGGCTCTGGTTTTGTGATATTGTGTCATATATAACATGACGCTTAAGAGTGTTCCTAGGCACCTTTCTATAAGCGGGTTGTAATGATAATCTATTAAACTCTTCATAACTAGTACTTTCACTAAAACTAAAAGGCAATTCATCAAGACAAACAAAACTAGCCATATTATCAATCATATTCGATCTCTATTATAGATTCAGATGATATAATTGGGGAAATCAAATACTGGGAAAATTCACTGGTTGGAAATGTAATTGGGGGTAAACCATCTCTCAAGGCTATGCAAGACTTTGTTGGGAAAAATTGGCAGGGAATTGAGGTGCCAAAGGTCTTTTATTACAAGAGAGGGTGGTTTATCATGAGATTTACTAGCTCTGATTCAGTTACTAATGTTTTGAGAGGTGGACCATGGAAGCTTAATGACAATGCTCTGATTTTGAAGAAATGGACCCCTGAGATATCGCTTGAACTGGAAAAAATCTCTGTGGTGCCAGTTTGGGTTCTTTTTCCTGAAATGGATCCTTGGTTTTGGTCAGCTCAAGCTCTGGGCAAAATTGGTAATCCTATTTGTGCTGACTACACTACAACCCACAAGGAGAAATTAGCTTTTGCCAGGTGTATAGTGATGCATCGAAAAAGGGTTTAGGTTGTGTGTTGATGCAGAAAGGGAAAGTTATTACTTGTGCGTCTAGACAACTAAAACCTCATGAAGAAAATTATCCCACCCATGACTTGGAATTATCTGCTGTTGTGTTTGCTTTGAAAATTTGGAGACATTACTTGTATGGCACGACTTGTAAGATCTTTACTGACCACAAAAGCCTTAAGTATATCTTCACACAGAAAGAACTGAACATGAGATAAAGGAGATGGCTAGAACTTATTAAGGATTATGATTTGGAGATTCAGTATCATGAGGGGAAGGCAAATGTTGTTGCAGATGCTTTGAGTAGGAAATCGAGTCATACCTTGAACTCTATGTGGGTTGTTCCTAATGAGTTGTGCGTCGAGTTTCAGAAGATGAATCTAGAGGTGGTAGAACATGGAGCTGTTGAGAACCATTTGTTCAGTATGACTGTAACTTCGGATATATTTGATGAGATTCATCAAGGACAACCTGGTGATGTCAAGTTGGAGAGAATCAGGAAGAATATTGAGAGTGGCTTGACTAATGAGTTTCATATTTTTGGTGATGGTAGTATTAGATTCAAAGGTAGATGGTGTGTACCTCAAAAATGTGGTGAGGTGAAAGAGAGATTAATGACTGAAGCACATAACACTCCATATTCAGTTCACCCAGGGGGTGATAAGTTGTATAAGGATTTGAAGAAGTTCTTTTCGTGGCCAAATATGAAGAATGAGGTTGTAGAATTCGTTTCTAGGTGTCTTACTTGTCAGAAGGTAAAATTTGAGCACAAAAGAATGAGATGACTAGTACAACCATTAGATGTTCCGACTTGGAAATGGGATTCAATTTCTATGGATTTCGTGACAGCATTGCCAGTTACAAAGAATGGTATGAATCAGATTTGGGTGGTTGTGGATAGGTTAACGAAGACTGCTCGATTTATCCCTATGAAAGACACTTGGAACATGGAGCAAAGGGCGCATGCTTACATCAATAACGTTGTGAGATATAATGGTGTACCTAGTACGATTGTTTCTGATAGAGAACCAAATTACTTGGCTCATTTTTGGAAAGAATTTCAGAAAGCCTTAGGAACTAAGTTGAACTTCAGCACTGCTTTTCACCCAGCCACAGACAGTCAGACTGAGCGCACGATTCAGACCTTAGAGGATATGTTGCGAGCTTGTGCTATGGACTACCAAGGGTCGTGGATTGATAGATTGCCATTGATTGAATTCTCCTACAATAATAGCTACCATGCGAGTATAGGGATGGCACCGTACGAAGCACTTTATGGTAGAAAATGTAGGACACCTTTGTGTTGGAGCGACTTAAGTGAGATAGTGGTTCTAGGACCAGAGTTGATCGAAGATACAATGAACCAAGTTCGTTTAATACAGGAGAGAATGAAATCGGCACAAGATCGACAGAAGTCATATGCAGATCAGAAATGACGTCCAGTTGAATTTGAAGTGGGTGAAAAAGCATTTTTGAAAGTTTCACCATCAAAAGGAGTTATGCGATTTGGTCAGAAAGGGAAACTGAGTCCTAAGTTCATTGGTCCTTATGATATTCTAGAGAAAATTGGAAAGGTGGCCTATAGATTAGATCTTCCTTCAGACCTTCATAGGGTTCATAATGTTTTCCATGTGTCACAACTCAAGAAATACATTTCACATCCTTCTCATGTGTTAGAAACTGAAAAAGTCGAATTAGATCCATCTTTGACTTATCAGGAACATCCAGTGAAAATCTTAGACACAAAAACTAGGAACACCCGTACCAAGGTCACCAAGTTGGTCAAAGTGTTGTGGACTAACCACCAAATTGAAGAAGCTACATGGAAAGCCGAGGATGACATGGAACGAAAATACCCCCACCTCTTTGACCAGGTATAACTAGAGTTACGAGAACGTAACTCCCTTTTAAGGGGGGAATAATGTGATACTAACTTCGTTCTTTTACTTTAAGCATGCAATCCATTCATTCATTTGCATCATATGAGTTTGGTATGTGTTGTGTGGTTGTGTGAGTTACTTTACGCTTCGGGGACGAAGCGTTCTCTTAAGAGGGGAAGGATGTAATATCCCGTAATTTCAAAGTAATTTATATTTTATATTTACTAATTACATTATCTAAATGAAAAACAATTTTAAATGTTATTTGTGAGTCGTTTTCAAAATGAGTTCGGAAATGATTTCTAAACTCGGAATTTCAATTCTGGGTTCTATTCCTAAATCGGGTCAGTCATAGCCAATGGACCAATATCAACCCAAATCGACACCATTGGCCCAAACACTAACTCATACCCCAACCCAACCCAAAAAGAAATCAGAAAAAGGAAAACGGAAAAAAAAGGAAAAAAACAAAACCCAAACCGACCCTTTCTCTCTCCACGTGGAAAGAACACGCCCTTCCCCTGTATAAAACAGAGTCGCGTCCTCCCCTGCCCTCTTCTTCTTCGCTCGTCCTTCTCACCCGCCGCCGCCACTCGCTTCCTCTTCCTGCTCAGCTGCTCGCCTCCGAACCTCCTTCTCACCCACCGCGTCCTCTCGCTCATTCCTCGTCCAAATTCGTGAGCAACATCATCATCTTCTTCTTCTTCCCCTGTTTTCGTTTTCTTTAGAAATCATTAGTTTCATTTCGTTTTGTTGCTTTAAATCGTGATTAATCAGTTTTAATATATGTTATAAGTATTGGGTAATCATTAGGGCTAGTTTTATGCATAAAGATTTGATTTTTATGATGGTTTATGTTGATTTTTCACTAATTACGAATTGGGTTTAATTAGAGTAATTATTCGAATTAAGTTCAATTAATTCGTGAATAATGATTCTAGCACGTTTATAATCTCTCACTTATGGGTATTGAATCTATCTTGAGATTTTATTGGAGTTTTGTTCATGATTGAAGAGGTTATAAATTGGGGGAAATTTTGGGTTAATTGTTTCTTAATTTGATTAATTAGCTCAAATTAATAAGGAAGGTTAGTATTTCGACATTGTGATAATTTAGAGATTTATAATCTGATTTTCGAAACTTAATTGATTTAATTCGTTTTTGTATATAATTGTGTAATTTAAGCATGTTTTTCATAATTAAAACATAGCATAATTTGATTTAATAAATTCTAAGTAAATCATAATAATTAAGGGTTGGTTTTTATGAAATAGATTCTGTTTTAAGAGGAATTTTAAGCCTTTGAGAATTTTCAAACAAATTGAGTGTTATTTGACTAATATTAGCTAACAATGGAATTAGAAGTGAAATTGTTGGTTAATTGTTGATTTTTGGATTAGAAATTTAAGAGGTCATGAGCATTGCATATAGAATAAGAATTACATAAGTATTAGATGAATGATTGGATAAGACTAGTATTGATTTGGGAACTATTGGTTGTATAATTATAGACCCTGAGTTCGTAGACGAAGAGTATTAGTGACCGTTGTGCTGTCGTGTTCTTGTGCGCATTGAAAAGGTAAGCTAGCATGCTCAACCTTTCTTAAACTTGTAGAAACCTTTCAAAATTATATGCTAAGTGATTGGTGTGTTGGATGAAAACTTAGTGTCATGCTAGGTGGAGAACGATTTATTGTTTTGATTATCATATCTTGATTGGATTGGATTGGATTGGATTAGACTATTGTATTGATATATTATTTGGTATGATTCAAGATATGTTATTGGAATTGTGGTTGATGAGTGTACAATTGATATTGATGTGACTGAATTATGAATGGTCGTATGATTATTGCATTATAGGCTTGTGTAGATGATCGATATTATAAACAAACAAATAAATAAAGTATGAGGATACACGATGATTTGGTTTGAGTCACATTGACTCCACTTTATTGGTTTGAGTCACATGGACTCCACTTTATTGCCCCACCACATGGGTTTTTAAGAGGGCTTGACTCTAGTACTACTCTATTGATGGGTTAGCAATACTTAATAGGGGGTGTGCACACTTAAGGTCTAGTAGTCTTATATGGTATGGTTTGGTGAGTCGACAAAGAATCGGCTCACCCACGTATATAATGATATGGTTTGGTGATTCGGTAAAAACCGGTTCACCCACTTATAAATATATGATTAGTATGGTTTGGATGAGTTGGGCACAAACCGGCTCATCCCACTTATAAATTCGATATGAAATCCTCCTTAAAAGATATAAAATAATAATTTGGAGAATGTTGATGGAATGTTAATCACTTGTTAAGTTTATTGTGATACTTCTATCTTGGTGACTTGGTTTGTCTTACGATTTGTTTGTGTGATAACATGCTAAGTGTGGTTTTCGAAAATAAAACTAAAACGTTTTTCAAAACCAAGGTAAGAGCTTTGGTTTTTTACGAGTTGAGGTGTTAGCTTACTCAATTTCACTGACTTTTCAAACTGTGATTTTTGTGTTTTAAATCCACCACAGGTATGGAGTAGTTGATGCATTGCGGGGTTGACGACTCATTAGACATCAGTTAAATCAAATAAAGCTTAGACATTAAGCTATAGACTATTGACAATACTTAGACTATTTCATACTTCGTATTTTGAATTTCGGATTGTTGTAATTTAATATTTGAATTGTAATAGATTTATTTAGACCATTAGACATTCTTATTCTGGCTTTTGAAATCTCCTAGCATTCAGGTCTTTGACTTGAGTGCGGAGTGACACCTCTGAATTTCCTTAATTTGTATTTTGGTTCGCTATAAAAATGTTTTTAAAAAGGAAAGGAAATTTGGGGGTGTTACATCCTTAGATAGGTTGTTTTTAGTTCCTTATGGGTGATATTTTGTAAGTTTTATTTCCTCTTTTTACCCCTTGTGGATGAATAAGACGGAGACCCAAATTCTTGCAAAAAAAAAAAAAAAACAATAGTTCAGTTTATCATATGACCTAATTATTCAAAGTGATTAGAATGAAACCAAGCTAATTGCAATTTCATAAAGAAATGATCAAAAGAAACTAAAGAAAATTGTTAAATTAAACAATTTATGAGGTCTACAACCTAACAAAACTACTCTGAGACCAAAACGGTAATTTCTGGAACTAATTTTAATTTAGGGCCTTGCTTAACAACTCATTTTTTTTTCAAACTTCTACCAGAATGCTTTGATTTTCTAGTAGCCTAAAAAACACAAACATATTGATTTCACCACTTGATATCAATTGCCAGCATGACATACGTTGAACAACCAAAACACAATTATTGGACTTAACATGGTCGTTCAACATCTAGTACCAAAAATGGAGACTTATGTTTGTTATATCGTTGTGTCTTTACATCAATCACGAAGAATTCTCATGCCCGATAAAAATTTGGAATTAGAATCTAAGATAAGTAACATAACTCTTTCATGTGGCCATTGAACTTCTTGCGGAGCTCATCGATCGGCCAAACCCTTACATGAAGTCAAAATTGAAAAACAAAATCCAAATGGGCAGAAATCAGAAATCAACAAAATTGAGATTAGGTTTAACAAGATCAAAAAATTCGATATAAAAAAAAATCAGAAATCAATGAAATCGGAAATCAGAGATGAAATTAATAATGAAGAAATAAAAAGTTGTTTGCAGCTTTGTATGTTCAAGTTGTATGTTAATCAGATTGAGATTTAATTAATCAAATAAAGATGAATTAACATAAAAATTTAAGAATTGAAATCAGGAAAATGAATTGAACCCAAAACCCCAATTCAAGAACTCAAATCATCAAAAGTGAATCAATAACCCCTAAATCAACAACAAAAAAAGAGGAGTAATCAAATCTAGAATCCAAAACCTCCATGTATCATCCCCCAACGAACCCTATAATCATGGAAAATCAAATTACTACGCATTATCATTCTACTCACCAAAATTCTCCCAAATAAACCAACTATAACTTGCCCAAATCCAATAGAACAATAGGCTGCACTCTCTTTATTTTTCAGAATACATGACTGCTGTTTAGATGCTCATTTGGGAAATAATTCTTCATTATTTAGACACAACACAAACTGGACATTATCACACTTCCTCTTAGGAGTATTTCAACACCTTAAACTTCAACTTTCATTCACTATCAAGGATTTATAGCCCAAATACTACAACTGCTCCAAAACAGAGTATCATATGCGCATCCAACTTCTAGGGATTATATCACCATCACAAAGACAGCTTTTAAAGCATTACAAAAGCCTAACATCAAGAGCTTGAAATGAAGTTCAACTTAAGATTTTGTTTCGATTAAATACATGAATAAATGATACTGTTATGATCAAATTACAAAGACCCTATGTTCATGACACTAGCAGGAAGAACAACGAAACAAGGGTTCACTTTAACCGATTATTTGGGCAACTAAATGGTGATTAAAATGATATTAACCAAGAGGAATATGTTTCCATATCTATTAGGAGTAAATATAGATATTAATCAAAGAATTATCTTACCAAACAAATGAGTTATGACCAATATACCAGGAGTGGTCCAGAACTGCGCGTAGAAAGACACTTCACGGTGCTGGGTAAATTTGGTGATGTTAATCAAGAACTATGGAATCGAAGCCTTATACAAAGTTGTAGCCATAAAAGAGTAAATAAATTTAGGCTTTTGTTTCGCCTAATTTGGGTGAGATACGAATGAGAAAAATTATGTTGAAGATGGACCTGCTGCAGGTCATTCTAGCGGCAAGCAGGCAGGTAGCTCCGTGGCTCGTTCTAAGGCCCGGCTTTGTCGACTAAGCACCAAATTTGGGCTCCAATCATATATAAACATGAGGTATGATCATATAGGATTGATTATGTACTTTCGGTACCTCGTTCTTACGAAATAAGATCGGTTTCTAGTCCCGACACTACACACAAACTTCTGAAATTTTGTAGGTTAAGATTGTGTAACTTGAGAATGAACTTATAACTTGTGCTATTCAACTTTATTCATTAGAAAAAGCTCCTCAAATAACGTAGAGGAACAATCACTATTTTGTTCCCGGGTTGTGGTAATAGATTACTTAACGACTAAGAAAACGTTTCTTCACGATTAAGAAAGCTAGCAAAACGCATTGGATTGAGAATGTAGCCGATATTCTTTCAATAAAATCTCCTCAATAGCTTAGTGCCATTAGCTATTTTCATAATAAATAAACACTTATGGTAGATTAGGAGAGTGATTAGGGTAAGCAAGGTGATTAAGAAACCGGTTGTTACATTCTTCCCTCCTTAAGAAAAAGCTTCGTCCCCGAAGCTAAACCCAAACCTTGATCGCTATATATCTAACTATTCCAAATTTCGATTCTCCATTAGAAGTTAGAGTCTCAAAAGGTTTCTTTTACGCCTTTCGAAACACAATTTCCCTCCATAACACTTTTCACTCATCAATACGTTTATAGTCTCCAATGTTTTCTCTTACTTCCTTCTTAATAAATCTCCTCTCCATAACTCATTTCACCTCTCAAACATCTTCTACCCACCAAACAAAAACGTATAAGATGTGAATTGCAAGAAACACACTACATAGGACACAGTTTGCGCGAAATTATATCGCCTTAAAACACACTACATAGGACACAGTTTGACGAGATAAACAATCAATCAAGCAATAGAATCACATAAAGACATCAGAAGAAAACCAAAACTCTAAACTACCCCACACTCGTTATCTCACTACGGCATTATCAATGTTTAGAACTCAATTACTTGTACTCTTATATTCCCAATTACCTAAGGTCTTGAGCAACCCAGTGCTCTGATACCACTTTGTAACACTCCCATATTCAAGCACTTTGTAACACCCCCATATTCGGGGTAAAACTTTTTTTTTTTTTTGTATAAACAACTTTCTGAATTAAACAAATGAATTTTGGGAGTGTTACCGCCACAATCGACCCCTGCGGTCAAATGTTAAGGCTAAGGAAATCAACTAGTGGTCTATTGGAACTTCAGTTTAAAATACAACTTTTAATGAACAAGACTTTGACTTATACAATCAGACTCAAGTGCGGAAGCATAGTACGGATCAAAGCGATTACATTTATAGCTTGATAGTTACTCGTCTCTCATATAATCCCTTCTAGCAACCCCTTGTAACAAAGCAATGACTTCAAACCTGATTCAAACAAACTGCTCCCCATTGTAGACAAATTCCACAACAGATCATCACAGGCCCACCGAAAGAAATAGCAGGACAAAAACACAACAAATCATCTGTCAACCAAACGGGTTGAGTAAGAAGAAATCTATAAAAATGCCACTTAAGAGATGTATAACTTTTCACATATCACATAAACAAAATCGTAAAGCAGAATGAAATGAAAGAAGAACTTTTATATAAAACACACTTTCTTCGCTAGAAGATATTACAAACTTTGGGATCGCTTCTCTTTCTTTTCTTTCAGTTCGCTTAGAGTAGTGGGCATAAATCACTTAGCACCAAAATTCCCGAATGCATGCATCCCCCAAGGGTCCTGTTCCACAAGGGGAGGATATAAGGGTGCGAGGTGGTGATCAATCCACCCCCATAAATACGTACAGTAGAGTAATAAGACCATTACGGTCGCCCAAAACCCGAGTTGTTCCGCTTCTCCGGAATCGACCCCTCTTTAGATATTTTAAATACACTTTCTCACTTTCTGATCATTTTTTTTCTTTTCAGAGCGTTTCCTTTTTTCTTGTATTCGCAAAACGGTATTATTTTATAAAATGTAAAACAACACTTTCTAATATACTTTGAAATCATGGTGGCCAAAGTACGTCTTTCTCAAATAGTTCAACATTTGAGTAAATCAAATCTCAATAACAATCACTTTCACTTAACGCATGTCAATTTGAATAACTCTCTGTTTCACAAAAACCATTCAAACACTTGGTATACACGTGTACATACTTGTAGCAAAACTCTTTAGAAAGAGATAAAAATCAAATTCACTTTCACTTATCACATAGCAATTTGAACAACTTTCCATATCACGAAATCATTCAAACACTTGGCGTACACGTAACACACTTGTACTTAAACTCTTTAGAAAGAATAAAATCATTTCTTACCTAGAACAAACACATTCACTTTACTCAACTAGTTCAACAAGTCTCGTAGACAAGTCCTTCTACGAGTCTCCGATTGTTCTTAGCTACCCCGAAGGCCCCATATTGAGAACTAGGCATCCAAAACCTCCATGTATCATCCCCCAACAAACCCTATAATCATGGAACATCAAATTACTACGCATTATCATTCTACTCACCAAAATTCTCCCAAATAAACCAACTATAACTTGCCCAAATCCAATAGAACAATAGGCTGCACTCTCTTCATTTTTCAGAATACATGACTGCTGTTTAGATGCTCATTTGGGAAATAATTTTTCATTATTTAGACACAACACAAACTGGACATTATAACACTTCCTCTTAGGAGTATTTCAACACCTTAAACTTCAACTTTCATTCACTATTCAAGGATTTATAGCCCAAATACTACAACTGCTCCAAAATAGAGTATCATATGCGCATCCAACTTCTAGGGACTATATCACTATCACAAAGACAGCTTTTAAAGTATTACAAAAGCCTAACATCAAGAGCTTGAAATGAAGTTCAACTTAGGATTTTGTTTCGATTAAATACATGAATAAATGATACTTTTATGATCAAATTACGAAGACCCCATGTTCATGACACTAGCAGGAAGAACAACGAAACAAGGGTTCACTTTAACCGATTATTTGGGCAACTAAATGGTGATTAAAATGAAATTAACCAAGAGGAATATGTTTCCATATCTATTAGGAGTAAATATAGATATTAATCAAAGAATTATTATCTTACCAAACGAAGGAGTTATGACCAATATACCAGGAGTGGTCCAAAACTGCGCGTAGAAAGACACTTCACGGTGCTGGGTAAATTTGGTGATGATAATCAAGAACTATGGAATCGAAGCCTTATAAAAAGTTGTAGCCATAAAAGATTAGATAAATTTAGGCTTTTGTTTCGCCTAATTTGGGTGAGATACGAATGAGAAACATTATGTTGAAGATGGACCTGCTGCAGGTCATTCTAGTGGCAAGTAGGCAGGTAGCTCCGTGGCTCGTTCTAAGGCCCGACTTTGTCGACTAAGCACCAAATTTGGGCTCCAATCATATATAAACATGAGGTATGATCATATAGGATTGATTATGTACTTTCGGTACCTCGTTCTTACGAAATAAGATCGGTTTCTAGTCCCGACACTACACACAAACTTCTGAAATTTTGTAGGTTAAGATTGTGTAACTTGAGAATGAACTTATAACTTGTGCTATTCAACTTCATTTATTAGAAAAAGCTCCTCAAATAACGTAGAGGAACAATCACTATTTTGTTCCCGGGTTGTGGTAATAGATTACTTAACGACTAAGAAAACGTTTCTTCACGATTAAGAAAGCTAGCAAAACGCATTGGATTGAGAATGTAGCCGTTATTCTTTCAATAAAATCTCCTCAATAACTTAGTGTCATTAGCTATTTTCATAATAAATAACACTTATGGTAGATTAGGAGAGTGATTAGGCTAAGCAAGGTGATTAAGAAACCGGCTGTTACAGTTCGGAACATCGTCCCTCATAAAAACTATAGCACTATTGAACAAGTGATAAAATTCTGGGGGGGTAATCTTTATTTGAGCTTTCTATATAGTTTTGGTTCACCCTATTAAATTAGAAAAGGGTATTCTGGGAAGGTTAAAAAAGTATATTAATTAAGGGTACTAAGTATGATGCTTTGTGCGCTACTTTGGGTTATGACTTCCTCCCTTTCTTCTTCTCCTCATTGGGAGAATTAGAGTCAGGTGCCCTTACTCTGCTTCAACGCATTCAGCGGTATTCCAGGACGCAGGACATTGGTGCGCAGGATGCGGCACATATTTTCACTCGTATTGGTTTTTCTATAGCCAAGGGTGTGGGGGCCCAGATTGTTTCGTGGCTCCCAACCAACTTCTTGTAATTTATTATTTATCATTAATATATCAATAATATTAAGGGTATTGTTTTATGCTGCATTTAGACGGTTTTTTGCTGCGTTTAGCGCCACTCAAGAATAAACTTTCAACATAAATTTATAAGTGTACGTTAAAAGGTAAATAAATCTGACATTAAGTGGTTGGTGTAAACATTATACATGTATCGTTTACATGGGAGTAAATGTCATATTGGTTTTGGCCGACACATACGAAAAAAAGTGAAGGTCTACTCTATGACATCATCTAATCCACTCAAAATCAGCCATACTTTTGGGGCCATAAATTTTTTTAAACGGGTGCTTCATTCTCTCTCCTACAAGCATCTACAAGCTTCATCATGTCTCTCTTTGTTTGATTCCACTTTTTGTGTGCCTGTTAGCATAATACTCCATGACATATATGTTTAATGTCTCTTTGAAATCATGAGTTGTTCCTCTTTTAATAGGTAAAAAGGAGGTGAAGTATTGTTAATACTTGAACTTCCATTAAAAAAAAGAAGCCTTTTTTAGTTTGTAATAAGGAAGAATATTAATTGTTCTTGTATAAGAAGATTTGTATCAAGAAATTCTTGTGAAATGATTCATATCATGAAAAACAACATCTACTGTGTTTGGAAAACATGACTTGAATGTCTTAATAATTCGTAGTAATATAATAAATTTAAACATATTAGAAGAGCTCATTTTTCACATCATTTGTGAAATAAAATTGATCATTTTCGGTGGCTACAAATTGATAATCAACGATTTATTATTTAAGAAAACCAAGTTATGAAATTATGATCACCGAAAGATTAGAGTAACATAATTTGAAAAATATAACCTTATATATTGACATTTAATTTTTTCATATATAGGCAAAGATGACATAAATAAGCATGCAAAATTGTTGCAGAAAAAAAAATCAAAAAATGTTGCAGAAAAATCCTAAGATAGAAATGTATTGAAGCGAGCAAAAAAAAAAAAAAAACTTGATATAACTCGAAGTAAAACCAAATGGAATCAAGTAAACAATATTCGAAAATTACTTTACCTTATTGAGCACAAGGAGGTAATTGAAGTACAATATTGAAGCTAATTAAGTGTACACATCAATGTTACCTTATGAATAGGCCTATTGCCAAAATAAAACTTGCTGGAACATGTAAAATTCTAGTTGAGCTTTCTTTTAACTCAGAACTCCAAGTTAAAATTTCACCCAAACTTTAATTACTCTACCAGGCCTTAAAACTACTCAATATAAGATGATCTTCACCAAATTTAGGGCATTAACCTTAAACTTGATTGCAAACATTATTTATGATACAACTCTCTTAGCTTTTTGGTGATGCGTATGCTAATCTATAATTAACAAACTAAAGTGTTTGCAGCGGAATTAAAAAAGAACTTCCTTGAACGTGCATAGCTTGTGAATTATAGCAAACTCGGTCATTCTCGTGTACCCACGTAAAAATTGTACAACTCAACTTAAAACAGACATATCTCCTTCGTTAGTTAACCAATTAAGGCATATGACAACTTTTTGGAAAGCTTAGATCATGAACTTTACTATCCAAATGGTTCCAATTCGAAACAATGAATAATATAAAGATATTTCAGTTGGAAGTTGACGTGATGTGAATTGAAATCTCTTGCTAGTCTTGAACTTCCATTATTAGAATAGACCCATACCTCCCATGCATCAGCAGTCTAATCGCACCAGTCCTAACTAAGTGAATAGATAAAAACTAGTATCAAAATGTTGAAAAACCAATCAAGGTGTAAAAACATACCTTGCCATCGGTGAGCCTTAACTCGAGCAATTCATCCATTTTTATTTGGATAGATAATACTCTGTTTAGTTATTTTGGCGACGAATAACTGTTCGCTTAATCGGTTATTGGCTATGTCAAACCAAACCAAAAAAAGAAGAAAGAAAAAATAAAGAAAAAAGATCGTCACAAATCTGAGAAATTGAGCCAGTTATAATTACGCAAACTCTCTCATTTCCAGAAACCTTCGCTTGCTCTTGGACGTGTGCGATTTGTATAAACCTCACTACCTCACTTCTCCTCTCTCTCTCTATCTCTCTCCTCCCAAAAATAAAAGAAAACAAACCTCAGCGGTGGTCGCCGTCGCAAAACCCATCGTTGCGTTGCGGAGACAAACTTTAATTTCCGACGCTTTCTTTTCTCTCTCCTCGCCGATCCCATCTCAACTGGTAACACTCTCTTCCTTCAATCTCACTTTTCTTTTTACTCTTATTATTTCATTTTTTCCAGTTAATCAATCTTACTATTCCAAATCATATCACAATTTTATACATAATCAATCTTTACAGATCTGTTTTATTTTTCTTAATTAAAAAAATTAGGTTATTATAGTTTAATTGTATGGTGTTGTGTTGTCACAGTAGAAATTGTTGATTATTTGATGCTGTGAAAGTTACGCTACTATGGCTTCTACTGGAAACCCCAACTCCAATGCTCCCAATCAACAAGGTGTTAGTTCTGGTGGGCCCGGTGGTGCTTTCGATATGAATAGGCTCTTCAAACCCGCCAACTTACCGCCACCACCTTCTTCCCAAAACCCTACTAGTTACGCGGCGGCAGCGGCCGCGACAACCACCTTTGCTCCTTCTCCGTCTGCTTCATTTCCTCCCCCAACTGGGCCCTACTCTTTCCCTACTCAAACACCGCCGTATTACCACCATCACAATCCCATGGTTGCTAACTTCCCTCCTCAGGACCAGCAGCTCGTTAACTTACACCACCAGAGGTCCGTCTCGTTCCCTACGCCCCCGCTGCAGCCGGTTCCGAACCCTAATCCGAATCCTAACCCAAATCATGGTGCTAGGTTGATGGCTATGTTAACTCCACAGCAGAATTTTGACTACTCCAACCACCCACCAACACCTATGCCAACCGCCACGTCTGTGCCCACAGGATTGCAGGCGTCGTCCTCGGCTGAGTTTTTGATGCCTCAGAGCGTTCCGGTGCAGCAGGTGCATTCGATGCCGGCCCCTGTGAGGATGCCGAGCAGCAAGCTCCCGAGGGGGCGACACTTGGTTGGTGATGGTATGGTCTATGATGTGGATGCTAGGTTACCTGGTGAGGAGCAGCCTCAGTTGGAGGTTACTCCTATTACCAAATATGTGTCAGATCCTGGGTTGATACTTGGACATCAAATTGCGGTTAGCAAGACATACATCTGTTATGGGCTTAAGATGGGGAACATTCGTGTTCTTAATATCAACACTGCCTTGAGGTCGTTGCTCCGAGGACATACTCAGGTTTACTCTTGCCTCCTTTTGTTTGTCTCCGGTACTATGATACAGGTTTAGATGAGTATTTATCCTGTTTCTGCTTTACGGTTTCAAGATGCCATCATTCTGCTTTGTCTACTCTTACTTTGCAATAGTCATCAAGTCATGTGTGCTTTATGATGTAGATTATTGCTATAGATTGTCCGTTTCATGCTGAAGTGTTCGATTAGTCATTTATTTAATCCATGAACACTTGCAACATTCAAGTCGTTTTATGATTAACAAGTGGAGTGCAATAGCAAACTCCAATCTCTTTTCCTAAATAGCTATTTTTTTAACAAAATTTATTATGGTTGCTTTCTCTGGTTCTGGATGAAATATTCTTCAACACTTGGTGTTCATGTATTCAGTACCATGCATGTCAAGTTATATCTAGTCAAGTGTTAGTTTTTCCCTTTGGAACAAATCTGTGTTGTTGTTGAATAGGGGTATTAATGATTAGACCTGATAATGATAGTATTTGTTTAGGAACACAGTGCCATTCTAATGTTCATGTAGTGCATCTATATAATTGCTGTAACTTCCTGCACTCCTTCTGTATTGTATTATCTGTATCTTTATATTTAACTTTTTTTTTGGTCCTACAGAGGGTCACAGACATGGCCTTCTTTGCAGAAGATGTTCATCTTTTGGCCAGGTATCCAATTACCAATCCTAACTTGCATCATTATTGCCTTTCGGTTAGCTGACACGATTTTTTTCAGTGCAAGCATAGAGGGCCGAGTTTATGTGTGGAAGATCTCGGAGGGTCCAGATGAGGAAGGGAAGCCACAAATCTCTGGTCATGTTGTTATGGCTATTCATATTGCTGGTGAAGATGGCTCTATTCATCCACGGGTTTGTTGGCATTGTCACAAACAAGTATGTAAATATTTCCATCTCACATGGTTGTGAGTCTGTCCTTTGTGTGGTTGTGTGGGTGTGAAGATGGACATATTCAACATCACTTGTGTTTTGCTCATTGCTGTAAACCACCCATGATGCAGGAGATACTTGTTGTTGCTCTTGGGAAGAACATCTTCCGTATTGACACCCGGAAACTTTGCAAGGGTGTTGAATTTTCTGCAGAGGAGCCACTTGTGTGTCCCATAGACAAGCTGCTTGACGGGGTTGAGCTTGTTGGTAAGCATGAGGGTGAAGTTACAGACTTATCAATGTGCCAATGGATGACCACTCGTCTGGTCTCGGCTTCAAAAGATGGCACGGTGTGTTTTTCTAGCATATTATTAGAGCTGTTGGTGTTTCTAAATTTGTCTCAAGTGCTGAGTTTTGCTAGGTGTTATCAGTATGACTCATGGTTGCTTTTCGGAATGAATTAATCCTGTATGAAGTAATTACTTGGCGTTGTATTGATTGTGAAGCTGATCTATCAATTTAATAGATGTTGTGTCTTATTGATTATGCCATTTGCAAAAAAGAAAAGAAAAGATCAACCACGTCACAAAAAAAATTAAGCAAAAAGTTCTAGCATAGCTAGAGGACAACCATGCCTTTTTGGAAGAAGTTCATAGTAGTAGTGTCGATTGTCTCATGCGTTTTACCTAATTTAATGCGCTTTGTTGACTTCAGATTGTGATCCCTGCAAATAGTATGGGTTCCATGAGCGTAGATTATTAACTCTTGCCAAGTCAAGGCCTTCTTGTCACTAGGTAATAAATAAATAATTTTTGATCAAGCTCGTTATTTGTGTTTCCAGATCAAGATTTGGGAAGACCGCAAGGCCCTTCCACTTTTGGTGCTTAGGCCTCATGATGGTCAACCCGTAGATGCAGCTAAGTTTCTGTCAGCCCCTCATCAGCTCGGACATACAATTCTCATCACTGCGGTACACTTCTCTAAATTTTGCATATCTTTACATTATGTTGTCTGATCATTGATCATTGTCTGCTCATTTTGGTAAGATGGGGTCTGTTATCATCATGTAAATTCTTTTATTTGCTTGGTGCATCCATAATTTTATTATTTAGTTTTTGTTTCCCTCTCGGGATGTCTTGTGTCACTTCATTAAAGTGTCTCTTTTGTTTGAAATTTATTTGTTGAAGTTCTCTTTCTTGTGTAAATTTTGAGTCTTTTCAAATTCTTCAAAACCAGGGACCACTTAATCGAGAGGTGAAGCTCTGGGCCTCATCAGGTGATGAAGGGTGGTTGCTTCCTAGTGATGCTGAATCCTGGCGATGCACCCAGACGTTGGAGTTGAAAAGTTCAGCTGCTCCTCGGAATGACGACGTATTCTTCAATCAGGTTGTTGCATTGTCTGAAGCGGGTTTGCTACTTCTTGCGAATGCAAAAAAGAATGCTATTTATGCAATCCATTTGGAATATGGGGCTAATCCAGCAGCAACTCGCATGGATTATTTGGCTGGGTTTACGGTTACTATGCCTATCTTGAGCTTCACAGGAACAAGTGATGCTTTACCTCATGGAGAGTACCTCGTCCAAGTTTATTGTGTCCAGACACAAGCCATACAGCAGTATGCTTTGGATATGTCACAGTGCTTGCCACCACCAATGGAGAATTCGGGTATAGAAAAGTCGGAGTCCAGTGTTTCTCGAGATGCAGTTGATCTTCCGCCGCTGGAGTCATCTGGAAGCAAATCGTTGGAGGTTCCTTACTCTACTCCTAGACATAGTAATGACGTCAGTGTTCCTGAGAGTTCTCCTGAGATTAAGGGTCCTATGAGCTCTACTTCTGATTCTGTACATGAACCGAAAGCTACAAACATGGATTCAACTTCTACTTCACTGTTGTCAGCATCAAGCCATGCTGGTGTTTCCTCTGTTGCCCCTCCGCCTCTTCCTCTTAGTCCAAGATTATCTAGAAAAATTAGTGATATTCGTGGTGATCAAGGTTTTGCTGATTATCCAGTTGATAGGCAAATGGATAATGCACAAATAAGTTCATCTGGTTTACCCTCTTTGAATGATGATAACAGAGCCACACAAGGAATTGGCTCTGATGTTAATCAGCCTGTCATGTTTAAACGCCCAACTCATCTGGTAACTCCTTCTGAGTTCATGCCTGTAACATCAGCTGATACTATGCGTACTATTGAAAAGGGTGAGACTGAGGCTAAGAGTCAAGATATAGTTTTGAGTAATGACACAGGAAATGTTGAGTTGGAAGTTAAAGTTGTGGGTGAAGCTGGGGTTTCTAGCAGTAGTGAGCCTACGCGCTCTATTGATCCCCCAATAGTGATAGAAAGAAAGGAAAAATCCTTCTTTTCTCAGGCGTCAGATCTTGGGGCTGATATGACTCGAGAATGCTGTGCATCACCCTCCCAATCATCTATTATGGAAGAAGCTAGAAACAGCATCATGGAGGCTCTAGCGCAACCTTCAAATTCAGATGAGGAGGCAGATGCATCTAGTAACGATATGTCTGAGAAGGCACCTGACATCTCTGTTTCATTAGCAATGCCACAGTCCCCAACTGTGGTTGGAAAAGGGAAAAATATGAAAGAGAGGAACTCGCAAGTGTCTGGTTCATTGTCGCCGTCTCAGAGTGTTTCTAATTCAGCGGAACTATATCAAGGTGCTCTTCCTGGTGTAAGCATTACGTCCTTTGACGCATGTCAACATATTATTGGTACAGCAGAAAACGTTAAGGAGGTAATTACCTTGGATATCACTTTGCACATAGTTTATAGCTTGAATTTTGGCCTTCTACTTTGTTGCTGGCACCATTTGTGTTAAATGTGCTTTTTATTGTCATTGAAATAGCTGTCAGAGATGGAATATCGTCTCTTAGATTACAAACATAATGGTCACTAATTAAAGGTTTTTGGATGGAGAGGGATAGTACAAGTTTGGATTCTGTGGGATCTGTGAATCTGCTAAATTTCGAGTCTTACTTTTGGGAAATTAACTCAGTATTTAAACTTGCTATGGTCTGATTATTCAAAATCTGAAACAGAATCAAAGTTGTCTAGGGTGTATTGTGTAGGACTTTGCTGAAAATTCCTCTACTTCTTTCAACTTTAAATTTTACTTAAGTTCTCTGAATGTTTTGTGCCCTATCCAATACCTCCCATGTGTTTGGTTTTTCGATTTCATACTTCCGTTCTCAGCAGAGCCAAAAACTCATTAATCTTTGGCTTTGGAATAATGAATTGAGGCAATTGTTTCATTGAGCTCGGCGCGCCTCTTGTATTGAGAAGTAATCAATTGATGCAATTGCCCACACAATTTTCATTGTGGGTCATCCAGATTTGACCTCTATGTTTTTAACATAGGGGTAATGTCGATGCTGATGATATGTTTCCTCAAACTTCATGCTGCATCCATTTTTCATGCCTGTTTAATTGAAAACCTTTTATGTATCTTCTGTTTTCTTCAGATGATGGCTTCTATCAAAGAAATTCAAGAAAAGCTGAAACAGATGAGCACGGCAGCTGCTGTACCAGTTACCAAAGAAGGTAGAAGACTCGAGGCAGCTATAGGACGGTGTGTGGAGAAGGCTACTAAGGCTAATGCCGATGCTCTATGGGCCCGCGTGCAGGAAGAGATGGCTAAACATGAAAAATTGACGCGTGATCGTAGCCAACAGGTTATTGGCTTGATAAATAATCTGGTGACGAAGGATCTTTCCCCTGTGTTTGAGAGACTGTTGAAGAAAGAATTGGCCACTGTTGCTACCAATGTAACTCGTGCAATAAGCCCATCTATTGAGAAAACTGTCTCTTCTGCCATTACGGATTCCTTCCAGGTTAGATCCCAGTTTGTTGCCTATATGATTTACAATGAAAATAATCAGTTGACCTGTTGTAAATATATTAGTAGTTCAAGAAATTGTGTTAATCAATTATGATAAAAGTTCAAGTGACTTAAGAAGGTTCTCGCTTTTTTAATGGTTGTCAAGTTAATCGTTCAAACTTCAAAGTATAAATGTATTTTAAGGCTTAAGTTTGTTGAGAGTCGAGTGAAATGTTGAAAAACCCTAATGTATTTGTGGACAAATGCTGTCGATTGTTTGCCTGAAGTTTGATAAATGCCATGTCAAACTGAAGTGACCAATGCTGGATCAACATGAGTAGGAGTTGCGTGAGAAATGTGTGGTATCAATGTGGGAGTTGTATTATGGTTAATGAGGGCACGTGATAAAGGATATAAAAGGAGGGGAAAGGATCAATAATTTCATGGTCAGGTTTACCAGGAGTTTTTGAATCCAGGGAGTGGCGAGGACTTCAATCTACCCATAGACAATGAATCTATGTTTAAGTAATAATTCAACACCTGGAGGCTTCTATTAGGCAATTGATCAAACCCTTCCTATATTACTCCTTTGTCTTTAATTTTTAAGTTTTTCCTTTCTGGGCGATTCCTCCCAATTATTGAAATTTGGCAAAATTAACTCCCTTTTAGAGTGTTCCAACTAACTAATGAGTAATTATGAATGCTGATCTGTGTATAATATTAACATGGTAAGACATATAGTGATACATTGCAGTAAATGTTGAAAGTGAGTTTGCAGCCTACTGTTAATTTTTATCCTATATGTAAAGTTCATGTAGCTTGATGAGTGTATTTTAGTCATAAAAATGTATCTCCCCTCAACCGTCGCACACCGATATTTTATGCTTCACGCCGAAGCTTCAATGAATCCCGTGTGCTTTAGACCATTTGAAACACCGCTTCATGTTTATGGTTTTGACTTGTCACTCATGATTGTGACGTGGTTGGATACTTTGGTTAAGCTTTAAAACTATTAACATTATGAAAAGTATTACAAATAAAGTCAGGCATTTATGATAACAATCCAATGGGTTTGTAGTATGATCCTTCGCGTAAATATCTGTTTGGAACAATGGTTGTTTTGGCAATTCCAAATGTCATTCCTTAAGGTGTTCTGTTGAAAAGTTTGCTTTCTTCCCGTTGTCTATTCTGCTTTTTTCTTTTACCAAACATTAGTTCAATTACTTTTCCTGAGTATACATTTGGTTGTGCAGAAGTACCCTACATTGACTCAACTTTTGCTTCCATGCATGCAATTGTTCTGAACGTTTAGGGATTAACAGTTGTGTGTTCTGAACGTTTAACGAATAACAGTTGTGCTTTCTTTACTGATTTATGGACCGTTTGACAGAGAGGCGTTGGTGATAAGGCAGCCAGTCAGCTCGAAAAGTCAGTAACTTCAAAGATTGAAGCTACTGTTGCAAGGCAAATACAACTGCAGTTCCAGACTTCTGGCAAACAAGCCCTACAGGTACACATATCTCTCATAAGTTAATATTCTTATAAAAAATTTAAAAGTATTAGCTATTGTCACATATGGTAACTTTTAAGGCCAAGTCAATTGCATGAAAACAAAGTGCGATATTCGAAAAAGAAGGAAAATTTCATGTTTTTTTTGCATATAAAAGGGACTTTATTTGACTTGCTTCGAGTTCACATAGTGTGACAAGATATTTTTTTGTCTACAGGATGGATTAAAGTCATGTTTTGAAGCATCAATCGTCCCTGCTTTTGAGATGACTTGCAAATCAATGTTCGAGCAAATTGATACCGCGTTTCAAAAGGGAATGGTTGAACATACGCAAGCAGCACAACATCAGATTGAAACATCCCATTCTCAGTTAGCCCTTGCTCTCAGGGTATGTTTTTATATTAACCATGATAAATCCTGAAGAAATGTCTTGATTTTGCCCCGGCAGTTTGTGTCATTGTGTAATCATTTCTCATTTTTCAATTGGGGATATTCCAACAATGCATGAAGTAAGGCTTAGTTTTTTGTTCTGAGTTTTAGACTTGTTTCTTCAAAGAATGTCGTTGAATCAACGCGTGGTCTCACAATTTGTCAACTGTCCATGCTGCTTGTATTGTGAAGTAGCAGTCAGTTAGTGCTTTTTACGATGCAATATTCATTATTCTTCATCCAGAAACAGCCTCTCTATGTTTCCAAATTAAGGCCAAAGGTTATGTATCTGACCCCCCCCCCATTTTAGCTTGCCATTAACCCGTGGTTGTGGTGGTAATGGTGGTTGTGGTTGTGATTTCTAGGCCGGATATTAAAAAAGGCTTAATTTCCTTTTATGTTTTGCGGGATTGTGATTGGGGTTGGAAATCTTGGGATTGAGAGTGGAATTGAAAGGTGGGTTATGTGCGTATTGGGTCAATTCTCACGCTTACTTTTCGTACTAGCTTTGGATAATTATTATCTTATCTGCATCACTTATTACTTGCTAGAGTTCTTTCTCCATTCTGCCCTTGGCAACCAGTGTCGATTTAGGGAGTCAATTGTTCACTTCTCTTTATTTTTCTTAATTCCCATATGTACTTGTTGTATAAGCTCCCCAGTTGCCCCGAAAAGCAGAAGCCTATTTCCTCCATTATTTACGTGCAACTGTTGCCTGAGAAGCAAAAATGGGGTCTATGAGGGAAGATCTAGTTTCCGGATTTGCTGTTAGTGGCCTTGAGTGTGTGTAGTGTTTCTTCCAGTAAGTCTTTGGAGAGTGGGCCTTTTGGTTATACGTACTGGTAATTTGGTGAAATTCCTTCTGTTATCTTACTCTGTTCTCACCCCTTTATTCCTGAAATCACAGTGCCAATAAATAAAAGAATTCCCATGTACTGTCCCCAGTCTGTTCTCTTCCCAGTTCCCAGATTCTCTTTTCAACGTGAGCAGTTTGCCAATAGTTGGAAATAAGATACCAATTTTACACAAATTTGAAGTTATGATTAAATAGATATGAGTATATGACAATAGATTGGTATTAGTGGGAAACGAAAATGTATCAATACGCTTTGTAGATCTTATCTTCAGTTGATGACTTGTTTTGTATGTTTTATTTATGCAGGATTCTCTTAATTCAGCATCATCTCTCTCGCAAACCTTAAGTGGGGAATTGGCAGATGGTCAAAGAAAGTTGATAGCCCTTGCAGCTGCAGGAGCAAACTCAAAATCAGGAAATCAGCTGGTAACTCAACTAAGCAATGGGCCATTGGCCGGCCTACATGAGAAGGTGTGTCTCTGTTAATTCCACAGTTTCTTGTCTTCCAATTTAGTTGCTTATCTTAATAGAGTTAATAGTTTCACCAGCGATTTTTGTTGTTGGGTTGCTATATTGTTCATTTAGCAATTTCACGTATGTGATAGGTTGATCAGCCATTTGATCCAATTAAGGAGCTATCAAGATCAATATCTGAACACAAGTATGAGGAGGCATTTACATCTGCATTGCAGAGAAGTGATGTGTCTATTGTTTCCTGGTTATGCTCACAGGTATACTTTGTATGGACGCTTTGAGTATGTATTAATACTTGGTAGACTATGTGTTTGTTTGACCTCTCCCAGTTTCCTGTACAAAATGATTAATGTTCCTATATTCACTGAGTTTCGTATGAGCAACATCGTTGGGAAATGAATTTTCTGTAGTCTAGCAAAATGTTTGTTGAGTTTTCCTTCTTCTTCACCTCTGCCTATTACTTTTTATTAAGTGACGAACTGTAAGACTTTGGCAACCGGGAATGTGCACTTTTTATAACTGTCTCATTTTTTAGGTGTGTGCCGTGTACGCTAATGTTCTCACATTATTTCTTTCGGAATATTATTCACAGGATCGATTGCAATGTCATGCATATGTGTTAGCAATGCTATGTTTTTGACCCTTCACTTCTTGGGTCATACTGGTTTCTTACATGAACTCAAGGATGTGCATGGGATCAGTTCCCAACCCTTGCCTATCCTACACAGTTTGAGAAGAGACAAAGGGAGGGAAAAATAGAGGAATAGGTTGTGTGAAGCATTAGATTAAATGGTTATCTCCCAACATATTTCTCTATTTTGACAATCCAATCTTCTTGTGAGATCATGTCACCTTACCCATATCCTCATCCTAAGAGGGTTTTTGCCTGTCAAAAGTTGTATCATAGCGAGTCTGACACTTGTATATGCACCCATATCAGACCCCTGTACCTGAGTCAGAATAACATTAGTATTGGTGGATCTGTTTGTGCCTTTTTATTTTCATCATATTCTGCAGTAATCAGTTATCGTGTCTGTCTGTCTTTTTTTTTTTTGTGAATTTCTCCCATTTTTATGTAGGATAGGGTTGTTGATGTTATTGCTGTGTACTTTTTCAGGTTGACCTGCAGCAGATCTTGTCTGTTATACCTCTCCCTCTGAGTCAAGGTGTATTGCTCTCTCTGCTTCAGCAGCTTGCTTGTGATATATCGAAGGATACTACCAGAAAGTTGGCGTGGGTGACTGATGTTGCTTCTTGCATACTACCACATGACCCGATGATATCTGTGCATGTGCGCCCAATTTTGGAGCAGGTTTACCAGATATTGAATCATCAACGTAGTCTTCCAAGCACCACACCCGCAGAAATATCAAGTCTTCGTGTCATTATGCACATCATCAACTCCATGCTGATGACTTGTAAATGATGGCAGGCGAGTGTCTAGTTTTGAGCTAGTTGATTCGACAATGTAGGTGGACCTCATGTATAGAAAATCCTTTTTTTTCCTTTAGTCGTCTTATGTCTGAGGGCTTGGATGATGTATTACCTAATTGAGTACTAGTACTTTGGAATATTGAAACACTGCACATTTTGTTGTTATGAATTGTTACTCCGGAAAATGTAAAACAGGATGGAGAAGAATCTGATACTGCATGCCTTGTCTTGATATTAGGACTGCAGTTGTGAACTGTCACAGTTGCTTGATGCATTTGGTGAGGTGATTACTTTGCACGTTGTGGTGCACGTTTCATCGACTTGGAGATCAAATTCCGTAACTAAGTGATCTCTAATCTCTATTGTAATTGTTCTGCTCAACCAGTCAACCATTTAAAAGCTACAGTAGAACACAAGGACTGTGAATTGAAAGTGACTCGTAGTTATTAGAAAATGGAGATCAGGATCGGAGTTGTACCTTCTTGAGTTCGTTCACTCTTTTATAAGGACGCACAGCAGTAGCTTTCAGAACATATTTGACCTGACTACCTGAGCCTCGTTCACTTTATTTGAGTACTTTTGGATTACCACTATTTCACATAAGGGAGATCAAAATTTGGTCAGACCGAAAAGCGGACCAGACTGAGCGGCTTAGTCCTATATTCCGTCCAGTCCTTGGTTAGGTTTTCGAGTTTTCGGTTTGTTCTGAGGGACCGGATCGAATAGGACCAAGTGTGATTTGGTCTGGTCCGGTCTTCTGTCGAAAAAAAGTTGATTATCGGTCCGGTCCTATCCAGTCTTGGACTCATGCTCACCCTAATTTCGTAGACCTAAAAAACTCATTCTAACAGTAAATTATATGGTGGAGTAGGGAGTATGGAACTCAATACACTTATCTACAAACTCACACAAAAATTAGATACCCAACTCAAATTTAATACCCAATCCAAAAAATAGGCCCAACATATAATATACTTTCTGTCATATTTCCTCTCTCCTCTCCATTCTTTTTCACCCATTATCAGAATTTTTCATTTTCTCTCCTCTTTTTTTCCAACTATTCCCCCATTACCCTGCCACTTTCCCTCTACCCTCTACTCCATTTTCTCTCTCCTCTATTTTCAAAGCTTTCGCACAAGCTCGTTCCTTATTCTTCACGGCTTATTCACACAACCTCGTTAATCCATAGGTATGTTCTTCTTATCTTCGATTTTTTGTATAGTTTGTCAACGTTTTTGTTAACCTACAATGTTTTGACGATGTTGCTTATTTCTACTCTTTTTAGTTGATTTATTTGTGTTTTAGTTGTATTCGTGTTTAATTTGAGTATATTTCGTTGCATTAAGTTTTTTTCTTCATTTTCGAATTTTTAGGGTTTTGATTTGGGGATTTTTTGTTTCTCAATTTCTATGTGAGCCATATATTCATCATATGAGGTGTTATATTCATGATTGTTATAACTTTTTTTTTTCCGGATTCGTTTTATGATATTCACCAATATAATCTTTATATTCATCATATTGAGTTATATATTCATCATGTTGAACGTTATATTCATCACATGTAGTGTATATATTTTGTGTACTCTATGCACCACTTTAATCTATATAACTTTTTCTTTTCATTTTGAGTGCTATTTTTTCATGGTGAATGTTATATTCATCTTATTCCAATTGATCAAACTAGATTGCGTGCCGGGTTACATACTTAAATTGTTTACATACGTTTCATAAAAGATGTAGGTTTATTTTTATTATAATATTATTTGAAACTATGTTTTACATTATTTTTTTCTTTCAACTTTGGTCACCAGTTATATCATATTACTACTTATTCTACCAATTCATCGTAATTTTATTTCCTTTCTACTTGTACGTCACCAGTTAAGCTATTTCTTTCAATTTCGGTCACCCGTCATATTATATTACTATTTATTTCTACTAATTCATCGTAATTTTATTTCCTTTCTACTTGTACGTCACCCGTTATGCTATTTCATTGTTTTCACTATCCCATCCCCCTTTATATCACATAATATTTCAATTTATTACGGTAAATGAGCTAACTTATCATTACCATAATGATCATGTTTTCAATATATTAGTTGATAACTACCATATTATTTAATATTTTATATAGTATTTCCATATCCTAGTATTTTAATAATATTTATTTAATTGCATTCAACAGAATTGCGCCAAGTGTCCATCAATGAAGGGCTATACTCGGCTTTTATAATATACTAGTTTACTCTACGCCCGGAATCTAGGTAGCACGGACACTTCTATAATCTATCGTGTCCGTGTCCGACACGCACTTGACAATACGTGTCCGAAACACTTAAATCGGTGGCCATTATTATATTGATATTTTGCTTATTGGGAAACTCTAGACACCTCCAAGACACTTCTAGACACTTTAAGAATCTAAAATTAATAGAAGATTGAAAATAAATGTATGAGTTGAAGAGTATTTATCATCAAAAATGAATTATGCTATCGATGTTTCTTTGAATATCGTAATATAGATAATTCTTATCTAAGTTTTATTTTATAATCAGTATTAATATAGTATTAAATAAATATTTGAATTAGTATTATACTTTTTCAAACATAAATTACGTATTTTATATAATTTAAATTAGACGTTTCCGCGTCCTAAAATTTTAGGACTGCCGTTTCCCGTGTTTGTTTCGTGTCCTTATCCGTTTCCGTGTCCGTTTCGGTGCTACCTAGCCCGGAATAGATTTTATCATTTTATTTCTTTGTGAACAAATAATTTTATCAATAAAATTTACCATTTATAGAAATTTCACTTTCAATATAGATGATGTGATTCTTCAAATAAATAATAAGGAAGGTACAAAATAATAAGGTAAAGATGAAATCAATTAATAGTAAATATTGATTTTTTATAATAAAAAAAATATTGTCTTTTCTTTATATGGAAAACGTCGCTATACTCTTTACCATAAAAGATATTTCAAATGAATTTTTTAAAAGAAAATTGTAGAGACATGCCACGTGGCATTGCAGATGGCCTAACTGAAACCGGTGAACTTGGTCGTTGCCTCTAACACAGCCTTTAATATATAGTATAAGATATTAGATAGATTAGATAATTAATAGGCCTAGATCATGTTGTTCGTTGGGAATTGAAGAGGGGAGAACGAACAGACATCGAACGATTGATTTCTATTTCTTGTTATCATTAAGTGTATATATTTCTTGTGCTATATTCGTCATTCTAATCGTAATATTCAAGTATTAACAATGATTATGAGCATTAAAGGTAAAACCACGTCTCGTTTGGGGAATCAATTTTTTATATTCATTAGTTTAATGCACATATTCATCATTTTGATGCTTATATTCATCGTACACAGGATTATATTCTTGAATGTTAGTGTTTTGATCTTGTCTCATTGAGTGCTTGTATTCAAGATTTTCAATATTAATTAAGATGTCATTTGACTTTTAATGCTCATATTCATCATTAGAATGCCTATATTCATCTTTAAAATGACCATATTCATCATTGTTGATGCTTATATTCATCGTACACAGGGTTATATTCTTGAATGTTAGTGTTTTGATCTTGTCTCATTGAGTGCTTGTATTCAAGATTTTCAATATTAATTAAGATGTCATTTGACTTTTAATGCTCATATTCATCATTAGAATGCCTATATTCAACTTTAAAATGACCATATTCATCATTGTTATGCGCATATTCACCATTTTGTGGGAACCTGTATTATTCTTTCAATTGTGTGGAGATGATATCTTATTCAATACTAATATTCATTATATAGAGCTCTATATTCATCGTATAGAGCTCAATATTCATCATTTTAGAACGGATATTCATCATTTTAATATTTGAGGAGGTTGAATGACATGATCTTCGGATTAGATATAAGGCACAAGTTCAAGCTTGGATTTCGCTTGTGACAAGAAATAAAGCAACAAGGACGGATATTTATGTAGATTTAGTGAATAACGGTAAAATATAAATGTAATTCTACAGATCAATTGTTGATCAATAATAATAGTAGGTTGCTGATGAATATGCTAGTGTATATCGATGTATACGATATCTCTTTTGATGAATATGTATTCTTGTTTTGATGTAAAATGAATTTCCTCAATGAAAGATGTGTTGAAAAATATCATTAATTACATTATCAATTAATTAAGAGAAAATTTCTTCAAAATATTGCTTTGAATCACCAAAATAATTCTTATATTCATCAAACGAATTCTTATATTCACCAAATGAATCCTTTTATATTCATCAAATAAGCTTTTGAGGAGAGAGAAATTTGTAAATAATCGTGGTTGGCCACCCAAAAAAAAAGTTTTTTTTTGTCATGTTCATCAAATGAAAATTCATTAAATGAGTTTTTGAGGAGAGATGGACACATAAGAAGGGAAAAAAACTTTTTGTGATGTTTGTAAAACTAAGAAATTAATATACTTGGATCGCGTGGGTGTATGTTACTCCATGCACACGGCTCCATTATATAATAATTATATTCTCAACCCTGAAGAATCAAAAACAAATTACAAAACACGGAGTATAGAAGAAGACAATAATGAAAATGGTAGACAGAAGTGAAGGAGCTTTTTCCAATCCTTGATAAAAATGTTTAATCAATTGGTTCTATAGTCAACGATAAATAACGTACACATAATCTTTCATTAACAAGTGTTTGAAAAATATTGAACAAACCAAAAATAAAAAATAAAAAATTGAGTTGAATAAGGAGCTTTTCCAATACAACAACAACCAAGCTTTATTTCCAAAATGATTTTGGGA
Organism: Spergularia bocconei; assembly: GCA_963457585.1. NCBI lineage: Eukaryota > Viridiplantae > Streptophyta > Magnoliopsida > Caryophyllales > Caryophyllaceae > Spergularia > Spergularia bocconei. Next base: position 15,491,048 of record OY734952.1, read on the forward strand.
TCGGCTATGCCAAAGTAATCAATTAACTATATACCAAAGTAATTAATGTATTGATCAAACTTGTGTAAGTCTTGATCTCATAAGTGTGAGTGTCGTGTTAGTTACAAATCTGAAATCTTACGATCATAATAAGGAACATATGAATGTGAAAATAATTGTGTTTTGGACTCGGGCGTTGTAGGTAGTAAATCACTAAATTGACTTAACATTATCACCCAACCGAAGTTATCCTGACTGTGATCCGAGGATCAGACTCAGACATGTATCCCCTTGTCCGACCTTCCGTTTTCCAAATTTGAGGACACTGGGACAATGTCCTAATAATTTTGGACACGGGTGGGGGGACATTTTTAAGAACATCAAATATTATTATATAATATTTTAAACTCCAATATAGAATTTTTTTTTTTTTTGGATAAACGTCTTGTCACAAATTAATGTTTTTAATCAAATAGAGTATAACATTAGGGTAAGGATTCTCTAGAGTTTGTTTTTAGTAGAGTTGATACAGTTTACCAAAACAAGTAATAAGACAAAAAAATAAAGAATTTTGAGGGTCACAAATAGATTGTAAAAAATTTATTCTTGCCTGTTTAGGCAAACTCTACCCATTAGAGTTTATTTTCAACTCTAGAGGATCCCAACACATAGCATTAGAAGAGTTATAAGCTTATTTAAATGCTGTCAAAATTGAAAATATAAAAGAAAGATATTAAATGGCATTGAGAAATGCCTTTAAATAATTACTGATGTCAAAGGTCAAGTCATCTATTTAGATTACCTATACATGCATACAACCATACTCATTTATTGTGTTTTTTCCTCCCACCTTTCCTTCTTCTACCTCTAATATTTTTCCGATGACTGAGCATGTCGTGTCCGACCCAGATTTTGTAGCGGGATGCGAGTCGTGTCGTGTCGACACCGATACAGGGGTATAAGTGCTGGGTCCGGGTAACAGAGCACCCAACTGCTCTATAATCACAATGCTGCACAACATTGGTTGACTCCTTTTGTTAGCCTGTAAAAGGTCTGCTTTAGCAACACACACAACACATTCTACTGTTAGCCAAGGCCCATGACAATAAAATAAGTACTCTGTATTCCATCAGAAATACAACTGGTAAAATTATAAAGAAAAGTGTGTTTGAAACCTATCAGCATCATATTGATATTACGCCACGATTTTGAAAATTATAAATAAAAAATGAAGGCAATTGCTTTTAGTTCCTATTACCTGTGACGCAAAACTAAGATCTGAACTCTTTTGCACCAAGTTGTCAAGCTTTTCACCTCGCTCAAGCACACTTTCGATCGTCTGGTGCTGAGCAAAAATTATATGGACAAAAACATCAAAGTTTGGCATTCATAGGGTGTTCGTGCTAAACAAAATACATTACGAGAACATTATTTAACTTTTTTGTCCAAATTTGTTGATGTTAATTGTTCAAGTAATGTTCAAAACTTACAATCAGAATCTTGGTTTCCATCTAATCCTTTTCGTTCTTCGACAACTTATCTACCTCAGTTGGGTCTTGCAATGTGTGAATGTATGCTGCACTCGATCAATATGTTGAACAACAAAACCTTGGGGAAACAAGATACATAATGAAAACTAACATAATTTGTGTTATTACGGAGTACCGTGTATACTATACTATAACACTCCGTATGATACTATTTTCATTCTTTTCATTTGTTAGTGTTTAGTTTAAATTACCATCTCATGGTTAAGTGAAATTTAATGACGAAGGAAAAGAAGTGCATTTGTAACACCCCGTACTTTTTCTAATTCAGGTGTTACTAGTTATATTGAATTTGGGATATTTACGACTTGTTTTGGGAATTAGTATAATGATTTCTGGAATTTTTAAAGGATCTTCATTGTTTTTATAAAATAAACTTAGTAAGCAAAATAAATCAATTTTTAAAAATTAAATATCTAATTGTAAAATGACCATTTTGCCCCTTTCTTCAACACTAAGAAATTGCCTATATAAAAGACATTGCACCGCCAGAATCACGTTTTCGAGTTAAGCCCTAAATCAGTGTCTCAACTTTGCCCCAAAAATAAATTTGGTGTATGTCAACTTTTTGACACCAAATTGGTGTCTCCATCCACTTCTGTTAAATCATGGCAAAGTTAACCAACTTTTACGCACCAAAATTTTGATTTTTGATCAAATCCACTCCAAAAAAAATCAATCAATCCAATTCGAGTCATTCAAGTCACAAATCCTCAAAAAAAAAACTATCAAGAACACAAAATTGCAAACTTCAAACATTGAATCTCAAAAAAAAAAAAATCCATAACTAATTCAGAAATTAAGAATGATGAACAACTACAATAAGAATGAATTAAAAAAAAGGGGATTGAGAATGATGAACCCAAAATTTCCCAAACACATATTCGTTTTAATTCTAAAAATCAAACATCCAAATTTTAAAGAATTTATCAAACCCAGAAAAATACCCAAATCAAACCCAGAAATTGCTCAAACTAACTTTTCAAGATTTCCCCCAAATCTGGATTTCAGAAAAAACAAATTTAAAGAAAAAACAAATTATATACATTCAATATCAAACTCAGAAATATTCCTATTAAACATAGAATACCCAGAAAATCCCCAAATCAAACCCTAAAAAATCCAAAAATCAAACCCAGAAAAATAGAGAGTGGTTATGATACAGTACAAAGAACTGTACTGTAATCTAGCATCAAATCCGTGGGTTAGGAGCTGTGCTCAACTAACAAGGAAGAAGATACAGAGGAAGAGAAGGTAATTAGGGGAGCAAGCTCAACCCAGAATCTTCAAGAGGAAGATTAGGAAAGAAGAGGAACTTGAGAGAAACAGAAAACCAGAGAAAAGAAGGGAATTCTCATTCAATTTTTGCATAGAATTCAGAATTGAATTTTACAACCTTATTTATACAATTATGAGTTTGTTAGCTGTCATTGTCATAGCCTAACAACCTACAACAAACTCTCAATTTGCTAATTAATCCCTATAACAGGTTAAAATCTCCCTTCTTTACCGCAGGGTGATGAACAAGAGAAGTAAATAAAGAACGAGTCTTCTTACATACGTTATTATTACTTGAGGAGGAGACAAAAGAAGTTGAAGTTGAAGTTGATAAAGGGTATTCAATAGCTTTCACAATAAAGGTATCTAACTTTGAAGCTAAACACCCCATTGAACTCAAAGCTTCGAGGAGAAGTTAAGTTTCAATCTTTTTCGCAAAGTTTTGATCTTTTTAATGGATTTTGTTTGCATGATGAAGATGATGAAGGAATTGTGATGGAGAATTTGGGATGGAGATGATGAGGAATGTAATAATAAAGAGGAATGAGGAGAGAGAAGAGCATAGGGTGAGAAGTAAAGAAGTTGACTGACGGAAGGAAACGGAGACACCAATTTGGTGTCAAAAAGTTAACAGACACCAAATTCATTTTTGGGGCAAAGTTGAGACACTGATTTACGGCTTAACTCCACGTTTTCATCATCATCTTCATTTGTTTTGTTCGCCATTTTGCTCCACTTCGAACGCCACTTTCATTGGCTCAGTTCATCACGTATTTAGCCCGGTTTTTGAAGAAAATTATACCATTAAATCCCCCTCTTCCTCCTCTACACAACGGTATGAATTTCTCCTTGTTTCGTTTAAGTGGTACCGTTATCGATTTTTCATTTGCACTCGTTTTAGGCTCGATTAACTTGATTTTAATTGATTTAATTCTCATATAAGTGATTATTATGATTATTAGAAGATTATTGGTTGTTTTTATGACTGATTTGAGTTGGGTTTGGGTTGTATTTTGATGAATTTATGGTTTATGTTAGCCCTGTTTTTCGGTTGAATTGTTGGGGCTGTTTGGTGTTGTCCAAGTTGATGTTGTCGTATGTCATTGTTGTTGTTTCGTTGGCTGTTGGTGTTGGTTGTTATTGCACCGGTTGTTGGGTTGCTTGATGTTCGATTGTCGTGGATGAAGGTGGATATATGGGCGTCGGCGGCCCTGTTTTGGTCGAAGCCGACTCTGTTTTGAGTCGTGCCTTCCCTTCGTCGGTGGTTATCGTTACTGTTGTTGTAGTTGCTGATTGTGTTGTCCTTGATGCTAGTTGTGTTGTTGCTAATTGTGTTGTGTTGTCGGGGCAGAGTGTAGGCATCGTGGGCTCTGATTTTACGGTGTTAATTGTAGGTTGATGTTGTTGTCGTGTGGTGTAAGTGGCTGCTAGGCATTGGAAGGGGATGCTATGTTGTTGTGGTTGATGTCGTTGTTGGCATTGTTGATGTGGCCGACTGTTGCTTTGGGCTGCTCTCGAGCAATTAACGAGTTTGTGGCCTGAGTTTTGGCTATTTGTGTTGTTGGGTTAATTATTAGTTTGAATGAATTATATGAGAAGTTGTTTTGTTATTTTTTTTAGGGAGATTATAAAGCTTTAGTTTTATAATTTTGGGTTGTTAACCATTATGATCTGCATGGTGGAATTTGGACATTAGAGTTAGTTACATTGTGTATTGTTGGGTTTATTAATTTTGATTATCATTTGGCCTATAGCTTGCGAGTTTAATCAAGTTCGGTTTCACGATTTTGGGAAGGATTTATAAGAAGTTTAGCGGTTCCGGTAAGAACGTTAACCCCTCTTGAGCTCGAGCATGTTTTCATATATCTTTTGGTGATCCGACTTTCCAGCATTTATATAGCGGTTTCATATATACTCTTGTCGTTTCAAAATTTTATGAAGTCAGATAGTTGAAATTCAACCAAATGAGATAGGGCTCGACCCCTCCTTTATATATTCGATCTTTGTACTCGTCTTTGTTTGATATTTGGCCTTGGCCTGAGTTGTCATATGAGATGGATTCTATGAATGAAATAATGTATCTAAGACGGATAAAATGGGTATGTTGAAAATGTTACATCACAATCTGCTAGAGCAGGCGTGACCACTGGTCCGTCAGGGAGTTACATATATACCTCTAATCAAGGTGAAATCTGGGCTGGGTTAGCTACCAGTCGCCTATTAGACTTCCTCCCAGAAGGGTTACATCCTACTGGCTCTCTAGTGAGGGATGTGCACACTCGGGTCTATAGGGAGGTTCAGGGGCTCTAGTAGCGTGTTGGGGTAGGACCCAATCACGAAACCGGACTTATAATTGTTGAGATAATAAACTGATTGATTCTTGGCCTTGAGCTTTTGTTGTGATTCTGAACTTGGCTTTCTTTGCCTAAGCGTTGCTTGATTGCCGCGTATCTTATTGTCCTTATTGTTCTGTATGCTTGTGAATTCTTACTCAGCCTTTTGTTGACGTTCTATGTTTTGGGTTCGTCCCTACCCTATTTTGGGGCCTGTATCATTCTCGATGCAGTTGGCAGGTCTACTTGAAGTGAAATGTTGCATGGACGTCAATTCATATCATGGGGCTAGCTTCTGAGTGATTGTTGCGTCATTTGAGACAACTGAATCAATTATGTCCGTTATTATCAAATTGGGTTGGTTTTTGTAAATTTGACTTCAGTCTTCCGCTGTCAACTCGTTATCATAAGTTGGTTTAAATTTTATCAGTGTTTTAGCCTTGCAGTTAACTCAGTAGTCAATTGTGGCATAACAATCTTAGATTTTTGTATTATTATATTGGATCAAAAATTTAGGGTTGTTACAGCATTGTTATTTTTTTATGAGTTGCTTACACCGCTGACACACAAAATAGTGATTTTGTATCACTTTTTGAAATCGACATGTACCTGGTACCTGGATATTGATTTATTCAAATACGGCCAAGAATTAGTATTGTCTGAATTTATGTTCTTCCAGATTCCAGAAGTTACCAAATTCATTGTAATATTCATCAAGCACCTGAACGTTTAGATGTCATCAATTCTATAATCATGTAAATAAAGAATAAATAATGATTGTACTCCCTTAGTCGTCGCATCCAATTTTACCTTATCCACAGTTTTGTGAGTCTCTATGAATTTTTTGCCTTATTCTTTTTAATTGATACCGAATATGTTTTTTTGCTTGTGAACAATTTGTTGTTCACCCGCAAATTGTATTATATACAAACTGGTTCAATTCCTTAATTCAATAATAATAATAATGCATAGAGCTAACATCTATCCTAGTAAAAACATCATTTAAGACCAGTATAGAACTTAGAACGTTTCAACACATAAAACAGTGTAACTACCTGGTAAAGTAGTGTAAAAGCGCTCCGAACAGGGTAATGATCATCCATGAACCCTATCACACATACTCCATCTTTGTTGTATGCATGCACCTTGAATTCTATCAAAAATTTGCAATGAGACAAAGAAGTTTATTTCAAAAAGCCAAAAATTTGGAATACGAACATAATAACGAAATAGACTCGATTTTATAAAGAGACCTCCATGTTGAACACAGAATCGTAGCCCACATGAAGAGCGTTTAGCAAATGTGCGAGAGGTGAAAATGACGACTTCCCTGATGCTATCTCTTGTCCAAAATGAAAATGTGGTTAAGTCTAATGTTTTTGCCAATATTGTTGGATCTTCATCTCCTTGTTTTGTCTTCAAAATCAACAGTGCAATTATCTCCATCTCAAACACGCATCTTTAACTTTCTACTAGAATCTAACTCACGCCGTGAGTTTCAATGTTAATACAACAAATCGATCCAGCAAATACTAGTATTTCGTTCTATCGTACTATATTGACTTCTTCATGATAATGATAATGAATTAACATACGTTCAAAGTCATCATATCTTTCGTTTGTATTTTATTTTTGTCTTTTTAATGTATGTCGGTAGCGCGAAGATGGAATAACTACAGGAAGCTAGAGAAGATGAAGAAGAAACTGAGCACGGTGCTATATAACTGCAGGGCGGCCGGTAAGGTGCACAAATGCTCCAAGAGAGGGTGAGCGTCTTTATTCTTTATATATATAGGAAAATTATAAGATACCCCAGGGCCCTGGGGGTATATTTGCTCTTAGTATCCCCTCGCCCATGTTCCAGCATTAATTAAAAAATTAAAAAAGGAAAAAAAATAAGTGGAAAACGAGTAGTGGCCTGGGGTAGTTATGTTTTATTGTGAAATGGGGTACAAGAACTTGATGCACCCCGGGGTACCATATAATAATTAGAGATATTATTTAGGGTACCCCTGAGGTCCCTAACTTTATCCGTGGTTCTTCTGAGGTTTTCGAAATTTCTATGGTACTCTTGAGGTTTGCGATTTCCAAAATATTGTAACAGAAAGTCAACACCGTTAGCTAATTGTGATATTATAAGATTAATAGACATTATTAACTATTTAATCTAATATCCAAAATAAAAAAACAAACCACAAAATTCAAACCTTAAACCTCTTCTCTCTTCTCCCTCTCCCCGCACTCATCCCTACATTAGCCACCACCACCATTGGTTACCACTTACCACCGCCACCACCTGCACCCACCACCGCTAATCCCACCTCCGACTCCACCACCACGACCCCCTTTTTGCGGCGACCCAAACCCCCATCATTACCCTCAACGACCTTCTCTCCTCCCTTACAATTTTCTCATTCTTATCGACTTAGGGTCATGTTTTCTCCCCTTATTTCGTTGTTGAGCAAGGGTGCTAGCCATTGGAAACTAAAACAACAATTTGCTGAAGATTTTATTGGCGCTAGCCACTTGATAGATTTGACCAAAAACTAAAATTAATTAAAAAAATAAAAAATAAAATAATATCCTCCCCACAACTCCACAAGTCCCCTTCCTTTACACTTTTCTCTCTCCTCCCCCTTCCCCCTTCCCCTTTTCCCTCAACCGGACCCAACCCTGCCCGCCATACTCTCTAACCGTCGTTCCCCAGCCATTTTCGACTCCTGATTCATGCGGCGGCCATTTCTCTCTCCTCACATTCGTATGGGATGCGACATCGAGGACGAGAGGCGACGAAATTAAAGGATGGGCGGCGGCAACCACGTCAGAGAGGCGACAAACCTTTTATATGTTAGAAATGAGAGGGACACGAAGATGGATGGAGAAAGAGACTTGTAGTCCCTTTCGAACGTGTGGGCTCGGTGAGAGGATGACAACGTGCCTCAGGAATCGATAGGCGAGTGTGTTGGTTGCGGAAGTGGCTGCTAAGGTGGTGTGTGGTACAGGTGGCGGTGGTGGGGGGTTGGTGCGTGGTGGTGGATAGGGAGGGAGGAGGGAGATGTGAGAGAATTGAGGGATTTATTTTTAATTAATTACTTTTTATTTTTATTTTCTATGGTCAAACTATGGAAGGTTGAGATTGCTCCATTCAAAAGCTAAGGGTCAGATTTGCTCCTTTTACAATGGCTACCATGCCTTGGTAGCCATTATGGAATCACTCATTTATATATATATATATATATAGGAAATATATCAGGTTAGAAGTGATAATTTTGTCAGAAGTCAGAAGCAATCTGAGCCCTCCATCTCACCTTAATCAATGGTCTATATCAAAAATTGAAATAAAAGAAAATTGAAAAAACTGAAAAACAAACTAACAGAAAATTAATCACCTTACATTTTCTCTCTCCTCTCCTTCACTCTTTTCCCCGTCCCCAACAGCCACCAGCCGTCGCAGCCGCGCCGAAAGTCACCATCACCGGCGCCGATAACAGCAGCATTCCACCGCGATGATTTCTTCTCCGGCATCAACGGCGTTCTTCGAGCACCACTCCACCGCGAAAACCTCCGTCTTCTCCCTTTTTTCGCGCTCTTCTTCGTTAGATTTGGCCGCCGCCTTGAACCGTCGCCGTCAATTAAAACCCTCACCGGCAACCTCTCTCATTCCCGCACCTATTCGGGAAAAGAGAAATTTGAGGAGAGAGAAACGCGTGAGAGAGGTGGTGGAGATGCCGCGGGGGAGGGGGCTTCCATTCGCCGGAGCACGGAGAACGTGGTGGTCGAGGTGGAGCCGAACAAGGTGGTAAACGATGCGGTTGGTGGTGGCTGCGTTGGTGGTCGGGGTAGTGGCGGTAGTGGTGTGCGTGGGAGGAGACGAAACTGGTACATTTTGATTTTTTTTTTATTTTAGTTATGTGTTTAATTAAGAGTTATGAGTTTTGGTTAATGGAGTTATCGGAGTTATGTGTTTTAGTTGGAGGAGTTCTTGGAGTTACGTGTTTAATTAGTTGATTTAAGTTGGAGTTACGTGTTTTAGGCGTGAAGTTAAGTTGGAGTTACGTGTTTTAAATGATGGAGTTAAGTCGGAGTTACGTGTTTTAGATAATAGAGTTAAGTCGAAGTTGCATGTTTTAGATGATGGAGTTACATGTTTAAGTTGGTGGAGTTAAGTTGGAGTTACGTGTTTTAGATGGTGGAGTTAAGGTGGAGTTACGTGTTTTAGATGATGAAGTTACGTGTTTTAGTTAGTGGAGTTATGTTACAGTTATAAGAATTAAGTTGAAGTTGGTGGAATTTTGATATTATTGGAGTTATACAATTTAATCACCGGAGTTAGGTGTCTAGAGTTACGCGTTTTAGTTGGTGGAGTTAAGTGGCTGGAGTTACTGGTTTTAGTTGTTGGAGTTATGCGGCTGGAGTTATGCAGTTCAGGTTGTGGAGTTATGCGAAATCAATGGCTGAGATTACTTCTGACAAAAATTATATTTCTGACGGGATATGCCCCCTATATATATATATATATATATATATATATATATATATATATATATATATATATATATATATGTATATGTAATCCTGAACCCGCTCAATTCACACACTGACACGTGACATATAATAATATTATTATACTGTAAATAAAGTTTATCCGAAATAGGATATGGTAAGTAGATAGTATATGGTAATATTATTCTAATAAAGTACCATTATTAATCACTTGATTTATTGAAAATAGTTATGTAATATAGTAATTACTTGATTTATGGCAATTTGACTATCCCACGGGTGTTTCAAAATGGGACTTTGGCTTTTGAAAGGTGACTTTTCCTCTAATTACATTACAAATATCCCACGGGCGTTCGAAATGAGATTTTAGGTTTTGAAAGGTGATTTTTCTTGTAATTTCATTACGAATATCCTATGGGTGTTCGAAATGAGATTATAGATTTTGAAAGGTAATATTAATTTTCCATCTAATTACATGACAAATATCCCACGGATATTCGAAACGGGATTTTAGATTTTAAAATGTAACTTTCCATCTAATTACATTAATAAAATCCCACGAGTGTTCAAAAATAATTTTAGGTTTTTAAAGGTGACTTTCAATCTAATTACATTACAAATATCCCACATGTGTTTAAAATGAGATTGTAGGTTTTAAATAAAAAATTTGTTTACATAATTTGAACATTTAAACATAAGTAGCTCGGGCATTCCACGGGCCATCAAACTAGTAACTACTGACAAGGTTACTGTCGTTAAATCCTATCAAATTACTACAAATTACTAACCAAGAAGGTAGGGTAAGTTGGTATCGTATCCACAAGGAAGAGGAAAAATCTAGTATGCGAATTCTATGCGGAAAAACTAAAAACAAAATAAATAAAGCAAATAAATGGGGGGTTTTTGGTTTGAAGGACGATTAAACAAGAAATGAACGATTTATCAAGATTACTAAGGCGACCATCAGTGATAATCTTATCTAACATCCTAATATAGTAATTTTACTCCTCACTAATTACACCAATTCAAAGATAATCTCGGTTTTCACCAATTAATCCTCTTTTATGGGGAAGTTGAGCAACCGCTACCAAATTCCCTTCCTTTTAATCCTAAATTGTCTAGTGACCACTCAAACAAATCAAAACCAAAGGCAGGAAAAGCAAGGATTAATAAAAGATTAACAACAACCCAAAATAGTATCTAATTAGCCGCAACCGCGACACTAATCAAATCTAATCTATTAGTTGCTTAATTAATTCCCAAATCACAAGTTAGTCATAACCATACACTAAACATGTGAAAGTTGCTTCCTTTAGGGTTAATAATCAATGATCATGAATTAAAAACCAAGCATAAGAAATACCAATTCAATCTAATCAACCATTTAGAGAAAATATCAATGAAATGAAGAACAAAGAATTAATTACCATGAAATTAATTACCATGAAATTAAAGGCAAATTAGAGAGAAGAAAATCTTACTAATACGTAGGATGATAGAATTTGATTACTCTAAGGATCTAGAAGGTGATTAGCCTTCCATACTAATTATTATAATAATATTTGAGATGAAAATCATAATGAAAATATTAATTCTCCTTGAGTTTATCTCTCTAAAATGAAAACTAGATTAAAAATAATATGAAAGGTGATAATTCCTAGGGAGGGGTTTCATGCCCCTTTTATTCAAGAGAAGTACAAAAGATACTACAAGACAAGAGTAAAAGAATCCAAGAGAAAAGCAACCGTCAAAAAGTCAAACGAAACTCCCCGAAAGGTGTCTTTCTCGGACCGAGACTCAAACTCCTCGGGCCGAGACGAAGCTCTCCTCGGACTGAGACAAAATCTTCTCGGCCCGAGGCGTGTATTCCTCAAATTGGCCCCCTGACGGCTTTTCTCGGTCCGAGAAACCATTTTCTCGGTCCGAGAAAACTATTCTCGGCCCGAGACGGGTATTCTCGGTCTGAGAGACTGGTACGCAGCGATCTTAAAACGCGCATAACTCTCACCTCCGCACTTCATTTTGAGCTCATAATATAACATCAGAAAGCTCAGACCACGAAATTTCTTCTCCAATTGGAATTTCTACAAAATATTATGTGGATAAAAAGTTATGCTCAAATGAAGTTGGAGGTGATGATGTGTGGTTCTCTAAAATCATCCAAAAAGGGTCTTGAGCCACAAAATTCCCATAAACCATCAGTTAAACTCCAAATATACTCCTTATGTTGTGGTTTACGAGTCACGCTAAGAACAAGCTCAAACACCACTAAAAGCATCTAAATTCCCCTCATTTGCACACACTCTTTACCGCACATGAACTACCAATTCTACAATAGTGTTAGGATTTTGATTTATCAAGCAGGTATTACTCATTAACACTTGTTTTCCTAAACAAAAATCGTTCCAAAACCACACTTAATTACCCTACCGGGTTTAGTGAGTGGTGTTATTCGTCGTCCTTAATTTATTTACTTATATCGCCCAACTTATTCTCTGCAATTTCCGTTTTTACCCTTTATTCACAACTTCTGATTTTTTTATATATACTCTCGTCATTCCCGTCGTTACCAAATTTACCAATACAACTTTTATAAATTCATCATCACAATATTCAAGCACCACCTTAACCTTTAACTTTCATGATTTCATCATTATGAACTTTCATGATCGATTTCGTCATCCCCGTCATTACCAAAATTTAAGATAGTAACCACTGTATGTCCAATTCTTTTACTGATCAGTGATAAGTGAAATCTCTCAAGCACAAGATTTGTTAGCTAAATCATTCAGGAATGGTAAAACAGTAGCAACTTTGTTGATTGAAATATTACTTTTTGGAAAACAAGCAGAGCAAAAGTAGCACACAAGTCACAATCACACAATCTACATAATTAGCCCAAAATAAACTCCACCTAGAAAAAAAAATCAAGCTAATAGTAACACGAGTACTAATTATTGTTGTTGGGTGGGGACCAAATATGGCTAATGAGTGTGAAATAACTGGGTGGAGGACTGGAGGTACGAGAGCTGGCCATCTGACCCGTTCAACCCTGGGTCGCCCTGACCTGACCCTGATCAAACTCAACTCGGCTTAACCAAGCCCTAACTCGGCCAACCCTTTCTGAAGTAGGGTCGGGTTAGGGTTACCCAGGTCAAACCCTGGTCAAATTCGGTCTAACCCTGCCCTAACCTGACCCTAACCTTGATCATGACCCTAATCCTGCAGGTTAGAATGAACTGATTAAATAACCGAACAAAGGTAAGTTAGGTAAGTGAATAACTACGTGTGCTTTATTTGATTCTTTCGAGATACGTAGGCATCCTAATTATCATAAGTCTATCAAATAATGATTTTGGATGAAAATTATGATAACTAAGGCTATGTTTGGTAAAACTAGCTGAAATAGTGGCTACACGCTGAAATAGTAGTTGAACGCTGAAATAGTAGCTGAACGGTGAAATAGTAGCTGGATGCTGAAATAGTAGCTGCAATAATAGTTGAAAGTTTTTAGTTGATAATATTAAGAGTGTTTGGTAGAATTACCTGATATAGGAGCTGAATATATAAAATTACATAAAAAAATGCATTATTTATTTTTAATCTTATTTTATTTTAGTAAATAACTGAGGGTAAATTAGGAATAAAATTATGATAAGCTAGCTTATTTTAAATAATTTACATGGGGTAACTTTTTAAATAAGCTAGCTTATTATTTAAGCTAGTGATGTTACCAAACCAACTTATTTTGTCAAAGAGGTTAAAAAACTAGTCAAATTAGCTATTCTGGCCAAATAAACTAGCTTATTATGCATACCAAACATAGCCTAAGAGCAAGCCCCTTTTTTGAAAGAAAAAAAGTCTGAAAATCGACCAACCAAATCCTGACTCAAACCCTGGTCAAACCGTGTCAGAGCCCGGTCAAAACGTAGTAGGGTTAGGGTTAAGGTTGGGATTTTCCAATTCTGACCCGACCCTGGTCAAACCCTGTCAAATCTCAGTCAAACCCTGCAGGGTTAGGGCTAGGGTTGAGATTTTCCAACCCTAGGGCCAGTGTTGGATTTTTCTAATTCTGGCTCGGACTAACTCGGCTCTAGCTCACCCAGCCCGTGGCCAACTTTAATTGGAGGCCCGTGGACTCAAGAATATAGGGTGTAGATGGAATTGAAAATTGTAAATAATGAAGGGTGTTTTATGAATATGTCAGGCAATAATAGCAAAAAGGCGGACGACGAACAACTTTTCACTTTAGTAAACAGGTTGAGAACCCTCGACTACTGCCCGACCTTCCAAATATTATATGGATAACCTGACACAACCCATTTAATTAACCCAATTACTAATCAAAATGACGAACAACTATTGAATATCAGATATCATATATAAATACAATCATATATAAATACAATAGCGGTAGAATCATATATAATATTAATAGGCGTGGATTTGAAGCATTATGAGAGCCTCCACGCAAACGCTGATGTCAAATAAAAGCTACTAAAAATAGCTCTAATAAGCTTAAGCTGCACACATGCTAAATTATGTTTGACACACGTCTATAAGATATATTCCTTGAGCTTAATTGTATATTTGGTGCCCATAATTATGGTATTTATACCACCTGTTAGTCTCCTAAAAAGGAAAACATATATCTCCAAAATTCATACCTTCTTATAATGCGTATACATAATCCTACAATCATGTAATCTCGCCCATAATTGTGCATAAGCATAACTCATCAATTAGAAGACTGATGAGTAATCTTTGCCTATTTGAAGAGATTTTCAATTAGAAATTAAATTCAATAATCACGCCAATATCTCCATAATCTTTTTTTTATTAATGGAATATCTCCATAATCTTTCCCCCAAAATAATAAATGCATTCAATATATAAAAAAAAAAAAAAAAAAAAAAAGAGTTGCGTTTCAACTGAAAATCATTCTCAGGAATATCATTCCTCTAAATTTGGTAGCAAAACAAATTAGCTTAACATATATCCGGATATCCCAATTTCAAGCAAAATTTTAGTCACATTTCCTTGATAAGTTTCAGGATTCTCGCCATACACCCCTTAAGTATTCTTAAGCCTTTGAATGAATTATATTCATACATTCGTTTGTATGATTTTGAACAAGATTTGGGATTAGTTACTGTTATTACTTAATACGGCATTTCTATTTATTGAACATGCAAAAAAATTTCATTTCTCACATGAAAGTCGTTGGTTTCGTAGGAGTCCATGTTGTGAAGATCAAAAGTTGCTGATCACTTTCGAATGATCGAATAGTTTGTGTCACTGCTCAGACTGTTGTGCAACAATTTGATCTTGGGATCTTGCTTATACTCATCTATTTTAGCCGAGGTGGGTATCTGATTAGGTCTTTTACTTTTTTCACAAATGTTAGTATTGACTTTATTTCCAATCAATCTGATTAACAATTATTCTTTTGTTGGGATTATATATATTAGGTACAATCAAGCATGAAACTGTCACGGCCTTTCTATAATAATTTTCCATCTCTCATCTTTTCTTACGTTTACTTTAACCAAATATGAGTATATTCACATTAATCTCATCACTTTTTAGATTTAGAGTAAGTAGTTAGTATACAATACCATACATGCATGTACGTACAACATCCCAAAATTTGTGTACGTTGAACATAAACTTACGGAGTAGTCTTGAATAGTGTACACCGTACCAAGATACTCTAACACCAAATAAAGGAATAGGGGTAGTAAAAGCGATATCGGGCCTGTTTCACAAGAAGTCCAAATCTAAGGCTTTATATTTTTTAGATTAACGAGAAAAAGTATAAACCCGTATGATTCAACTGACAACATCTGATCTAATATAAATTAGAGCGGTATATATGCTAACATAAGGACCAAATTCATACTTTTAAACTGAATTAATGATTTTTTTTAAAGTTGTACCATATAGGACCTTAATTGACTTATATTCTTCTGAACGGGTTGCGTCAGGTAAAAACTTAAAATATGGGCGCCAAAAATGGATTCCAGCGTATACGAGCCACGGCACACGGGTCATAAAAAGTGGATTCATGACTTAGAAAATGTGCGGGGAACTGGTGGAGTTACCGGGTTTATATAAGAGATTGGACCAGGTTGGGTCAAAATAAGTGTGGGACATGCATAATCGCACCTTTTTTTATTTTCATTTAAAATAATATGGGCCTACTCTTTTAAGTATGAAATTCAACTATTATTGTTTTTGTCAAATTAGAGAAAAGTCAACCTACTTCACTATCCGGTGCAATTTTCACAGGTACACAATTACTTTAAAAAAAAACCTAAAATTTTGAAAGATGATACATGTACTATAGACGAGACACACATTTTTCTTGATTTCAAGGATAATCATATACTCCCTCCGTCCTCCAAAGATTGTTAACATTTGAAAAGGTAAAATTTTAAATTTAACTAAAAGATTTGTTTACCTCATTCCTAAACCATTAAATTTTCAAAAATGTTTATAACATATTCCCACAAGAATAAGATTATATGACAAAAATAATTATTTGAGAATAATTGCAAATTTTTTCAGGACAGTTGAAAATAGAAATTTTAATATTCAATAGAGGACGGAGGAAGTAGTAACTACTAGCATATTAGGATAATTTAGTGGGTTAATTAAGGGTTCATAGTCAGGTTATCTCTGACAAGAAATAAAATAGGATGAGTTTCTAAACCAGTTTAAGCGAGTAGAATTAGGTTATGTTACTGGGCCGTCAGCTAAGTCTTGATAGGTTTAACAAAGGATTATGTCAGGTTAGGTCATAATAAAAGTAATAAATAATCTTATAATAACGTGACTAAACAACTATGGGTTAAACACCGGTCAAGTTAACAAATGATCACGTAAATCACTTAAGTTGTAAGGGTCGTGCTATGATTAATCAAAGGTTATACCATACTCCCTGCAGCACAAGGGGCATGTTGATCCTTCTCACAAGAAAGGCGTAGGGAGCACACTTAAAAAATAATTTTAAATTTATTTAAGTGTGGTCCCTACCCCTCTATTTAATGTAAACTTATTATCCAGTTAATATTGTATATATACCAAAAAAAAGGTTTAATAATATATTAAACAAATCAATTATAGAAATTGAAATGCTCTATGTACGTACATATACATGTAAGTGTTCGTTTTGTTTGAATTTAGGGTGAATGCTGTTAAATCAAGGGTCAAATTCGATCAATGGGTCGGATGGAGTTTGAGCTTGAAAACGTAGATTAATACGGGTCATAATTAAAAATAAAAATAAAAACGGGTTAATGACCAAGACAACCGGACGATATCAAATAGATTCAACTTTTGTGAGGTTTAACTTCTTCGGTCTTATTTCTTTTTATATCTTAATACACATCCATTAGTTTGGCAATATTTGAAAGTAGTCTTACCATATATGGGCTTAGGAATAAAAATTAGTTTACCATCATTTGCTTATAACAAACTGTGCAATTAGAAAATGACCCGAGAATAGGAGGGTAAAAGTATTCACTCAAACGTCTTGAAATTGAAACGGTTTAAAAACTAAATGAAGGATATACACACTAATCGGTTTATCATAGTTCCAAAAAAAAATGTATAGCGAATAAAATAAGAGTTTTCGCTAAGTCGCATGTAATTTGTTTGGAACTTTGATTAACTGAATAATGTGTACATCTTCCGTAATAGGGAATCATTTTTAAAATGGGGTGTTTGAGGTAGAACAGAGGGAGTAATATTTATATAATAAACCCAAAAATTCCACGCGGATTTGTGAAACTAATATTGTATTGTCCTTAAATGGTTTCCACCTTATCTCACATAACATAAAAGGAGACATAAATGGACGTAAAAATCCGCCGTATACTTTCACTTTCCCTTACTTTCCCTGCAAAGTAAATTGATCTTTATATCTGGTTGCATTATTCAAAAGTGGGTTCATAACGTACAAACAAGCTTCAAATAGATTAGGTCGAGCCAATAGCTTCAAATCTTATGATGAAGTATGTTACTACACAAGCATAAGTATAAAGATGAACAAATGGATTCAATACTCAATGTAAACTTATTATCGTTGTGAATATATGATTTTAATTACTTCTTTCATTTCTAACTGAGTATTCGTCAGAAAAAAAAAAAACATAAATCCATAATTAACATATTCGTATATAATTACTAATGTCCTACCACCCACGGGTTAAGTGACCTAAATTTTAATTTGAATCAATAAGAAACTTCTACAAAACGAAGGCAATATATATAGATACATTCAAAAAGGAGTGGCTGAAAAATAATAATAAAATGAGTTAGAGTATAAATAATGCAAGTGTAAGACAAATGAAACAGTAAAGTTTGAGGTTTAGTTTGAATTTAGGCAGATTTGTGTTAATTAAGGTCATTTTAATTAACGGGTCAGATCGATTTTGAGATTAAATACGTGGCTTAACACGGGTGACAAATAATAATAATAAAAAACGGGTCCGTGACCAAAACAAGCGGGCGAGGTCAAATATGATCAACTTTTGTGTTGTTAAGGGTTTTGGTTGATAAAAGTGATATTAGTATTTTAATTTGTTGTTTTTTCTTAGAAAGAAATAAATAATTTATTGTTTACTACATCTATAATTAGCAATTCCTATGTAGTGATATTCAAACATAAATAGATAATTACCTCTTTTGTGAGGTTTCTCGCTGGTCAATACGATTAGCTTATCCAATGCGTATCGAGTCTATTTTAGTATGCCAAAAACTCAGGTTATTTAAAAATCTAACTAACACCATAGTTGTAAATTGGACGTATCAACATCTTATACCTACAGTACTGGATATATGTACAAACATCGATTCCTAAAATTAAACCAGTTCTAAGACAAAAAGGTGAAACGCCCCGTGCACGGGTCAAAGAACTAGTTAGAAGTTTTTAAGACAATCCACATCAGATTTGACATCAGCGCCACGTCAAATGATGATGTCAACAAGCAATATTCAATATTCAAATGACATCAGTTGTAATATATTCAATATTCCATAACTATATTGAAAAATTAAATTGCTTCCAAATTAGAATTCGGCCGAAATAAACAAAGATTCTCGAAAAATTTTGGTGCAAAAAAAAATGTTGCAATATATACAATATTTCAAAGTTATGGATAAAAAATCAAACTATTTCCAAAACAAATCCTGCCAGTTTTATAAAGGTAATTATTCATATATCTTCTATTCATTAATTCTATAGTTAATGAGTTAAAAATAATCCGTCATAAATTCAAAATCCAAAACGGAAACTGAATCAAAATATTAAATCAAATATCTAATTTTGTGTCATATATGCACGAAAAAGGAAATAGCAATAAAAAAGGATATACAATCTTAGAAAATCATATCATACATATCAGATATTATTATATATTACATCCTATATTTACTATTATTTTCTCCATTTATTACGTAAGATGAGGTCAACAAATCTTGCCTTAACGCAAGTAATTTACCCAAAATTGGAAAAAATTATTAATTTATGAGGATTTCATTTCTAGGGTTTTACTAACTTTACACCACTCTACTAATATAAATTCACGTGAACACACAGAGTTGGATCACTTTGAATCTTTGATCACAATTCACCCAGTAAACTTTGAGCTGAATGTTGGATTATCTCCATGTATAGAGCAATTCAATTTTTTCATGTCATAATAAATCTATGATTTTCACGCATGCAATTGTTAGTTTATTCGCTTTTATTCTATACAGACAAGTTATCTAGCTAGACAAGCTACTTTTTTTTTTGTTATTATTTTGATTATATTTTTAACTGCCATCTTGTGTTTTGTTGTTGTGAATGATGAATTTAGATGAACAATCATCATCGGTGATCCTATTTAAATAGGTGTCTCTTGATTTTATGTATTTAATACCATCTTGGTCTACACAATCTTAGTATCAGGTTGGCAAATGTCAAGATATTATACACATCTTACTTTCAGATTTTATCATCGTGTCATATTATAGGCCAGGGTAGCTAGCACCGTGCATTTTCATGTACAATTTCATTAACGCTTTCGAAGGATTTTGGTCCTCTTCCATGCATGTGCAAGCCTATAACCGAATTGACGGCAAACAACCACCAAAACCTCACCTGATGTCATCCCCCGTCGTCGACATTCCCCGATGTAATTGTCAGCCTGCCCCCATCCGATGTTGTCGCTACTAACATTATTAGCCAATTACCTTTGATACAATGCCCATGAAGTTCCACTTTACAGGGTGTAGAAAATCACATGAATTTCTCAAAACTGGTTGGTTGCATGTAGAAATTACACAGGAATTGTCAATTACCAAGGGGGGGGTTAGGTAAGACAATTCCTCCATTTTGTAAGAATTGGAAATTCGCATGATTTCTCAATTCCCACTATTTTTGGCAACCAAACAACTCTAAAAAATTCAATCCATGAGACTTCTGAAGTACCATGATTTTAAGTGACAACCAAACGACCACTTATGTTTCAAGACAAAGAAGCGAAAAAACATAATTGTGCCTAGAAATAGGCGATTCAAGAGCCAAGCCATGGCACACATCTACAGGAGTACGTACCGAACCGAAAAATAAACAAAAACAAGGACATGCAAGACCAAGGAGGTGTTTGTCCATGTAGTTAATCGAAATGAAATCCGATCACTGAAACTTAGTTTCCAGTGAGTGATGAAGGAATTGAGATCAGAACGAAAGAAAACAACATTATACAATGAAAAAGAAAAAAACATTTTCCCTCTGATTGTCCAACGTCCCCTCTTTTCAGGACTTGGCTGGTTCAAATCTAATTGAAACAATGCAAGGAGGCTTTATTATTGTGTAAATTGGATTATGATGATTAGCATGCAAAGCACACCTCTGTGGCAAATTAATTTAATTATATTGTTACAATGTTAGAATATAAAATGATGATGGTGACTAAGGCCCTGTGCGATTGGACTGCATTTTTCTGATCTGATTTGATTTGATTTGAATTGAATTGATCTGATTTGAATAAACTTGATTTGATTTGATCTGAACTGAATTAATTGATAAATTCACTGAAATTAGACGAATTAATAACTAAAAATAGTCTAGATTCATTGATTGTTATTTGGATAATTTAGATCTGAATTGATTTGATTTGAATAAAATTGATCTGAATTGATCTGATTTGAATAAATCTGATCTGATTTGAAAACACTGTTGAATAAGTTGAATCGCACCGGGCTTAAAACCAAGAAGTGAAAGAGAGGGTGAAATTATAGAGCTAGAAACTAGAATGACAATACAAGACCGCTGTAATATCATACTCCATTACCGAATATATCCCTTAAATAAGTAAAACCCTTAAAATTTTATATTACTTTCTTCTAATGCGTTTTTTGCCTTAATTAATTTCGTCTTAAATTTGACTTGGTCAAATCAGGCATACCACTCAGGTCAGATTTGACGCAAAAATTTGATCTCACGTGTTTATGACTCTACTACGGCCAGATCAAGAAGAGTTACTATATCAGTTAAGCTTTTGATATGCCTCACTGTAAATTATAGGATCATGACTCAAATAATATAGCGGGTCATATAAAGCATATTTATAGATTGAAATTTTAAAAATCATGTCTAACTTCGTGTCATGTATTTTTATTAAAGTACAACTGCCAATTTAAGTTTTTTTTTTTTTTTCTCATTGCTTATATAAAAATAATACTCCTCATGTTCTATTTGATCCTACACAATGAAATAGCACGAATTTTTTTTGTAGGAAATAAGATGTGGTGGAAAATGAAAGTGGGTGGGTCACAAACCTTTAGATCGAACCACAAAAACATTACAAATAAGAAAAATAGAAAATCATTCAGAACTGACTCAAAAATAAAACAAGAAAATCATTCAGAACTGGATGGAGTAACGCATATAATATAAAAACGAGTTATCACTAATATCATTCAACAACCAGCGCGATTTCGCTCGGGTAAACAACTACGGGGTCAGATAATGGTCAAATTAACAAGGGATCATGCCGGGTTAGGTTGATACGGGTCAAAAGTATATGATTTTTTTAGGAATCTCATCTGATAAGAACTCCACAGTTAAGCGTGCTTGACTGAGAGCAATTTCAGGATGAGTGACCTCTTGGGAAATTTCCCAGGGTACGCACGAGTGAGGTCAAAGTGCGTCGAAAGGACCCGTGTTGGTCTGTGAGGTCAGCCCACAGCCTGACAAGCTTCCATAGATGACTATTTCAGACTCAGTCGATGACTCCGGGTGTTACAATACGATTGTTTTTGGTTGTTGTTGTTCTATTTATTTTGTAACGGGCTAGATTGATTGACCCAAAAATGTGTTGGCGACATAACGTCTTTATGCCAGTACGAGCCGTGGATACTAAAAGATGGGTTGGATCAAGTTGAGTGACCGGGTTGTCGATCAAAGTTGGACTAAATTACTAATGTCATCATCACACTATAATTAAGATAGAATTTAAAAGAACCCCATTAAACAGCCCGTGCAATTTTGCACGGGTCAATAAATTAGTATATATTATATAATTATCGGTACAATTCACAGTCTCTTAAAGTGTCCACCTCAGCAATGACATCAGCGACACGTCATTGATGACGTCAACAACCGCTATTTTTGGTAAATAAATCTCGAATAGGAATACTACATTCCATAAAAATAACAATTAAAAAATAAAAAATAAAAATCTGACCGAAGAGGATATTAGCTACAGAATATTTTAAAATCGATCTAGGCATTAAAAAAGGCATCAAATATTGTAAATTAGAATCTTAAACGGCATATTCATGGTATAAAACCAGTTAATAGAAATATTCATGGCCTTTTTGGTGACAAAATCTACAATAGAAATATTAAATTCCCATAACAATAATAATTAAAAATAAAAAATAATCTTAAACGAACAAGACAATAGGCAGAGAATATCGCTAAATATATGGGATATGAGAGAATCTGATTTCGGCTATAATATGGGAATTTCGACCCCAATATGGGAAATAAGAAATAATAAATTCCTTCTATAATGTACGAAAAAATTCAGTTAGTGAATAATTTGACTAGGAATGAAATTATACGTATGATTTCCATAAAAAGCGACATAATAATTTTAGCATAGATATAAAGAAAATAGCAATAATCCTAATTTGTTATAACCTTCCAAAGATCATGGCATTTTCAATATTTAGTCGGATGATGTGCCTTTCATTTTCCTTTTAATATTTCATACAATATAAAATATGCATTCATTTTTTCATAGTCTCATTTTTCAACTATGATAATTTCTTAGTATAACTCTATAGTTTAGTTTTTATGATTGTTACATTTCTAATAGGTGAATATCATGGTTTAATTTGATTTTATTTTCTAGCAGGGGATGTAATACAAAATGGTGGTTTTTGGCACTTTTTGGTTATAGATGAAGAGCCATAATCACAGGCTGATAATGTAGTTCACTTTGCAATGGTACTCTACTACTCTTAAAGCACTACTACATTATTGACATACCGCAACTCCCCAGTTTAGTCGCCTTAGGCTCACATGGCGTTGCAATAGATCAATTGGAACACAGTTGGGGCATTGTAATTGCCCGGGCTGCCTTTGACCTATGGCAACGCACATATGGGCCTAAGGCAACCCATAAAAATGCAAGAGTATAGGCGTTGCATTAGAGTAATAACTGTGTCGCATATTGTATCCAAACGCAACAGAGAAAATGCAACACGATTTATCTCAAAAGCAATGTCTTTCTATTCTAATGCAACGCCCATAGAAAAAAATATACTGGGTGCGTATTTGCGACAAATAATAATAAAAATAATAATAATAATTAATATTGCTATAAAAGAAGATCAAACATTTATATAACAATTAGAGCCTTGATATAAATGTAATATATATATAATTAAATGTGGCTTACAAGATTTAACCCCCCTCATTAATCGTCTTTGACCAAACAAGCTAAGACTTTCACCATTCATTCCAATATAGACGATCAAACTCTTAATGTAATAGGAGCTCGGTGTCAAACCGTTTAAGCAATACATGCATACATATATATCATTCCACACAAAATCTTATATCAAGTCTAGTAGTAGCTTGTCAATGAGCTCAACCCCGTGCTTACGCATCCTCAGCACCGGGCTCCTCAACCACCTACGAATCATGAAAAGTGAACGACAATATTATTAGCTAACAAAAAATTATCTTTCACATCCAAACAGCGACAAGAGTTCAGCAATACATCGACAACAACATTAGCTTTGCCTGGAAACTATTTCTTAACTTTAAGCAGAACCTACCAAAGTTATAACATTAACACTCGAATTCAGACCTAAACAGAATCTCAGTAACAAATTTCAGAGACAGTAATCTAATGCACGATCATCGACATCCAGCAATGATCAATACAATCCAACAACATGAGTGATAAAAAAACAACTTCTTCCACACCCTACTTAAGCCAATAATAACAAAAACCTAGAAAAATAAAATCCAATTTTTATACCCTTTCACAAAGAAAGATTCAATCTTTACAACAAATGAAAAATACCCAACTCATTATAATCATCAACAATAACATCAATTAACAAAAATCAACACCACAACTGCTACATCCAACAAATACCGAAATAATATTCAATCTTTACATCTCATCTAAATCAATAAAAATAGCAATTCATACCAAAATGCAAAAAGGTTAAATCTTGATAACGAAAAAAAAAAAACATACCCAATCATCAGGATTAGCAGTGACAACATCTACTGCACCAAGTGAAGTAGTCGATTTATTCAAACAATACCAAATTTTATGAACTAAGAAGCATCTGAACAACACAGCTAATCTCGTTGCGGCACAACCATCGTATCAAACCCAGAAAAATGACCTAATTTTTCCCTAATAAACCCAGAAAACGACCTAATTTTTCCCTAATTAATTCCATAAAAGAATGACAAGATAAAAACCTAATTAATTCCAGAAAAGAATTCAATTTCTGGGTTGAGAAGAATGACCAACGAATAAAAATAGAATGAATTCGATTTCGAAGGACCAACGAATAACAAACAAGAAAAAAAAAATACTTACACAAAAATTTCACAACGAATTCGCCGAAAATTCTGGGTAAACAAATTTCCCCCAAATCAATTTAGCTCATTTCGCCCAAATCAATTTATGGGTAAAGAAAATTTCGCCCAAATCAATTTCTGGGTCGAGAGGGCTTGTTAATTTCACGCCAGGGAGTGAATTGAGAGTGGCGAGAAGTGGATTTCAGGTGTGAGAGTGGCGAGAAGGAGGCCAGGTGAGAGCGAGGGTTAGGCGAGAAATATGATGTTCGCGAAGCTTCTCCTGAAATTTGTTGTCGCGCGCCACTCACGAAATTTTAGCGGCAATTTCATTTCCTTTTTTTTTTTTTTTTTCTTTTGCTTGAGCGTTGCATTTGGTGGAGGAAAAGGCAACCACAGTTGTTTAATGCAACAGACTACTTATCTAGTGTTCCAGTAGCTAGTAATAGATAGAATAAAATTGTCATAAATAGGCAAATGCAACGCTTATTCATAAACGGTTGCATTAGACTTGTTGCAT
Organism: Spergularia bocconei; assembly: GCA_963457585.1. Classification (NCBI taxonomy): domain Eukaryota; kingdom Viridiplantae; phylum Streptophyta; class Magnoliopsida; order Caryophyllales; family Caryophyllaceae; genus Spergularia; species Spergularia bocconei. The sequence continues at coordinate 15,516,317 of OY734952.1, forward strand.
TAGTTCATTAATGTAATAGTGAAGATTATATATTGTCCCTTTATCTTTTTTGTTTTACTGATTTTGTTTAGTTTTAACATCTTCCGACTTGATTCAGGTATGCGAAGTGTGATGATCACGGGTACTCGGATATTCGCCCCAGCTCAAAGGACCAGTGGGCCTTTTGTAGATAAATAAGGAAGTAAAGAAATCAAAGAACTGGCAGTGGAAAACAATACAAATTATTAGGTACCCCGGGGGTACGTAAAGCTATGTACCCCCCGACCCCCTTTTACAAGCCCATACCAATTGTTTCCAAAAGCCCACTGTTTACATGTAAAAAAAAGTCAGCCCAGGTCAATCATAATCATACAATCACAAAAAATAAAAACAATACTCACCCTACTATTCTCCTACCCACCCCCGCCGACAACACCCTTGGCGCCGCCACAGCACCGCCGTCCTCTGACCCGAGCCACCACCATATCCTCCAGTGACACTAGCTCCTTGACGACGAGATCCCTGCGACCACCGCCCTACCATCCACCATTGACGCCACCATCTCTTGCTCCCTCATATCCCTCTTCCCCTATTTCTCTCTCCTTATGCAATCCCCTAGACCCTAGTGTTAGGCGGGATTGGAGGTTACTGCTGTAGCCGAAGGTTCAGAGGGCGAAACGAAGATGGAGAAAAATGAAAGAGAAAGGAAAGGAAATGAAGGAGGTGGTGGAGGGGCATCGCGGATGGTGATAGGGGAGAAGCAAGCAGCGGCGGCGTCGTTAATTGGCGGGGAGAGGGTCGCGGTAGGGAGGCGATCAAGGTGGCCGGTCGGGGGTCGTCAATGGTGGAGGTCTGGGACGGATCGTGGCGGGGCTGGGTGGTCGGGTGGGGTAACGGGGGGGGGAGATTGGGGGAGGAGAGAGAAAAAGGAAGGGTGGATTTTTTTTTTATTATTTTTTGTTTTTATTTATTTGCTTTAATCTCATCCCTTGATTTTGGGTAGATTTGTGCCTTATATTACATGTGAGATCGACGCCCCGTCGTATGTCGATGTTGGAGACTAAAGAGTGTTAAAATTTGAAAATAATTACTTTAGAGTGGTATATAATGAATGAAAAATGGAAAATAATGATTGAAAATAAATAATGACAATAGAATGGTCTATAATGAACGGACATTGAGAAATAATGAGTGAAACTTGAGAAATAATGAGTGAAAATTGACATATAATGAGTGAAAATTAAGAAATAATGAATGAAAATGGAGAAATAATGAGTGAAATTGCGTGAAAATAAATATGACTGTGAAATGATATATAATGAGTGAAAATTGAGAAATAATGAGTAAAAATAGAGAAATAATGAGTGAAAATTGGGAAATAATAATTATAAATTGACATATAATGAGTGAAAATGGAGAAATAATGAGTGAAATTGCGTGAAAATAAATATGACGGTGAAATGATATATAATGAGTGGAAATTGAGAAATAATGAGTAAAAAAGAGAAATAATGAGTAAAAATAGAGAAATAATGAGTGAAATTGCGTGAAAATAAATAATGACAGTAAAATGTTATATAATGAATGAAATTTGAGAAAAATGAGTGAAAATTGGGAAATGATGAGTGAAACTTGAGAAATAATGAGTGAAAATTGGGAAATAATGATTACAAATTGACATATAATGATTGAAAATGGAGAAATAATGAGTGCAATTGCGTAAAAATAAACAATGACTGTGAAATGATATATAATGAGTGAAAATTGAGAAGTAATGACTAAAAATAGAGAAATAATGAGTGAAAATGGAGAAATAATGAGTGGAATTGCGTAAAAATAAATAATGACTGTGAAATGATATATAATGAGTGAAAATTGAGAAATAATGAGTACAAATAGAGAAATAATGAGTGAAATTGCGTGAAAATAAATAATGACTGTAAAGTGATACTTGTATATAATGAGTGAAATTTGAGAAAAAATGAGTGAAATTTGAAAAATAATGAGTGAAACTTGTGAAATAATGAGTGAAACTTGAGAAATAATGAGTGAAAATTGGGAAATAATGATTATAAATTGACATATAATAATTGAAAATGAAGAAATAATGAGTGAAAATGGAGAAATAATGAGTGAAATTGCGTGAAAATAAATAATGACCGTAAAGTGATATATAATGAGTGAAAATTGAAAATAATGTGTGCAAATTGAAAAATAATGAGTGAAAATAAATAATAACTGTAAAATGGTATATAATGAGTGAGGATTGAGAAATAATGATTGAAAATTGAGAAATAATTACTGAAAATTGATTTTCCAAATTTCACTCATTATTTCCCGAATTCTACTCATTAGTTTTCAATTTTCACTCATTATTTCTCAATTTCACTCATTATATATCACTTTATAGTTATTATTTATTTTCACGCAATTTTCACTCATTATTTCTCAATTTTCACTCATTATATATCACTATATACTCATTATTTCTCAATTTTCACTCATTATATATCACTATATACTCATTATTTCTCAAATTTCACTCATTATTTGTCAATCTTTACTCATTATACACCACTTTATAGTCATTATTTTTTCACTCATTATTTCTCAATTTTGACTCATTTTTTTTTTAATTTTCAGTCATTCTTTACCACTTTATTCATTATATATTTTCATTCATTATTTTGTAAATTGCACTCGTTATTTCCCAATTTTTACTCATTATTTCTCAATTTTCACTCATTTATTTCACAACTTTTGCTCATTATTTTTCAATCTTCCCTCATTATTGTTCAATTTTCACTCATTACTTTATAATTTTCGCTCATTATTTTTCAATTTTCACTCATTATACGTTACTTTATATTCATTAATTATTTTTAATCATTATTTTCCAATTTCACTTATTATTTTTCAATTTTCACTCATTATATCTCAATTTACACTAATTTCTCAATTTTTTAATTATTTACACTCATTATTCTCAATTTTCACTCATTGAAGTTAAGAAATAATTTGAACCACACATCCAAACTAGATCAATGGATGAGATAAAACCCAAATAAATAAAAACAAATAAACAAAACAAAATAAAAAAAGACCCACCCCCTTTCCTTTTTCTCTCTCCTCCCCCAACCCCCCCAACCCCACCCGACACCACCTCAGCCCGCCTGAGGACGTCTCCGACCACCACCGATGTCAGCCCATACCCAACCACCATAGGCGCCGATCTACCGCGTCCCACACGCCGCCGCCCCTTCCTTCTCCCCCATTCCTCCTTTTTCCACTCCGAAAAGTTGGGGGGAGGTGGCAACAAGGCCAGGAGGGGCGCCGAACGTCAGGGGAAGGGTGGAGAACGCAGGTTAGGGGCGGTGAAGGTCGGGGAGGGGCGGCGTAAATTCAGAGGAGGGCGAAATTCTTGGTGGTTAGAGATGAGTTTGAGGAGAGAAAATGGGTCGATTAGGGTTGTGGAATGGTTGACGGAGGGAGTAAACACCACCGGTGGTCCGTCGGAAGGATGGCGACCACGGTGGTGGTGGCTGGCTTGATCGGGGTGGTTGTTGGTGCAGGTGGCCGGTGGCTGGGTGGCATCGGCTTGGCTGGGCGGTGGAGGAAGGAGGTAGGTGAGAGGGAGAGAAAGAGAATGAAGTTTGGGCTTTATGTTTGATGTTATGGCCTAATAAAAATTTGCGTCGGATTTGTTGTCATTTAAACTGGGCTAGACATGAAAACATAAACAGAAGATTAATTAGGACGGGGGGGGGGGTACGTAGAGCCGGGGTACCATATACCAATTGGGAAAAAATAGCAGAGAATTTGGGGACAGAAGTGTACATCTCTTTGTTATATTGGATTATGAGATGATTGGCAATTGATGGCACTGTGTTTCGTTTTGATTAATGAAATTCTTCATAAATAGTTAGCCATCGATCATCACTGATTGACTAGATTCTATGATCTGTGGACCTGATTAATTTTTTTGCGAATCGATAACCTTCCATTTTTCCTAATTTGTTTCTGTTGTACAAGTAGTTATAATTTGGAATCATATCGTAATCTAGGAATCATTGTGAAGATCCTTTCGGCTATAGTAACATCACCAGGTAACCATTTCGAACACCAAATTTGCCTTTATTTTGGCCAAAGCAAAAGGTACAATTTTATTAACTTCTTGATATAAGTTAAGTATGGGTAATAGTATCCTTTAAATTTTGTTTTTGGTAGAGTTGGTAGAGTTTACCAAAACAAGTAATAAGACAAAAAATAAAGAATTTTGAGGGTCACAAATAAATTGTTAAAGAATTTATTCTTGCCTTTTTAGGCAAAATCTACCAAGTAGAGTTCATTTTCAACTCTAGAGAATCCCAACACGTTAAGTATGCTATTAACACGTACGTGTCTACATACATCCATATCCATGTACTCTTTAAGTTTTGGTGGCTGTCTTTTTTGGTTTTGTTTCTTTTGTAGGTCATGGTGGGTTGTAATTCTATTCTATTGATGACGGAAAAAGATGCAACATATCTATCTAATCTAATATATATATATATATATATTATAAAAGTCGAGTACATCCCTTCATTGATGGACATTTGGCACAATCTTATTGGATGGAATTAAAAAAATTATTATTGATTATTAGGATATGGAAATACATATGAAATATTAAAAAAATTAATAAAGAAAATTAATAAACAATTTAAAATTATAGTTATTCGAATATTTAAATAACTTTAACCTAAATCGAAAAAGGAAAGTTTTAAAATCTATTTAGTGTAACAAATATTAAATGATTGAAACAGTCTAATAAAATTGATTTCCAATCTATTAAAAATATATGATTTTCTTCCAATTTGTTAATCATGATCATAATATTCGTGACACATTTTCATTTTGCAACACCTCTCTTACACAAAAAAAAAATAAAAATAAAAAAGGTTTCAACAGAAGGTGCAAATCATAGAGAATTTGGAGAAAAGTATAACCCTTAAGGTGAATTATTATTAGTCTAAAAAGTGATATAAAGATTTCCGTTTACTAATTTTGCCAATTTGACTCTTTCGTACAAGTGTCGAAAGAGTTTTATTTCAAAAATATTCAACAAGATTAAGCAATGTGTTTAGAATATACTACTCTGTAAAATAAAAGAAAAATGTCTATACAAAGAGTTAGTAAGTGATTCAGGAATAGGGTTGGACATGATGTATTTTGTTAAGTAACATTGGTTCATGAGTTTATACAATTTGTTTTTTTTTTTTTTTTTTTGTGAGTAACATTGTTTCATATGATTATCGGAATCAAGTTTATGTTGGACATTATTCTGTTATACAGCAATAGTTCATGTATAAGGTTAGGTTGAGTCAGTTTCCACCACATCGATTATTGAATTCTCGGATCGTGGCACCTTTGATGCAAACAAATGTGGCTTATTGTTATAAAAAAATGACTACATAAAGTTCCTCCGTTTACAACTTATATGTTATTGTAATCTTAGCATTCGAGTTCTTCCGTATGCTAATTTTGAGTTGAAAGAGTTATATTTAAAAAAAATCAACTACATTAAGCAACACTTATATGTAGAATATCAAGCGCATTATAAAGAAATAAATGAAATTCAAGCACTATAAATTTCTCCTCTACGTTACTGTACAGTGAAGAAAATATGTATGTAGAAAGAATAATAGTTTTGTAGAGAAAAAAGAATTAATAAATGAATATGTTATAAAAGTTTGACCAATATTTTTTTTTTTAATTTTTTAAATGATTCGTTTGCTTAAATGATTTGTATTTGTCCCCTTAATCGATTATGTTTCTGTTCGGGTTGCTATCGGATTGGGTATTATAGGGTAACATTTTTGTGTTTTTATTTTTTTTATTTAGATCCTCATTGGGCATGGTTACTAAAATTTATTTGATTTCATCATCTCGAGTTTTGTTCAATGTTTTTTGGTTTTTAGACATACAATGAATTTCTTATGTTAGTTAGTTAAACTTATGCATATCTATATTAAATTTGTTTAATTGATATCAATTCTAATTTCTTGACTATTGATTGACGTGTCATTAAAACAAGGGGAGGGGGTGGGGTGTGAGGGGTCATTGATTTCAAAAGAATTTTAATTTCAAAACTATTAGACTAAATTAAGCAATGTGTTTAGTACTGAAGATATATGTCTACACTAAAAGTTAGTAATTGGTTCCTGAATAAGGTTGGACATTATTGTGTTATGTAGCATTGATTATGAAAGAATTTTAATTTCAAAACTATTAGACTAGATTAAGCAATGTGTTTAAAACATACTCAGTCCTGAAGAAATATGTCTTCACTAAAAGTTAGTAATTGGTTGCTGAATAAGGTTGGACATTATTGTGTTATGTAGCATTGATTCATGAGTTTGTCTATATAATTTGTTTTTTTCTCTTTTTTTTTTTTTTTTTTTTGCTTCTTGACTACTATTGTTTCATATTTTTCAAAATTTTCATTCTCTTATAAGGATCGAAATCACGTTCAAGTTGAACATTATTCTATCATGTAGGCATTGGTTCATAAATAGGGTCTGGGTTTATGAATATGTTGTACTACGTTGAGTTTTTAGATTTCTCGCATAATGCCACCTTTGATGCAAACAATCAGAGTAAATAATATTTTGAAATGATTACCATATAATAGGCTCTGAAATATATTTATTACCTTCATAATGTCAAAAGTAAAGTGCATGCATTTCTTTCATACATTAAATACCGATGATTCTATGGTGATTGTCAATTTTTGACAATTAGGATAAGATTAAACTATGGTTAATAGTTAAATAATAATATAAAATATTACATAATCTTTAAAAAAAATATTAATTTAGATTTTTTTTAAATATATAACAACAATTACAAATGTATCTCACCTCGGAAAAAAAAAAATTATCTCATCACTTCTTCACGTATACTCACAATTTCACTTCACCCCAAAAATAATGGCTTTCTCTAGTCTCCACCACCAGCTCCTCCAATTCTCCCCAATTCATTTCAATTTTTCACTCATCCCCTACTTCCCAAATTCAATCAAATTCGTTAAATTTCCCCCCAATTCAAGCAAATTCTTCAAAGTTTTGCCCAATGCATCCCTTTTATTTCCCAATCAAATTAAACTCGTAGATTTTCCCCCAATTCATTCTCTTTTTTCCCCCAATTTAAAGACGATTCGACGACGGTACCTCCACCACCGCCGCCGGAATAATGAGAATATGCAAAACATTGACACCGTGGTGGTCGAAACTTGCCGTGAATTGGTCAATATACAATATTTGAACGTAAATATGGAGAGTTCGATTCATTCTTAAGAATGAATTCTTATTCCATCTCTTCATCAATTTTTGATGTTTGAATTAAAGGGGTTTTTTTTTATTTTTCTGGGAAAAGAAGGGTCTTAATGATAAAATTGGGGAAGAAAGGGGATAATTTGGGGAAAACTTACAAACTTGATTGAACTGGGGAACGAAGGAGATGAGTTTGGGGGAAAAAATCAATTGAATTGGGGAAATTGAGAAGATTGGCTTAAACTGGGTCCCTCAATAAATATGAGCGAGTTCAGCCGAGTCAAGGGTGCCGAAGACAAGTTAACTTACCGGAGGAATGATTTTGGTAGTGTCTCACTGTCTTGCGATGAAATGTACTCCGTATCAAATAATATTGGATTGACAAAAATAAATATTTTAGATAAGAATGGATAGAAAAAATCAAATTAATTAAGGAAAAAATATTTTAAGTATATTAAAAAGTATTATATTTTGTAATCCTGTGTGGTAAGGTGTATTGTAAGAACTTTTTTTTAACCATGGTTAAGAAAAATCAAATGACTGAAATTTCTCTTATCCTAATTTAATGGTCCTGATTTTATTCCTTATCCTAATTCTCAAATACTGACAACTATAATAGAATTTTTGCATTAAATACGGGTCAATATGTGACATTTACAATGCAACATCATCATCAAAATTAGAGGGAGTATAAGTCTTTAAGGTAGTTTATATTCTTAAAATTGATGAACAAATTATTCCTTTACTACTTACTATTCCGAGTGTTAATTTATTATTGAAAGAGTTATATTTCAAAATTTTCAACTGGATTAAAAATTATAATCGGGAATATGACACTTATTAACACAATTATGTAAACAAGCAATGACTTTATTAATTTTTTTAAAGACGGTCAATAAATTATATAAAGGTAATTATATAAATTACCAAGCAAAATATGTTTCTATTGGTAAGATTATTACGTATGGGTAGAATTATAGGTTGCTTTGTAATATCAACAAAGATAACAATAATGAACAATGCAAAGAGAGTTGGAAATTAGGAGGGTCACATCAATTTCACGTATGATCAAAGCGGGTTGGGTTATATTGAGTTCGTGTCATTTCAGGTCTACATGAAATTGTATTTTTCATAATTATTAAATGTGAGTATTTTTCGATACGAATCCCACGATGAGCATTTCATTATTTATATTTTTAATAATATTTATTGTTATATTTGTAAACCAAACTGCCATCTCAATCAAATCATCATCTATAATTTTATGGAGGTGGCAGTAATCATCAATTATGAACGATATCCAATACTCTTAAATGAAAGCTGACACTTATAAATTCTAGCTAATTCTAGCTAAACTGAATTCTTTTTTCATACGTTAAATGATGTTCAACATGTGACATTTATATGTACAGTGTAATTATTTAACAATGTTTTTTTTTTGTGAAACAAGTATGATTGATACAAATAGGGAGCCCAGGCGCGACACGGGCACGCAAACTAGTATCTAATCAATACATATTAATAAATGAGGCTTTTTTCGAGAGCCTACGTTAAAAGTTAATTTTCGCGGAGCCACCAGAAAATTCTATTTAATTTTCTTGCGACGTGAGAGATTCTAGCTTTTGGAAAGTTGTGGAAGCTCAATGGATATTCGATTTGGAAAATTGTAGAAGATTAGGAGATGTTCGAATAGGAAAGTTGTATAAAAATTGTGAGAGAGTCTAACTTTTGGAAAGTTGTGGAAGCTCAATAGATATTCGATTTGGAAAATTGTAGAAGATTAGAAGATGTTCGAATAGGAAAGTTGTATAAAAATTAGGAGATGTTTATTGTAAAGATTCTATAAAAGCTAGCTTAGAAAAAGTTCTACCAAAATTTAACCAATTTACAATAAAATTTTACTTCCATATTTTTTAGAAAAAAGTAGGACTGGAAATAACTACACCTATATATTACATCATCATATATAGACATGCATTGCCCTAACGTGAATAATGTTCTTTTTTTTGTCCTTTTTGGTTGTTTTTTTTTATTAGTGTATAGTTTGAACAAATTTCTACGTACCCTCTCCCCACTTGATGTTGTTTATTCCTATTGAATTTTGTTGCTTGATAGCATATTAGACGGTGTATGAATTGTTAGATATAAACCTCAAGGTATGAATTAATTTTTTCGAACACTATTTACAATTAGCATGAATTATTGGAAGGCCATCGTTTGTGAGATTGTCATCACAATTTGTATTACTCCTATATTAGTAGTAAAAACTTTAGATGAATGTTTTATGACATAAAGCTTTTAGACATAATGTAAAAGTAGTTGTATTTTGAGGGAGGATATTTCTAATACTAATTACTAGCTTCTTTTTTTTTTTGGTGTATGGTATATTGTACACTGTTGTTCATAATCATCGATGATCCAATCTATTGTGTAATAATACCTTAGCTTTTTTCAATTATGTTATTCTATGTTATCAATCTGTTATTTATGTATTTGATCACGTGGTGTAGGTATGAAAGAGTAATTTGTTCGAGGTGTGAGGCATGCAAAAAGTCTATACATTGATCAATAGTAATTATGTTTTCGTGTAGGTACGCGATAGTGATATGATTAGTGTGTTTTAGACATGCTTTTTCCGATAGTAATCATGCTTATTTAAAGTCTGGGACTAATACCCTGTTTGATAGGACTTATTACAAGTAATATTCATATCAGGTCAAATCAGATCAGAGTCATTCAAATCAGACCATATCAGATGAGAAATGCAAGTTTCTATCCATGTATTTGGTCCATAACTGGTACTAATTCGTTGAAATTCAATCAAAATTTCAACACATTCAGATCAGATCAGTCCAGTTCAGAGTCATTCAAATCAAATCAGATCAGAATCATTCAAATCAGACCAAATCAATTCAAAAAGATGCAGTCCTATCAAACGGGGCTTGAGTACCTAGCTATACACAATATACATGTTTGACGTGATACAATTTTTTTTAAAAGCTTTTGTCTTTTTTTTTTTTGAAATCTTGTCTTTTTTTTTTGTAAATCATGCATGACACGTGCCTTTCCGTTTTAAAGTGTAATATTGTGTTTTTTTTTTTTGTAATGGTGTATCCAATTTGTTGTTTAAGTAAATCTTAGCATTGATAAATATATTCAACTTTCTTTATATGATTTATAGATCAAACAAGTTGAGCAAGACATAAAAATCAATCAATATACGGAGTATGCATTAACAAGTTATGCTTACTCAATCGAATGAGCGATGCACAATAACTAACGTTTGCAATTTAAGAAATCTAACCTATATGATTGTCGACAACAACAACACAAGTAGATTGTCAATGTTTCAATAGTCAATCTTCTATTCTTCTTATTAGCTTGATCATATGTATACGTACATAATTAATGTCAAATTGACATCTAAGTGTATGTGTTTCCTCCAATATTTTAGCTCAACATTAGTCTGATTAGCTTGACGTACATAATGTCGTGCAACTGAATTTTTAGTAGGAGTAACATTGAGTAATAGGAGTAGGAGTAGGAGTATTGTACTACACTATTGAAGTGAAGTAGCAGTAGGATGGAGTAGGAGTAATAGGAGTAGGAGTAGGAGTAGGAGTAGGGGTAGGAGTAGTAGGAGTAGCAAAAATTCTATAATTCTATAATAGTTGTCAGTATTGACAATTAGGATAAGAAATTAAATCGGGACCATTAAATTAGGATAACATAAATTTCTGCCATTTGATTTTTCTTAATGGTTAAAAAAGTTTTACATGATGATCATGATGCTACCGCTTTTTTTTTTGTGGCACCTTATCACATTCTTTATCGCTTTTTTTTTTAATCTGGTAAAGTATTGTTTGACAGATTTAAAATTGTAAATTATTTTATTACAATTTTGGATGCATATTCGATATAAAGAATTTTTGTACTGCCTCATAATAAAGTAATCAATCACATAATAATAAAGCAGAAGGGTGTATGTAGGAGTTTCATATACTCCATATATCCTACGTTGGATTTTTCTTTTTGTCTTTACTTTTGTACTTAGAATAACAAGATTAAACAAGTTTAAATCAAGTTAAGATTAGATTTTAAATATGTTCTAGAGATGGATATTTATGTACCGTAGTGTATTATCATATAAGAACATTAGTAGTAGTGGTAGTAGTAGTAGTAGGAGCAAGAGTATGAAAGATTAGGAACACACGAATAGTAGTACTTAGTAGTAGGACTAAGAGTAGTAATTGTAGTAGTATAGAAGTATTAGGAGTAAAATTAGGATGTAGTAGTCCTCCAAAACAATCCTATTACATTGAAAAATTGGAGAATTGTAGTAGTAGTAGTAGTTGTAGTAGAGTAGTAAAAGGTTATAAAAAAATTGAATAAATTTTTGATGCATGATCTGGAATAATAATTAGTGGATCACCGTTAGTAAGATACACATTTAATATAACAAAATAAAAATAAATATAAGAAGGGTTCAACTATCTCGGCGATATGAGACTCAACTATTTTATTTTGTAAAAAGGTCACATGAATTCTATGAATTGACCAACTGCAATTTTTCAAACTATTTTTTTATCAATTGAGGCTATATAATGGACAATATTATAAGTTTAAACAAGAGATCCTAATTTTTTGGGGTACTTAAAGAACAACTAATGTTGTCGAGGAGGGGATATGAGGATTCGAAACCGGGACAACCAGCAAGCATGATGATTTCCTAATAACTAAGCTAATCTTGATCATCCAAAATTGCTAACAAGTTTAATTTGACTCTATTGTCTACATAGTACTAATCTTATTGAAAATAGGCTAATTCTAAATAAAGCTACTTAAAAGTAGATCATTTTCACAATCTTAAAAAAGTTAAAACCTATTATGGTGTGTATAGTTACACTAATAATGTTACATCATTCCAATGAGCTATTGAGCTTGCATGGAAATTGGCAGTGAAATTTCAAACGCACATATCTCATCCATTTATCAACCGTATTAAGCAAATTCACATATTTACATTACATTTAACAATAAGGAGGGTTTTTTCAGGGGTCTACGTCGAAAGTTGAGGTTTTCAAGCTCATACAGAGAGTCCACATTTTGTAAATTTGCAATAACTTAGGAGAAACAAAGCCATTGTAGAGTTTGATTAGGAAAAGTGCGGTAGAGTTGATCTAAAAAAGAAATATATTCACTACTTACATACCTAATAAATTAGGATGAAGGCACGTGCATTGCACAGGTCACTTGATAATGTTTTCTATTAAAAATCATATATAAAATGAAAACTAATTTTCACCAGGGGTATAATGTACGGGTAAACACTTAAACATCCAAAAAATAATATATGTTTTATATATAATCTCATTACTTATGATAAAATTTAAAAAGTTTATATTAAAGTGGAATCATAAGAAATGTTTCAGTAAGTTAACTTATTATACAAAAAATCATTTAAAGAAGCCTTTTGTGCTTAATTTTGACCTGGTTAATCTTTAGTTATATAAATGTTGAAATTAATTGTACCACAACTTGTTGTATAGTACTATATTGACCTTCATGCAAATATATATTGCAATCAACATTATAAACTCACTGACTCACCCTTATTACATGCATAAACGTGACCACCTCTCCCTAGCTAGCTCAAATGTATCAACCATATGTTGCTGCAAATATAGACATAGTAATCGACATAAGATTGGGACTAAATAATGGATAATAACATAACTTAAACAAGTAGACCCTAACTATCTGATAAGAGTCCATTATTTATACTACTCCCGTTAAAAATAGGCTTATCCAAAACCTATACTATAGTAGCGCAAATTATAACATTTATAAAATTAAACCCCGTCAAGAAGTGTACGAGTCTAGGTTATCATTAAAATAATATCACATTATTTCATTAAACCTTCATAGAAATTGGACAATGAAACTTGAAACGCGCATATCTCATTCCTTTATTAACCGAATTAAGCGTAATTCACATATTTATGTTACTAGCTAAGTAAACCATGTGAATCTAAGACAATATGTCAAAACATAAATTTATGATTCCACAAATTTATTTTTCAATTACAATTAAATATGTAGCCGCAAATTAATATTCAAAAAGTTAAAGAGTTAAATATTTTTTATGGGTGAATTGATACTATAAGTTTATTCATTGCTTTAAAAAGGAATACATATTTAACAAGAATTTGACGCAAATATATGTATTGTTCAAAGTTTATTTAACTTAACAAGGTGTATTATACCACTTTCTTTTTGATTAATTAAGATCAAATAATTCTAAAATAACAATTTGGGTTTGAGGTTAAATTTGAGTTTAATTCAAGAGTCCGTGCAACGCAAACTATTATATATTATAAAAGCCGAGTACATCCCTTCATTGATGGACACTTGGCACAATCTTATTGGATGTGAATAAATAAATATTATTGGTTATTAGAATATGGAAAACTACTTATAAAGTATTAAAATATTGATAAGGAATTGAAATTAATAAAAAATATAAATATTATAATTAGTTGAAAATTTAGATTATTTTAATTTATAAAAAATAGGAAAGTTTTAAAATTATTAAGATTTGAAATATTGAATGGTTGAAACAGCCGAATAAAATGATCCCCAATCTATGTTAAGTATATGATTCTCTTCAATTTTAATTATGATATTATAATTGTGGCACATTTCATTTTCCAATATATCTTAGTGTCGCGCGAAAAAAAAAAGTCCAAAATAAATGTGCAAATCATAGAGAATTGGAGAAAGTATAAGCCTTAAGGACGTTAAGGTGAATTATTTTTATACTCTTTTCATTTTCTTTCAAAAGTTTCACTCCCTTTTAAGAATCAGAGTCAAGTTTAGGTTGGACGTTATTCTGTTACGTAGCATTGGTTCATGAATAGGGGTTCATGAATAAGATTGAGCTGACTCAAGTTATACCACGCAGAGTTTTTGAATGTAATGCCACATTTGATACAAACAATTAAACTAAATATACTTTGAAATGATGACCATATGATAGGTTCTGAAAATTATTTATTTACATTTATAATGTAACAACTAAAGAGTATTTTTTATCAAACATATAATGAGGGTCAATACGTGCATTTACAATGCAACATCATAATCAAAATTGAAGGGAGTATAAGTCGTTAAGTTAGTTATTATTCTTAATATATATTAGAAAGTTCTCCCTATACTATTTACTATTTCGTATGGTAATTTATTGTTGAAAGAGTTATATTTCAAAAGTTTCAACTAGATTAAAAGTCGGAGAATCAGGAACATAACACTTATTAACGCAATTAAATATATAGTTTATGACTTTATTAATTTTTTGTAAGACAATGAATAATGAATAACTTATATAAAGATAATTATGTAAATTACTATGCGAAATATGTTTTCCTTTGGTAAGATGATGACATATGTGTAGAATTATAGGTTTCTTTGCAATCTCAACAAAAATAACAATCCATGAGTAATGCAAATAGAGTTGAAAATTACGAGGGTTAGATCTATTTCCCGTATGGTAAGAGCGGGCTGGGTTATATTGGGTTCGTCTCATGTCGGGTCCGCATGAAATTGTACATCGAGTCGATTTTTGTTCAAATAGCTTTCAATTAAGTCGCGTATTATAAGGTTAATTTTTTGAAAGTTAGGTTGATTTTGATTAAGGTCCTCATAGGATTGGTTACAAAACCTTTTTATCGCATTATTTTGAGACACTCTCTTTATTTATTGAAATCTTATTCATGAAAATATACATATGTAAAATAGTTTTTGATACGAATCCCACAATGTGCATTTCATAGTTTATTTATGAGTATTTATTCTTATATTTGTAAATCAAACTCTCAACACTATCAATACGTCATCTTTTATGGAGGTAGTATAGTAATCAACATTTTATAAGGGAGATCTAATACTTTTTAAGTGATAGGTGACACTTTTTTTTCCATACGATAAATAATGTTCAACATGTGATATTTACGTGTACAGTAGTTATCTAACAATGAAATTTTTTTTTTGGACAATGCTAGAGGTCTAAAGTGTAGACACCCAAAAGTGTCTACAATCCGTAATAATTTTACTACACTATCAAAATTTTACTACTCACACAATTAATTTTACTACCTGAATTTTTTTCTACAATTAATTTTACTATTCCGATCTCAATTTTACTACTACTATCTCAATTTTACATTGTAGACAAATTAATTGTGTCTAAACTATAGACCTGTATCAATTTGCTTTTTTTTTTTGTGAAACGACTATCATTAATACAAGTAGGGAGCCTGTGCGCGGCACGGGCACGCAAACTAGTATATTATAAAAGCCGAGTACAACCCTTCATTGATGGACACTTGGCACAATCCTATTGGATGAAAAAAAAATATTATTTATTATAAGAATATGGAAATACATGCAAAAATATTAAAATAGTAATAAAAATAATTAATAAACAATTAAGATTATAATTAGTTGAATATTCAAATAAATACTTAAATAGAAAAAGGAAAGTTCTAAAATATTTAAGTGTAAAAATATTAAATGGTTGAAAAAGTTTAATAAAAATGATTCTCAATCTATACAAAGTATATAAATCTCTTCCAATTTGTTAATCATGATCATAATATTTGTGACACATTTTCATTTTGCAACACATCTCTTACAAAAAAAAGAGGTACAAAAAAGAAAATGCAAACCATAGAGAATTGGAGAAAAGTATAAGTCTTGAGATGAATTATTAGTTTAGAAAATGATTATAAAAATTTTCGTTTACTAATTTTCCCAATTTGACTATTTCGTACAAGTGTCGAAAGAGTTTTATATAAAAAATATTCAACAAGATTAAGCAATGTGTTTAGAATATACGACTCAGTAGTATTGAATGAAAAATGTCCATACAACGAGTAAATAATTGGTTCATGAATAGAGTTGGACATGATACATTTTGTTAAGTAGCATTGGTTCATGAAATTGTCTATTCAATTTGTTCTTTTTGTTTTTTGTGGCTTATTGAGTACCATTGTTTCATATTATTATCATAATCAATTTTGGGTTGGACTTTATTGTGATATGTAGCAATAGTTCATGAATAGGGTTTTTTGTTGAGTCAGATTCTACCACGTCAAGTTATTGGATTTCTTGGGTTGTGCACCTTTGATGCAACCAAATGTAACTTCATTATTATAAATGTGATTACATCAAGTTATTCGTTAACAACTTATATGTTATTATAATTTACCATTCGAATCTTTCGTATGGTAATTTTGAGTTGAAAGAGTTATATTTCAGAAGGTTCAACTACATTAAGCTATGCTTATATGTAGAAAATAATCAAACACATTATATAGAAATGAATGAAATTCAAGCAGTATAATTTTTTCTTCAATGTTAAGAGTATAGTGAATAAAGTATGTCTACACAAAGAGTAATAATTTTGTAGTGAAAAAAAATTAAAAAATTAATATGATAATAAAAGTTTGACCAGAAATTATTTTCTGATTTTTTCGGATTCTCATGAGTCTCGACTACTATTGTTTCTAATTTTTCAAATGTTTCGTTTTCTTATATGATTGTAGTTTTTCTCTTAATTTTCTAGGTATGGTCGGAGTGGGTTAGGTCAAATTAATTAATTTTTTAGATCTTCTTTGGGACTGGTTTCTAAAAAACGTGACATGTACAATGCAACATCATCATCAAAATTGGAAGTAGTTTAATTCTTTAAGTTAGTTATTATTCTTAAAATTGATTATATAGTTCATCCTATACTATTTAATATTTTGTGTGGTAGTTTATTATTGAAAAACTTATATTTCGAAAGTTTGGACTAATAGTTGAAATCAGGAACATGACACTTATTAACACAAATATGTATATAGTCAATGAGTTTATTAATTTTATTTATAAACGATCAATAAATTATATAAAGATAATGTAAATTACTAAGCGGAATATGTTTCTCTTGGTAAGATAATTACGTATGTGTAGAATTATAGATTTCTTTGTAATCTCAATAAAGATAACAATTTAAATGAATAATGTAAATAGAGTTGTAAATTCGTAGGGTCGGATCAATTTCACGTATGGTCAGAGCATGTTGGTTTATATTGAGTTCATGTCATGCCAGGTTCGCATGAAATTGTACTTTTCATAATTTATTATATGTGAAAGTACTTTCCGATACGAATCCCACAATGAGCATTTCATTATTTATTTTTATATTTGTAAGTAAAACCTTCATTAGGTGGTAGTAATCAACATTTTTATAAGTGATATTCAATATTTTTACTGATAAAGCTAAACTATATTTTTTTCATAACGTTAAATAATCTTCAAGTGTGACATTTATGTGTACAATGTGATTATCTAACAACGTTTTTTTTGTGTGAAACAAGTATGATTGATACAATTAGGGAGCCCGGGCGTGGCACGGGCACGCAAACTAGTATAGCCTAATCATAAGGAAGAGGTTTGTATCAAGACTCAACGCACATGTTGAAAACAAGTAGTGAGTGTGGGTGTATTATTATGGTAAATAAAGCTTAATTTTGTTTTTACAAACAAAAAAAAAGCCTTTAACTTTGTTAATTACTCTGTTATAAGTTCTTAGTTTTATCCATTTCAAAAAATTAAAAAGTTCTTAGTTTTATATGATATATAGTGGTTTTGATCCAATCCTTTATAAGCCATAGCTCTTAATATTCAGGTGACTTGGGTGTTGAATTGTGGACAGTTCTTACAAGTTTTAATAATCATACGGAGTACATCTTTATTTTTCGTTTTATTGTACAGGGCGAGTTTAAGACTGAGGAACAATGTTGTTGCACCAAGAGTACAAATATACAATGGATGTGTAAGTTAAATGGGAGACACTAGGATTCACCAAAGACAGTACTGCATGCTTCGTGCAACACTTGGGAAAGAGTGTTTGCTGCTTTGCCTAATGCCTGTGTAGAAGTGGTCCGCTGCTACTCCGCCTTTCATGAAAGGGTATCGGTCATCCTAGCCTTGATCGCTAACAACCCTTATAATAGTTTGGCATAGTTTCATATGAGACAGTTTTACAGTAAATTATTGTGAGACCACGTTAAAAGGAATAATTTTAAAATTATTTGTGACCATTGTATTTCTTTTAGTAATCCTTTTAGTTCACAATAAGACCGTCCCACACAAGACTTATTGTATTATGCAGTTTGGCTCTGATTGATAGGACTTAATAAAAGAACTATATAAATTAGTTCAAAGTCATTCAAATTAAATCAGATCAGAAATGTTCAAATAGCTATCAATGTATTTGGTCCATAATTGATCATAATTCGTTGAAATTCAATTAAACTTTCATCACATTCAGATCAGATCAGTTCGGGGTTATTTTAATCAGATCAGATCACATCAAAATCATTTAGATCAGATCAGTTCAGAAAAGATGTAGTCCTATCAAACGGAGCCTACATGAGTTAACTAGAATCTTATATATGTTGCTTTTTTGCTCTTATCTAACGGACAAATTATTAGTTGGTTCGGGTCATATGTTGTTTTATGGCTCTTAACTGAATTATTATGGGTCAACAATCGGGTTACAGTTAACCCGAAAACATTTGTCTCATAACACATCTGGTTTAATATGGGTCACTCTCTCACTAGACATATGAAGAGTATTTTGACTGAAAATAGCGTGTCACGGGTCATGAAAAGTTAATTCATGACATAATTTTTTGTACATGGCTAACTTCATGTCATGTACTAGTATTTTATTTATGTACATCTAATAATTTAAGAATTTATTTTTTAATTTTGATACACATTATCTATAGTCAAATCATAAAATAGATAATATAAAAGTAAGTCATAACTAATATCATACAACAACCAATGCAATTTTGCTCGGTTAAACAATTACGGGTCAAACGTTGATCAATACAATGGATCATGTCAAGTTAGGTCAGTACGGATGAAAAGTGCATCATTGATTGTGCAATGTCTGTTTCTTTTTAATTTACTTTATTTTAATAAATGAAACTATAGTGAAATAATGTTTTTTTTCTACTCTTATTTTCAATCGTATGTTATTGATTACAATAAAAATCGTGCAAAATCGAATGGGAAATATACAGTGAATCGAACGAGTGCACATACATATGGCTTTAAAAAATTAAATTTAAACAATCATAAAACTAAAGCTTAGTTCTCGAGGTATTATGTGAACTTTACATTTTTCCCGTTCATTTCAATTTAATAGCAACTTATCTTTGTCTTAATTTCTACGAATTCTTAGCTAACTCTAATCATATGTTTTCATATATCTTTTAACTAATCATTACGGGTCAACATGTTAGGTCAGAGTTAACCCACAAACATGTGTGGTCAAAACTCAAAACATATCTGGTTTCATATGAGTCACTCCCTCACTGGTCATAAAAACAGGATTATGATCTTCCATCCCTGATAAACCATCTATTTGTTCACATTTTTTCATCAATCTCATCTACTACCATAAACTCATAATTGCAAAATTTTGTTAATTTAATTGGATTTATCATATTTCATATACATTTTATACTCTACCCCGTCCGATTCAAAGAGACTTTCCTATTTATTTTTGCAGTTTTGAGTTGTCATGTTAGGGACTAATCTTAGACCAAATGAAAAATCCGTTTGTCTTAAAATCAAGTAGAGCAGCTAGACTGCATTAAATTGAATGGGTTTTCCATCTCATACATTTTGGTTGATCAAATGATTAGCGTGACGGTGGTTAATCAAAAGATTTGGCACAAGGACAGTTTGCGTAATCTCGAATCTGGGTTTCATGAATCCAGTCTTAAATTTGGTGGGTTTTCCATCTCATACATTTTGATTTTCCTTTAGTTTTGTGGCAGAATAACATGGGTATTGACATATTGTGGGGGTTCATAATGGGACTTAGTTTGTGGGGATGGAAGACCATGATCCAATAATATGAGGGTCGAGACGGGTTCAAGCTAAGTAAATATGGGATAGGGGTAAAAGAAAACATGATTATTAAATCGAAATGGGTCGAGACGGGTTCAAGCTAAGCATTTTTTACAAATCTATTACTTCGGCAGTTCGGCTAATAAAAATAATTAGATTGGATTATAACAAAGATTTTTTTTATTTATATCATACAATAGCCCGTGCAATATGTGAGCTAACACAATGTGTCTCATGGAATTTGACCCAAAAATATGTGAGCTAACACAGGTCACAAGTAAATAAAAATACGGGTCTATAACTTAGAAAAACTGAGAGGTCTAATAATGTCATGTTACATTTTTCAATTTAGCACACATCTATCGGAGTGGGCTAAATTATATCATCATCATTATCTAAGCAAACGTTCGAATAGCTAAACAATGTATTATATAGGATTATGTTATCACCAATAACAAATAACAGCCCGTGATGATTAAATTTCAATGCACCCTAATGTTTAGATTTTTTGCAAATTAGGATGTTTATATCATATTTTTAGATTTTATTTTTTGTCTGTGTTACGGGTCAAATTGGGTCATTAGATCGTAAAGTTTGTCGTGTAATTTTGAAAAGGGTGCTCAAAGAGTGACATAGGGAGTAGCGGCATAAAATATAGTGATTGTAAAATCAGTGTAATTTTGCACGGGTGAAAAACTATCTTTGGTATTATACGGGTGAACATATATAGTTAATATTATACGGATGAACAACTATACATGTCGTGTACATCTGTCAAATGGGTGGGTCAAATGGATGAGTCTTATAAGATACATGTTGGTTCTAAAATAGGTAAAAACATACAGGGTCGTATCGAGTTGGGTGAAAATATGGGTAAAAAATTTGGTATCACATTTTATTTACCGTAACAAAGTTTGATTCGTACTTGCACTTTTCAAAGCTTGAATGTATATTAATTATAAGATTATAATTACTTATATTTGATTAATTATATGATATATTTAGATACACTTTTGGATTTTCAGTGAATGGTCAAGTTGGATTTACAACTCGGGTTAGGTTTAATCCAAAAATATGCGGGTTGAAACGGGTTAAGTCAATATGGAATACAGGTCACAAAAAAAATGTGTATTACCCCGAAATGGGCTGGAACCCGACAGTTACCATATGATTTACGCTTTTGACAAATCTAACATCTTAACTTTTTGTTGTCAAAATCATTCTACAAATCTATTAATCAAACCAATAAAATACGTCTATGATTGGAGTATCAAAAAGACCTTTTAAATCGATATCATATAACAGCCCGTGCAATTTTGCACAGGTATAATAGATTTATTAATAGCGGTGGATTTAAGAGATTTTAAGCATGTCCACGTAGGATGCCACGTAGGTGATGATGTCAAACGAAACCTTCCCGAAATGCCACTAACAATAAAACGCGAGCGTGTGATTAGCACATGCCTCTGTTCCTATTATTTTATGTGTGAAATATGCAAATAAGGTAAAATGATATATCAATACCTAATTTTAGCAACAAAATTTGTAGTAGTAACGACATATTCCGCTTTTAAAATGGAATAAAATCTTTTAAAATGTAATTAATACCTAAAATAATAATGAAAACGGAATTTTTCAAAATAGATTTATTAATAGCGGTGGATTTAAGAGCTTTTAAGCATGTCCACGTAGGATGCCACGTAGGTGATGATGTCAAACGAAACCTTCCCGAAATGCCACTAACAATAAAACGCGTGCGTGTGATTAGCACATGCCTCTGTTCCTATTATTTTATGTGTGAAATATGCAAATAAGGTAAAATGATATATCAATACCTAATTTTAGCAACAAAATTTGTTGTAGTAACGACATATTCCGCTTTTAAAATGGAATAAAATCTTTTAAAATGTAATTAATATCTAAAATAATAATGAAAACGGAATTTTCCAAAATTGAATTTAATAATCAGTAAAATATGTTAAAAAATTTCATTTTCCATAATTAATTTAACAATATATTTGATCCGGTATTTCAGTTAATAGAATCTGATAAAAATAGAATTTTTTCTGCCAATATCTTTAAGGGTTTTAATTATACTCCGAAATAATCTAAACCTTCCTAAAATAATTACCGTGATTTCCTAAATTTCGAAACCCGGTTTCCTTTAAAATAGGCAAGAAATGTTTATGAATCAAATTCTGTAGAACATCCATATTCTCAGGTATAATATCGCTGGCAAAATAAAAAAGGATAAAAAAAATATAATTTTTATCTTAGACAATAATAATCCGTCTTTCCTTTTGTTTCCATCATTAACAATAAAATTTAAATCTTTAAAAAATTTCGTTCAAATGAATACTTTCCTTACTCAGGGCAATACATACAAACGGAATCTGATACATAAGGCACCAATATCTCAATAAAGGCATAATATGTACACACATAATATCTTTCAATATACGGACTACATATATATATATATTATATTTTTCAAGTTAAATCCATTTATATTCAATTCATTTAAGGTAAAAAAAAACTTCACCAAGAACCGTTAATTATTCCAAAAATAACATCTATTAGTATAATTTTCCAATAATTTCTCTGCACAGACCCTCAAAAATCTACAATGATCTGACAAATTCCATACTTTCCCAAACCAATCCCTAAGTCCTTTTTCTTAAACATTAACTTCATCAACTATAAATAAAATGATAACACAAGCAATTCAAACCCTGAGCAAATATTCGATTTCTTTGCTCCTCTTCTTTTTCCTCGAAAGTTCATTATACTAGAAGTTCATATGGATTTGTTCTACTACTCTAATTCATCCTTATTTCTTGGTTGGCTGCGAGTTCGAGCTAAACGCACGATAAACAAGGGGTATCTTTGACTTTTAGATTAGTGTGATTGTAATGGACTGTAAATATAATTGCGTACAAAACTTCGAATGAGGTGTTTGGCTTAAGTTTTGTTCGATTTTCAGAAAATTAGTGTACAATTATGCCACTAATATATGATGGCACACTTTTCTCAATTGCTCTGTTAGTTGCATATGCAAGTATAATCTTCTAATATTGACATTGTATTGTAGTAAGGCTTTGATTATTTAAATGTCTTAAAGTATTGTAGTAAACACGGGTGTATGAAACTATAGTTGTCTTAATTTTATTTACAAATGTCCTACCACATACGGGTTATATAATCAAAATTTAAACTATAAATGAATTTCTCCAAATTAAGGCAATATATAAAGATTTTTTTTTTTTAAAAAGTAGCATAATTGGGACAGAAAAATGAGTCAGGGTATACACATTACAAGCCTAAGCCTAATGAAACATAAAAGTGTTAAGAATATTTTAAACAAAACAAAATTAAATAGGAAGTACTATACATATATACATGGGCGAAAGT
The DNA here is from genome assembly GCA_963457585.1 of Spergularia bocconei. NCBI lineage: Eukaryota > Viridiplantae > Streptophyta > Magnoliopsida > Caryophyllales > Caryophyllaceae > Spergularia > Spergularia bocconei. The sequence goes on from OY734952.1 coordinate 15,539,995, forward strand.
GGCGATTTGCCTCCTACACTTTCACCAATTGGGCAATTGAATACCCTAACTTCTAATTGAGCAATTTACCACCTTAACTTTTCAATTTGTGCAATCTAACACCCTAAATTCATTTTTTTTTGGTAAAGTTGTCCATAGTCGTCATTCTCTGGTAATTGAAGAAAAACCCAAAAAGAACAAATTTATCCATAGTTGAGTTACTGTATAAAAATCATATTTTTGTATTTTTAATGTATAAACTGTTTAATAATATACTTCTACATTTTATTTATATTTTGTGAATTTTCATGAAATTCCACTTCTTAGGTTGTAGAAATTCACAATTTCTCGATATTGTTTGATTTCATGTAGAAAATGAATTCCCACAGAAACTTCCAATTACCAAGGTGGGGGGGGGGGGGTTTAGGTTAGGCAAATCTTCCAATTTGTAGAAATAAGAATTTTTCACGAATTTTCAACTCACTGGGTTTTGGGCGAACCAAATTTTTAATTCATAGGAATTGCGATTTCCCATGATTTTGTTTGGCAACCAAACCGACCACTAACCATTATAATCGTGTAATTTTGATTTTGTATGCATATATGGAGATCATATAAGTAATAATAAACTCAAATTTGTAATCGAGTAGCCTATACATTTTAGTATAACATCCCGTGCAATATTGCACGGGCTAAATAACTAGTTAAACTAGTTATCTATATAATAATATTAATGCTAACATAAAAATTTCGCTAGTTCTACGTGGCATGTTGAGAGTGATTTAGCTACGTCATCAGCTTATGTGTCTGTCCCTTAAATAAAATGAATAACATCTTTTCATATGCTTTAGTGAACGTTTAAACACTTCAACTTCTTCAACATATAATTTTTATTATTCAAATCATTATTAATCTTCATAATGGTATTAAATATTTTCTCTTACCTTTTGGTCTGCCAAATTTGTCAGTTACATGTTAGTTTAAGGTAGTATATATACCGCAATTATTTGTTTGAAATTGGTAAGAAGAGAATGCATGTCATACATGAAAGGCATGTTGAAAGAGGAATATTATGTTAGGAAATTAGATATGAAGATAGTGGTGTCGATAATTTTCTCTTACAAGAGGAATATTAGCATCGTTTAGTAAATTTACGAATCAATTATAATTAGATTATAGGCATTGTATGTGTTTGTTCATCTATCAAATAAAACAGTCTAATATTTATGTTTGTATCCTCAAATAATCATTGTCTGTAGATTGGTATATATTTGGTTATTTATGCTACTCATATTGTTATATTAGAATTTGGTCATTTGATCAATCATATTGTCTATTGCAATTGAAAAAGTATGTATGATTCATCATTCTCAGTTAAAAGAAGCATATCAAAATATAACAATAATTCATTCAACTATTCAAGAACTTCTCCAAAAAAATTAAACATATGTATATCTCCTTTTCAGCAATAAGTTAGAGGAGTGAAGTGATGAGATATATATTTAATTGTTACTTTCCACAATTCTTTGGTTCATCATAAAAATGAAATCATTTCATCACTTACAACAAATTAATAAGTTTATATTACTTAATAGATCTCACCTAACTAAGAAATTCCCAAAATACTTAGGCTCAAAATTAATAACTCAATATTAGTAGGCAAACAAATTAGTTTCACAAAATACCACGTGGCATGCACATAATGATTAGGCTTAGTTGTCTTATGTTAATTCAATGTCCTCAGCTTATGTGTCAATACCATATTAAATCAGATGAATAACATCTCTTGATATGCCTTCCCAAGAGTTTATAAAGCACTTCCACTTCATTAAGTTTAATTATCATAAGTTTCATTATTCACATAATTACTCATGATCTTAATAGTGGTATTAAATATTGTGTCTCTTGGATTTTCGTTTGCCAAATTTGTCAATTACATGTTTGATCGACATGCTATATATATACCTGAGTTGTTTGTTTGAAGTTAGTAAGAAAAAAATGCACGTCATACATGAGCGTTATATCCGAAGAGAGAAATTAAGTTACGGGAGGAGAGATGAAACTGGTAGTGTAGATAATTGTCTCTCACAACAATTTAGAAGGGTATTGACAACTTTTAGTGATTTCATGTAACAATCGTAGTTAGATTTTATGTAATTTATATGTTTATACATACATACAAATTATTGTTAGTTCTAAATTAAAATAGAAATTATTTCAACTTTATTATGTTGTACTGAAAGTTTTTTTTTTTTTATAATGAAAGTTTATCGTTTTGGTCACAAATATTTTTGATCTTGCATGCAATTGAAAGACAATTATTTTTTACTAAATTTTACACATACACCAACTACAAATTCATAAAATATAAGTCAACTCATGACATTGTCCATTGTGATATGCAAATCACGGTTATTCTTGATATTTAAATAATGTTTGCAATGATAATATTGTTGTACTCAACGATAATAATCAAGGTAGCATCTCTACTGGTTTAGAAAAGCATACCAAAATCAAAGGATAATTGTCTCAATACGTTTTTAAAGGAAATTAAAAGTAATGTTTCTATAGCCACTTTATATACTGGCATTTGGTACAAACTAAAAACTTCATTTCGCTTTTTTCGAATAAAATGAGTCGACATTCTTTTCATTTTTCAAATAAAATAAAGTTTGTACACGGTAAACTGGTGCTTATATGGGAGAGCGAGAATTTCATTGGTAGGTCTGTTACAGTGTTACCTATCGTTAATCACTTTAAAATATTGATCTTGAATACGGTGATTATCACTAATTATACTATAGTCAATCGTACCACCACGTTTGCATTAATTAATAATGATGTTCAAGAACCCCCTCCCATTCTGTTTCCTTTAGATTTGGAGTGAAAAAATAGATGTAATCTAGGAAACTAATCATATTAGTATTGTACTCAAAGCGTTAATCACTCATGAACTAACCAAATAACTTTAATATTCTTACGCATAACGTACTCATTAATCTGCTTATTAATTCATTTTTGTAAAAATTTGGCTTCAAATTATATGAACTCTATTTTGTTAACTCTGATCCCTTTTCTCACCCTACTTACACAATTTCAAGAAAGGTACACAAATAAGATATTAAAAATTTAGATATAATAATTTTTACGAGCGACTTCAGATTATACATGTGCTACTTTCTTAGGTCAAAAACTTAACTTTTGGTGAAGGTGGCGCAATGATAGATCACATAAAGTTAGTCATGGAAACATCTACAATTTTCACTTGAAAGGAAGAAAAAAAATAGACCCGTGATTTCACAGGCGCATAAACTAGTTATACTACTAATAGCCAACGTAATACTTCTACTAAAGAGTGCCACCTCATAGATGATGTCACTGATGATATCATCGCTGACGTGTACACACAATATATTAATTTAATCAATAGTCACCCTCATGTGTTTGACTATATAAAAAATGAGCTTGTGAAGGTTTGAGCCTATAATCTCAGAGTTACAACTTTAACACTTCAACCACCAAGGCAACTGATTTTTTTGATACTTTTATTAACAAAGTTATATATAAAGAATTTGAAATTTTAGAAGATAATTTCGGAAACAACTTTGGACGAGATAATCTGAATCATATCAAATCATTTTATTTTTGGAAATAATTTAGGAAGTAATATATATAGGCGCAATATATTACTCCCTCCGATTCTTAGATTTGCCCCATTTCATTTGGGCACAAAGTTTAATAAAAGTGGGGTAGCCTTGAATTTTTAACATTAAAGGGCATTTGTCCCATATGCACATGGGTATATCCTACCTTCAATGAAGGGTAATATGGACATATGCTTACACAAATGTCACACATAAATAGATATGGGGCAAATCTATTCTACCATCCAAAAAAGGAAAATGGGGCAAATCTAAAGAATCGGAGGGAGTAGGAAATAACACATCTTGGGTTTGTTTCATTTTAACTTAAAATACGGGTCAGCGGATGGGGTCATAGTAAAAAAAAAAGTGTGTTAAAAAGTAGTCGGGGTTAATATAAATTACAGTTCACAAAAACGGGACCCGAAAATAGTGGGCCATAGGTTATAAATTTTAATTCGTACATAAATATAAAGTATTTAAATAAGTTCGCTATACTTATTAAATTGATTTCATTGAATCAAACATAACTTCTCTGAGATGATACCAAATTAGACACGTTTCTTTTCGTCTTAATTTTAGAAAAACTGGGACAACGGGTCATCTCATGTTTAACCCAAAAGAATACTGGTCAAGACGGATTCGAGTTATCTATGGCCAGAACTTGATCAGGAAAAAATGGGTATTAACGACCTTGAACAACGGGTCAAATCAGGTCGGTTAAGTTTTTTACGGTCCTAATATTTTGTGTTAATTATGAGTAATAAAATAAATTTTTAACCAAGTTCGTATAACAACCCGTGCAATTTTGCACGAGCCAATAAACTAAGTAGTAGTATAATTAGTACGAAAATCGGCCGCAGGTTCAAGTCAAAAGGGCCATGGGGCTTGAAAAACGGGTTCATGACCTACAAGAAGCGGGTTCATAGCCTACAAAAGCAGTTTATGAACAATTCCAATAAAAAAAACGGGAAAAGAAAGAGTTGCATTTGAAATATTAAGAATGGTACAACAGATTTTAAATCGATTAAAAATTGTGATTTAAATTAGAATTTATATTGGAACACTTACTTACCATTACACCAAAGTTAAAGGGCAGTCAATTGGTTTTCTTATTATCGCGTATCGATTAGAGGGGACAAAAGGGAGGCGTTCACCAACAAGTGTCCTTTAAACAAAGACTAAATATAGATATAGTTTTTGAAATTTTACACTAATTGTGTATATTTTTCTAACCCGTTTTGGATTATATTCGTCTTAACTCAATTACAATCAACGGGTTAAATCAAATTTGACCCTAAATATATGTGTGAAAACAAATTTGGGTTTATATGACTCATTGCCCCAGAGATCATAAACACAACAAATTATAATACAAGAATGAGTCATTACTAATATCATATAACTTTCTTTTAGTGAATAGCTATTTTGTCGCCCCCCTAATTACTAATATCGCCCTATACCCAAAATACCTATATTCGAAATCCTACCAATATTTCATCTCATCTATACGAGGCGAGGTAAACTAATTAATTTTTCATCTCCACGTCTCCATGATTTCCACCGTTGAAATGCAAGACCTCTATGTACGTAGTATAAATTTTGAGTTTTGATTATATTATTCTACTTGACTACTTAATTAAGTCCACAACCCACATTTACCGTTGAGGCTTTGACAACGAACATACCACCCCCTACTTTCGAAGTCTCCGGCATCTAAGCCATATCTCGAACGCTTGGTCGATACCTAGGTCCCAAGTAGATGTTTTGTGAGCACGTAAAACATGGGCAGTATCCATCTGGAACGCTTGCTATAATTTACGAACAATAGCAATATGGTGAATGGTGCTCAAAGGAACCTGATCATACTATCATAGATAGAAAAATGTATGGTTGAACCACTGGAATTGTAGACGAGGAAATGCAGGGTAAACGAGGAAAAAGTTGGAAAAAAGTTGGCAAAATTAGTAAAACATGGGCGACGAATAACACTTAAATTTATTTTCTCATGTTATGTTCGACTTACACTACTCATAAAACAGGGGTACATGACTCCAAAATAGCATGTTCTAAACCCAAAATTAGCGGGTTACGGGTTTTAAAAAGCGAACTTGTGACTAATGAACAAATTTTGACAAGTCTTACGTTGTTCTCCTAATTTTTTTCCTTTAATGTTCACCCATCAATTATTCGAATAATTAAAAAAACGTTGTACACGAACAAATCATTATCTACATTATATAACAACCCGTGCAATTTTGCACGGGTACATAAACTAATAACATCCTCAAAAACTTGTACTTCTAGGAAAAAATTGCACGGGTACATAAACTAATAACATCCTCAAAAACTTGTACTTCTAGGAAAAATGGATTAATAACTACTAAGCAGGACGTGTGTTGGTTGTTCACCTCACACCTATTAAGCCTCGGCTCATGTAATCTTTCTCCACTCTATCATACTCAATTTCTGGTGTTTTTACTCTGTATTACATTTCACCCTCCCCATTTCAGTATCTACATCCGGATTGACGGTTGTCAGGTTGTGTGTTTTGATTATTCACCTTACCTATTTCTTGTTACAGACACAGATACACTGATACACATCTTCACTTATTTATTTATTTATTTATTACGCTCAGCACTACATGCGGAATTTGAACCAGTTTCCTTAGCTTTACGATGGTGTATTCACTTCGGTTTCCAAGCTGTATTGGTTTTGTCAGACTCGTATAATTTAGTCGCTATGGTTCTTGGTTCGATTGCGGTAGATGTCTCATGCAAATGGCATTTGGAGATTGTTTGGAAATTGGATAGACAGCTAACCCATTGTACGATTTTAAAAATAGATAGGACGGAGGTGACAGCGGCTCACCGATTAGCGGTATCGGCTAGAAGGTCTCTTTTGTTATAATTTTTGTTTTTTTGTTTTTTTGTTTTTTTTTTTCACTCTTTTGTGGTTTTACTGTAATTTAGAAGTTTGTCAAAAAAAAAATACTCGAGCTGACTCGTATAAATTTGCTTTCTTTCCCTCTTTCTCCCTCTCTCTCTCTCAAATACAAATTAAAAAGTCAGATGATCCAATCCCTATCTTTCCCATCCAAACTCTCCCTCGTAAACTCCTCCTCCGCCTTCCGATGTCGAGCTACCGTCGCCACTCCACCGCCGAAAAAGGCGGCACCGCGTAAGCTCAGCTCAGGTAGCTTATACGAGGTGTTGCGTGTCAAACACACCGCTTCAATCGTCGAGATCAAGGCAGCTTACCGCACCTTAGCCAAGCTCTATCACCCTGACGCCACTCGATCATCATTATCGTTTGATTCCGACGGCTGTGATTTCATCGAGATCCACAAAGCGTACGAGACGCTATCTGATCCGGCGGCGCGTGCTGTATACGACTTATCCATGGGTTTGAGGTTTGGACCAAATATTCGATTGACGGCCGCTGCGTTTCGAGGTTATCCGATTGGCCGTCGCCGGCCCTTCAGACGGTGGGAAACCGACCAGTGTTGGTAAATAAATAAACTAATGATTTTTCTTTTCTTTTTTTTTGGTATCTTTTGACTGTTTCTTCGACGAATATTAATTAATTAATTTTTGGTGATTTGGTAGGGTGTTAATTAGTTGTGGTAGATTGGTTAGGTGTAGTGTTGATCACATAACATAAATATTGTAATTTTCCATATTGATTTAATGGTGTTTTGGGGGGTCTCTCATTTTCTTAATTGTGTGGGAGAGTCTTTCACGTGTAATGTAAATATATACTCCGTAAAAGATTGTTACGTGTTTTTGACTAATTTCACCATATTGTCGCCAAGCGATTTTCCGAGAAATGCTAGGTGATGGACCGCATATATCTGCTACATATTTTGGCACGCCTGTCTTAACTATTTTGGCACACAAATGTTTAGTGCATCACTCGCATTTTCTTACTCTTGTCATTTGGAATATTGAAATATTTAGACTTTTGTTGGTGAGAATTAGATGGCTATCCTCAATGGTAAAAACAGAGCGAGTTGCACTAGGCGAAACGTAACCCACTAATACATACATTGTACAGCAACTAAGTCAATGGACCAATGTGGCAATGTATGCAAGTTGCCCTTGATCTTTATCTACCCTGCACATTCTGATTCTGAGTGTACAAGCCTGCATGGACGTGGACTCAGAAAGCCCTAGATCTACACTGCACATACTGGCATTGATGTGGACTCGGAAAATGACTCGAGTGTAAGACTGTAAGAGCCTGCACTGATGCTTCTCATGTCGTGGAGAACGGAGGAAATATCAAGGCCAGGTGGTCTGTTATAATTCAGGTCATTATTCAGACTGTAATTTCACGAAAAACTCGAGCTAATGACTCCAACAGCAAAGTAGAGGACTAGAGGCATAAAACTCTTGCAACAGCCACATAGAAACGACGACCGCGAGTTTACTCTAAAGGGAGCTTCCTAGATTTTAGGATATCTATTAAATGACAGCTGATTTGGTAAGAAGTGAACTAGTATAAATACTAGCTGATGTAATGCTCGTAATAAACTTTACGAAATCAACACATTTTATTTGGCTTCTGTATTCTCTTTACTATTACAAAAAACAGTGATTCATGAAAAAAAAAAAAAAAAAAAAAGAGAGTATCTTCGGAATATACATACTAGTATGTATTAGTATTTCCTTGCTCAAAAGTAACAGAAACTGGTTATGTCCTAAGATTTGAGAGGATAGGCAGAAAACTCAATAGTGGACAGGAAGCCAAGGTCAGGTCACCGAGCATCATTCAGGCATGAGCTTATAATCGGTATTGTAAGTTTGTAACATATACTTTAGAGGTAATACTAATGCCATGGTAAGAAAGGCTTCTTCCACGGAGCTCAGTCAGAATCGACTTTCTTCCATGACATTATGCCTGGCCTTTAGACGCTCTGTAGCCTCTGGCTTCTCCACGTACTAACATATGTTCTTATAAAGTGGGTGGAATCCAGATATAGCCATGGGTTTGAACATAGCCAACCCTTTGAAGTAACTCATCTGCTTCTGCTGGACCTCGAGTGTCAGGCTTGTAGGGAACAGACTTGAGCTGTCCTTTATCGATTCTGTGAAGAAGGGGGGTAAAAATCTCCCACGCAGCCTGAAATCAAAACAGAGATTTCATCCTTCAGGTTACATATGTACACGACATAAACGTACAAGAACTATCAGAAATAAAGGACGCAAAGAAGTTGAGATCTTCATGCCTTGAGCTCATCTCTGCGAACAAAATGCTGCTGATCGCCTCTTATTCTGTGGAAGCAACAGGCCAGATCACCATTAGTCCTTACCATCAAATGAAAGATATATACTCCGTATATGTTACGGAATACAGATGCATGTAACAGTCGCATTTTCCTCTTAAAGTTTGGTCTAGGTGACTCCGAACAGTTCTCCAAAATCACCTCTAGGCATTTTGCTAACTTGGAAGTGAAGGGTTGTTTTGAAAATAGAAAATTGTGGGACTCAGAAAATCAGTGTCCATAAAGTCAATCTTGCTGCTCGGACTATTTTTGCTGTAGTAGCTCTAGCTAGATAGGGAGATGCACAAAGCTCAGATAGTCATGCAAATATAAACCAGACCAAGTCCCCAAAGCAGAAGTCTTACGTGTCCAGGATGAGACGCTCGTAGGCCTCTGGAATAACAGAGTCCTGATACCTTTGCGTGTACGACAAATCCAGCTCACTTTGCACAGTTGACATATCCAGCCCTGGCTGCTTCACCTGTTAAAATTGAAAGGTTGGTACAGCATATACTAGTAAGCCTTTATAAGCTGATTCCACGCTGCTATGGGATCTCATCAACAATATAGAATATGGACTGCACTACCCCCTATTAACCAACTTGTTTACAGCGTTAACGCATAACAGGCATTTAAGACAATAAATTAGGAAACTAAATGCAGCGTCTTGCATATGAAAAAATAGTTTACCCTTGTCCGTTTTCTAAAAAACTAGACCACGCTCGTGAGTCCAACCACTGGACATTTTTTGCTTCTATACTAAAAGCATTACACAAGTAACTCACAGAAGATAGAAACACAGGATCAAGGTTGGCCTAGTGGTTAGGATTTAGGAACTCAACCTGCCCGGAGGGTTGTCCCGGGTTCGAATCAACATATACCTGCCCCCGCAACATTAGCTGCTCCTTTGTACCAAAAATAAAATAAAATATAGAAACAAAACAATACACTCCCTCCGCCAAAGAAAGATTGTACCAAAAAAAAAATGTATAGAAACAGCCAGTCATGTACATACCGTGAGCTTCATGTAGATTGCCTCTTTGGGCTGCAGCCTTATTACAAATTCATTTCTTCCTTGCTTTTTACCTGAAAAACCAACGGGGGTGGCACAGTAAGAATTTAAGGTGCGCAGCAATGCAGCATACCCAGCTGCAGGTACATATTGTATCTTTTCCTTTCTCAGAATGGGACATTCTGGAGGACCACACGACTCTCACAGCCTTCTGATCAACGACATTGAAATCGGTTGAAGGATGTAAGAGCTGATTTACATTCGATCCAATCCAAAGTCCATTACAAAGGGTTATTACAGATTGAATGTCCAAGGAAGCCTACACTACCTCCTCTAGGCATAATTTTACAAATCAGCCCTGAGACCCAAACAATTACAAATGTATCAAGGTTTTTTACTATTCTGCAACCGATACTTTATGTTGTATAGATGGCAATGATCAGAGACCTAGTAACTGCCACAGCCAAAATGGCGAAATAAAACCAAGTTTAATAGCATGCCTCTGGGTGTTACAAAAACCGTCTTTAGGAATGCTACCAACTTTGAGACTGTATGGTCTAGCCTCAAAAGCATGTCGAATAAGGTCAACATTGCAAAGTTTATGATGGTTGTAGAGTAAAGTAAGTGTTGTCAAGTCTAACAAGTAGTTATTATCTTCACAAAGCAGTCTAAGAACTTGACACAAAAATTACCAAATAATGGGAGGACAATGCCGGTAAAGGAAAACCACCACCCACCACTGGGAAAAAAATAGTCAGATCTGAGTTTTGTAGCTCCAGCAGTCTGATATTTTTTTTTTGGGGGGGGGGGGGGGGTGTTACAAGCAGACCTTTATGAGAATGTGTGTTGTGACATGTCACTTAGAAAGAATCCTCCCTAGGGGTTAGAAAACGAGGGTGATAGGTTACTCCCAAAGGAAGAGCTGTTTAGCTCTTACCTACTAATCAAGTGTATGAGTGTATCATGTCATTTATATCTGTTCATAACAATCTTCTTTTAAAAAGAAATGAGTTCCTAGCATACAACTAAGATGAAAAGAGAGCAACCCAGGCTTGTGATTGGAAACCAAAATACAAACCAACTGACCATGAGCGATCTAGGACATGCGTCACATTAGATATCTAAGTCGGTGCTAATGTAAACTGCTAAACTGAAGTACACAATAAACTGCAACAGAATCACATCATTATAAAAATATATTACGTCGTTGAACCATTGCGTACATCTGAATATATCACCAGGAACATCTTTGAACTGAACACGTATTTCCGCCTTTCTCGAATTCAATGCTTTTCCAGCCTTCAGTATAAAAGGAACACCTGCAATATATAACAGGATAAATTCAAACAAAGAAATAAGAATTTATCAGCCTTCAAGAAACCCAGGACCAAGCAATGAAGACACTAGCTGCATCGCACTCTTACGATGTCCAATTGAGTAGGAGTCATGTCACTCCACAATAGAATATACTACTCTAGAAAGACAGGCATAGAAGGTTAAAATTTTGCCAAACCTTCCCATCTTTCATTGTGTATCCTCAAAACCACAGTAGCAAATGTTGGAGTGTTTGAATCTTTAGGAACAGTTGGATCATCCCGGTAACCTTCATATTGCCCAAGAACTACCTCCTCATCATTTATCGGATTAACTGATTGAAGAACCTTGACAAGAAACATAAATTACAATAAGTATTCGAAAATCTAATGTCGTGTATGGTAGTAGACGAGTAGGTCATCCCTTTCACAATGTAATGGGAATCCCACCAAATGAAAATAAGGAAAGACAAGAGGTGAAATGAGAAGAGAGGGCCTTTGGTTGGGTAATCGCCACTAGAACGTATTAGGATCTCCACTCAATTCGTGCAATTATCATTGTTCCACTTGAAGCCATTTCAATCTAGGTCTTTGCAGGAGCCAAAATAACTCATAATTATTCGTCTTTAGAATATAATGGTATATAACAGAATGATTCATTAAACCGTCTCCAGCTCTTGAATAGTAAAGTAGCAACAGGTTGATGCAATTCTCAACGCAAGTTCCATTAAAGGTCATCAGAACCGCCTGTTTATGTTTCAACCGAGAAACAAGATAGCTCACATCAGCACCCTTTCCTCGTCATAGGTGAGGGGCTTTGAGGCATTGCATATTGTTTTTATATACTCTCTCCGTCTCCTTTAAATACCCCCGCTTTCCTTTTCAGGGTGTCTTTATTCAAACACCCAATTCAAAACTTACTATATGGGGTAAGTTTTTCACCACACATCAACCCCCCACTATCTACAAAATACTCCCTCCATTCCAGTCCACTTTTCCTAACACTATTCGGCACGCACTTTAAGGTGCAATTTTAACTATATTAGAGATTACGTAAAATTCCAAAATTTTGTGACAAGCAAGTTTTATATTGCAGCTTAAATTGCGTGCCGATAAGCTATAGGAAGAGAGGACTTGAATGGAGGAAGTAATAAACAAACCACCCATTATCTCCAAAAATAATAAACAACCACCCATTATCTCCAAAAATAATAAACATACCATTCATTATCTCAAAAAATAATAAATAAACCACTCATTATCACAAAAAATAATAAACAAACCACTCACTATCTCCATTAACTATAAACAAACTACACTATCTTAATCCAAAAGCTAAAGGTAATGGGGTGCTTAAAGAAAGACCGGAGTGTGTGTGTTGCGCACAGCGCCACGCAATGCTCAATTCACCAGAAATTTGATTTTTGAATGCAACTTTTTAAGCATGGAACAAGAACATAACAAATCACGATAAAAGTGACTTCGAGAACCAGAAGAATTAGTAATACGGAGTATCAAGCAACAAGTAAATATTTGTAACAAGGGGGCAAGAAGTTGGGGTGGCGTAAAAGAACAAGGATTATCCCAACTTGAAAGAAGAGAACAATTTGATTCATATAAAAGACTTGACACCTGTCTGATATTCAAAACATATTGTACGACACTGCTAAGCATGTCAAGAATGAGGTCGTGAGACAAACTATGACTTGGGCCCTATCTGTTCAACTCTAATGAATTAAAGTGAAAATCTCTGCAGCAGGCTTAACTACATTTATTAAACTAAACTGAACACAGTAAATTTATTAAGCTGAATTAAACTAAAGAAAAAAGATAATATTCAAAACAACCAAGACAAATTGAACTACAGAGAACTAAATTAAAACATAACTCAGATAAACAAGTTAGAGTTCATTAGACCTGATATGATTTAAACTCACTGCTTTTTCAAATGAAACGCCTCAACAGCTAACTAATGATATTGCACCATGACATCAGTATCTTAAGGAAACTTATAGTCAATCGAGCATCAAATGCAAGAGCTTGGAAAGCACACCTTCACTTTTTCATCACGGATGTTCTCTGGTGTGAGTGCGACAGGCTTCTCCATTGCAACCAAACAGAGAACCTACAAAGAGTTAAAATCAAAATGAAATGCTTTTATACTTAGACACGTCGATTTGCAAATCATCCGGACTCACTGCAGCAGATTATGTCTACAGAATTTTGGAAAACTATACTCTTCTTCATCAAGAATAGAGAACTTTCCCCTCAAATACTAGTTCCGTTCGCTTATAAAACGCATAGGGTCGGAACACAGTTTCTAAGAAAAATAGAATTAAGAATGAGTTTTAGGGTCCACTTGGTGTAAAATTACAATATAGGGGTATGACCCACTTGCATTTTTAATAAACAAAGTAATAAAGTAGGGGTGTTTTGGTCTTTATAAATACAAATAAGGAAATATACTAAGTATGAAATTTAAAGATGAACACCCCTAAATAGAAAGTAGGAAGTTTATAGGCGGACGGAGGGTATACATAAATAAAGAAAAGAGAAAAAGAAAAAAAATGAACCTTCAACCAATTACAATAACAAACAATAAAAACAAAAAGAAAACATCACAAGCGAGGTCATGTGTTGAAGCAAACCTATTATGAAACAAACTCTTTTAAGCATGCCTATCTGGGATTTAAGATCAAGGAACCGGTAAGGATCTGAAATTAATACCTGCAATAAGTGGTTTTGAATGATGTCACGAATTATTCTGCAAGCAAAACACACAACACTGGAATCAGTGTGTTTCATAAAATACAATCAAGGGTTGTAACTAATCAGAAAGCTATTTAAACATTTTATTGACCTGCAATCTATATAAAGAAACTGTCATTATTAGTAAATGATGCAATATAAAAAAATAAAAACAAAATTGTGCTAACACAAACTGTAGTCAGCAGCATACCCGTATTCATCAAAGTACCCACCTCGCCCCGTCGTACCAAAATCCTCCCTGAAGACAATCTACAAGATAACCAATTCAGACAATCAAATTAAAGACTATTACAGCGCTTCCAAATTCTACAATGAGATGGTCTCATCTCTCATATACTATGAGGCCACTCAGTCATCATCAAACATAATTACCAATTTTCAAGACTAACTTCCTCTACAAGAGTAACTTGATTCAAAGATAACTTACTCATTTTGAAAACTTACATAATTTTCAAAAGTGAACTACCTTAAATCAGAACTACCTCAAATCAAAACTAAACTTATTGTACATCATAAAATGAGGATTTCAGTGATCGCATACAATGAGGCGGTCTCACTCTAGAATTACTCCAAATTTCTTTAGCCTCTATGTAGATGGTATAATATTCTGTCTTTATGTTTCTGTAACCTTAGAAAGCGCTGCCATAATAAAGACTGCAAAAAGCAGTAGTGTTAACTAGAATGTAAGGTCAAAATGCTTAAGCTGATAAAACAAGAGTGAAATGATCAAACCCACGGCTGCATCCCAACTAGCCAGGAGATCAACTGTTTGTTACAAAATACTCCGTATAAGGCAGCTGTTTATGTCTTAGCAAAATGTTTTGGAAATTAAATGTTCATTGTGTTGGAAGGAAGAAATTTCCTACTTACTGATTAAAACAATTTATGAAATCCTATAAGCATGAAGTTAATTTCAGATAGCTTAGTGGCTTCTTCAATTTATCAGTCACTGAACTAATCATTTTATGTCAACCTAAACCAAGTAGACCAAGTTTTACCTAAATATGGAAGACAACGACACATCATTGAGCTAAAACTAACTGTATCAGCACAACTGCATTCCTAACTCAGAAAAGACACCAAAACCCCAATTTAAGAAATACAATTACAATAAGAGAAGGAAGCTAACTACTTAGTCACAACATTTAACAATGAGGTATTACCTGAACATTATCAATGTTGTCTCGGTTCCAGAGAGGAAGGAAAAACCGATTAGCAAAGCGCATGACAAGCTGCAAATAATAAAGTATGAGTACCCAGGGATTTAATCAGGAGGAAAAATATCATGGCTTCATGCATGTACTACCATGTTCTGCACCAACTCCTTCCCCAAGTAATGATCAATACGGTAAATTTGCGATTCATCAAACAACTCTCCTATCTGTGAACTGAGCTGTTCAGCTGATTCCAAGTCTTTTCCAAAAGGCTTCTCAACAACAACTCGCGTCCATCCACCATTACTAGCTGCAAGAAATTATTAAACCAGCATAGTCAAGACTTAGATTTCTCAACTATAGATGGATGAACATTTTCCAGCCAACTAAACATGTAAATGATAATCATTATCAGATTGCTTATGGAGGGGACTAGAGAGGACTAGCATGCAAGAATAACCCAAGAGTTTTCAAATATATTATGTTTGAGTTTGCTCTGCAACCCAATCTACAGTCTACACAGCTTAACAGCTGAAGTGTCACATATTGCACAACCAGGTTAAGTCCAGGAAACTCAAAATTTAGTGACTTAAACACAAGATAGCCCAAAGCTGCAGTTCAGCAATCCACAAACTTTAGAAGAGAAAAACTATAGGTAGAAATATGTCAGCTAACCACTAGTGATTAGCACATGCTAACAATAACGAATTCTAACAAGATAAAAACAGCAGGAAGAATGGAAGATGATCGTATCCTTAATGTTACAGCAATAGGACAATCCTTTTATATCAGCTCTTACAGGTAAATGTGGGATGGGAAGTCTAAGAGGAAGATGATCGTGTCCTTAATGCCAACAGATGCTCCCTCCTTTCCAGAGTAAACTTCATACAAGACTTTTTCGGGTAAAGTTTATAAACTCGTCCGTAAATATATCAAAACATATACACCCTCCGTACCAGCTCAAATACCTTATATAAAAAACGAAACACTATTGAGGGGGTGTACACTGATCCGTTAATCAAAGTTCCAGGACAATTAGTTAAGATTCTTATCTAACTTTGCTATGTAGTTTTTTTGGAAATTAACCGATTAGTGTGTAACCATCCTCAATGAAGGTGGGTTATTTTGGGCTTGGGGTGTTTGAGCTGGGACAGAGGGGGTAATGATTATAACATGAACTTAAAATATTTATATTTGTTCCAAAGAACCTTTCATAAAATAAAAATATATTTTTTTTGTAAGAAGCAAGAAAACTTAAGAATAGATGTAAAATGACTAAAATCAATGGTTAAAGTGTCATCTTAGAGACCCTGCAATGTCAGAGAGAAGTTTAATCTTGGAAGGAGGGAGTAGCTAGGAATATTAAAGAGTTGCTTCAAAAATAATAAACATTTAGGTGTACAACTACTGTGATTTCCTAGCTGTGAGGATTAGAAACCAAGTTTCTTAATAGCCAAAATGAGAGAACTTTAACATACATTTGTTCATACAGCAAAGCTTAATCATTTTGCAGACCGGTGGATACACTGATGGAGGGAGAGCAAGATAAAAGAGTCTTCTAGTAACTCCATTTTGAACACTCTGTTCACACTCATAGTTGGATATTACTTTATCCAATAACCGAAAGCCATCCTCAGTCTCATAAGAACCACTGACGTATTTAATCTGGAACAACCAGGTAAACAAGCATGAGTCCCTTTATCGACGAGAATCAATACAAATAATATATTTTAAAGCATGTGGAGGGGGGATATGGGGGCTACTAACCAGACGTAAGAAGTTGGTAACATCTTCGGACATCTGTGCCGTCACATTCTTGGAAGGGACCAGGTATCTGTATTTGAAAGTAAATATATTTAGAGAGAGATTTATTCAACCCATGCTACCACAGTGCAGAATGTTGTCAAAGCTATTACCAACAAAGCAGTTAAGAGATGGAACAAGTGCATGTCAGGAAAGATCTTTTTAGTCTTCTACAATGAGAAAATGCTAGCAAACAAGCTCGAAATGGAAAAGGCCGACAAGATAATGAATAATATGCCAAAAGATAGAAGAGGCCATCTCATGATGATTTCCACAAGAAATATAAGGCATACATGTATAATCTAAAATCTTACACAACTAATACTAAAATACTTGTGCTAACATGTCAAGAAGTAGCTTAGTAAGTAGGACAACATAAATTAAAAATCTCACCCACGAATGCGATCTTTCAAATCGTTGTCTGTCATTTTCGACCTTGCATAACCAAATATATGAACCTCATTGGGAGGGAGAAATCCCTGAACATTTTGTCAGCAATTTCAAGTTAATGATCTATATTCCTTTTCAAAATTTGACCCAAAAAGAATAAGAAAAGGGCTAAGTATACTGGTATTTAATAATTTAACAAGTTTGATCTCCCTGGAAATTGTCGATTGATATTTTCGAAAGGAAACCAACAACATGAGTACAAAGACACTATCACACGTGCGAAAGTTTATCATAAATGTACACTGAAATGATCCATAAGATATGTTTAATCTACATACGACTCAATGAACCTAAAGTCCTAGGCTAAATAATATTCATAGTTTCATAATAGAAATTAGTAACCCAGTTACACCAATGAATAGGCATGAGTAATGTTTGGGTTTACAAACAATAAAAGAGGTCATATAACCTAAACGCCTAATCCCAGGACTTCCAGTTCTATTCCCCCTCAGAAGACAAACAATGTGGATGGAGATTGACCTGACGGTAAAGGTTGAATAGGGCAGGAAAAGTTTTCTTCTTGGCAAGGTCGCCTGATGCACCAAGTACAACAATTGAAAGAGACCCACATTCTTGAGAATTATCAGAGTTCCCTCTCTCGTGAAATGAGTCGTTCAGGGAGCTCGATCTTTTCTCCATATACCACTGACCCGACGCCATCGTTTACTGTATCTGACTTAAAAGTGATCACTCACCTGTTTGAATGAAGACTGAAACAATCAGTGTCAAATACAGTATATTCATACTTCTAAACAAATCATTACTTCTTAACGCATTCCTTTCACTATTTTGTCCTCGCTACTTTTACATTGTTGTTGCTTCCATAAGGCGAATTCAAATAACGATTCATGTTAGCCGGACCCCAAATCATTTGGGGACTGACACGATGTTATTGTTGTTCCAAACAAATCAAAACAACCTGAGAATGATTGGCTATTCTAATCACTCAGATACACTACAGAACACCAAAAAACAGCAGAACAAATCCTTACAAACAACACTGAAATTCAATCAGGCCATCTAAAACATCAATCAAAGCAAACCCTTTTCAAACCCGGATCTATACACCAAAGTTGAATCAAAATTTGATCAATATCAGCAAACTTCAGCAATACTTCACTCACTAACTCACCACAAAAAGCTACCATATATAAATTACATACGTGATATGATTATGGGCGCATTATCAAATAAATCTATGAGCAAGTAGCAGAATTCAGAGAAAAGCTTAATCATAGATAAATCCCACAAATCCAATGATGATATGCTACAAAACCCACCAATCTTTACGCAAAAAAAATCGAAAAAAAAAAAATTAAGCAAGAAATATTACCTAAGGAATTTGAGGAGCAGGGAATTTGATGATCTTACAAAGTGAAAATAATTTTAAGTAGTAGTAGTACTAATGGTTGTTAAAATTTAGGTAGGTGTGATTATCAATTAGTGCGTTTCTCTTGCCTTTAATTTGGGAGATATTCTTTGATTATTTATGATTATAAAATTTATTATTAGTATTAATTTTAAATTCGCCACATAACCAACAACCCCCCGTTGAAGGGCCCGCGGTCTGATGATCGTTGAAATTCTTCGAGCCGCCGGGGTGGGTGGGACACCCAAAATGCCCCCACAATCTCTGTTTTTTTTTTTTTTAGTTTTCGAGTGGAACAACCCCTCTTTCAACTGCGTGTGTCAAGCATGATGTCAGTCACAGGTCACAAAACTCACAAGTCACAACATGTGTCTTTTACTCTTTTACGTTAGTTCTGACACAATTACGTCGGTGCCATTTAATCAGGTTTGGTCTATGTATATACGGTTTTGGCTCATATTGATTAAAGTATTGTAATTGTGATTCGGGTCCACAAGTTCATGTACGAGTCTGATCAATTTAGGTTCAGTTAGTTCACATTCATTCAAGTGCGATTGCATAAAGCTCAAATATACTCCCTCCAACTTAAAAAAAGATTTTTTTTTTTTTTTGTTTTTTTTTGCAGTTTTAAGGTCTTATGTTGGGAGTGATTTTTAGAGCAAATGAATCGTTAACTTACTGCAAAAATTAGTAAATATTTCATTCAACATTGCAATCTACGAAATCTAATTTATATTTAGACAATTGGGGGTTTTATTTGGTGGAAATAATCCCTAACATGCCAATTCAAAACTGCAAAAGGAAACAATAAAATCTCTTTAATTCGGATGGAGTACTATGTAGGACGTTTTCGGATTGTACGAATGGTTTGCGGTCAAATTCGAGTTGCCTGTTTTGCTTGTCTTTAAGTTCAAACTGGATGTTTGATATTGGTTATTCGGATCGGATAAGCTGATCAAATTTCTTTAGACCGAAGTTGAATCGGATCTTGATCAATATTTAACAACAAACATCAGCACCACTATGCGTACTAGCTCATCAACAAAAACCCACCCATAGACAACAAAGCCCTGTTATACGATGGGGGTTTGATACTCTTCGACCCGCCAGTTAGGTGCAACCTGGCAGACCTGCGAAATGTGATCTGTTTCATGTCGCTCTTAGTGGTTCGAGAATAACGGCCTCTTTGCACGAACGATTTATTTAAATAATGCTCTAAAATAAATTAATTCAAGATTGGGTGTGAAATCAAACTATTTATGCGCGTAGGATCGGCATTCCCCAAGTTATCTTCAGTTTTTTTTTTTTTAAACAAAGCAAAACCGTCACGGCGCGTGACGATTTCACCCATAATCGCTAAAAATTATGGACCAAACCCGCTGAGAATTGGGGCGGTCTTGCTCAATCTTACGATTTTGACGCAAAAAGAATCCGTCAAAACCATTTGAAAACTGAGTAGTTGGAGTCATAACCGTCACGTGCCATAGCGGTTTTGGTACAAATTTGGTTTTAAGGTATCTGATCCTACATGAACCCATTCTAAGTAAATACTTTCGTTCAACGCCCAAAACTTAAATTATTTTAATTCAGAGCATTATTTAAAAAAAAAAGGGCATGGCTAGTAGCCCTCCCTCAGTTTGTTTTCTTTCACTACGTCATATAAAGATCTGGCCAGGGTCAAACGATAGCATTTCGGATTTCAAGTCCATGTTGGCGTGCGCAGGCACCTGTATTGTCAATGAGCAGACCTGGATATACGACTACACCAGATTCTGCTGTCTGCTCCCCATCCCGCCCCTGCCTTCAATGATAGGAGGGGACAGGGGTTAGTTCATCAGAGCAATCTGCTCAAAGATATAACAGGCATCAGAAGAGATGTTTACTTGTGCACAGACCAGATACATCCCGTTCAATGTTTGACCAAGCTGCTCTAAATACTTTCAGGACCAGACGACTCAAGTATCGTAGTATTACGAATTAACTGAACAGATTAACAAAAACCACCTAAAGAGACATCTGAAACAAGAGGAGTTCTTTCAAGTACCACTTAAATATAGATACAATATAGATACAACATCCTGCACTTCATGTTCACAGAAGAGGAATACTATATGCTTCAATTTCCACCATAATTTTGCCATCAAAAACTCTGAGGGCCAAATGAAGACAAATGCCACTCAGGTACCCCCACGCCAATAAAGATCGCGCTAATTGGGTACATAATTCCGTCAATTACTGCAAAGTTTCATATAAAATCCTTAATGCATCAAGATCAGTGACTATATTATGCCGCTAACCCCATCAAACCAAAATAATGTACCCAGTAGTCAAAGTGCCCCAATGGCCCATGCCTACACTACACAAAATAAGCCAACTTCGCAAAAACTTCACACAAGTTGGCTGCAAGAGCCATTAGGCTGAATAATTAGGTACCATACATGCATTCTTCTAGACACTCCTTTGTAGATCAAGTGCCCCCACAAGAAGAGTTAATCAATTTTTCGGAGGTGATGCACGAGATCGCTCCATCATCATCTGATGAAAACTTTTCCCTGCTGGACCTCGATCAAACCTTTCTGGGCTGCGGCTCCTTTCACGGCTCCAGCCCTGACTTGAGTCCTTGCCTTGACTGCCACCCCAACTCCGACGTTCTGGTGACGGGCTCCGACGGTAGCTCCTCTCAGAGTTATCATTATACCCACCGTACCTACATTACGTAATTGAGCCAATAAGCGAAAGTAATTCCAAGTTACACTTCATAACAACTAGAACATACTACATTGATGTGTGAGTTCCACAAGGCCAGGATTAAACCACCCCAGCTTCCGAAAAGACATACAATCTTATCGCCCCACATGATTGAAGGATCATTTGCAAAGGGAACAAAAAAAATGTCTGCAGGGCTAAAAGCATACGTAAAAGGTTATTGGATGCCATGAACTGAACAGATCAATTCTCCGATCTCCCTTCCAAAGCCCTTAGTCACCCTCTATCTGCTACAACCGATGGCCAACAGACATAGCCACAACAAGAGAATCGCCAACAGCAGACAGAACAAGGAAGAGACTGAAAGAAAGAATGGGGTGGAGGGGTGGGGGGCTAGATGAAGCGCATTGGAATGGGCAGTAATGATATCAGGTAGGTGAACTGTGAATTTCAGCAAAAAAAAATTGGAAGGCAGCTGTTTCTAACAAGAACCACATTTTACGCAATAACTCGACATTTGCTACCAAATGCAAGGGAAAGCTTTGTCCCACATGCCTTCCCCCACACCAACCCAACCTTCTTCCCTTGTCCAACTCACGGAAAAAAATGAACACTAAAGTATACTGCAACTCCTTGAAAATATCTGCTACCCTACCCAGCTGAGTATCTCCACAACAGACGCATGCTTCTTACTAATATCTTCCCCAGAAGAGATAGTAACACAACAAAAAAAGATATCCCATAATTCCACCCAGCGTTGAACAATACACAGAAGGTACTAGAACAATCCACCTCCCCTCCCCCCCCCCCCCCAACAATAAGAAGAAAATGGAACCAATCAATTAACAATCATCCAAACGAATACTACGACAGAAGATAAAAGGTTGCATGTATACTACGCCTACATACCTGTCCCTGCCACCATAACCAGAATCACTTCTACCGCCTCGACCGCCATCACGGCCACCACCAGAACCCCATTGACGTCTGCCCCTACCCATCCCACCACCTCGATGAGCCATATCTCGAACCTCTTGAGGAACTTGTTGATTAGCTCCTTCCAAAATCTTAACAAGATCTGAAGCATATTTACTATCCTGATCCGAAAAAAATGTATAGGCCACCCCAGTTGCTCCTGCTCTTCCAGTCCTCCCAATCCTGTGAACATAGTCCTCAATTCCAGTTGGGAAGTCATAATTTATAACAACCCTGCAATTTTAATACAATGCGGTTATCACCATCATCCAATAGAGTTACACTGAAAACCACATGAAAATCAAATATTTGGAACACAATTCACAAACATACATATTTATAACAAAGGTCCATGGAAGCTTACTTCTTTCATTTCGGGCTAAGATATTTTATTGGGCAGTGATATACTGATATGTAAGAAAGATACAAACATAATTTACAAACTACAAAAAAGTAATTAAAAACTCATGAAACGCTTGATTTCTACATTGTGAATAAATAATGTGATGAACCACAACGAAGCAAACCAAAGGATGGAGAGACAGGGGAAACAGGAAATGTCAATCCACATATAAAAACTTAGCTGCAAAAAAAAGGTGGAGGACCAAAACAACTAATTACCATCAACAATAACATAGGAGATTATCTTATGTCCACAAGTCAAACATAAAAGTCAAGTTAAAAGATAAATAAGACGGTATCTAAGTTCGGTAATCAATCTTATTTGTACACAAGAAAATAAATATAAGTTTAAAACTAGAAAAAATACCAACAAAGTTTACCAGAGAGTTGGAGAGCTGGTTAGCACATGGAGTCTCAGGCCAATAAATGATCAACATTGACCTTTGACGCCAGCAAAAATAAGAAGTCCAAAGTTGAGCGGAGGACCAAACAAATATGTTGGGAGGGTGGTAATTCAGATAGGGAACATATGCTACCCGAACATGGGGTTCAGTGCAACTAAAAGATCAAACATGATCATTGACTCGTAAAAGCACGCAGAGCCCTTGTCACAAGCACAAAGCAAGAGCAACTCACCTCCATGAGCAAACCACACAACCAACATGAAGTAATGCAACTAAAAGATCAAACATGATTATTGACTCGTAAAAGCACGCAGAGCCATCGTCACAAGCACAAAGCAAGAGCAACTCACCTCCATGAGCAAAGCACACAACCAACATGAAGTAAACCAGAACATACTTTCACACCCAACGGAGTGAAGGCATTACAAATCACCGACTCGCCGCATTAACAGTCAAGCAATGCCTTCGGAAAATATATGGATAATACTAGCACAATGATCTATTATACGATAAGATAACATAATTAATATTTAGGCACTATGTGTAATCCTATTTAAATAAACCCATGACCCGTCAGCTTGAGCAATTGGTCACATGAGGCTACAGAAGAGGCTTCTTTCAAGCAAAATAACAAAAATGCAGATACAAGTTACAAAGTATTTCCAATGAAATCTCTCCATTACAAAGTACTCCCTCTTTTCTTGAGCACCCCTCTTTTCGAATTATCAAAGAGAAACTGAAGTCAAGATAGCAGAAAATACATGGAAGAAAACATCAATTGCCCAGAACAATACACAGTCATCCTGAATAGTCATTCCAGAAGCACTCAAACACCTAACTAACAGATCACATATAGATAACTTCTTTCAGACATTTGTATAAATACAGGGACCAAGTTACTGAAATGGAAATTATGTCCTAACAAGAGAAACTAATTGACACACAAGAAAGCATAGGGTTGAAGCCAAAGGTCAAGCTTTACATATGTTAAAAGCAGTAAAGAAAGGCTAATAAAAGGACACTAACCTGATGTCTTTGACATCAAGTCCACGAGCAGCAACATCTGTCGCTACTAGTAAAGGAGACCTTCCACTACGAAACTGATTTAGTACATTGTCTCTTTCACCCTGAGATTTGTCACCATGAATTGCAGCAGCTCCAAATGGCCGAGACAAGTTGCGAGCAAGCATATCACACATCTTTTTCGTTGCACAGAAGACAATGACCTTTGAACCTGGTTCTTGAGATCTCAATATCTGCTCCAACCTCCTCTGCTTCTCCATAGGAGGAACAACCTCCACATACTGCTCAGAAAAGTTTAGGCTGAGTTATCCCACACTAATGATGCTACGACGTTGACTTCTAACCACATAGTGATTGCCAAATTACAACAGAGAAAAACCACAGTAATTACAGTCACTAGAGCCAAAGGTCAACTTACTACGTAGTACTTACTACTTATAGAAGGCATGAGCATATAGAAAATATCTCTAACTGTACAGTTTATTCTGAAGAGAATCAATTCCATAGAGTTTGATGGGACTACCAAAAAACAAATTCTGAATATTATAATTTATAATCATTCGAAAAGTTATTACAAAAATTTAAGTTAACAACAGACTACTGCAAATGGAACATTATAGGATAATTTAACTAAGCGTGTTTCTGCCCTAACACACTACTGTATTTAACACTTTAACCACCCACCCAAACACAGTGACCTTGTTTTTTCTCATTGATAATTTTGGGTTGGTAAGTGGAGTGAAACAATATCTACTTGACACCCCTTTTTGTTCAACCCTTTTATCTTCTATATCATAAGAACACAGAGAAACCTCAGTGCATGCTTCAACAATGCTTCTTCAACTCAGGGAAATTAACCTGAACCCACTCACTGTCCCAGTAAGAAAGGCAGCCATAAGCAATATGCCTAGCAAGTGAAGGGTCATTGCTCATTGAGACTTGTGCGATCTAGCACCCAGCAAAACAGCCTCACAATTTCTTTAAAGTGGGTCATCGAGAAACAATCTCTAACTTTCAGTTAAGGGGTAAGGTTACGCACATCAGACCCCAAACTTGAAAAAAGCCTTTGAAGGACTGAGGTGATGTTATACAGTGATAATGGTATTAAAAAAACAAACATTAAACAAGTTCATTAAAACATGTTTCTACAATATTACCTGGGTAATGGATTTGTTTGCAACAAGCTCATCTGCATTTCCAATGTTAACCTGAACAGGATTTGACAGCAGATCTGCAGCAATTTTACGGACCTCCTTCGGCCAGGTTGCAGTATACATGAGAGTCTGGCGGCGTCCAGTTACCTCATTCACAATTTTTCTAATCTGAGGCTCGAACCCCATATCTAGCATACGATCAGCCTCATCAAGTACCAAGTAGGACACCTGATGTAAGCTGAGTTTCTTCATCTCTAGTATATCATTCAAACGACCAGGGGTGGCTACCACAATATCCACACCTCTACTCAACTCTCTCAATTGAGGGCCTTTAGGTGCTCCACCATACAAACACTGGAGAGAGATTAATTCAAAATGACCATTGTAAGAAAAACTAGTTCCAATTTTTCAGTTAATTATATGACCACTACTGCAATGACAAGAAATATGAAGTAGATGTGAATAGAATTAATAATGATAGTTCATAGAGAAAGGAGACTAGAAAAGGAATAACTCATCTGACCATCTCTCTGTCAAGCAACTAATTTAACTACCCTCAAATATCAGTTTGACACTTCCCTAGATCCTCACACAATTTTAGAAGTTAAGCTACCACAGTACTGAATCCCCACAGAACAATAACAAGGCAGATCAGGAGGGGGTGAATAGAAAAAAAATGTCAAACACCAGAGATGGGGATCAATATAATGATGACTGATGACTAATGAAGAGACGAACCCCGGACACATTTAAGATAATCATACAGATTGCCTTCAACTATGTTCATCTCAGAACAATTTTCCTAAGACTTCAAAATAAATATTGCACCTCATCTTCAATCAAGTTTAGACTTTTTCGCCAAGCAAATTTATAATACAGAGATGACAACCAACTGCAAGAAACCTAATCTAATATTACCGTGCATGAGATCCTGGAGGACCTCCCGAATTTCACAGCTTCATCTTGTATCTGTGTTGCCAGCTCCCTAGTTGGTGACAGCACTAACACAGTGGGCCCCATCTGTGAGTTGTTGCGACTGCGCCTGAGATGCATAAAACCTGGGAGCAGGTAGCCCAAGGTCTTCCCAGAACCCGTCTTTGCAATTGCCACTATATCTCGACCTTGCATAGCAATTGGCCATGATTGTGCCTGTATTGGCGTAGGAGCAGAAAATCCAGCCTGGGTTGCCTGGAAAAGCAGAATACAGAAACAGCTAAACAACGGAGTACAAAAGAGTGTTGTAACGTTTTGTGAAAATGTTGAGGGGTTAATGCAAGAAGAAGCACCATCCCCCCGATGCAGGTAACGAATGCTTGCAAGATGCAAGCCACAGCAGGAGGTGGCCTCTTCTTTTGTTTGGACCAAATGGCAGACTGAATCATCACCAGCAGCAGCCCAGCCACGAACTTGGATGATTCGAAAAGCCCATCTCAAAAATGGTCCAGCGTAAAGATCACTCCAAATACAAAGCCCAACAAAGGGCAGCACAGCGTGCGACATTAGCTCCTCCCTGGAGCAAATATCGCATCTGCGACAAAAGGAAAGATGCCAAAAAATTAACTTGAGTCTGAACTCCAGTGATTGCAGAACGTTGAACGGAAATTGTGAGCTAGTTCAGCAAACTTACTGAGACAGATAAGCTACGAGATGCGGAGATAAAAAATAAAAAGACAACAAAAGCTCAAAGATAATACCTCTTTCAGAACCTCGGAGGGGAAACCAGTTGCGTCAAAAGTCATGAATGGTGAGGGGACATTGTTTCCCTGAAGCAAGCAAAAAGAAGCACTAAATCTTAGTCGCAGTTCAAAGCTCTTCACCTTTCTGCATTGCTAATCGAACAAAAACACCAATGTGCACCGGGCCACCCTTTTTCACATGAACTCCCTCCACTCATATCCAAATGACCCCCTTAAAATTTATTTGAATTTCTCATTCAAATGGTCTATTTAAAAATGAATCGAAAAAGTCTTAGATTATAAAACTGTCTTAGAATGAGATTGGTAGAAATAATTAATAACTAAAAAAAAGACGCAAGGAACATATGCCATCAACATGAATAATGTTTAGGTTTTAAAAAAAAATTGCAGAAGCTCGACAAAATCAGTTTGAACACAGTGTCAAAATAGCAATAAAATTGCTTGTAAAAATATAGTAACAAACTGACCTCATAAAGAAAAAGAAAAAAAGAACATAGCGATAAATTCTAATAGATCAAAAAGCAAAACATTTTCAAACTCTTATATTAATCTAAGTGGTTCTTTGTCTCCACCCTCTCCAACACAAGTACATTACTTCTCCTTTACTTAAAAGGTAAAGAAGTTCACTCTAACCCATTGCCTCCACACCATGACATAGCAATAGGTCTCCATCTAAAATGTGAGAAAACAAAAATGATGCATAACTCGGATACATAGTTGAGTCGAATATGCAAGAATAACTCTAATGCAGTGGGCAATTAACTCACAGAAACTGATATCTCATGCTTGCGACGGTACGCTTCAGCAGATAAACCACCTCCGGTATCCACTGGTCCGTGGCCAACTATTGATCCACCAGCTCCATTAGAAGCATTTCCATCCCTGACAGACTTTTTAAGGAAATATAAAATAATCAGCAGATGAAATTTACGGTCACAAAATAACATAGCAGAGAGAGAGAGAGACACAGACACATATGTATCCAGTTAACACATGTCCCTACTGTCTGCTATTTTCTACTCTGGAGCCGGCACATATGGATCACATGATAGTACGGGCCACAAAGTAGAAAATAGAAGCGATAGGAAAGAGAAGAAAAGGAGCGGGGAAATTTAAGATCACAAGTGCACCTCCACGGACAAACCATGAGATCCACTTAACAAGGGGTAGCACACAGAAAGTTCCTCAGATTGACTACAAAAGAATTTGCCAGGACTAGCGCAGACAGTGAAGGGGAGGGGGGAATATAAAGTATTAGGCCATCCGAAATGTTTCCGCGGAGTAATTTCAACTACCGGAAAAAAGTTTCTAAATGGAGAAACATATAACAAAAAAACTAGATGTTTTATCCAGATCTATGTCCAGGTCTATGGATGCCATCTAAAGTCAACTAGATACTATGTGTCCAGAACATGATGCAAAAAAGTGTTCCGCTGAGTAATTCTAACTACCATCATGGAAATTCCAAACACAATGAAGGGGACATACAACAAGGGTATTAGTGTATTACAATACTTTATGCTAAGCGTCCGGGTCTATTGAATGTGATCTCAAGTCAGCTAAACAGCATGTTTTCTTGACCATGATGGTACATTCTTTGCCTGCTTATCTTCTCCCCACCCCAAACCAAAAGGAATGAAGAAAAACACATCGTGGTTCAGTGGAAAGTTATTGAAATAACTCAATTAGGAATTATCATTCGACACAATTCCAGCTTACTATTTCAATAAAGGACAAAACACTGCTCCACTTACAGCTATTGCTACTATGACTTACAGACAGTCTGAATGTCTCATTGACCTTCCACAATCTATTATAGCACAATAACAGACTACAAACTAGCCAGAGTCTACATCAGTACCCTTAAAATTCAATTCTAGGCATGGAGGAAGGTGGCCAAGCAGAAAAATAGTTGGGCTGATTTTAACATACAGAAGTTGAGAATTCTTTCCCTATCCGTCTCCTCATGAAGCTTCCCAATAGGTAGCAGATGTAAAACATTACAGATTCGATGAAAACTGAAACTAAATCTAGCTACTTTCGTAAGGGTAACGCAAAATATTTAGCTCACGCATTAATAGATGTTCAAGTTAGAAGGAACATGTTTTAAATGAACATAAACATCCTCAAATACAATTGATTTAAGTACTTCAATTTTCCAAATATTCTGTACTTTAACCCATATGATTCGCATTGAATCACACAGCAAACATGTAATCCACATGTTGAAAAACCAAGCCGATATTCCAGAAAGCCAAAACCATGTGTTATAAATTGCCAATGCCAATCAGACAGATATTAAAGTTTGTATCTAATCCTTTAATCATTTTAAGAACAGCTCTTACCTAAACAAGCAGCAAAGCAAAGAACGCACTTTTTAACTTACAAATCATGATCACAACAGAGAAACAAACCCATGTATAAATCAAAACAAAGCGCAACTCCATACCTCACAACAAAATTACGATGGAACGAAACGGAAAATTAAACCTTTCCACTCAAACAACTCAGTAATCAAACATTCTCCTAAACTATCAGAATCCTCCTTAACCTAACACCTAATCCCCCACCAACAAGCAGCAAAAGTCGAGAACTTTACACATAAAAGTTCAGCAACAGGCACAAGAGTAAAACAGGTGACAAAGTAAGACGTAAACCTGAAGACTCTTTTCGCCATTGCAAGGGCGAAGACGTTTATCGTCATCATCATTACCATAATAACCATCATCTCTCCGCTGTCCATTGGAAGATTGCTGAACTTGCACAGAGGAACTAACGTAACCGGAAGAGGGCCGCGGCGGCGCAGACACAGCAGCAGGCCTTTCATACTGAGTAACATTAGTTTCCGGGTTCCAAAAGTACAAGTACCCAGTCTTCCCATCTACCAACCCCCTCCACGGTTTCGGAAGCGTCGGATCGTCAGGCGCGTACCGCGGCCCCGGTGCGGAAGCTGTAGCTGTTGCGGCCATCGCCTTCAACCCAACAAAACCCAAAAATCACTCAGTATGATTCATAATAAAAAAAAAGCTAGATACAGATATTATCATACAAAAACACTGAAAGTTGACATCTTTGAGTTATTAATAGTATGATTTGTAACATAAAGTGAGAAAATTGACTAGATCTGAACAAAAGGGGAAATTAGGGTTTGGGAAAAGGGGGGAAAGGGGAACATGCAGATCGAACCTGAAGAAGGGAGGGAAGTTGGCGGCGGAGAAGAAGATGTGAGAAACCTCGACAGTCGTGCTGCTGCTGCTGGGTTGTTGATCGGACCTTCTATCTCTGTCTTCCCTTCGTCTTTCTCTTGTTTTCTCTCTCTTAAAGATTCTACGAAACGAGAGGGGAAATGAAGGTGGTGGTCGACGAATTTAGTATGAGAATATATATAGGCCACAACCCAAAAGGATGTTTGGGCCACTTGTCCAATTTCCCCTCGATTAACATGATTGCTAAACGTAACTTTTTTTTTTTTTAATTAACATAACCGGTTAAAATATCGATTATCAAAAATTCTATTATAGTTGTCGGTATTTGACAATTAGGATAAGAAATAAAATCGAGACCATTAGATTAGGATAAGTTAAATTTCAACCGTTTGATTTTTCTTAACCATAATTAAGAAAAATTTTATTATATACTTTACCACACTGGATCACAAACTATATTATTTTTTTATGTACTCAAAAATATTTTTTCCTTAATTGAACTGATTTTATCTGTCCATTCTTATCTTGAAATATTTGCTTTTTTAGGAAAAGGAATTTGCTTGATTCAAATTTTGTTTTTGACCCGCTTGGGTGACTGGTGCGGCTCGTCGATGGGAGGCTAGCCATTCTCACTCTCCTCCCACACCACCCAGCACAAACCCTCTTCCCGCCACTGCACCGCCCTCCCCCCGCCCCCACCTCGTCCACCAACCCTGTAATCGCCTCAATATACTCTATCTACCGCGCCGAGTTAGCCTCGCCCTCCAACCCCGACGCCGACGCCTCTATCCCCGCCCCTCCGTTTTCCCTCTAATGCCGGCGCAAAGTTGGACGAAGGAGATCATGTGCGGAGACTCGTATACAATCAACCAAACTGTTTACGAAGGCCAACGATACTAGATGAAATCTCGTCAAAACGGGTAGGGTAAACCGCCGATGTCATCGCCGGCAGTGGTCGACGTCGGTGTAGAATGCCGGTGGTGATTTGGCGGCACGAGGGGAGGGAGAGGGAACTGGGGAAAAAGAAAAGGGAGAAAGGAATAATTGGGTTTGATCTTACTTTGTTTAGTTGATGGTCGGGGAATTTTTTTTTTTTTTTTTAGAGTAGAGTTATTTGTAATTGTTGAAATATATTGTACTAAATCTAAATTAATATTTTCAAAAGATTATGTAATATTTTATATTATTATTTAATTATTAACCTTAGTTAAATCTTATCCTAATTGTCAAAAACTGACAATCACCGTAGAATCATCGATCTGTTATATTTTTTCAAAATAACACGAATACCTAGCAAATAAAAAATTCTATTATAGTTGTCAGTATTTGACAATTAGGATAAGAAATAAAAATCGGAACCGTTAAATTAGGATAAGATAAATTTCAGCCGTTTGATTTTCTTAACCATGGTTAAAAATGTTCTTATTATACACCCTATCACACTGCATCACTAACTATATTATTTTTTATGTACTCAAAATATTTTTTCCCTAATTGAATTGATTTTGTCAATCTATTCTTATCTTGAAATAAACTCCGCATGTGAGTGTTTTTTGTGGCATTCACTGCCGGTCGCAAGCCCGGATAAAGGAGGAGAGTTGCGGTAGGTTTGTGGCGGCCAGCGTAAAACAAGCCACATCTTATGGACATGAATCGAAATTTAATAACCGTGGGGGCGTCCCCTTCACAGCGACGCGCTACACTTCCTGGACCCGGGTGTGGTGATAAGTATGCAAGGGTCTCTAGGTCGTCGCCCTGAATCGACCCGCCACTCCGCCGCCCGGGGGTGGTGTCAAATATGCAAGGTCGCGCTGCACTTCCTAGACGTAGGTGTAGTGAAAAATATGCAAGGGTTGTTCGGTCGTCACCCCGAAGTGACGCGCCACTCTGGCTCCCAGGGGTGGTGTCAAATGTGCAAAGATTCTCAAATCATGGATGGGAGCGAGTATTGAAGCTTATTCATAATGGTAAGGGTAGTAGACTTAGGTTTGGAACGTGGAACATCAGGTCTTTGACCGGTAGATCTTCGGAGGTGGTGGAGGTTATGAGGAGGAGAAGGATTCACATTATGTGTTTACAAGAGATGAAATGGGTTGGAGCGAAAGCTAAGGAGATCACACCATGGGGTTATAAGATTTGGTACTATGGAAAGGATAAGAGTAGGAATGGAGTTGGTATCATTATTGATAAGGAGTACATAGATGATGTGGTGGAGGTTTCGAGGAAGAGCGATCGCATTATGATTGTGAGGTTGGTGATTGGGAATGAGATTATGACGGTTGTAAGTGCCTATGCACCACAAATTGGATTGGATGCATCTCTTCGTCAAGAATTTTGGGAGGAGCTAGAAGAGGTGGTGCAAGGGGTCCCTAGTGGGGAGAAGTTGATTATTGGTGGGGACCTTAATGGGCATGTGGGATCAACGAGACACGGTTTTGAAAGCGTGCATGGAGGTTTTGGCTATGGGTCGAAAAATGAAGGTGGAACGAGCATTTTGGATTTTGCGTTGGCATATGACTTGGGTATAATGAACACGTGGTTTGAGAAGAGAGAGTCTCACTTGGTGACGTACAGGAGCGGAAGTAATGCGAGTCAGATTGACTTCTTTTTGGTAAGGAATGCTTGGCGTAAGAGCTTTACGGATTGCAAGGTGATACCTGGGGAGAGTGCGACTACGCAACATAGATTGGTGGTACTGGATTTCAGAGCTAAGGGTGGCCTTGGGAAGAGGCGGCCACAAGTAGAGCCAAGGATCAGATGGTGGAAACTTGAAGGGGAGCAGAAGGAGGCTTTCTTGGAGAAGATGGTTGGGACAAATGTTTGGGCAACTAGTGTGGAAAGAGATGTAGACTCGTTATGGGTCACTATGGCGCATAAGGTAAAGGAGGTGGCAAACGAGGTTCTCGGTGAATCTAAGGGGAAAGCTCTACCGAGTAAGGATACATCTTGGTGGAATGAGGAAGTGCAACAAGCAATAAGGGACAAGCGAAAATATTATAAGAGTTTGGGGAAAGGTAGAAGTGAGGAGAATTTCGAGAAGTATAAGGATGCAAAAAAAGCAGCAAAGAAAGTTGTAAGAGATGCAAGAGGAAAGGTGAACCAAGACCTCTACACAAGATTGGAAACTAGAGAAGGAGAGAAAGAGATATACAAAATTGTGCGCATCAGTGAAATGAGGACTAGGTTTAGATTACTTAGGTTAATCTCCCCTAAGCAAGCTTAACCATATGCTTAATTTCAAAGAGATAAACCCACCCTAAGAATTTAAACAAAAACAAAATTCTCATCTGAAAGTTGGTTTTTCATTTCATCAAGTCTGGCTATTACAATCGAAGTGAGACTCTATTTATAGAGTTTTTACTATCCTAAAGCTGAACAATATTTTAAAGAAAATAATACAATAAGAAAGGAAATACCAAAATTATTACTCTAATAAAATGCCTAGGTGTGCTGCTTCTGATTTGCTCTTCAATTTGCTGCTTCTTTGTGGTTTATTTTCAGCCTTTCCTTTTGATTGGAGTTTCTGCATTCACATAGATTATTGAGCTGCTTGTTTGCTTACTCTTGCAGAAATGTGGGACGTGGCATATGAAAGGAGAAAAGCAGCACGTGGACTGGTGACTCATCAAATCTGATAAATAGCAAACCCTTCATTAAGGGTTTCCTCATTTCCTTGCTTATCTCTTAATCACCTGCTTGATTAGTTTTAAAACTGATTTATACTTGATAAGAGCCTTTCCTCCCATTTAGTCGAACTCATTTACCCATAATTCGAGCCACACATATCTAAACAAAAGAACACAAACCCGGCTACACTAAAACAGAGGATTTCAGAAACGTACCAGCGTTGCAACGTATTTCAGACACATCAAAACTTATCGTATGAAGCTCTAAAAGGTGCCATTGGAAAGGTTAATTCTTGAACTTCAATTTAGACACAAATAGCACCCCATTTGATAATCTATCGAAGGAGATATAAGCCTTCAAAGTTCAGACCTATAATCTGTCCATCCTGATGAACGCCTGATGTTTTCATAATGTCTTCAATAAGATTTGTCCTCAAGTATTGGCTTTCAAACTTGAATGGCTTTGAGCATCTTTGACCTGCATCATTCTACCCTTCTAAAAAAATATTTGTCCTCAAATCTTGGCAAATCATATGAAAGATTTACTAAGTTTTGATAAACAATCCATTCCTAAAACTGAAGTTGTAGCTCCAACAATAGAACAGTAGCTTCATAAATTAAACCTCTTGCACTGGTTCTGGCTTACGGGGGCTGTAACTTCCAACTCCAAATTTTATAGATTACCCATGACATATCAGTGTGTAGATACAGACCTTACCTAACTCGCAGAACAATATTCACCCAAAAATTCAGTCGGAATCAGAAGTTATGCACATTTTCGTGTTGACAGGTCAGGACTGATCTGCAGGTTGTGTCAAATGCGCACCTGAATTGAAATGCTCATAACTTGAGTTCTAGAAATGATTTCAACTTGCAATCAAAACTGGAGCTTAGTTAATATTCCAAAATTTCCAGAATGATTTCTTGCTCTTTCATTCGATACCACAGTAATTCGCAGTACCTAAAAACATCTTGATTCATCTGCAGACTTCCACAAAACAGAGAAGTAACCTGAAGAAAAAAAAACTCATAATCCTACTCGAATGACGCACCTGAGACCAATTGAACTCGACCCCTCCAGGATCAAATACAAAACGAGTCGCCCTTAAGTTGCAAAGTGATTGACAACCCTCAACTAACAACTCAGAAAATTCAGAACTATGAATCATGGTATGTGCTTGAAATAAACAATGATCGAGCTTGAAAAACAGGTTGTGAAAAGGCTGTAAAGGTTCTTTGTGAGTGGTGTATAAGGCTAA
This sequence comes from Spergularia bocconei, assembly GCA_963457585.1. Lineage (NCBI taxonomy): Eukaryota > Viridiplantae > Streptophyta > Magnoliopsida > Caryophyllales > Caryophyllaceae > Spergularia > Spergularia bocconei. The sequence continues at coordinate 15,575,206 of OY734952.1, forward strand.
ACACAGAGAATCCTCTTTCTTTTTTTCTTGGCTTAACTCCTGTCTTTCACTTAAGTTGATACATACGATTTGCTTCAAGTTTTCAGAAACTACACCCACCTGTATATCAACTTCTATGACCATGGCTTCTTCACAAACTTTAATCTGTTTTTGAACTTCTTCAGCATCCTCCACATCTTTCATCACTGATTTAACATCATATACTTGCTCCTCAATGGCTAGTACTCTCAAGCAAATATCTCTAAAAGACGCACAAGACTCCATATCCAATTTGCCAACAATTTTTGAGTTTAATCCTAGGTAGAACAGTAACATGAAAGCACAGGAAACACTTTCATCACATCTACACATCAAAAACTCAAAATCTTCAATATACTCAGAAACATGCTTATGACCTTGCTTCAGCTCAACCAATTGATCATAGGCCTCATTCATATATGCTAATGTCAGAAATTTCCTTTTTCAGAACTTCTTTCATTTTGCTCCATTTTCTGATTTTCGGTTTGCCTTTATATTTCCTCAGAATCTTTAATTCATTCCACCATTTTTCAGCTTTTTTTCTAAAACAAGATGCAGCCAATTTAACCTTATGACATTCATCTATGTCGACCTTGTTCAGAATCACCTCCACTTTGCAAAACCAATTTATAAATGAATTCTCATCCCCTTTACCATCAAAGCTAGGTAGATTGAAGCTTGAATCATGCTCATACCTGGTAGAAAGAGACATTTTCCTTGCTACAAAGTAGCCCTCTTGCAATGGCTCCAAGTTGCTGTACCATCCCCTGTTTTTGCTCTGTTTGCTGAACTCCACTGCCTTCGACATGCTTACAGTGCATCCTTCACTTCGGGGTTGTGTTTAGGTTACTTTGAGATAGCTTAGGACCTGAGCCTAAGCTCTGATACCACTTGATGCACTCCTAAACACTATCAAAGCTCAAACAAATGATCAACAATTTGTTTTTTGGGATTTTCTGATTTTTGGACTGAAAATAAAGATATGGACTTGAAGATTGATTGATTCTCTCAACTCCTCTCCAAGAACTAGGTTTAGATTACTTAGGTTAATCTCCCCTAAGAAAGCTTAACCATATGCTTAATTTCAAAGAGATAAACCCACCCTAAGAATTTAAACAAAAACAAAATTCTCATCTGAAAGTTGGTTTTTCATTTCATCAAGTCTGACTATTACAATCGAAGTGAGACTCTATTTATAGAGTTTTTACTATCCTAAAGCTGAACAATATTTTAAAGAAAATAATACAATAAGAAAGGAAATACCAAAATTATTACTCTAATAAAATGCCTAAGTGTGCTGCTTCTGATTTGCTCTTCAATTTGCTGCTTCTTTGTGGTTTATTTTCAGCCTTTCCTTTTGATTGGAGTTTCTGCATTCACATAGATTATTGAGCTGCTTGTTTGCTTACTCTTGCAGAAATGTGGGACGTGGCATATGAAAGGAGAAAAGCAGCACATGGACTGGTGACTCATCAAATCTGATAAATAGCAAACCCTTCATTAAGGGTTTCCTCATTTCCTTGCTTATCTCTTAATCACCTGCTTGATTAGTTTTAAAACTGATTTATACTTGATAAGAGCCTTTCCTCCCATTTAGTCGAACTCATTTACCCATAATTCGAGCCACACATATCTAAACAAAAGAACACAAACCCGGCTACACTAAAACAGAGGATTTCAGAAATGTACCAGCGTTGCAACGTATTTCAGACATATCAAAACTTATCGTATGAAGCTCTAAAAGGTGCCATTGGAAAGGTTAATTCTTGAACTTCAATTTAGACACAAATTGCACCCCATTTGATAATTTGTCGAAGGAGATATAAGCCTTCAAAGTTCAGACCTATAATCTATCCATTCTGATGAACGCCTGATGTTTTCAGAATGTCTTCAATAAGATTTGTCCTCAAGTTTTCTATATCGATGATCCTTTAGATAGGAGACGGTGTGTTGTTTGTTCTGGTAAGAGACGCATTCTTGGTATTGAAGGTGTTGAAGATGAACAAGAATATGACCTATTTGATGAGCTTCCTCCCGTTATCATCAAAAGTCATGATATGCAAGAGACCTCTGATGAAATCTATGTTCGTGAAGATCACGATGAAGGATTATGGTTTGAAAATAAAAAGAAAAAGAAAAAGAAAAGTTAGCTGAAGGTAACTTTTTGTTTTGTAAATAAGTTAACTTAATGTTTGTGGTTCAGATTGTTCACTATTTTTATTTAATACTTTTAACACGTACTTTGTTTGTATTCTGCACATGCGTTTGATATTGATGAAAATACTAATTTTATTTTGTTATTTCAGGAGTTATATCATGGCTGGCAGAGAAGAGAATGCGCGAGACACTGAGTCACATGAAAATCTGCAAGAACATGGAAATTTACCACAGAAGCAGAAGAACAGTAGAGGGGCAACGTTTGGGAAAACAATCAAGCATATATTTGAGCCCATGTTCATTGAGTTTAATAAGGATGGTCAACCATGTGGTAGATGGCGTATGGATTACATTACTCAGCTTGGCGTGTTGAGTCGCAACGTGGATATCAACATCAAGGAATGGAGTGAGGTTGAACAAGGTTTCAAAAACACTATATGGCTTGATAGTCAGGTATGCATACCCACAAGTCCTCGTCCCAAGTTTTTTAGCTGCTTCGAGTTAGGCTGCCTAGTTTATTAGTCAACTGTACTATTTGTGCCTTTGAGGGCTATGTGAAAATCTTAGTACACTTCGTTTCATTATACTGTTTCACCTGAAACGTGGCTATCATGTTTCACCTAAATGAGTGCAATCAGAATCAGACATAAAGAAGCCACAACAACAATACTAAGACTTTGTGTGCTGGGAAATTTTGTTGTGATGTGTGGTAGTTTATAAAACATGATGGCCATGATAATGCCAACTCTGATCTTATTCTCTGTTAGTTGTGTCCTAAATTGTGTCCTGCCTAACTCGAATACGCAACAGAGGTCAACTTTCTTATTTCTTATCTTGTGTGTGTATTCTAAAGTTATCACTTGAACAAAAATATGAGCCTCATGTTTACCAATCACTTACTTTTTTATATTACACGAGTTAGCTTTCTTCTAATAAGCTAAAAGGAAAACAAGTTAAAAAAGAAAACTGCATTCGAGCCTAGCTTGCAACACTTACTTTTTGATGTGCACAGAATTTGTGGATGGAGAAAGAGAAACAAGGAGAATTCATTCCAAGTAGAATGGAGGATGTCCTGACAGTTGCTACAAACAAAAAAGATCATGGAGGCAGAACAAGAGGTGTTGGAAGCAGAGTTGGTCTTCAAGATCATTTCGGAAAGCCAAAAACTATTTGTCGTGGTCAATACTTTACAAATGAAGCCTTGAGGTTATGGGAACAACAAATTGCAACAAAAGTCAAGAATGACACCTTAGCCGAAATGGATGTGCTCATGAAGGAAAAGATTGATCAAATGAACATGATTATGGAGCAAAAGATTTCACAAATCATGAAACATGTTGGTATGAAATTGCTGCCTGAAACTGATGGTATGAGTCCTACCCGACCCGAACATAGCAGTTGTCACTCCATTCAGCTCAGTCCTGATCCATTTGATGTCATTGATGTACGTACTTCTATCTCTTGTAACATAATAGTATGTCCAACGTTTATCATGTGCCAATCAAATCGTCTATGTAATTTTTGTTTTTTAAGTATTGTTTTATCATGTAATGTAGGTTCAGACCCCGTGTTCGCTTGGTGTTGAGCTTCTTAGGGTGGTAGATTTAGTGGTGGTTGCTAAAGGGATGATTTGGCCTACTAAAGTTGGAGCTCCGGTGCACAGTGTTCCTTTAATGGCTGATCATGTGAGAGTTACCTTCGATGAGGTTATAGAGCCAAAAGCACTTCTTCCGGTTCCCTTTTTGGGTTTTGTGACAGTGGGTGAAGTGGAAGGGAGCAATGGACAGTGGCCTAAGAAGTGGGTACTTATTGAAAACGAGGTAAGGTGACCCTGAAGTAAGCTACTTTTTTTTTCTTTACCTGTTATTTTTTCTAGTTGTTGTTGGAGTGTCCATGATATTTTTTTCTCTTTTACTCTACATTATCAGAATGTCAGAATGTCCATGGTAAATGTTGGACAATTGTAGCAAAGAGACTTTGTTGAGCCCTCTCTTTTCATTACTCACGTTTGAAACACTAATCCACGTTTGAAATTGGCTTTTCTTTCGCTATGGTCAGAATTGCTATTATTTCACAAAGTTCTTCCGTAAGTTTCTGGGGTGGTGTCACAGAGATCAGAAAGTATAATATAGAGATCAGAATGTATGTATTAGCATAGAGAGTTTCTAGCTAATTTTTTCGCTCTTTTCTTGTTACAGAGATCAGAAAGTAGACCTTTTTCTTGTTATGATCACATGACGACTCACTTTAATTGTTTACACGATTTAATTTGTAGGTACCCCAAAATACAATGAAGAAAGACAATGGAAAAGATAAAACAAAGGACAGTGGAAAAGACACTAATGGGTCGCATACCAACCTTGGCAAAGAACATCTCGTAGAGGCTGAAGTTTATCGTACATTGGGTCTTGCCTCTCAAAATCTTCATAACATGTTGGCAAGAACGGCCAAAGATTTGAAGGTATACAATGTTAAATGTGTTGCGGGGGTGTACAGTTATGAACATGATATGAAGATACATGTTACGATTGATGATATCATCCAAATGTTCAAATTTGAGTGGTTAAACCTCTCAATTCTTTGGGGAAGGTGTGGATTTAGTTCATATTCTATTTTTATCACTTCTTTTAAACTTTAAGACATGTTTTTTAATCAAAAGTTTCTATTATTGTTGAAAGGTATTTGTATGAAATAGGTGAGCAACTTGGGTCAAACAACATAGGATTTTTGTGTCCACAAATGCTTAGCTCATGTGCTATCAATCCATCGGAAGCTGAAACCTACATAATTGATGTCTTGGTGAAGTCACAAGACAAGAAGTTTGTCATGGGAGCATACTTTCTAGTGTGAGTTCTATTTTATCAAAGTAATTTCTATAAAATTTATGACAAACTTAGTTATTATTTAACTTTAAACATATTGACAACAATCATTGGATGTTGATTGTTATTTATTCTACAAGAAATGAGCTATATTTTATGGATCCACAAGAACAACAATGTCCCAGGAAGCTACCATTATTAAGAGCATGTGTAAACAAGTAATATTGTTATATATAGGCTTTTTTTTTACGGCAACATTGCTATACTTTGATTACTTTTACTTACACTACCAAATAAGAATCTGTTTTTTTCTTTTATCTTTCAGTGCTTTTAGGGTATATTGTTCTAAAGGAGGAAAGCATGATGTGAAAAAAGGAAACTCTTTATCTTGGCCAAAAACGGAGGTAAGTATCATTTTCTGTGATATAGAAAATTAACATCATGTTATCTTTTGTTTTATTTTTTGACATTTAAAATGCGTAAAACTGTAGTGTCCTCAACAACCTGGGAGCTATGAGTGCGCATATTATGTGATGAAGTTCATGTATAACATCCTCATGATTCATTCAAAGGACGAAGAGCTAACCAAGGTATCTCTATTTATATATATGTGGATTCTTTTGGCTAACAATGTATTTATCTTATAATTAATGATAAAAAATTAATTGGACTCTATTTTTGTCTAGTGCTTCAAAGTTTCAACATTGTCGATGACTGATCTCAACCAAGTTCGAGATATTTGGTCAGAGTATTTTATGGATAGTTGCATATAAATTCTGATAAATTCAAGGTTAGTAATTCTCTAAGCTAGCTTATTATGCATGTTTTGTCATTTTTGTCAAAAGATCATGTTTTTGCCACTGGAAATATTGGGTGCTTATGAAGCATAGAACATTATGTGTCCATCAAATCATTTGTTCCTATGCGTGTATAGGCATGACCTTAGGAGTCTATAAATGCTATGAACCACAGTATTGCCAACCTCTTAGCGAGAGTAGAAAAATGAAGATTACAGTGGTATTATTTACTTACTCTTAGACATAATTCGTAAAGTCTCATGACTCATGGACATAATTCGTAAAGTCTCATGACTCATGGTAGGGAGCATGTTATCTGACCTACTATTAGAGTATACGTTCAACTAGGGTTGGCGTTGGGGATGTTCTTTGAATTCCAGTGCTGTTATGTTTTGATATATATATATTTTTTTATTACCGGCACTTATCTTGAATGAAGATAATGTCATTGACATGCATGCTGTATACGTTTTCTTTTATTGCAGATGTGGATAAATTGTGAGTATGACTGATGATAATTGCCTGATCGACTCCTCGTGGTAAAACAATTCAAATTTATGACTTCTTCTTGGTAATGGTTCGGTTTAATTAGTTCCTTTTGATAGTTTGGTAGCTAGATTCGTGGTTCCCAAAATTGTAGGATGTATCACTTCTGTGTGAGCCATTGTTACTAGAGCTCATCAAGATGCATGTGTATTTAGATGGTCTGAGAATACTAATGTCACACTCTCCTTGTAATCGAAATTGAAGGTTTTTTTTATATATGGTGATCCAAAAAGTTGTGGAAAGTTTGCTTGTCGGTGATATGTGGAGGTGTGATGGTGGTATTGTTTGTTAAGATGTATTGGAAATGCAGGTTGAAGAGCTATATGCTTGGAAAAGTTAATATTACGGGGAAGTGCTGCCCAATTTTTTGTAGGAATTGCCATTTATATGTTGTACGAAATTCGTAAAGAAAATGGGAGCAGCAGCAGTAGGCTAGCAGCAACGCCCCATTTCAAAAAAAAAAAAAATACATAAGGCGTCGGTTCTAGAGACATGTCTGACGCCTAAAGTACGCTTTAGGCATCGGTTGTACACAACAACATGACGCCTATAGTATACTTAAGGCGTCAGTTGTGCACAAATACATGATGCCTTAAGTATACTTAAGGCATCGGTTGTAGAGGGAGCCAAGATGCCAAAAGTGGACTTAAGGCATCAGTTTCTTATATGCAACGTTCCCCCTTGTCAACCGACGCTACAAACGTTAAATTGCGTCGATTCGTAATCGACGTCTTTTCTCTTTCACTTAAGGCTTCATCTCGATCCGCATCGGCCAAGGACCGACGCCTTTTGGGTTTTAGAACCGAAGCTACTTGGGGTTTTTCTACTAGTGTCACTCAGTACAACAATTGTTTGTTGATTTTGCATCGAACAACTGAGTAGTGATGGAGCTATTTATAGGCGCAAGGTGATCAGCTTTCTCCCGAAGGTACACCAATTCACCAAAGGTAATTGGTTTACCCTCTGCTACAAGTACAATAATGAACAAAATGGGCATTAAATGCCCTATGAAAAGCTACGACAACTTTTTTTAAATATAATAATAATAATAATAATAATTATATTATTATTATTATTATTATTATTATTATTATTATTATTATTATTATTATTATTATTATGAGTAATGGTATATTGAATGAAAATTCAAAAATAATTACAAGAAATTGGTGGGGAGCCGAGATACTATCTGAGCTCCCACACCTTTCGCTATGGAAAAACCAATCCTATTAAAAAAAAACTGCAGCCTGCGCACCGATATCATGCACCCTGGAGAACTGCTGGATCCGCTTGAGCAGAGCAACAACTGCTGGCTCCAATTGCACCCTATTATTATTATTATTATTATTATTATTATTATTATTATTGAGATGACATGTGGCACCTTGCCATAACAATTTTGGGCATACATTTGGAGCATCCTGTACCCTCCTTCTATGCCTCATGCCTCAGCTTTATTTTTCAATGAATTGTTAGCACGTATGAGTTGCTTATCCTCATTCATGCCCTATATGTTTGTGGCATTGATAAGGATAGTCTAACAGACGGCAACCTACGAAAAGTAGGCTAAGCCATTCTTATTCCTCAAATGTCGAAGGTACAAAACATAGATTACACAATAATATACATACAAATACTATTGTACATACAATCACTAAAGCCATTTATTTATGTTACAAGTCGACTTGGGTAGCTCACTCAAATTCCTACCTCTAGCTCCAACTAGTATTGATTTCCTGAAAACAGTTTATTATTGAAAGGGTGAGCTCAACAGCCCAGTAAAAGACAGTTTTCGACTTAACCGGATCAAGCAGTTGCTAAAATAGTAAAACAATAATAATTCGTATAAGCATAATAATTTCCAGCAGTAGGTAGTATAGTTCTGGTTAGTTCAAAAGTTCTCAGTCAGTTTTTTTTTACTCCCTTGGCAGGGTTAGACGGATATACTCGTTTCAAAGTTAGCCAGGACACATATCTAACCTACAAAATCAAAGTAGTTCAGAAAATAATCAGAGTTTGCCGTACTCGATCCTCTTTAAAAAACAAGCATTTATAGTTTATACAAAAAATAATACTATAAGCTAAACCAGAAAGAACCCCTTACCTGAATTCCAAATCAGCGCGTTAATACTCCGTGCGTTTTCTCGTTCTAAATAAAGTCGCGTAAGTTATTTATTTAAGATAATATTGGTAATGTAATATACTTGGTTTATACTTAGATGGAAATGAAGAAGAAGAAGAACTACCTTCTACATTGTTACCATTTTTGTCATACAAATCATAAAATTTAGTAATAATAGAAATGCATTTGTTCACATAATCTTCTACATTATATTCTTATCCTAATGAATTGTAATAAAATTCTAACATGTTTTTCAAATGTTCGGCTTTAACATCAGGATCAAGAATAGATGCAATGCTATATATAATAGGAAATTCAGAAAAATAACTCAACCATTTCTCACGCATTAAAGTAACAACAGGCTTTAAACATTCGTAATAAGAATCATCAACAATGGACATAGCCAAAACTATATTTATGCATTGTAAAATCACCAAGTGAACATTTGGCTCATAAACTTTCGAAAAAAACTTTTGTAGCATCATAATAAGATTTCAAAAGATTATAAATAGGTTCAGCAAGCTCCCAACTACTTGCATCGATAAGTGTATTTGGATCGGTAGAATGATGTTCATTATACAAAGTACTAATAACTTGTCTATACTTAAGTGCGGCCCCTAGCATGAAATAGGTAGAATTCCACCTTAGCTTGTTGGTGTATTGTAGACACCCGACTTGGGGGCTTCCCATTTTATAAACGCCCGATGATGAGATGGATAGTGGACACTGGGGAAGGTTTCGATTACCAACGCATTTGACTTCATAGTCTCGACCCAGATTTATAAAGGCCCCATATTTATCTCGTTTGGCTTTTAATAGGCCATTTTCGATCGCTTGGACTATTAGTAGCATTAGAGGCCGTTGACCATTAAATACTATCATTTTGCCAACAAATTAGTCAAGTCCAGCTCAATACCAAAGCCTACGTGACTTTGGTATCGTTTCAGCCCGCTGCTGGCAACTATTTGGAAACTCCAATTAATATCCTTTTGAGCTTTTAATTCCTTTTATCCTCACCATATTTTATCATTATCTTTGTTAATTAGCCTTTCATTAATAATTTTGATAACCAATAGACATTATGCGAGCTAGAGGATAAGATAAGGTGAGGTTGGCAACCTGTTGGCGACTATAAGTACTTGCATTTCTACGGACTCTAACGTGGACGTCCTTTTGGGAATAAGGTGGGATAACTAATTAGTAGTAGATGATAGGATAGAGTTGAATGATGATATTTGAGTTATCATAAACTCTTCCATAGTTTTTTCTCCAAGCATCGTTCGGCTGTCCTTGGTACTAAAAAACCCTATACCATTTCCTATATATATAGTTGTCATTTCATTAGAAAAAGGGGAGGAATATACCATCTAGGAAAAAGGACTCCATCGGCTTACCTTTCCAAATCCTCATTCTCACAATCTTGAGAGTAAGGTCACAAGCCATTCCTAAAATACGACACACACACATCAATTATTTGGAGAACCATTCACGATAACAAGGTCACCGCGTCGAAGGTTGAACTTAGACCGTTGGGTGAAGTGGTGTAAAGGGCTCGAAAACAAGGGTTGTGCGCGTTGGTATACGTAACCGAGATCCGCATGATGACCCAAGTATGTCCACCCGAGGGCCTAATTCTACTCTAAAATAATTTTGGGTTTATTGTTATTCTTGACTCATTTTAAAGTTTGCCATGATCATTTATGTGTGATTATTGTGGTGTCTTAGTTCAATGTGTCGTAACAAGTATGTCCCATAATTAATAGTTCATAGAACTTTGTTTAATAATCTTGCAACATGCAATATGGTTTTACGTAAACTTTTGCTTAGTTTTCATTGAAATATGTTTTCTTTATTTGTCAGCATTATTGTTGTCGTACAACTATTCGCGATCGTATAATTATTATCGTACACTTGCATGCTATTTGCTATATGATTCCGTAGTCGGTTATGAACTTTATATTTATCTTGGATCAATTAGTAGAGGTCGTCTTTCGCCGGGCGATTTAGATGCCTAACACCTTTCCAAATCTTACCTTGCAAAGGACCCATTCTAGGTTCGTAGGATCCTATAAAAAATCCTCCTGGCGATTCCAATTCCAATATAAAAAATAGCGAGACCCAATCGGTCCACCCCCAGGTCGGTACGGTATCTCATAGTGGTGACTCCGCTGGGGACTTTGATCCATTATAAATGTTTAGTTCATAATTGGCATTGCATTTTTTTATTTTTCGTATGGCATTTTAGATTGCATGCCACGTTAGTACGGAGGCGCATAAGGATTTAACCCAAAATTTTTAACCCAGGATGCATAGACTATACACGCGTTGGGCTCATTTGGCTTTCATGACGTGCAGTATGGTCGACGTCCGCCCCAAACCATACTCATCTTTTATGTGAGTACAAGAGGACCTTCTATTGCCACGGCTTCCGACCACAAATCAATAGAAGCATCCTTTGTTTGGGTTTCACTTGACCACCCTATACCCACTTGATTTTGTATAGCATCATAACGTGCTCTCAAGGTGGTTATTTGTATTTTTTAAATGCATGCTCGGTGATTATATGATTAGTTGCGGCACTTTTAGCTAAATTAGGACCTCTTTGTCACGTCCTTGCTTGAAACTTTTTGTGTCAAGTTTTTTGTGTCGACAACTCATTAACATCTTAGAATTCAACTTTAGTGTTACATCTCTGTGAAATTGTTTGTGTTATCAGTGGATCATTTCGTTGTCACATCCATTCAATATAGACCCATATTAAAAGCATGACTTTCGTACCACTTTTATCTAATGAGGAGTCACTGCGTTGTAAATTTCATGAGTCAAACGTCTTTGGCAACTCCTTGGCATCTCAGGTTGTTAGTGCTTCTAAAGATCAAATCCTTTCCATGTGTAAAACACTTTCTCATGTCACTTTCTTAGTTTAGTGCCAATAAGATGCTTCCTAGTTGTTTTATGCATCTAGAGTCATAATCTAAGCACAATTGTATAGGGGGTATGAGTCTCTTTATGGACATATACGTATATTTTCCAATGTCGTCAATCATACGTATCCGGCAACTATTTGGCAACCTTCGAACTTGAGCGTCGCTTTTGGCAACCTTGTGGCATCTACTGTATTCATTAATTTTTGCGAGTTGGAATTAACAAATAAAAAATGCGAGCTAGCAACTAGTATATTTTTACTTGCTCATTTTCAACTAAACGAAATATTGACCAGCAACTAGCTTAGTGCAAACGAATCGGCGATGTATTAAAAAAATGAAAAAATGCTCATTCAATTTCTTTGTGCGTTAAGTTGATAGATACATTGTTATTGCAATTAAATGAATTTGTAACACATATATTTATCATCCAATCACGCCAAAGTATTTTTAGACGATTATCCCTCCACGCATAGCCAAGAATAAAAATCATGAACGCGAATTCGAATATGTGCAAGGGGATAATCGTCCAAAGGCCATGTATTTGATCATCAATCAAAAAGGGGATTTTACACTCGAATTTGAAGACGACTTCTACCTCACAAACTCAACGAGGAGGACAACATACGTCCGCATGGCTCATTTCAACCTAGATCATTCAAGAAGTGGTAGAATCATATCAAAAGAAGGATTGTTTTCAACTACGATCATTAATCGAGGAAGAAATTTCATCTGTTCAAGCTTAAATTGTTCGACAATTGGATATGTAATGTCATTATTTGTAATGCTGAATTTTAATGGCCATAATTTGATAGTATCTTTTTATTTCCAAACCTATTCCAAGACTAGGGTAGGAAATATTTAATGGCATATACTTATACGATTTTTATGTCTATTTACAAATGATCTCGAATGCCAAAATTTTTGTCCAAACAATATCCATTTCTTTTGAGACACAATGAGCATAATTTAATCAAACTTGTTCCCAACATTGCCATTAATCAAACAAATTTCATATTTTGATCACAGTTTATACGCTGTGGAACTTATTTGCCTTGAGAATCTCATAGCATGATTGTTTTGTGTACCTTGTGACACGGGTATGGTAAGGTGGTGGCCAAGACCTATGTATGACACATAGAGACCACGAACAAAAAGCTACATTAAATAGTGAGGTTGAGTGAGTTTAGGATATTTGTATGACCAGTGTCCAACATTACAGGATACAAGAGTGTTTAGTGGTTCTAAATTTTCACATCCGCATGCTCATATCCATAGCATGGCCATTCCCCTAAAGTGAGGGTCCACCGGTCCGTCATTAGGTCTTGGAATGAAAGTGGTAAGATTGTTTGGTCACTTGTGTCACATTACAAGGGTTGCTATGGAATTTGTTAGAATTATAGTTCTCACTTACCTATTTTGCGATCAAAGATATCTCCTCAAAACCATTGCCTTGAGCTTTTCATTCTACATTTCATATCCTCATAAGGTCAAAACTTAAAAAGTCATCATCAAAAGCCTTTAAGCTCATTTCAAATTCACACGCGCATACATCCTAGCACTACTCTCTTACATGGGGTTCTCGTCACCAAACGAGGCACTACCTGGTGTTAGAATTTGGCAAATGTTTCATAATCATTCTCAAACCCTTAAGGATTCAATACTCTACAACAAATTTAGAGTACAATTTTATGATGTCTAGACCATTGATGCTTGTAAAAAATGTTCAAGTCAAATACCATCTACAAATCGGGATAATGGACGCGTCGCTCATCCAAGTATTTCTATAGTCACTTATGCATATTTTCATGATCTTGTAGCACCCTCCATTGATAATTTGGGTTAATTTTCAAGAGAGATCATGGCTTCAGTCCCAGTCAATAAAACCAAGATAAATTTGCATAGGATTAACATGGCTTGGATGCAGCTAGTATTTTTCACTCTAGACGTCATTCCCAGTTTAGTGTTTTAAACTTGAATTGTACGTACAATGATCACACGTACAAAGACTCAAAGATGCTAATCCAAGAACCGATGTCTACACACATAAGCAGATATCACGTCCATGGATCACACAAGTCCAGAGATGCAGATTCGAAAAAAAATTGGGTCAAGTTGCACAATTCTACTTCCTTGCTCAAATTACATTGGATTCATATTTGGAGATTCTTCCTTCATTCGATTGGTGGCAAGAAGACCCAGGCGACATATCTAGAGCAACATGTGACACATTTGTGGCATACCCAAGTCAGTGCTCAACATATCAATCAAGACAACGACAAGAGTTCATAATCAGCGTAAAGAGTCACTCATCTCGAGTCATTTCTTAGTCTCTTAGGACTAGCGTCTCTTTTTTTATTGTCATCTATCCTTGCGTCACCAACAAACGACGCCGCAACAACAACACAAGAGCATAACGATTAACCGTGAGCAATGAACTCACAAAATAAGCAAACCACCAATGATATCTTAGATCCGTAGTCGAACAAAATAAGTCGAAACTAAAATCAGTTTTACTCAACTTTGGGCCAAACAATGGCCAATAAACGAAACACAACAGATCATGATCATCACAAAACCAAAATTGACAAATCAAGCGGTAACGATACGCACACCAACACAAAAATCCAAGTAATTAAAGTGGACACCAACTTCATCTGTACCGAATAAACCATCTCCGTAACCCACAAACAAGATCGGCGAAACCTTCTGAGCAATTATAAGTATCTCGACATCGCAAATCCCAAATAACAAATAGAGGGGTTTTATTCAAACACAAAATCAAAAATAACATAATAATAATAATAATACTCCTAAATTGACGATGAAACCCTAAAACACTAGATCACGAATAACAAAACTCCGGCGAACAACGAAATCCCGCTGGCAGGCATATAATCAGGCATTACTGAATATATGCCCATCGACAAGTAGAGAAAGCACCTTTTTTTGGAGTCCTCTACGAAAGAAACTCTGATACCATATCTGTAATATCCCGAAATTTCAAAATATTTTATATTTATTAATTAGATATTTTAATGAAAAAGATATTTGATAATTAATTGAGAGTCGTTTTCAAAACCGAAATCGGAAATGGTTTTAGAGTCGGGTTTCTACATAGGATTTCTAATTTCTGATTTGGGCCATTTCCTAAACATTACAACAACCCAACTCAATACATTGGCCCAAACACAAACCATACCCCAACCCAACAAATAAGAAATCAGAAAAAAAAAAAACCGACTCTCTCTCCTCACGCAGCCCCCCCTTCCTATAAAAAACACAGTTTCCTCTGTTTCTCGCGTCTCCCTCTGCCTTTCTTCTTCTTCGCTCGTCCTTTCGCCGCCACCCTCGCGTCTTCTTCTGCCCACCTGCACGCCGCCGGTCGTGCGTCCGACCACCACGTCCCCTTTCTCTTCCTCGCCCAACTTCGTGAGCAACAACTTCATCTCTCTTTCTCCCCCTGTTTTCGTTTCCTTCGAAAATCATTGATTTTAATTCGTTTTTATTGCTCTAATTCATGCTTAATAAGTTCTAATATATGTTATAAGTATTGGGTAATCGATTAAGGGTAGTTTTATGCATAAAGATTTGATTTTGATGATGTTTTTTAGTTGATTTTCTTTAATTACGAATTGGGTTTAATTAGTGTAATTATTAGAATTAAGTTCAATTAGTTCATGAATTATGATTCTAGCATGTTTATAATCTATCACTCATGGGTATTGAATTAATCTTGAGATTTAATTGGAGTTTTGTTCATGATTGAATAAATTGTAAAATTGGGGGAAATTATGGTTAATTGCTTCTAAACTAGGTTAATTACCTAAATTTAATTATGGTGGTTGAAATTTCGACATGGTAATAATTTAGAGGTTTATTTTTCTGATTTTCGAAATTTATTTATTGTTTTCGGATTTATGGGATTTTATGTATTAAAATATTGGTTTTTCTAAATAAAACATAATTTAAATTGTTAGATTAATTTCCAATTAAATTATGATTATTAAGAGTTTATTTTTATAAGTTAGATTCTGTTTTAAAACTAATTTTAGGCCCTTGGGAATTTATATAATAAATTGAATGTTATTTGAGTAGTAGTAGCTAATTATTGAATTAGATTTGTAATTGTTGGTTAATTGATAATTGTTGGTTTAGAATATAGATTGTGATGGGCATTGCATATAGAATAGAACTAACATAAGTATTAGATGAATGATTGGGAAAGATTGAGTTTTAATTTGGGAATGTCGTTTGTATAATTGTAGAGCCTGAGTTCGTAGACGAGGAGTACTAGTGATTGTTGTGCTATTGAGTTTTTCCGTTTGCTTAAAAAGGTAAGCTAGCATGCTCAACCTTTCTTAAACTTGTAGAAACCTTTCAAACTTATGTGCTAGATGTGATTGGTGATTGGATGTGAACATAGTATCATGATAGGTGGAGAACAATTCAATTTATACAATTATCGTATTATGATTGGTTGGAATTAATGTGATGGTTTTGGTATATGGTATATGGTATATGGTATCGCTTACGACAAATATGTTATTTTGAAAGGTAATCTTGAACGTATATTGAATTGGTTGATTTGCTTTGGTTTGTGGGCGCATAGCCAATTTATATTATGATGTTGGTTTGGTATTGTTTTATATGATTTGTGATCAACAACTCTCTCAATAAGATACTGGTTACTTAGACGGAGCAAAAGAACTCCTAATTATTTGTTCGAGCCAAAATAGCTCATATTTATTCGTTTGAGTCAAAAGAACTCCTATTCAAATGTTTGGGTCGCATTGACTCCTATTAATTTCCCCACCGCATCGGTTTTTAAGAGGGTTATGCTCTAGTCTACTCTATTTGGGTTAAAAATACCCAGTAGGGGGTGTGCACACTTAAGGTCTAGTAGTCTTGGATTATGGATTATGGATTATGGTTGATAGGATGAATTGGCAAAAGATTCAGTTCATTACTAAATAATAAGGATTATGGATTATGGACTATGGATTATGGATTGTTGTCTATGAACTGTGACTTATAACTTCTTACTCGTGATCAAATTAATGTTCGGTGGATTTTGGATTGTGGATTGTTAACTATGAATTGTGGATTATGGAATGTTTCTTATGCTATTAGTAAATGATGAATTGGATGGTGAATTGTGGAATATGACATTAATTGTTGCATTGGAATTATTATTGGATGATTATATGTTTATGTGCTAAGTGTGTTTTCGAAAATAAAACTAAAACGTTTTCAAAATCCAGGTAAGGGTTTCGGGTTTTAAACATGTTGAGGTGTTAGCTTACTCAATTTTCTGACTTTTTCAACTGTGGTTTTTGTGCTTTAAATCAACCACAGGTTTGGAATGATTGATGCATGCGGGAGCGACGACTCATTAGACAATAGTTGGATTTAATAAATTAGACTTTCATTTATTAGACAATCTATTGAACTTAGACTATTTCATATTTATATTTCAGACTTTGGATCATTATAATTTTAAGTATTGGATGTAATAGACAATTTTAGATCATTAGACTTTTATACTGTGGCTTTTGAAATCTCCTTGCATTCGGGTCTTTGACTCGAGTGCGGAGTGACACCTCTGAATTTCCTTATTTGTGTTTTGAATCTCGATAAAAATGTTTTTAAAAAAGAAAAGAAATTTGGGGGTGTTACAATATCAGATAACAAATTAGCCAAAAGTCTAGACTGATAGTTAGGGCATCCACAATGGTCTTATATTTCAGTTACCCCTTCACGCAAACGTCCACTTGGGCTTGAAGCGCGGGTAATTCACTGGCCCACAACACACAACACTTAAATTGAGTTTTTTTTATTAAGTCTCCAACACAAACAAGGGGGGGCTACATGGATTTGAACTTGAGACCTTAGTATGATCGCTGAGACTCTGATACCATATCAGAATTATAATACATGATATTTGGGGAAACTCTTAACATTAATATAATCTCGTGAAATGACTGGTTAACAGATTGTATTCCTAAATTGCGTATCGTAATATTGTAATATTGCAATATTGCTTAACCTGAACATTCCCTAATATTCTCTATTATGTTATGCTAATGGTGCTGAAATTTAGAGTTAGAGTTGTAAAGTAGGTGTCATGCTTGGTGTTGTATTGTTTTACATTTGAGAAACATGTTTTAAGGTTGAGATCGAGAGCAAGTTGAAGTTATGGTTAACATTAGACTGATTTGGAGATTTTTGTATAATTTGGGTGATGATGTATAAATAAAGAGTATAATAGAACTAGGTAAGTATTGAGTTATATAAGCAGAACCGTCTCACAGATTTCGAGGGCCTGTGCGACTTTCGAATTTTGGGGCCCCTCTCAATATGTATAAATACAAAGGATGAATTAAGGATTGATTTTAAGTTGCGCAAATATCGTTCGAAATTTCTTAAAATTCCGCAATTTTTCACTTTTAAAAAATATTTGGGCTAATTTAAGGTTAAAAAAGATTTGAAACAAAATTGATACTTAGAGTACACCTCTAGTAAAAAAAAAAAGGAGAAAGGAAAAAAACATAAAGGGTAAAAAGGAGAGTAAAAAATGCCATCTTTGATATTTAAAATATAAATAAAAGGCTAAAATGTACAAAGTGGGATTTGAGCCGGTGAGATGCTTGGAAAACTATCATGTACTTAACTAGCAGGCTGCATGAAATACAATGTAATTTATGATACAAAATTTATAGATAAGAGGCCCTTATGAGTAGGGGGCCCCGTGCCACCGCACAACGTGCCCGAGTTAATAGCTGGCCCTGTATATAAGCATAAATGATTCAGTGATACGAGCATAAGGGAGATGAGGGGTTATATAAACCATGTTGGTTGTAATTTTTTTTTGGTTGAAATGTAAATTTTATATAAATCAAAGAATCGAATTTTTTTTTTTACATCTTTTCCTACTGATGGACCATCAACAGAAAACAATAACCAAAGACAAAACCCTCTTTCCTACAATCACCATTACAACAGTCTATCCTCTATCCATTTCCTATCTTTAGCTTTGATATTATGACTGCACTTCCTATATCTGCTCCTCACTTCTTTTTTGACCTTTCCCGCAATACTTTCCGGCCTCATCACAACTTCTTCAAATCTGCATTTGTTTCTCTCAAGCCATATATGATAGGTAAGGCTGCAGATTATTGTTGTTGCAATCTGATTCCTTATTCTAAAACCCATCCTCTTCTTATTTCACCATTCAATCGCATCAGACTCAGGGATATCTATCTTCGCCCATTTCTGGATTTCTATCAAGCATCTCTTGTTGTATGCACACTTGAAGAACAGATTACTGTGTGTCTCTGATTCTCCCCGACACAGAAAGCACTCATCCTCATTGCACACCCCAATCTTCTTCAGTTTATCTTTAAGCTGTAGCTTGTTGAGTTGAGCCATCCAAGTGATGAATGCAGCTCTAGGTATAGCATACCTTGTCCAAATACATTTCCCCCAGCTTACCTTAGGATGGCTCCCAGATAACCATTTGTACCCTTCACTTACAGAGTACACCTTTGACGTGCCTATCCATTCCCCTTTCATTTTTTCTTTCACATGACAGATTTTTCCCAGTGCCAGCTTGAGTCTACAGGGGGAGTGTAATTTCCCCATTGATTATCCTTCAAGTACACACAATTCACCCATTTAATCCACAAAGTATCAGCTTTTGAGTAGATCCAGTTAACATACTTCCCCACACAAGCCACATTCTAGTAATCTAGTTAAACACATCTCTGAGTCCTAATCCTCCCATTTCCTTAGGCACACAAATGTTCTCCCATGCTACCAGTGGCACTCTCACTAAATGCTCACACCCATCCCATAAGAAACTCCTGCAAATGCTAGTAATCTTCTTTAGGACAAGCTTTGGCAGCAGAAAAATTCTTGCCCAATAATCATGAAGATGCATCAGAACATCTTTCACCAAAACCAGTCTTCCTGCATAGGAGAGTTTTCAAGCTCCAATTGCTCGAATTCTACTCACAATTCTTTCTGCCAGAATGTTGCATTCTTTCACTGATAGTCTTCCAGCTGTGATAGGGACACTCAAATATTTGAATGGTATAATCCCCTTCCTGAACCCAGAGAAGTCCAGCACTTCATTTACTACATCTGATCCCATCCCAGGGAAATATCTCTCAGATTTTGAGGTGTTTGAGCACAACCCAGAAGCTTTTGAAAAGTTAGAAAACCCCCTAAGCATCAATTTTATAGATTGAGCATTTCCTTTAAAGAAAAGTAATAAATCATCTGCAAAGTAGAGATGATTTAATTTCATTCTATGACACATAGGGTGATAAGCAAACCCCCTTTTCTCAGCCACCACCATCAGTATTCTGCTCAAGTACTCCATACATATTGTGAAGAGAAGTGGGGATAGAGGGTCACCCTGCCTCAACCCTCTTTTACCTTTAAAGAACCCAAAATTTTCCCCATTTAGAGCAATGGAGAAAGAAGGAGACTCCACACAAGTCATAATCATGTCAATAAATCTCTGGGGAAATTCCAAAGCCTTCATCATTTCTCTTAGGAATTTCCATTCCACAGTGTCATACGCTTTCCTCAAGCCTATTTTCATCATGCATCTAGGAGAGCATCCTTGTAGACACCCTACTTGGGGCTTCCCTTAAAGTGCCCGATGATGAAGACGGACTTAATACGCGATATTCAGTTTTGTTTACCAATGGGTTCATATCTTAGTTTGGGGCTAAGTTACCGTTAGTTTAGAATTTGGCCCAACTCCTTATTGGTGGATTGGTAGTATCCTTTGTGTTGGACTTAGTTCACCGTAGCCCATTACCAAGAAGAGGAGGGACCATAATAGCTTGACCCTTTACGTAGCATGCATGGTGAAGGGGTTGGATGCCACTCCAAGTAACTGGCATCCAAAAGAATTGCACTTGCTTACGCCTTTCCAGAAGTTTGTTACACTATATTATCATTTCATTTATCTCATTTTGCCGGATAAACATTTTATCCATCTTCATATCACAATTCATTTCAGTCATTATCCTTTCATAATTATCAACATTTCATCCTTCGATTTGTTATTATCTACACACATTTTAACACCATTGCAAACTCTATCTCTTTGGTTTCTTGGAGATTAAGCCTAGGGTAGCTGAGCCTAGCTTAATTCTCTTATATATAGGAACCTCATACCCTCATTTTAACCTATGGTAACACATTATGGAAACACGCTTGAAGGCGGCGACGGAGCACCGACCTTACAACACTACGCACACCTATACACAAAACACTTGAACACCCAAACACATATGGCATTCTAGGATCATACCAAGGTAACCAAGAGCAAGGCTAGATCGATGGCTAAGTGGCATACAAGGGTCGAAATTGGAGGCTGGGCTCGTTAGCAAACAATACCGAGGTCCGCAAAACACATCGCAGATAAGTCCTGAGGGCCCTTAATTAACACATGTTCTCTGTCTTGTTTTGATCATAATATAAGTCTACCTTCTGATTATGTATGCATAAATTACGTACGTCACTAATTTTGGTCTTTGCAAAGCATGTTTTGTGTTTTATTCTATAGTATACGTAAGTTTATGATTCATGCATGTGCATTTGTTTACATTCTCGTCAAACATGGTTACTATGTAGTTGCTAATTAAGCATGGTTATTATGTATTATTAGCATATTCCTTTGCCGTGAGTACGTATACTTTTTGTGTTAGATTGATTTATTTTGTTCGCATGAATTTAATTCTTTTTGCATGCTACATGTTATGTGTTATACGTCGTCGTTTAATTACTCTTAATTTATTATGGATCAATTAGTAGAGACCGTCGACCACGACGAGCGGTTTGGGTGCCTAACACCTTCCCAGCCCGTAACCTTGCACGAACCCATTCTAGGTTCGTGGGGTCCTAAAAAAGAAAACCTCGCTGGCGACTCCTGCTCAATAGCAATTCATTTATGGAGGGCGAATCGGCCCACCCGGCCGGTACGATACCTCACAATCCTTTTCTATGGTAATTTCGAACCAAGTCCTGACAAATCAAAATATTGTCAACAATATCTCTTCCTTGCACAAAAGCCCCCTGATTCTTACTTATGATCTTACTTAATCTATCACAAAGGATTTTTGAGATAGCTTTATAGATAGTGTTGCAACACGCAATTGGCCTAAAATCAGTCACTGAATCTGGTTGCTTCACCTTTGGGACAAGGGTAAGAGTGGTGCAATTGATCTGTCTCAGCAACTTAGTTGTATTGAAGAACTCTAACACAACATCAGTTACTTCCTCCCCTACTAAGCTCCGAGCATCCTTGTAGAATTGGCTTGAGAAACCATCAGGCCCCGAGCTTTTTGTCCCTAGAATTTGAGAATATAGCATTCTTAACCTCCTCCCTTTCTACTCTTTTCATCAGCATTTCCTTCATTCCCTCATCTATTAACATTCCTTTCTTGACAATATTGACATGTACCTTGTCAGTGGCATTAGCATTACCCAATAGACTGATATAGTACTCCAGAAAAGCTTGTTGAATGCTATTCTCCTCCTGATGCATATGCCCTGTGGTATCTTTGATTCGGTAGACATTGTTCCTCATTCTTCTAGTCTTGATTGAAGCATGAAAGTAGGCAGTGTTTTCATCCCCCTCTTCCAGCCAATGAATTTTACTCTTCTGTCGAATATATTCATATTGGGCTTTGTGGAGAAATTTGTAGTGCTCAGCAGCTTTACTTTCTTTCTCTTTTTTCTCTTTATCCTGAGGATCATTGTGCAACTTTTCCTGAATATCAATCAAATCATGAAGAGCTTGAGCAGCAGCATTTACACATTAGAGAACATTTCTTTATTCAACGCTTTCAGGTTCTTCTTCAGTTCCTTGGTTTTCGTAGTGACTCTAAACATAGCAGTCTCATTCACATCTAGCTTCCAGCCTTCTCTCACAATTTCCATGCATTTTGGTGAAGAACTCCACATGTTAAAGTATTTGAATCTTTTTGTTGTTCTCACCCTTTCCCTGAATAAGTTAACCACATAAGGGCAGTGATCAAATATTCCTTCAGGGTGGAAAAAGGCCTGACTCTTCTGAAACTTTTGAATCCATTCCACATTGATTAGGGCCCTATCAATTTTGCTGAAGACCCTTTTATCACCTTGATGTGCGCTATTTCGTTGTGGTTAAAGTCGGGTTTTTGAGGTGTTTAACGTTGATTTTTGGATCATTTGACTACTAATTATATTATTTGGTGTGATTCGTGTTTGATAAAAGAATTAGTGGTTATTATGACCATTTGGGAACCTTAAGAATGCTGAAATTTGATCCGGTTATGCAAGGCGAACTTTGGAGTTTCATATCTCTCAGAATATTTGGAATGTAGCTTTGAAACCAATTGGAGATGAAAGTTAATGATCTTACCTTTGCAAAACGTGGTTACACGCCTCCACCGGATAAGTAACGAAAAAGTTATGCGAGTTTGAAGACGGGACCAGAGTGCTGGCTGTGGTCCGCGGAAAATGAGGCGCGGTCCGCAGGTTTCTTGAGCGCGATCCGCGGTTGGCGTCGAGAGCTACTTTCCGTATTTCTATATTTTCCGTATTTTATCGTTAGACAATATTAATACCTAGGCTTTACGTTTATTTTCATAACTTTTGCAAGTCAGACTTATTTTTGGGGATTATTAAAGAACTCTATGGAGAACTAATTCCTCCATCTTGGTTATTGTGAATTGAAGCCGTCAATTATCGTCAGATTGTGAGATTATCGTCTATTCAATTCCTTTGTGTGTAATTTCAGTTCTCTTGTCTTAATATTGCATGATTTATACATGTTCTTGCTAGGAGCGCTACTAGTATAGTACTTGTATGTTTCTATCGCTAAAATCGTAGCAACTGCATCTTTCTAATTGATTGCTGATTCAACGTTAGATTGTTGTAGAGAGAATTGATTTATATTCGATTTAAGCCATGTGTGTTTGAATTGATTATCTTCGTTGAAATTCTTCTAGATCTTATTGCTTCTATTGAAATATATCTAGGCGCGTGTTCTAGGTTGATTAATATAATCAACTTTGATACACTGATTCGTTCGAGTTAATTACTAAAGGAAGAATAGGAATTTCGATTTTGCAACGATTTGCTCTCGGGATTGAATTAGGTGAATATCGATGATCAATTGATAATTGTTGGTGGATTGAAACAGAAACCAAGACTTTTCTTTAATTGAATTCGACTCGTTTGTTTTATTAGTTGCTTAGTTAATCAACTTTCAATCAAACCCCCCCCCCCAATTGGTTACCCAATCGACGTTACATACTCAGACATTAACTAATTCCCTGTTGATACGAACTTGCTTGCCCTACTACATAGTTTTAGGATAAGTATTGATTTAATTTGGTGCAAACCACGACAATTGCCTACCAAATTTTGGCGCCGTTGCCGGGGAATTGGCGTTATTTGTCTTTTGTGTGTTGAGCGTTTGATTTATTGTTTGTTTCCCTTGATTGTGATGATCTATGGCTATTTTCAAGCTTGGTCAATTAGATAACGAAACTTTTCATGAGTTCTTCTCTAGATTAAAAATTTGCGTTGACTATTCTTGGCGCTCGTGGTCATTTTTACTCTGATTATGATTTATGATATTCTGTCATAAAAGGTATGAACCATAAAACATGGAAGTTGGCACAATATATGAGTAATGGGAGAATTTCAGACATGTGAGTTGATGAGTGTTGGGATTTCTTTTATTTCATGGCTTTCCAATGTTTAGAGGTAGAGTTGAATGCTCCACCCCCTTGTTTGATGAGGAATGATGAATTTAATGAGCCCAATAAAAATTTTCTCGTTAATAATGAGCCTATAAGATTTATTGAGCCTAGTGTTCTTTCCCACGAGAGTGAGATGTTTGTTTCTTTGAGGGATGTTGATGAACTTTTAGAGGATGGGTCCAAGGATGATGTAAAAGAAGATGAGGACGATGAAGTTATTGAGGTTTATATTCCACCGAATGAGGAGCGAGCTCTAATATCTATGGATGAATCTCTTTTGTTGGTCCTTAAACCTCCAATGATCTTAGATCGAATATCTCCTCAACCATCTGACCCTTGTTTGACTAATGAACCCATTATTAGTATGAAATTGTTTTTTGATAGCAGTCCTCGAATTGAACCAAATCTTAAGCCACATCAAGAGTTTTTGAGAACGATCCACATGTGATTAGTTGGGTTAATTTGCTACCCTTATACAGTAACTATTCTCGATTGGTTGACAAGTTGACAAGATCATTGACTCCTATTATTGCTAATATATATGTATTATTTTGCTATGTATTCTTGTCCAGAGACTTTTTGCAGGTTTTTCACTTGAGAGCTTTGAGAGCTTCTTGAGCATGGAAGTTGGCAACTGCGTCGAGCCAACAACGTTAAACAACAACGCTTCTTGGGAGGCAACCCAAGTAGTTTTATTTTATTTCTATTTTGTGTGTTTGTATTTTTATTCCTTTGCTTTTTAATGTTTGTTTGTGTGTGTAGGTTTTCAAAAAAAAAAAATTAAATTAAAAAAAAAATTGAAAGAAAAAAATGCCCGGCGACTGCAAGGTAAGCATTTCTTTTTCCTTATCTCTCTCCCTTCTCATACTTCTCACCTTTCTTACCCACCGCAATTTTTGTTCACCATGTTTCTTGGACCATCTCTCTTTGTTTCCTACCCAAGCTTAACCACTTTTGCTTGTTGTTCCTACCCAAGTTTGAACCCTTTCCCTCAATTTTGGACCACATGATTACTTTTGGAGTATTTGGAGGGTCGGTTTGTGCTATTTGACAGTGGTGAGGAGGTAGTTGGGTTAGTTGTTACGTGTATTATTCTCAGAGGGAGATGGAGGATTTGTGAGGAACATATGGTTGATTGGTGGCGACTTTTCCTTGAGAGTGTTTGGGATACGGTGTGAGTTGAGAGTGGCTCTACACCCTGTTTTTCTTTCTCTATGAGCCCACTGCTTTCAAAAGGTTGAGGAGAATGCTCGTTAGTTATTGTTGGAGAGCATGTTTCGATTCCTATGGGTGGAGTGCATCCTTTTTGGTCTACCGTTGCATCTTTATGAGATTTTTCCTTCCCCATTTCATTGTTGTCCAATTTATGTTGTTGTGTTTCACATTGAGGACAATATTCAGTTCAAGCATGGGGGAGTGGATCCTCATTGTATATTGTATATTGTATCTACTTTGTAAGTTTATTGCTTGCAAAAAAAAAAAAAACGAAAAATGAAAAAGAGGAAAAAAGAAGAGAGAAGAAAGTCAGGAAAGAGAGATGAGCAGAAAAGAAAGTAAGGACAAAGACACGAGAGAAGAAAGTAAGCCGGTAAGCATGGAAAAGTTAACGAGAGGCTAGGTGAAAACCCGAAAGGGCGCCTAGGCAAAATGAGTGGAGTGTGCTACTGTACCGGTGTTGCAATAAGAAGGGTGTATTGAAGGTCGTGTCTGGGTAGGTTTCTCTTGGCTGGTATAAGGAGGTTCGGTTGGATTGAATAGTATGGTGATAGGATAGAAAACCTCGATTTCCTTGGTTGTTTTGGGATATTGGTGGCTATTCGAGGTAGTCTTTGATCCGATGGTGTTAATCCGAACCTAGGCTCACGAGGGAGTTGAGTGTGAGCGTCTTTGGGACACTTAGGACATTTTAGGTCCCTTTGCCATTTGGTTTCTTTGTGGTTTTGATTTGTGATGCATAAGATAGTTAGGGACCGTTGCGTTGAGGTTACATCCGTGACGGCCCCTAACTAGCAAAGACGAGTACCATGGATGAAGTAGAGGAGATAGGTAGAAATCTTATTGCTCCCGTGCTGCCTGTTATAAAGGCCTTAGAGAAATTTTGGTGGTTGTTTGTGATACTCGAGGACGAGTAAAGGTCTAAGCATGGGGGAATTTGATGTGCGCTATTTCGTTGTGGTTAAAGTCGGGTTTTTGAGGGGTTTAACGTTGAGTTTTGGATCATTTGACTACTAATTATATTATTTGGTGTGATTCGTGTTTGATACAAGAATTAGTGGTTATTATGACCATTTGGGAACCTAAAGAATGCTGAAATTTGATCCGGTTATGGAAGGCGAACTTTGGAGCTTCATATCTCTCAGAATATTTGGAATTTAGCTTTGAAACCAATTGGAGAAGAAATTTCATGATCTTACCTTTCCAAAACGTGGTTACACGCCTCCACCGAATAAGTAACGAAGAAATTATGCGAGTTTGAAGACGGGACCAAAGAGCTGGCCGCGGTCCGCGGAAATTGAGGCGCGGTCCGCGGGTTTCTTGAGCGCGGTCCGCGGTTGGCGTCGAGAGCTACTTTCCGTATGTCTATATTTTCCGTATTTTATTGTTAGACACTATTAATACCTAGGTTTTACGTTTATTTTCATAACTTTTGCAACTCAGACTTATTTTTGGGGATTATTAAAGAACTCTATGGAGAACTAATTCCTCCATCTTGGTTATTGTGAATTGAAGCCGTCAATTATCGTCAGATTGTGAGATTATCGTCTAATCAATTCCTTTGTGAGTAATTTCAATTCTCTTGTCCTAATATTGCATGATTTATACTTGTTCTTGCTAGGAGCGCTACTAGTATAGTACTTGTATGTTTCTATCGCTAAATTCGTAGCAACTGCATCTTTCTAATTGATTGTTGATTCAACGTTAGATTGTCGTAGAGAGAATTGATTTATATTCGATTTAAGCCGCGTGTGTTTGAATTGATTATCTTCGTTGAAATTCTTCTAGATCTTATTGCCTCTATTGAAATATATCTAGGCGCGTGTTCTAGGTTGATTAATAGTTATAATTAACTTTGATACGCTGATTCGTTCGAGTTAATTACTAAAGGAAGAATAGGAATTTCGATTTCGCAACGATTTGCTCACAGGATTGAATTAGGTGAATATCGATGATCAATTGATAATTGTTGGTGGATTGAAACATAAACCAAGACTTCTCTTTAATTGAATTCGACTCGTTTGTTTTATTAGTTGCTTACTTAATCAACTTTCAATCAACCCCCCCCCCCCCCCAATTGGTTACCCAATCGACGTTACATACTCAGACATTAACTAATTCCCTGTGGATACGAACTTGCTTGCCCAACTACATAGTTTTTGGATAAGTATTAAATTAATTTGGTGCAACCCACGACAATTTACTACCAAATTTTGGCGCCGTTGCCGGGGAATTGGCGTTATTTGTCTTTTGTGTGTTGAGCGTTTGATTTATTGTTTGTTTCTCTTGATTGGGATGATCTATGGCTAATTTCAAACTTAGTCAATTAGATAACGAACCTTTTCATGAGTTCTTCTCGAGATTAAAAATTTGCGTTGACTATCTTGGCGCTCGTGGTCATTTTTACTCTGAATATGATTTATGCTATGCTGTCATAAAAGGTATGAACGATAAAACATGGAAGTTGGCACAGTATATGAGTAATGGGAGAATTTCAGACACGTCAGTTGATGAGTGTTGGGATTTCTTTAATTTCATGGCTTTCCAATGTTTAGAGGTAGAGTTGAATGATCCACCCCCTTGTTTGATGAGGAATGATGAATTTAATGAGCCCAATAAAAATTTTCTCGTTAATGATGAGCCTATAAGATTTATTGAGCCTAGTGTTCTTTCCCATGAGAGTGAGATGTTTGTTTCTTTGAGGGATGTTGATGAACTTTTAGAGGATGGGTCCAAGGATGATGTAAAATAAGATGAGGACGATGAAGTTATTGAGGTTTATATTCCACCGAATGAGGAGCGAGCTCTAATATCTATGGATGAATCTCTTTTGTTGGTCCTTAAACCTCCAATGATCTTAGATCGAATATCTCCTCAACCATCTGACCCTTGTTTGACTAATGAACCCATTATTAGTATGAAATTGTTTTTTGATAGCAGTCCTCGAATTGAACCAAATCTTAAGCCAGATCGAGAAGTTTTTGAGAACGATCCACATGTGATTAGTTGGGTTAATTTGCTACCCTTATACAGTAACTATTCTCGATTGGTTGACAAGTTGACAAGATCATTGACTGCTGCTAATATATCTGTATTATTTTGCTATGTATGCTCGTCGAGAGACTTTTTGCAGGTTTTTCACTTGAGAGCTTTGAGAGCTTCTTGAGCATGGAAGTGGGCAACTGCGTCGAGCCAACGACGTTAAACAACAGCGCTTCTTGGGAGGCAACCCAAGTAATTTTATTTCAATTCTATTTTGTGTGTTTGTATTTTTATTCCTTTGCTTTTTAATGTTTGTTTTTGTGTGTAGGTTTTCAAAAAAAAAAAAATTAAATTAAAAAAAAAAATTGAAAGAAAAAAATGCCCGGCGACTGAAAGGTATGCATTTCTTTTCCCTTATCCCTCTCCCTTCTCATACTTCTCACCTTTCTTACCCACCGCAATTTTTGTTCACCATGTTTTTTAGACCATCTCTCTTTGTTTCCTACCCACGCTTAACAACTTTTGCTTGTTGTTCCTACCCAAGTTTGAACCCTTTCCCTCAATTTTGGACCACATGATCACTTTTGGAGTATTTGGAGGGTCGGTTTGTGCTATTTGACAGTGGTGAGGAGGTAATTGGGTTAGTTGTTACATGCATTATTCTCAGAGGGAGATGGAGGATTTGTGAGGAATATATGGTTGATTGGTGGCGACTTTTCCTTGAGGGTGTTTGGGATACGGTGTGAGTTGAGAGTGGCTCTACACCCTGTTTTTCTTTCTCTATGATCCCACTGCTTTCAAAAGGTTGAGGAGAATGCTGGTTAGTTATTGTTGGAGAGCATGTTTCGATTCCTATGGGTGGAGTGCATCATTTTTGGTCTACCGTTGCATCTTTATGAGATTTTTCCTTCCCCATTTCATTTTGTCCTATTTCTGTTGTTGTGTTTCGCATTGAGGACAATGTTCAGTTCAAGCATGAGGGAGTGGATCCTCATTGTATATTGTATATTGTATCTACTTTGTAATTTTATTGCATCAAAAAAAAAAAACGAAAAATGAAAAAGAGGAAAAAAGAAGAGAGAAGAAAGTCAGGAAAGAGAGATGAGCGGAAAAGAAAGTAAGGAAAAATACATGAGAGAAGAAAGTAAGCCGGTAAGCATGGAAAAGTTAACGAGAGGCTAGGGTGAAAACCCGAATGGGCGCCTAGGCAAAATGAGTGGAGTGTGCTACTGTACCGGTGTTGCAATAAGAAGGGTGTATTGAAGGTCGTGTCTGGGTAGGTTTCTCTTGGCTGGTATAAGGAGGTTCGGTTGGATTGAATAGTATGGTGATAGGATAGAAAACCTCGATTTCCTTGGTTGTTTTGGGATATTGGTGGCTATTCGAGGTAGTCTTTGATCCGATGGTGTTAATCCGAACCTAGGCTCACGAGGGAGTTGAGTGTGAGCGTCTTTGGGACACTTAGGACATTTTAGGTCCCTTTGCCATTTGGTTTCTTTGTGGTTTTGATTTGTGATGCATAAGATAGTTAGGGACCGTTGCGTTGAGGTTACATCCGTGACGGCCCCTAACTAGCAAAGACGAGTACCATGGATGAAGTAGAGGAGATAGGTAGAAATCTTATTGCTCCCGTGCTGCCTGTTATAAAGGCCTTAGAGAAATTTTGGTGGTTGTTTGTGATACTCGAGGACGAGTAAAGGTCTAAGCATGGGGGAATTTCATGTGCGCTATTTCGTTGTGGTTAAAGTCGGGTTTTTGAGGGGTTTAACGTTGAGTTTTGGATCATTTGACTACTAATTATATTATTTGGTGTGATTCGTGTTTGATACAAGAATTAGTGGTTATTATGACCATTTGGGAACCTAAAGAATGCTGAAATTTGATCCGGTTATGGAAGGCGAACTTTGGAGCTTCATATCTCTCAGAATATTTGGAATTTAGCTTTGAAACCAATTGGAGAAGAAATTTCATGATCTTACCTTTCCAAAACGTGGTTACACGCCTCCACCGAATAAGTAACGAAGAAATTATGCGAGTTTGAAGACGGGACCAAAGAGCTGGCCGCGGTCCGCGGAAATTGAGGCGCGGTCCGCGGGTTTCTTGAGCGCGGTCCGCGGTTGGCGTCGAGAGCTACTTTCCGTATGTCTATATTTTCCGTATTTTATTATTAGACACTATTAATACCTAGGTTTTACGTTTATTTTCATAACTTTTGCAACTCAGACTTATTTTTGGGGATTATTAAAGAACTCTATGGAGAACTAATTCCTCCATCTTGGTTATTGTGAATTGAAGCCGTCAATTATCGTCAGATTGTGAGATTATCGTCTAATCAATTCCTTTGTGAGTAATTTCAATTCTCTTGTCCTAATATTGCATGATTTATACTTGTTCTTGCTAGGAGCGCTACTAGTATAGTACTTGTATGTTTCTATCGCTAAATTCGTAGCAACTGCATCTTTCTAATTGATTGTTGATTCAACGTTAGATTGTCGTAGAGAGAATTGATTTATATTCGATTTAAGCCGCGTGTGTTTGAATTGATTATCTTCGTTGAAATTCTTCTAGATCTTATTGCCTCTATTGAAATATATCTAGGCGCGTGTTCTAGGTTGATTAATAGTTATAATTAACTTTGATACGCTGATTCGTTCGAGTTAATTACTAAAGGAAGAATAGGAATTTCGATTTCGCAACGATTTGCTCACAGGATTGAATTAGGTGAATATCGATGATCAATTGATAATTGTTGGTGGATTGAAACATAAACCAAGACTTCTCTTTAATTGAATTCGACTCGTTTGTTTTATTAGTTGCTTACTTAATCAACTTTCAATCAACCCCCCCCCCCCCCCAATTGGTTACCCAATCGACGTTACATACTCAGACATTAACTAATTCCCTGTGGATACGAACTTGCTTGCCCAACTACATAGTTTTTGGATAAGTATTAAATTAATTTGGTGCAACCCACGACAATTTACTACCAAATTTTGGCGCCGTTGCCGGGGAATTGGCGTTATTTGTCTTTTGTGTGTTGAGCGTTTGATTTATTGTTTGTTTCTCTTGATTGGGATGATCTATGGCTAATTTCAAACTTAGTCAATTAGATAACGAACCTTTTCATGAGTTCTTCTCGAGATTAAAAATTTGCGTTGACTATCTTGGCGCTCGTGGTCATTTTTACTCTGAATATGATTTATGCTATGCTGTCATAAAAGGTATGAACGATAAAACATGGAAGTTGGCACATTATATGAGTAATGGGAGAATTTCAGACACGTCAGTTGATGAGTGTTGGGATTTCTTTAATTTCATGGCTTTCCAATGTTTAGAGGTAGAGTTGAATGATCCACCCCCTTGTTTGATGAGGAATGATGAATTTAATGAGCCCAATAAAAATTTTCTCGTTAATGATGAGCCTATAAGATTTATTGAGCCTAGTGTTCTTTCCCATGAGAGTGAGATGTTTGTTTCTTTGAGGGATGTTGATGAACTTTTAGAGGATGGGTCCAAGGATGATGTAAAATAAGATGAGGACGATGAAGTTATTGAGGTTTATATTCCACCGAATGAGGAGCGAGCTCTAATATCTATGGATGAATCTCTTTTGTTGGTCCTTAAACCTCCAATGATCTTAGATCGAATATCTCCTCAACCATCTGACCCTTGTTTGACTAATGAACCCATTATTAGTATGAAATTGTTTTTTGATAGCAGTCCTCGAATTGAACCAAATCTTAAGCCAGATCGAGAAGTTTTTGAGAACGATCCACATGTGATTAGTTGGGTTAATTTGCTACCCTTATACAGTAACTATTCTCGATTGGTTGACAAGTTGACAAGATCATTGACTGCTGCTAATATATCTGTATTATTTTGCTATGTATGCTCGTCGAGAGACTTTTTGCAGGTTTTTCACTTGAGAGCTTTGAGAGCTTCTTGAGCATGGAAGTGGGCAACTGCGTCGAGCCAACGACGTTAAACAACAGCGCTTCTTGGGAGGCAACCCAAGTAATTTTATTTCAATTCTATTTTGTGTGTTTGTATTTTTATTCCTTTGCTTTTTAATGTTTGTTTTTGTGTGTAGGTTTTCAAAAAAAAAAAAATTAAATTAAAAAAAAAAATTGAAAGAAAAAAATGCCCGGCGACTGAAAGGTATGCATTTCTTTTCCCTTATCCCTCTCCCTTCTCATACTTCTCACCTTTCTTACCCACCGCAATTTTTGTTCACCATGTTTTTTAGACCATCTCTCTTTGTTTCCTACCCACGCTTAACAACTTTTGCTTGTTGTTCCTACCCAAGTTTGAACCCTTTCCCTCAATTTTGGACCACATGATCACTTTTGGAGTATTTGGAGGGTCGGTTTGTGCTATTTGACAGTGGTGAGGAGGTAATTGGGTTAGTTGTTACATGCATTATTCTCAGAGGGAGATGGAGGATTTGTGAGGAATATATGGTTGATTGGTGGCGACTTTTCCTTGAGGGTGTTTGGGATACGGTGTGAGTTGAGAGTGGCTCTACACCCTATTTTTCTTTCTCTATGATCCCACTGCTTTCAAAAGGTTGAGGAGAATGCTGGTTAGTTATTGTTGGAGAGCATGTTTCGATTCCTATGGGTGGAGTGCATCATTTTTGGTCTACCGTTGCATCTTTATGAGATTTTTCCTTCCCCATTTCATTTTGTCCTATTTCTGTTGTTGTGTTTCGCATTGAGGACAATGTTCAGTTCAAGCATGAGGGAGTGGATCCTCATTGTATATTGTATATTGTATCTACTTTGTAATTTTATTGCATCAAAAAAAAAAAAACGAAAAATGAAAAAGAGGAAAAAAGAAGAGAGAAGAAAGTCAGGAAAGAGAGATGAGCGGAAAAGAAAGTAAGGAAAAATACATGAGAGAAGAAAGTAAGCCGGTAAGCATGGAAAAGTTAACGAGAGGCTAGGGTGAAAACCCGAATGGGCGCCTAGGCAAAATGAGTGGAGTGTGCTACTGTACCGGTGTTGCAATAAGAAGGGTGTATTGAAGGTCGTGTCTGGGTAGGTTTCTCTTGGCTGGTATAAGGAGGTTCGGTTGGATTGAATAGTATGGTGATAGGATAGAAAACCTCGATTTCCTTGGTTGTTTTGGGATATTGGTGGCTATTCGAGGTAGTCTTTGATCCGATGGTGTTAATCCGAACCTAGGCTCACGAGGGAGTTGAGTGTGAGCGTCTTTGGGACACTTAGGACATTTTAGGTCCCTTTGCCATTTGGTTTCTTTGTGGTTTTGATTTGTGATGCATAAGATAGTTAGGGACCGTTGCGTTGAGGTTACATCCGTGACGGCCCCTAACTAGCAAAGACGAGTACCATGGATGAAGTAGAGGAGATAGGTAGAAATCTTATTGCTCCCGTGCTGCCTGTTATAAAGGCCTTAGAGAAATTTTGGTGGTTGTTTGTGATACTCGAGGACGAGTAAAGGTCTAAGCATGGGGGAATTTCATGTGCGCTATTTCGTTGTGGTTAAAGTCGGGTTTTTGAGGGGTTTAACGTTGAGTTTTGGATCATTTGACTACTAATTATATTATTTGGTGTGATTCGTGTTTGATACAAGAATTAGTGGTTATTATGACCATTTGGGAACCTAAAGAATGCTGAAATTTGATCCGGTTATGGAAGGCGAACTTTGGAGCTTCATATCTCTCAGAATATTTGGAATTTAGCTTTGAAACCAATTGGAGAAGAAATTTCATGATCTTACCTTTCCAAAACGTGGTTACACGCCTCCACCGAATAAGTAACGAAGAAATTATGCGAGTTTGAAGACGGGACCAAAGAGCTGGCCGCGGTCCGCGGAAATTGAGGCGCGGTCCGCGGGTTTCTTGAGCGCGGTCCGCGGTTGGCGTCGAGAGCTACTTTCCGTATGTCTATATTTTCCGTATTTTATTATTAGACACTATTAATACCTAGGTTTTACGTTTATTTTCATAACTTTTGCAACTCAGACTTATTTTTGGGGATTATTAAAGAACTCTATGGAGAACTAATTCCTCCATCTTGGTTATTGTGAATTGAAGCCGTCAATTATCGTCAGATTGTGAGATTATCGTCTAATCAATTCCTTTGTGAGTAATTTCAATTCTCTTGTCCTAATATTGCATGATTTATACTTGTTCTTGCTAGGAGCGCTACTAGTATAGTACTTGTATGTTTCTATCGCTAAATTCGTAGCAACTGCATCTTTCTAATTGATTGTTGATTCAACGTTAGATTGTCGTAGAGAGAATTGATTTATATTCGATTTAAGCCGCGTGTGTTTGAATTGATTATCTTCGTTGAAATTCTTCTAGATCTTATTGCTTCTATTGAAATATATCTAGGCGCGTGTTCTAGGTTGATTAATAGTTATAATTAACTTTGATACGCTGATTCGTTCGAGTTAATTACTAAAGGAAGAATAGGAATTTCGATTTCGCAACGATTTGCTCACAGGATTGAATTAGGTGAATATCGATGATCAATTGATAATTGTTGGTGGATTGAAACATAAACCAAGACTTCTCTTTAATTGAATTCGACTCGTTTGTTTTATTAGTTGCTTACTTAATCAACTTTCAATCAACCCCCCCCCCCCCAATTGGTTACCCAATCGACGTTACATACTCAGACATTAACTAATTCCCTGTGGATACGAACTTGCTTGCCCAACTACATAGTTTTTGGATAAGTATTAAATTAATTTGGTGCAACCCACGACAATTTACTACCAAATTTTGGCGCCGTTGCCGGGGAATTGGCGTTATTTGTCTTTTGTGTGTTGAGCGTTTGATTTATTGTTTGTTTCTCTTGATTGGGATGATCTATGGCTAATTTCAAACTTAGTCAATTAGATAACGAACCTTTTCATGAGTTCTTCTCGAGATTAAAAATTTGCGTTGACTATCTTGGCGCTCGTGGTCATTTTTACTCTGAATATGATTTATGCTATGCTGTCATAAAAGGTATGAACGATAAAACATGGAAGTTGGCACATTATATGAGTAATGGGAGAATTTCAGACACGTCAGTTGATGAGTGTTGGGATTTCTTTAATTTCATGGCTTTCCAATGTTTAGAGGTAGAGTTGAATGATCCACCCCCTTGTTTGATGAGGAATGATGAATTTAATGAGCCCAATAAAAATTTTCTCGTTAATGATGAGCCTATAAGATTTATTGAGCCTAGTGTTCTTTCCCATGAGAGTGAGATGTTTGTTTCTTTGAGGGATGTTGATGAACTTTTAGAGGATGGGTCCAAGGATGATGTAAAATAAGATGAGGACGATGAAGTTATTGAGGTTTATATTCCACCGAATGAGGAGCGAGCTCTAATATCTATGGATGAATCTCTTTTGTTGGTCCTTAAACCTCCAATGATCTTAGATCGAATATCTCCTCAACCATCTGACCCTTGTTTGACTAATGAACCCATTATTAGTATGAAATTGTTTTTTGATAGCAGTCCTCGAATTGAACCAAATCTTAAGCCAGATCGAGAAGTTTTTGAGAACGATCCACATGTGATTAGTTGGGTTAATTTGCTACCCTTATACAGTAACTATTCTCGATTGGTTGACAAGTTGACAAGATCATTGACTGCTGCTAATATATCTGTATTATTTTGCTATGTATGCTCGTCGAGAGACTTTTTGCAGGTTTTTCACTTGAGAGCTTTGAGAGCTTCTTGAGCATGGAAGTGGGCAACTGCGTCGAGCCAACGACGTTAAACAACAGCGCTTCTTGGGAGGCAACCCAAGTAATTTTATTTCAATTCTATTTTGTGTGTTTGTATTTTTATTCCTTTGCTTTTTAATGTTTGTTTTTGTGTGTAGGTTTTCAAAAAAAAAAAAATTAAATTAAAAAAAAAAATTGAAAGAAAAAAATGCCCGGCGACTGAAAGGTATGCATTTCTTTTCCCTTATCCCTCTCCCTTCTCATACTTCTCACCTTTCTTACCCACCGCAATTTTTGTTCACCATGTTTTTTAGACCATCTCTCTTTGTTTCCTACCCACGCTTAACAACTTTTGCTTGTTGTTCCTACCCAAGTTTGAACCCTTTCCCTCAATTTTGGACCACATGATCACTTTTGGAGTATTTGGAGGGTCGGTTTGTGCTATTTGACAGTGGTGAGGAGGTAATTGGGTTAGTTGTTACATGCATTATTCTCAGAGGGAGATGGAGGATTTGTGAGGAATATATGGTTGATTGGTGGCGACTTTTCCTTGAGGGTGTTTGGGATACGGTGTGAGTTGAGAGTGGCTCTACACCCTGTTTTTCTTTCTCTATGATCCCACTGCTTTCAAAAGGTTGAGGAGAATGCTGGTTAGTTATTGTTGGAGAGCATGTTTCGATTCCTATGGGTGGAGTGCATCATTTTTGGTCTACCGTTGCATCTTTATGAGATTTTTCCTTCCCCATTTCATTTTGTCCTATTTCTGTTGTTGTGTTTCGCATTGAGGACAATGTTCAGTTCAAGCATGAGGGAGTGGATCCTCATTGTATATTGTATATTGTATCTACTTTGTAATTTTATTGCATCAAAAAAAAAAAACGAAAAATGAAAAAGAGGAAAAAAGAAGAGAGAAGAAAGTCAGGAAAGAGAGATGAGCGGAAAAGAAAGTAAGGAAAAATACATGAGAGAAGAAAGTAAGCCGGTAAGCATGGAAAAGTTAACGAGAGGCTAGGGTGAAAACCCGAATGGGCGCCTAGGCAAAATGAGTGGAGTGTGCTACTGTACCGGTGTTGCAATAAGAAGGGTGTATTGAAGGTCGTGTCTGGGTAGGTTTCTCTTGGCTGGTATAAGGAGGTTCGGTTGGATTGAATAGTATGGTGATAGGATAGAAAACCTCGATTTCCTTGGTTGTTTTGGGATATTGGTGGCTATTCGAGGTAGTCTTTGATCCGATGGTGTTAATCCGAACCTAGGCTCACGAGGGAGTTGAGTGTGAGCGTCTTTGGGACACTTAGGACATTTTAGGTCCCTTTGCCATTTGGTTTCTTTGTGGTTTTGATTTGTGATGCATAAGATAGTTAGGGACCGTTGCGTTGAGGTTACATCCGTGACGGCCCCTAACTAGCAAAGACGAGTACCATGGATGAAGTAGAGGAGATAGGTAGAAATCTTATTGCTCCCGTGCTGCCTGTTATAAAGGCCTTAGAGAAATTTTGGTGGTTGTTTGTGATACTCGAGGACGAGTAAAGGTCTAAGCATGGGGGAATTTGATGTGCGCTATTTCGTTGTGGTTAAAGTCGGGTTTTTGAGGGGTTTAACGTTGAGTTTTGGATCATTTGACTACTAATTATATTATTTGGTGTGATTCGTGTTTGATACAAGAATTAGTGGTTATTATGACCATTTGGGAACCTAAAGAATGCTGAAATTTGATCCGGTTATGGAAGGCGAACTTTGGAGCTTCATATCTCTCAGAATATTTGGAATTTAGCTTTGAAACCAATTGGAGAAGAAATTTCATGATCTTACCTTTCCAAAACGTGGTTACACGCCTCCACCGAATAAGTAACGAAGAAATTATGCGAGTTTGAAGACGGGACCAAAGAGCTGGCCGCGGTCCGCGGAAATTGAGGCGCGGTCCGCGGGTTTCTTGAGCGCGGTCCGCGGTTGGCGTCGAGAGCTACTTTCCGTATGTCTATATTTTCCGTATTTTATTGTTAGACACTATTAATACCTAGGTTTTACGTTTATTTTCATAACTTTTGCAACTCAGACTTATTTTTGGGGATTATTAAAGAACTCTATGGAGAACTAATTCCTCCATCTTGGTTATTGTGAATTGAAGCCGTCAATTATCGTCAGATTGTGAGATTATCGTCTAATCAATTCCTTTGTGAGTAATTTCAATTCTCTTGTCCTAATATTGCATGATTTATACTTGTTCTTGCTAGGAGCGCTACTAGTATAGTACTTGTATGTTT
Source organism: Spergularia bocconei (assembly GCA_963457585.1). Lineage (NCBI taxonomy): Eukaryota > Viridiplantae > Streptophyta > Magnoliopsida > Caryophyllales > Caryophyllaceae > Spergularia > Spergularia bocconei. The sequence goes on from OY734952.1 coordinate 15,613,516, forward strand.
CTATCGCTAAATTCGTAGCAACTGCATCTTTCTAATTGATTGTTGATTCAACGTTAGATTGTCGTAGAGAGAATTGATTTATATTCGATTTAAGCCGCGTGTGTTTGAATTGATTATCTTCGTTGAAATTCTTCTAGATCTTATTGCTTCTATTGAAATATATCTAGGCGCGTGTTCTAGGTTGATTAATAGTTATAATTAACTTTGATACGCTGATTCGTTCGAGTTAATTACTAAAGGAAGAATAGGAATTTCGATTTCGCAACGATTTGCTCACAGGATTGAATTAGGTGAATATCGATGATCAATTGATAATTGTTGGTGGATTGAAACATAAACCAAGACTTCTCTTTAATTGAATTCGACTCGTTTGTTTTATTAGTTGCTTACTTAATCAACTTTCAATCAACCCCCCCCCCCCCCCAATTGGTTACCCAATCGACGTTACATACTCAGACATTAACTAATTCCCTGTGGATACGAACTTGCTTGCCCAACTACATAGTTTTTGGATAAGTATTAAATTAATTTGGTGCAACCCACGACAATTTACTACCAAATTTTGGCGCCGTTGCCGGGGAATTGGCGTTATTTGTCTTTTGTGTGTTGAGCGTTTGATTTATTGTTTGTTTCTCTTGATTGGGATGATCTATGGCTAATTTCAAACTTAGTCAATTAGATAACGAACCTTTTCATGAGTTCTTCTCGAGATTAAAAATTTGCGTTGACTATCTTGGCGCTCGTGGTCATTTTTACTCTGAATATGATTTATGCTATGCTGTCATAAAAGGTATGAACGATAAAACATGGAAGTTGGCACATTATATGAGTAATGGGAGAATTTCAGACACGTCAGTTGATGAGTGTTGGGATTTCTTTAATTTCATGGCTTTCCAATGTTTAGAGGTAGAGTTGAATGATCCACCCCCTTGTTTGATGAGGAATGATGAATTTAATGAGCCCAATAAAAATTTTCTCGTTAATGATGAGCCTATAAGATTTATTGAGCCTAGTGTTCTTTCCCATGAGAGTGAGATGTTTGTTTCTTTGAGGGATGTTGATGAACTTTTAGAGGATGGGTCCAAGGATGATGTAAAATAAGATGAGGACGATGAAGTTATTGAGGTTTATATTCCACCGAATGAGGAGCGAGCTCTAATATCTATGGATGAATCTCTTTTGTTGGTCCTTAAACCTCCAATGATCTTAGATCGAATATCTCCTCAACCATCTGACCCTTGTTTGACTAATGAACCCATTATTAGTATGAAATTGTTTTTTGATAGCAGTCCTCGAATTGAACCAAATCTTAAGCCAGATCGAGAAGTTTTTGAGAACGATCCACATGTGATTAGTTGGGTTAATTTGCTACCCTTATACAGTAACTATTCTCGATTGGTTGACAAGTTGACAAGATCATTGACTGCTGCTAATATATCTGTATTATTTTGCTATGTATGCTCGTCGAGAGACTTTTTGCAGGTTTTTCACTTGAGAGCTTTGAGAGCTTCTTGAGCATGGAAGTGGGCAACTGCGTCGAGCCAACGACGTTAAACAACAGCGCTTCTTGGGAGGCAACCCAAGTAATTTTATTTCAATTCTATTTTGTGTGTTTGTATTTTTATTCCTTTGCTTTTTAATGTTTGTTTTTGTGTGTAGGTTTTCAAAAAAAAAAAAATTAAATTAAAAAAAAAAATTGAAAGAAAAAAATGCCCGGCGACTGAAAGGTATGCATTTCTTTTCCCTTATCCCTCTCCCTTCTCATACTTCTCACCTTTCTTACCCACCGCAATTTTTGTTCACCATGTTTTTTAGACCATCTCTCTTTGTTTCCTACCCACGCTTAACAACTTTTGCTTGTTGTTCCTACCCAAGTTTGAACCCTTTCCCTCAATTTTGGACCACATGATCACTTTTGGAGTATTTGGAGGGTCGGTTTGTGCTATTTGACAGTGGTGAGGAGGTAATTGGGTTAGTTGTTACATGCATTATTCTCAGAGGGAGATGGAGGATTTGTGAGGAATATATGGTTGATTGGTGGCGACTTTTCCTTGAGGGTGTTTGGGATACGGTGTGAGTTGAGAGTGGCTCTACACCCTGTTTTTCTTTCTCTATGATCCCACTGCTTTCAAAAGGTTGAGGAGAATGCTGGTTAGTTATTGTTGGAGAGCATGTTTCGATTCCTATGGGTGGAGTGCATCATTTTTGGTCTACCGTTGCATCTTTATGAGATTTTTCCTTCCCCATTTCATTTTGTCCTATTTCTGTTGTTGTGTTTCGCATTGAGGACAATGTTCAGTTCAAGCATGAGGGAGTGGATCCTCATTGTATATTGTATATTGTATCTACTTTGTAATTTTATTGCATCAAAAAAAAAAAACGAAAAATGAAAAAGAGGAAAAAAGAAGAGAGAAGAAAGTCAGGAAAGAGAGATGAGCGGAAAAGAAAGTAAGGAAAAATACATGAGAGAAGAAAGTAAGCCGGTAAGCATGGAAAAGTTAACGAGAGGCTAGGGTGAAAACCCGAATGGGCGCCTAGGCAAAATGAGTGGAGTGTGCTACTGTACCGGTGTTGCAATAAGAAGGGTGTATTGAAGGTCGTGTCTGGGTAGGTTTCTCTTGGCTGGTATAAGGAGGTTCGGTTGGATTGAATAGTATGGTGATAGGATAGAAAACCTCGATTTCCTTGGTTGTTTTGGGATATTGGTGGCTATTCGAGGTAGTCTTTGATCCGATGGTGTTAATCCGAACCTAGGCTCACGAGGGAGTTGAGTGTGAGCGTCTTTGGGACACTTAGGACATTTTAGGTCCCTTTGCCATTTGGTTTCTTTGTGGTTTTGATTTGTGATGCATAAGATAGTTAGGGACCGTTGCGTTGAGGTTACATCCGTGACGGCCCCTAACTAGCAAAGACGAGTACCATGGATGAAGTAGAGGAGATAGGTAGAAATCTTATTGCTCCCGTGCTGCCTGTTATAAAGGCCTTAGAGAAATTTTGGTGGTTGTTTGTGATACTCGAGGACGAGTAAAGGTCTAAGCATGGGGGAATTTCATGTGCGCTATTTCGTTGTGGTTAAAGTCGGGTTTTTGAGGGGTTTAACGTTGAGTTTTGGATCATTTGACTACTAATTATATTATTTGGTGTGATTCGTGTTTGATACAAGAATTAGTGGTTATTATGACCATTTGGGAACCTAAAGAATGCTGAAATTTGATCCGGTTATGGAAGGCGAACTTTGGAGCTTCATATCTCTCAGAATATTTGGAATTTAGCTTTGAAACCAATTGGAGATGAAAGTTCATGATCATACCTTTCCAAAACGTGGTTACACGCCTCCACCGAATAAGTAACGAAGAAGTTATGCGAGTTTGAAGACGGGACCAAAGAGCTGGCCGCGGTCCGCGGGTTTCTTGTGCGCGGTCCGCGGTTGGCGTCGAGAGCTACTTTCCGTATGTCTATATTTTCCGTATTTTATTGTTAGACACTATTAATACCTAGGTTTTACGTTTATTTTCATAACTTTTGCAACTCAGACTTATTTTTGGGGATTATTAAAGAACTCTATGGAGAACTAATTCCTCCATCTTGGTTATTGTGAATTGAAGCCGTCAATTATCGTCAGATTGTGAGACTATCGTCTAATCAATTCCTTTGTGAGTAATTTCAATTCTCTTGTCCTAATATTGCATGATTTATACTTGTTCTTGCTAGGAGCGCTACTAGTATAGTACTTGTATGTTTCTATTGCTAAATTCGTAGCAACTGCATCTTTCTAATTGATTGCTGATTCAACGTTAGATTGTCGTAGAGAGAATTGATTTATATTCGATTTAAGCCGCGTGTGTTTGAATTGATTATCTTCGTTGAAATTCTTCTTGATCTTATTGCTTCTATTGAAATATATCTAGGCGCGTGTTCTAGGTTGATTAATAGTTATAATTAACTTTGATACGCTGATTCGTTCGAGTTAATTACTAAAGGAAGAATAGGAATTTCGATTTCGCAACGATTTGCTCACAGGATTGAATTAGGTGAATATCGATGATCAATTGATAATTGTTGGTGGATTGAAACATAAACCAAGACTTCTCTTTAATTGAATTCGACTCGTTTGTTTTATTAGTTGCTTACTTAATCAACTTTCAATCAACCCCCCCCCCCCCAATTGGTTACCCAATCGACGTTACATACTCAGACATTAACTAATTCCCTGTGGATACGAACTTGCTTGCCCAACTACATAGTTTTAGGATAAGTATTAAATTAATTTGGTGCAACCCACGACAATTGCCTACCAAATTTTGGCGCCGTTGCCGGGGAATTGGCGTTATTTGTCTTTTGTGTGTTGAGCGTTTGATTTATTGTTTGTTTCTCTTGATTGTGATGATCTATGGCTATTTTCAAGCTTAGTCAATTAGATAACGAACCTTTTCATGAGTTCTTCTCTAGATTAAAAATTTGCGTTGACTATCTTGGCGCTCGTGGTCATTTTTACTCTGAATATGATTTATGATATGCTGTCATAAAAGGTATGAACCATAAAACATGGAAGTTGGCACAGTATATGAGTAATGCGAAAATTTCAGACATGTCAGTTGATGAGTGTTGGGATTTCTTTAATTTCATGGCTTTCCAATGTTTAGAGGTAGAGTTGAATGCTCCACCCCCTTATTTGATGAGGAATGATGAATTTAATGAGTCCAATAAAAATTTTCTCGTTAATGATGAGCCTATAAGATTTATTGAGCCTAGTGTTCTTTCCCACGAGAGTGAGATGTTTGTTTCTTTGAGGGATGTTGATGAACTTTTAGAGGATGGGTCCAAGGATGATGTAAAAGAAGATGAGGACGATGAAGTTATTGAGGTTTATATTCCACCGAATGAGGAGCGAGCTCTAATATCTATGGATGAATCTCTTTTGTTAGTCCTTAAACCTCCAATGATCTTAGATCGAATATCTCCTCAACCATCTGACCCTTGTTTGACTAATGAACCCATTATTAGTATGAAATTGTTTTTTGATAGCATTTCTCGAATTGAACCAAATCTTAAGCCACATCGAGAAGTTTTTGAGAACGATCCACATGTGATTAGTTGGGTTAATTTGCTACCCTTATACACTAACTATTCTCGATTGGTTGACAAGTTGACAAGATCATTGACTGCTATTATTGCTATTATATATGTATTAGTTTGCTATGTATGCTTGTCGAGAGACTTTTTGCAGGTTTTTCACTTGAGAGCTTTGAGAGCTTCTTGAGCATGAAACTTGGCAACTGCGTCGAGCCAACGACGTTAAACAACATCGCTTCTTGGGAGGCAACCCAAGTAATTTTATTTCAATTCTATTTTGTGTGTTTGTATTTTTATTCCTTTGCTTTTTAATGTTTGTTTGTGTGTGTAGGTTTAAAAAAAACAAAATTAAATTAAAAAAAAAATTGAAAGAAAAAAATGCCCGGCGACTGCAAGGTATGCATTTCTTTCCCTTATCTCTCTCCCTTCTCATACTTTTCACCTTTCTTACGCACCGCAATTTTTGTTCACCATGTTTCTTGGACCATCTCTCTTTGTTTCCTACCACGCTTAACCTCTTTTGCTTGTTGTTCCTACCCATGTTTGAACCCTTTCCCTCAATTTTGGACCACATGATCACTTATGGAGTATTTGGAAGGTCGATTTGTGCTATTTGACAGTGGTGAGGAGCTAATTGGGTTAGTTGTTACATGCATTATTCTCAGAGGGAGATGGAGGATTTGTGAGGAAGATATGGTTGATTGGTGGCGACTTTTCCTTGAGGGTGTTTGGGATACGGTATGAGTTGAGAGTGGCTCTACACCCTGTTTTTCTTTCTCTATGAGCCCACTGCTTTCAAAAGGTTGAGGAGAATGCTGGTTAGTTATTGTTGGAGAGCATGTTTCGATTCCTATGGGTGGAGTGCATCCTTTTTGGTCTACCGTTGCATCTTTATGAGATTTTTCCTTCCCCATTTCATTGTTGTCCTATTTCTGCTGTTGTGTTTCACATTGAGGACAATGTTCAGTTCAAGCATGGGGGAGTGGATCCTCATTGTATATTGTATATTGTTTCTACTTTGTAAGTTTATTGCTTCCAAAAAAAAAAAACGAAAAATGAAACAGAGGAAAAAAGAAGAGAGAAGAAAGTCAGGAAAGAGAGATGAGCGGAAAAGAAAGTAAGGAAAAAGACACGAGAGAAGAAAGTAAGCCGGTAAGCATGGAAAAGTTAACGAGAGGCTAGGTGAAAACCGAAAGGGCGCCTAGGCAAAATGAGTGGAGTGTGCTACTATACCGGTGTTGCAATAAGAAGGGTGTATTGAAGGTCGTGTCTGGGTAGGTTTCTCTTGCCTGGTATAAGGAGGTTCGGTTTGATTGAATAGTATGGTGATAGGATAGAAAACCTCGATTTCCTTGGTTATTTTGGGGATGTTGGTGGCTATTCGAGGTAGTCTTTGATCAGATGGTGTTATTCCGGACCTAGGCTCACGAGGGAGTTGAGTGTGAGCGTCTTAGGGACACTTAGGACATTTTATTTAGGTCCCTTGGCCATTTGGTTTCATTCTGGTTTTAATTTGTTATGCATAAGATAGTTAGGGACCGTTGCGTTGAGGTTACATCCGTGACGGCCCCTAACTAGCAAAGACGAGTACCATGGATGAAGTAGAGGAGATAGGTAGAAATCTTATTCCTCCCGTGCTGCCTGTTATAAAGGCCTTGGAGAAATTTTGGTGGTTGTTTGTGATACTCGAGGACGAGTAAAGGTCTAAGCATGGGGGAATTTGATGTGCGCTATTTCGTTGTGGTTAAAGTCGGGTTTTTGAGGTGTTTAACGTTGATTTTTGGGTCATTTTACTACTAATTATATTATTTGGTGTGATTCGTGTTTGATACAAGAATAAGTGGTTATTATGACCATTTGGGAACCTTAAAAATGCTGAAATTTGATCCGGTTATGCAAGGCAAACTTTGGAGTTTCATATCTCTCAGAATATTTGGAATTTAGCTTTGAAACCAATTGGAGATGAAAGTTCATGATCTTACCTTTCTAAAACGTGGTTACACGCCTCCACCGGATAAGTAACGAAAAAGTTATGCAAGTTTGAAGACGGGATCAGACAGCTGGCCACGGGCCGCGGGTTTCTTGAGCGCGGTCCGCGGTTTGCGTCGAGAGCTACTTTCCGTATGTCTATATTTTCCGTATTTTATTGTTAGACAGTATTAATACCTAGGTTTTACGTTTATTTTCATAACTTTTGCAACTCAGACTTATTTTTGGGGATTATTGAAGAACTCTATGGAGAACTAATTCCTCCATCTTGGTTATTGTGAATTGAAGCCGTCAATTATCGTCAGATTGTGAAATTATCGTCTATTCAATTCCTTTGAGAGTAATTTCAATTCTCTTGTCCTAATATTGCATGATTTATACTTGTTCTTGCTAGGAGCGCTACTAGTATAGTACTTGTATGTTTCTATCGTTAAATTCGTAGCAACTGCATCTTTCTAATTGATTGCTGATTCAACGTTAGATTGTCGTAGAGAGAATTGATTTATATTCGATTTAAGCCGCGTGTGTTTGAATTGATTATCTTCGTTGAAATTCTTCTAGATCTTATTGCTTCTATTGAAATATATCTAGGCGCGTGTTCTAGGTTGATTAATAGTTATAATTAATTTTGATACGCTGATTCGTTCGAGTTAATTACTAAAGGAAGAATAGGAATTTCGATTTCGCAACGATTTGCTCACAGGATTGAATTAGGTAAATATCGATGATCAATTGATAATTGTTGGTGGATTGAAACATAAACCAAGACTTCTCTTTAATTGAATTCGACTCATTTGTTTTATTAGTTGCTTAGTTAATCAACTTTCCATCAAACCCCCCCCCCAATTGGTTACCCAATCGACGTTACATACTCAGACATTAACTAATTCCCTGTGGATACGAACTTGCTTGCCCTACTACATAGTTTTAGGATAAGTATTGAATTAATTTGGTGCAACCCACGACAATTGCCTACCACACCTTGCTGCTTATTATTCCATTATACAAGGCACCTCCAGTTTTAATGTCCTCCATTCCACATTTCCTCACACGATCTTGAAAGCCTTTTATCTCAGATGGAATGACTTTTGAACCAATTCTTTCATTAAAATGTAAGACATTGTTAAAATCACCCATCATGATCCACGCTTCCTTAATATTATCAGCAAACCCTTCAATACTTTTCCATAATTCATCCTTCTCCTTACTGTCATTTGAACCATAAATGAATGTAGCATAAAGTTTTTCCTTGGATACCAACTCTTCAATGAAAGTACGAATAACTTGAGCACCCATTTCCATCACTTGTACATAAAACTTATTCGGATCCCATAAGATCCAAATCCTTCCTCCAGGATGCATTGCATTGTTAGTAGTAATTGCCTATCCATTACTAATACTAAGGTGAATTCTACTAAGAGAGCTAGACTTCACCTTAGGTTTTAGGAGACTAAATAGCCCTACATTTTGCTGAGCCATAAAACTCTTAATGTCATTCTATTTACTAAGGCTATTTAGTCCCCTTATATTTCATACAGCTATACTAGCCATTGTCCACTTGACCATGGCTTGCATTACCATTCAGGTTACTATCATTCAACCCTCCAGTTATGTTGGTTGTACTTAAGATTGTAAGTCTTTCTATTCGCGGTCAAAGAATCTTCGAGTGGTAATAGTGGTTGTAGGATGATTTTGAGTTTGAGGTATCCTATCTTTCGTACGTGTCTTAATATTGATTGCTGAGTTCTTTAAGAATGTGGTTCCTAAATTTATCTTGGCATCGAGTCACTTATTACTATTGTTTCTATAATATGTTTTGATACTTCGTGTTATATGATTTCTAGGAGGATTAACGATTCATATTGATATGGTATGTTTATATGGTATTGGTTTATATAATTTATGATATTTGACCATCCTTCTCGATGAGATACTAATGGTCAGACGGAGTCAAAAGAACTCCTAATGGCCGGAGTCACAAAAATCCTAATTATCTTGGTCGGAGCCCGGAGTTACACCTAATTATTGGTCGGAGTCACATGAACTCCTAATTATTAGGGGTGAGCAAGAAAAGCGGGTACCCGAAACCGTATCCGGACCCGCTTAAGACCCGGCGGGTCCGGAACCGACCCGTTGTGGACGGGTACGGGTACGGGTCTGAAATTTTGGACCTGTTACCCGTCGGGTACCCGTTTAACAACGAGTTCGACCATTATTAAAATTTAAAATTGAAATATTTTGGGTTCATGTAATATCTGGACAACCACATAACTCAATCTTGCAGCCTAGCCAAACATTAAAGCTTAAGGGCCCAACTTAGACTATGTCATAGCAAGCCCAACAGATACCTATGTATACTACTTGCCCAACCTTTTTTATACACAAAGTTTACCCACATCTTCCTTATTTTTGTCGATGTTGGACAAACGTTTATGTACTCATCCTTTTTTTTTCTTTGCGTCAAAAAAAAAAAAAGAAATTTGTTGGTTTCATTTGTTTTAATATCTTTATTATGTAAGATAAGTAGTTAGTAATTAGTTATGTTTACTATATCATTAGTCATATGATTACGTTATCTAAGTATTTCAATAATTTATGTTAACAAAAACAATGAGAGAAAGTGATGAAGTGAGTACATAGTAATAGATTAATAGTAATACAGTAAAGGTTTATATTTATCTTGTTTAATAACACATTAGTACCATATTTACAAATGAGTACGAATATATACAATATATTAGTACTATATCTTGGTACATATTTTAGATTAAACGAGTATATGAATAAAATCATCGCTTATCTTAGGTATGGATGCAATCAACTTGACATACCGAATACAAATTATATATATATATATATATATAGAAATAGGATCAAATGAGTCCTTTAGGTTTAGATGAGTCCATGAGTCCCAATCACAGCCGTTCATCCAATCTGATCCGACGCTCGACATTTCGTCACCCCTTAAGGGTAAAACCGTCAATTGAATCACAGATATAAAAATAAAAAAAACCGCCCCCTCCTCATATTTGCATATTCATTTTCTCTCTCCTCAGTCTTTCTCTCCCATTTTCTCTCTCCTCATCCTCGCCTCCCCCAAATTCTCTACAAACGACGCACGCACGCCACCACTTCGCCGCCGCTCCACCATTCCGCCTAAAATTTCACGCCCCTAGTCGCCGTCGCTCTCTCTTCGCCGTCAATTTCTGTATCTACGCCACCAATCGTAATGCATACACCAATATCAGGTTCTTTCTTCTTTCTCAATTGTTTTCATTTTTGTTTAGAATGAAATCTAGGGTTTATGATTTTAATTTTTAGATTCATTAGATGTTTTAATCGATTTGATTCAATTTCTATCTGTTTTTATCATCGTCACTTGATTAATTCAATCGATTTGGTTTTGATTTTGATGATTTCGATTTTATTTTGTTGTTGAATTTTGGTATTGATTTCGCCTAATCTGGTGATATTTTAGAGTTCGATAAAGTACTGGCTGCATTTCCGGAATCGGAGAAAAGACGTCTGCGATCCGATGCATTTATGGCGAATTTTCTAGCGAGTAGCTCGAGCTCAGTTCATGGCGAATTCGGACGACATCACGAATCATGTAATTTGCGCAAATTAGATCAGCGATTTCTGCAAAAATTTTGATGCGATTTGTGTGATTGTATTTGTTATCATGTGTGATTGTATTTTTGCCTAATTTGATTATATTCTGCATATTTCTCCCGTTTATGCTCTAATTTGTTAATTTACTGGTTTTGTTGGTGGACTAGATAGTACTGGTTTGCAATTAGGTTTGCTTCTGTATATTTGATGTGTGATTTCTAAAATTCATGCGTGTATTGAGCGATTTTATACGTTAGTTCTGATTTGGAGTGTGATTGATTTGAATTGTAGCATGGATAAGATGGTGTTGAAAAGGAGTGGATGAACCATTGTTATTCAATTAATATGATGTCTTTTGCATTTCTGTTTGATTCTAGCTGCTGCATCGATAAACCGAGCATAGTGCCATTTGATGTGTGATATGATGTCTTTGGATGTGTGATATGATGTCTTTGGATGAGGTTTACTGACAGTAGCTGTATGTTCAAATTTTGTGAAACAGAAACCTCTAGAAAAACTTTGAAGCGAAGAAGAGCAATATTTGAAGGCGGTATTGTGGCAGCAGCTTTGACAGGGATGATTCTTTTCGGAATTGGCTTTTGTATGCAGGAGAAAGTTTAGGAATGCACATCCTGGTAAGACCATGCTACATCTTTCCCACTTATGTTCTTATAATAATTGTTTTCCGATCAATCATTACTGAATAAGCTGAGTTTTTACAGTTTGAATTGAAATTATTGTATTGAAAATCAGGTAAATTTGCTAAAATTTGATGTGCAGTTTTGAAAAATCCAGTTAATCATTGATATCAAATGCTGATCTTGGTTTGTTTATTTCTTGTTTGGCTAGAATTTTGTGGTTTAGTAAACAGGTATGGTTTTTCCTTGTGAATTTGCTTGTAAATTCTGCTGGCATATGTGGATTAAGTGGAACGTGATAAAATGATGTCATTTGCATTTATGAATGTGTAGTCTGCTCAGATGTCTGATTTAAATCTCCCACAGAACCAATCTCCTGTGCAGAGAAATTGCACCACATGAATGCTTGGTGCAGACTGAACTTCAAAATTCAGCATTGTGACTTGGAGATTTTTTCCATTTCTTTTCTTGTAGCGATTTAGTGCAATGAAAGTAGTAGCCCGAAAGCAGATATCGGAACATCTCTTGTAACATCTCAATTAACAACCTGTTAGGACACATGAAGTCTAAATTCTTGTTGTGGATCAGTCTTATAGATCGCCGTTTTCGTGATATGGTTCTGTTGGTACGGGTTCTAACGACTACTTAATAAAGCTTCTATTGAGCATAATGGAAAACTTAGTTTGGGTTATTGACTTTTTTCTATCTTCATTTCAGGTGAAAGAGTGGGAAAAAGCTAATGGTATTAATAACCCAAGAAGTGGAACATTCAACTCGTATTCATTGTCTTTACTTATTGTATTCCATTTTCAGGTTATTGATTAAGTATAATTCACCCTAATGGCTATTAGCTCAATGGTAGAGCGTTGTGCCCGATGGCACAATTGTGTGGGTTCGAGTCCCACATAGCCAAGATAATGGATTGTTGTTGTTGCCTTACATGATCAGATGACTTGAAGATGTCGCACAAATTTGTTCTTTGGTTTAAATGTGAGGTTTAGAATTATAGTTAATGAGCAAAGAAAGAAGAGTTCAAACCATACGGAATGCAACAGTAATGTCACCCACGCCAGTAGGTGATCAGTTGTGTTCATGTCGGGCTAATCTGTTCTGTATGAGGAAATAAAGCAAAGCCTACACGGCTTCACAATCAGATAGAAAGAGATGCGCATTTCTATTGTTGCACTAATAATACAAGCACAATTACATTGTATGCACTAATATTAATAATGACAGCTAACTAATTAATATCGCTCTCTAATTCACAGTTGACACCTACATGAAAACAAGGTCATATAAGTTTTACCCTAACATGAGATTGACATGTACCGACAGATCTACCAGCCCTCTTTAGGTAGTCTCGGGAAATCAGTAGGGAGGGGCATTACACAGTTCTCGCCATTGAAATAAACTCTCTTTGGGATTGCCCAACCCGCATCAAAAGTAGACTTATGATGAGCTGCGTACATACTACGCCCACACTGAAGAGGCTAGCAAGATCAAGGAAAGTGATGCAAAGCTACAATCCAACACACACAGAAAACTGGTATTAGGCCGTGTGGGACTCGAACCCACACCAATGTGCATAT